>CAWUFW010000744.1:0-1201250 GCA_963921515.1 Calotriton arnoldi
AAGGAAAATGCTACTTACCAGTATGCATCTGTTCTTGGCATGTAGAGCTGCAGATCCTCACACTGTGCATTAGATCGCCATCTGGTGTTGGGCTCGGATGCTTGCACTTTGTTGTTGTCTTCGAAGAAGTCTTTGTAGTCATGTGATAGGTGACTCCTCCTTTGGACAATAGTGCGCATGGGCATCGACTCCATCCTCAGATTGTTTTTCGCCATATTGGGGAGTGATGGAGTTAGTAGAAAAGGAAAGAGAGTCCATGTGTGTGTATCTAATTAAGATAGGACTGGAACACATACAGGTCCCGGGGAGGTGGGTGGGCGTGTGAGGATCTGCAGCTCTACATGCCAAGAACAGATGCATACTGGTAAGTAGCATTTTCCGTTCGAGGCAAGTGAGCTGCAGAGCTCACACTGTGCATAGACTGTACAGCAGTATCTCCCTAGCGGTGGTCACCTGTATGTGTTGCAGTAGTTTGAAAAAGGGTTTTAAGGACAGCTTGGCCCACTGAAGCTTGTTGCTTGGCTTGCACATCAACACAATAGTGTTTAGTGAAGGTGTGTATTGTAGACCATGTGGCTGCCTTACATATGTCTTCTAGGGGAATGTTCCCTAAGAATGCCATGGAAGCCCCTAGTTTGCGTGTTGAGTGCGCTCTAGGGGGAACTGATAATGTGCGTTTGGCTTTTTGGTAGCAGATTTGGATACATTTAACAATCCACCTTGCAACCCCGGCTTTTGAGATGGGATTACCCTTGTGTGGTGGAGAGAAAGCTACAAACAATTGTTTGGTTTTGCGAAAAGACTTGGTTCTGTCAATGTAATACATAAGGGCTCTTTTGACATGTAGGGTGTGGAGAGCTCTTTCTGCCACGGAATCTGGGTTTTGGAAGAACACTGGTAGTTCTACCGATTGGTTAAGGTGGAAAGGCGAAATGACTTTGGGAAGGAATTTTGGGTTTGTCCTGAGAACTATTTTATTATGATGTATTTGCAAGAAAGGCTCTTGTATAGTTAAAGCCTGTATCTCACTGACTCTCCTGAGAGAAGTTATTGCAATGAGGAACGCAACTTTCCATGTAAGGAATTGAAGTTCACATTTATGTAGGGGTTCAAAAGGTGGTCCCATGAGCCTGGTAAGTACTATATTAAGATTCCACACTGGGGAAGGTGGTAATCTGGGAGGTATGATGCGCTTAAGGCCTTCCATAAAGGCTTTAATGGCGGGGACTCTAAACAGTGATAAGTGTTGCCTGTTTTGTAAGTAAGCAGCAAGGGCTGCGAGGTGCAGACGTATGGATGAGTATGCAAGATTACAATTTTGCAAATGTAGCAAGTAGCAAATGATGTTTTGCGTGGAGGCCTGTAATGGTTGGATATGATTGTTAGTGCAGTAAATAGCAAATCTTTTCCATTTTGCTGCATAGCAGGCTCTGGTAGTTGGGCGTGTAGCCTCTTTAATAATGTTCATACAGTCTGGCGGTAGGTTAAGGTAACCGAATTCTAGGACCTCAGGAGCCAAATCGCAAGGTTCAGTTGAGATGGATCTGGGTGCCTTATCTCTCCATGGCTCTGCGTTAGCATTGATGGGGAGAGGTGTAGTCTTTGGTATGGGACTACCGATAGTTCTAGTAGTGTGGTGAACCACGGTTGGCGTGCCCATGTGGGAGCTACTAGTATCCTTTTTAGAGACTGTTGTCGGAGCTTGCGTACTACAAGTGGGATCAGTGGTAGCGGTGGAAAAGCGTACACAAATCTGCCGGACCAGTTCATCCATATCGCATTGCCCTGGGACTGCGGGTGTGGAAACCTGGCGGCGAAGGTTGGGCATTTTGCATTTTGGTGTGTGGCGAACAGATCTATGTCTGGCTCCCACATCTGGAAAAAAGGTAGAAGAACTTGTGGATGTAGTTCCCACTCGTGAATCTGTTGTATCTGTCGACTTAACAGATCGGCAATCTGATTGTGAACCCCTGGTAGGTGTTCTGCTAGAAGGTATATGTTTTGTGGAATGGCCCACCTCCAAATGTTCTGTGCCAGTTGGGACAGTTGTGGAGAGTGTGTCCCCCTGTTTTTGTATATAGTACATGGCTGTGATGTTGTCTGTTCGGATCAGGACAGCCTTGTTTTGTACGTGGAGTTGAAAAGGATTTGAGAGCTAGGAATATAGCTAGTAACTCCAGGTGGTTGATGTGGAGCAGCTTTTGTTGAGTGGTCCACTTGCCCTGTGTTGTATGATCTAACAGGTGTGCTCCCCATCCTGTGAGTGATGCGTCCGTGGTTAGTACTATTTGTGGAACCGGCTCTAGGAACGGCCGCCCTTTGGACAAATTTTTGGTGTTCCACCACTGCAGAGAGCGATGTGTGCGGCTGTCCACCACCACCAGATCTGTAAGATGTCCGTGAGCCTGGTTCCATTGGCGCGCTAGGCACTCCTGTAGAGGACGCATTTGAAGTTTTGCATACGGGACGATGAAAATGCAAGATGCCATCATGCCGATTAGCTGCATAAACACTCTGGCTGGGAGAGAGTGTTGCATTTGAAACCTGGGGACAAGGGTTTGTATACTGGCTATCCTGGCTGGGCTGGGGTAGGCTAGAGCAGTGGAAGTGTTTATTGTGGCTCCCAGATATTGAAGTATATGGGAGGGTTGAAGGTGCGACTTGGTATAGTTTACTGTGAACCCCAAGTTGTGTAATGTTTGTATTGTTTGGTGAGTGTGTTGAACACACTGGTTGAATGATCTGGCATTGATGAGCCAGTCGTCCAGGTATGGGAAGACATGTATTTGTTGTCTTCGTAGGTGCGCTGCTACTACTGCAAGGCATTTGGTAAACACTCTTGGAGCAGTGGTGACTCCGAATGGAAGTACTTTGAACTGGTAGTGCTGTCCATTGAGTACGAACCTTAGATACTTCCTGTGAGCAGGATGTATGGGAATGTGGAAGTAGGCGTCCTTGAGGTCTAATGTGGCAAGGAAGTCTTGTTGTTGTAGTAAGGGAAGCACTTGCTGGAGAGTGATCATGTGAAAATGATCTGAATGTATATACTGATTGAGGGGTCTGAGGTCCAAAATAGGCCTTAGAGTGCCATCCTTCTTGGGGATTAGGAAATACAGGGAGTAGACCCCTGTGCCCTGTTGTAGTAGAGGAACTGGCTCTATGGCGTGCTTTTGAAGCAGTGAAAGTACCTCTTGCTGTAAGAGCGTAAGATGGTCTGCGGACATTGGACGCTGCTTGGGTGGTATGTTGGGGGGGGTAGCTGTTAGTTCCAGGCAGTAGCCATGTTGGATAATTTGTCTCACCCACCTGTCTGTTGTAATGGAGTTCCAGACAGGTAGGAACTGTGATAGCCGTCCCCCGACAGGGGTGGTGTGGTCGGGGGGAAGTGGAGGGAAGTCACGGTTTAGGAGTGGTGGAGGTACGGGTGTTGTTATTACCTCGACCTCTGCCCTTAGTGTTGTTGCCTCTATAACCACCTCTAAAGTATCCTCTACTGGGAGAGGTTTGGGTGGTGCTTCTATATGAAGAGGAATTGTCTGTGGTGGTGTTCCTAGAGCCCCCTCTGTAGAAGGAGCGGCGAAAGGAGCCATCTTGTTGCGGGGACTGCAATGCTCCCATTGACTTGGCAGTGTCAGTATCCTTTTTCATTTTTTCTAGTGCTGTGTCAACAGCAGGACCAAAGAGTTGGTTTTGGTTAAATGGCTGATTTAAGATGGTAGTTGGGACTTCTGGCTTAAAACCTGAAATGCGGAGCCAGGCGTGCCGTCTGATGAGTATGCTAGTGTTGACGGACCTAGCGGCGGTGTCGGCTGCATCCAGGGCGCACTTAATGGAGGCATTTGAAATAAGTTTGCCCTCCTGAATGAGGTCATTGGCCTGTGTCTTGTACTGATCAGGTAGGTGTTGCAATAGGGTCTCTAGCTGATCATAGTGGGCCCTATCGTACCTAGCTAGTAGTGCCTGGGTGTTAGCTATGCGCCAGATGTTGGTGGCCTGCGCAGCTACACGTTTGCCAGATGAATCCAACAATTTTGACTCCTTATCAGGGGGCGGAGCATCCCCTGAAGTTTGGGAATTAGCTAGTTTACGAGCATTAGAGACGACCAGGGAGTCAAGAGGGAGCTGACCTTTGATGTAGGCTGGGTCATCAGGGGCAGGTCTATACTTTTTATCTATTCTAGGGTTAAGGATTCTGGCCCTTACAGGGTCGTTAAATATTTCAGGGGCATGTTTAATGACACCTTTGATCATAGGTAAAGTTTGAACAGTTTTTGAGACTGTTCAAAGATGTCTAGAAGGAAATCTTCCTCTGGTTGGTTGGTGTTTATATGCACCCCGTGAAAGACAGCAGCCCTGTGGATGAGTTGTCCAAACCCAATGTGATCATCTGGTGGAGATGGTTTTGTGGGATAAGGTGGAGGGCTGGGGAGGTCTGTAGGATCTATGAGGTCGTTGTAGCCCCAGTCGTCCTGTGGTGGGTTATCTGGGTCCAGAAGTAGATTATCAGGGTCATCACCATACCCCATGTCGTCCTGATATTCATGTGGGGGAGAAGTTACAGGCTGAGGCGGTGTAACAGGGATGTGGAGAGGAGGGGTGTTAGATAGAGGTATAGGAGAAGAAGGAGGCATAGGGGAAGTAGAAGAGTCCTTCTTGTTTGTAGGGACAGGCTTGTGGCGTGGCACAGAGGAGATATGTCCAGTTTTAGGATTAATATGTATTTTGTGTTGATTACGATCGATGGGATCCGGTCGAAACAGTTCCTCCTCCTGAATATTTGGCTTCGGCGCCGACTTTTCGGTTCCGAGCGCGGTGATGGCTTCTTTGGATGTTCTTTTGGCGTAGGGAATCCTTCGGCTTAGCTATCGGCTCGAACAGCTTCGGTTTAGGGGCTGTATCGTGGAGCCTGGGTTTTGGCGCCGAGTGATCCGCATGCTTGGAGGCGGATTTTGGGACCGAACCGGATTTCGGTGCCGGGTGTTCTTTCGGTTTCGGCGCCGAAGGTGCCGGTGGAACGGACACGTGTGGTTTGGTCGGTGCCGAGGAGCCGGAAGGCTTTAGTTTTTCTTCGGCGCCGAGCCGGAAGGCGGGCGTCCGAAGCACGTTTACGGTCGCGACTGGGGCCCGCAGGCGAAGTGTTGACCGGTGCCTTCGTTTTTGGAGGTGGGGTTGGGGCAGGGGCAGTAGTACTCACTCGTTGCCCTGGAGTGATGGAACCGTCTGAGTCCTCTGCCTCCGAGACGATAGTGAGGTCTTCAGAATCTTCCTCCGGAACATCGGGACCCTCATCGAAGATATTGACGGGTTCCGGAGCGGACCGTTGCGCCATGATGTGCCTTCGGGCTCGACTATCGCGAATGGTCTTTTTGGAGCGGAAGGAAGCGCAGGCTGGACAGGTGGCCTCGTTATGGTCAGGTGAGAGGCACAGGTTACAGACCTGGTGGTGGTCACTGTGGGGAACTTTGCTCCACACTGGGGGCATTTTCGGAAGGGCGTCCTTTCCATGGGCAGTAGGCCTTACGGCGTCGATGGGCCCAACGGCCCGCGTCGGCGGCTGGAAAGGAGATCGAGGAAGGGACGTCGAGATGTCGATATCAAGTCGTGAAGCGTGAAAAGCGTTGAAAACGAAGTTTCGAACCGGAGTGTCGAAAATTGCATCCGAGCCCGATGGCGGAAAAAAACAATCTGAGGATGGAGTCTATGCCCAAGCGCACTATTGTCCAAAGGAGGAGTCACCTATCACATGACTACAAAGACTTCTTCGAAGACAACAACAAAGTGCAAGCATCCGAGCCCAACACCAGATGGCGATCTAATGCACAGTGTGAGCTCTGCAGCTCACATGCCTCGAACTACGTATTTACTTACCTGTTTGCAGGAAATGTCCCAGTGCTGAATCTAGGTATCCAGCACCGAGTTAGAAAAAGTAACGTAAAAGTAACTTACCTGTAATTTACTGAAAAAGCCTATTCATTTCAATGTACTTTATTTGCTAAGTATTGCAACCTACTGCATCCCTGTAAATCAAAACAAAGTACAATTCCTATTGCATTTTCAAACTGTTCTACAATCAGCAACTTATTACTGTAAAGTATTTAATACTTACCTGTGCCAGGCTTGCTTGGTTCTAAAAATAAAACAGTATATTTTTTATACAAAAACAATTGGTCTAGAGTTCAGTCCTGGAGTGTGTGAATTCATTTGCTGACTGAGTGTGTACATCAAATGCTCAACACTGTCCTCTGATACTGCCTTACTGCTCGACCACTCTACCACAAATAGAGAGTAAGGTTCTATCTAGCTTTAACGCACAAGTTACTAACTTGTGTAACGATATATCTGTAAGAGACAGTAGTTAGTGACAGATTCCTTACCTTAGAATATCCCCAGGCGTCAGGCTGGATCCGGAAAGTTTTTGCGTAGCAGTACCCTTGCGCGTCGGTAGGCGGCGTCGTGCGGCTCCGCGTCCGTCGTCGGCGTCGTGATCGCCGGGATGACGTCGCGGGCAGTACTTAGGCGCCGCCCCTGCGCGCTGGCGTCAGTTCTGTACACGACTTTCCGCGCCAGGAACGCAGAGCCATGCAAGAAGCTGACATAGGTGTCTGAAAAATACTAGGGCCCTGAAAGGGATGTCCTTAACCCTAGAAATCAGTTCGCAGAACGGGGAGGATGGGTGGGGCGGTAAGGAATCTGTCACTAACTACTGTCTCTTACAGATATATCGTTACACAAGTTAGTAACTTGTGCATCTGAAAGAGACACGTTAGTGACAGATTCCTTACCTTAGAATAGATACCCCAGCAATACCAACCCGGTGGTGGGTCTGCGAACAAAGATCAGACAAGGAAGTCCTGGAGGACAGAACGGCCAAAGAAGCCGTCCCTCCGGACCTGACTGTCAAGGCAGTAATGCTTTGTAAACGTGTGCAGCGAGGCCCACGTAGCTGCCTGACAGATAACCGGCAGCGGAACACCGCGGCCCAAGGCCGTGGTAGCAGCCGTTGCCCTGGTGGAATGGGCACGCAGCCCAACAGGAGGCTCCTTTTTAGCCAAAGAATAGCAGGTCTTGATGCACAAGGTAACCCAGCGGGAGATGGTCCTCTTGTGCACCGCCCGACCTTTTTGGCGCCCACGTAGCCAATAAAGAGCTGGTCATCCACCCGGAAGTGTTTTGTGCGGTCAATATAGAAGGAGAGCGCACGTTTTGGGTCCAGACGGTGGAGCCTCTCTTCCTCTCTGGAAGGATGCGGAGGCGGAAAGAAGGTGGGCAAAGTGATGGTCTGCCCAATGTGGAAAGCAGTAACCACCTTTGGCAAGAAGGACGGACGCGTCCGAAGAACAACCTTGTCTGGATGAACAGACAGAAAGGGAGGTTTGCAAGATAGAGCCTGGAGCTCACTCACCCGCCGAGCGGAGGTGATGGCCACCAGAAAGGCTGTCTTCAGAGTCAGAAGACGAAGAGGACAGTTATGTAGAGGCTCAAAGGGAGCGCACATTAAAAGGTAAGAACCAAGTTTAAGTCCCACTGAGGCATCACAAACGGAACAGGAGGGAAGAGGTGAGTAATGCCTTTTAAGAACCTGTTAACAACAGGGGACTTGAAAAGGGAGGGCTGATCAGGGAGCCTGAGGAAGGCCGAGATAGCACAAAGATAACCCTTGATGGTACCCAGGGCAGAACCCTGTTGGGCCAGAGAGAGAAGGAACAGAAGGACCTCAGAAAGAGGGGCAGAAAGGGGATCCACAGCCTTTGCTGTGCACCATGCCACAAATTTGTTCCACCTGCAGGCGTATACCACCTTAGTGGAGGGACGCCTGGCTGCCAGAATCACATCACAAACTTCGGGAGGCAAGTCGAAAGGAATCAACTGCCGCCGCTCAATCTCCACGCAAGCAGGTGTAGACTGGACAGGTTCGGGTGGAGGACCGTCCCCTGCTGCTGCGACAGAAGATCCTCCCGAAGAGGCAGACGGATCGGGGGATCTACGCTCATATTGAGTAGCTCGGGATACCAAACTCTTCGAGCCCAGTCCGGAGCCACAAGAATGACTTGGGCCCGGTCGTGCCGAATCTTCTTCAACACTCTGGGTAGAAGTGGTATAGGCGGAAAGGCGTACAATAGACCGCAACTCCACTCGTGACGAAAGCGTCGCCGGCGAGTGCCGCCTTGGAAATTCCAACGCGCAGAACTGATGACATTGCGCGTTCTCTTCGGTGGCGAATAGATCTAACCAAGGCTCTCCCCACTGTAGAAAGAGTCCTTGCGCCACTTCCGAGTGAAGACGCCATTCGTGATCCATCATGCACCTGCGGCTGCAGGTTCGTCCGCCCTGGCGTTCAGGGAACCTGCCAGGTGTTGAACCACCAGGAACATGCCCTGGTGTTCCAGCCATGTCCAGAGGCGCAGAGCCTCCTGACAAAGGGTCCACGACCCCACCCCGCCTTGTTTGTTGCAGTACCACATGGCAGTGGTGTTGTCTGTGAACACCTGCACTACCTTCCCTTTGACAGAGGGAAGGAATGCCTTGAGTGCAAGTCGGATCGCCCGGAGCTCCAGAAGGTTGATATGGAGCCGGGACTCCGCCGGAGACCAGAGGCCTCTGATCTCCGCCTCTCCCATGTGACCGCCCCATCCCAGAAGGGACGCGTCCGTCACAACTGTGTGCTCTGGCTGGGGAAGGGAGAGGGATCTGCCCATGACCCATTGCCGGTTCGAGAGCCACCACTGCAACTGTTTTGCAGTCCCCTCCGAGATCTGGACGTGATCGGACAGGTCGCCCTGGTGCTGCGCCCACTGGAACTTCAGGTCCCACTGCAGAGCCCGCATATGCCATCTGGCATGAGTGACCAGCAGGATGCAGGAGGCCATGAGGCCCAGCAGCCTCAGGGTCATCCGTGCCGAAACCCAGGATAAGGGCTGAAAGATCGGAATCATAGCCTGAATATCCCGGACTCGCCGTTCGGGAGGATAGGCCCGAAACTGCGTCGTGTCCAGAACTGCTCCGATGAAAAGGAGCTGTGGAGAAGGAATCAGATGCGACTTTGGCACATTGATGGAGAACCCCAGCGAGTGCAGGAGTTCGGCCGTAGTCTGGAGGTGGGAGACAACTGCCTGGGGCGAGCCCGCCTTCAGCAGCCAGTCGTCGAGGTAGGGGAAGACTGAAACCCCTGCCCGGCGCAGATGAGCTGCGACCACCGCCATCACTTTCGTGAACACCCGAGGGGCACTGGTAAGGCCAAAGGGAGCACGGTGAACTGAAAATGCTCGAGGCCTACCGTGAACCGAAGAGTAACGCCGGTGGGCCGGCAGGGCTGAGGATGTGGAAATAGGCGTCCTGCAAGTCCAACGCTACCAACCAGTCTCCGGGGTCGAGGGCAGTCAAGACCTGAGCTAGGGTGAGCATCTTGAACTTCTCCTTCCGGAGGAAGCGATTGGCGTTCCGGAGGTCCAAGATAGGACGCATGTCCTCCTTGTCCCTTTTGGGCACCAGAAAGTAGTGGGAGTAGCAACCACGCCCTACTTCTGGGGTCGGAACATGCTCGATGGCCCTCTTGGCCAAGAGGGCCGTGACTTCCTTCTGTAGAAGCACCAAGTGATCCCCTGACATGCGGTGGAATTGAGGTGGCATGGCTGGGGGTGGTCTCGAAGGGGAGGGAGTAGCCCCTTCGGACAATGTCCAAGACCCACTTGTCCGAGGTGATGGGACGCCAGTGGTGAAGGTGATGGCGGACCCTGCCCCCGACTGGCGTGCTGTGCACCTGAAAGGAGGGACTAGGAGGGCTTGGAGGCCGCGGACCGGGTTGGAGGTGGTGGCCTGACCCGCACGCTGGTTGCCCGAACCGCCACGGCGGTATCCACGTCCTCGGCCACGCGAGGCGCTTGCTGCGCGGGCCGTTGGCCGGGCTGTGGACGTGACTGGGCGCCCCTTCCGTGGCCACGAAAGGGGCGAAAAGCAGAACGTATGCGGAGGGCGCACAACAGCAAGGCCCAGGGACTTAGCAGTAGCCCGTGAATCCTTGAAACGCTCCAGCGCATGGTCCGCCTTTGAACCAAAGAGACCGACTCCATCAAAGGGCATGTCCATGAGAGTATTCTGGACATCCCCTGAAAAACCAGTGGTTCTCAGCCAGGCGTGGCGGCGCAGCGCCACCGTCGTTGCAAGCGATCTGCCCAGCGAGTCGGCGGTATCAAGGCCACAGCGGATGGTATGCTTAGCCGCATCACGCCCTTCCGCAATAGCGCGGGTAAGCAGTGTCTGGACCTCCTCAGAACACTGCGGCAAAACATCAGCCACCGAATCCCACAGGGAGTGGGTGTATCGGCCCAAGAGGCAAGCGGTATTAACAGACCGCAAGCCAGCACTGGAGGAAGAAAAGCCTTCTTCCCAAAGTGATCCAGGCGCTTGGATTCCCTATCCGGAGGGGCGGTAGGGAAGGCTGTTTGGGAGGCAGAGGCTTGGACAACCAAGCTCTCAGGGGTGGGGTGTTGGGAGAGAAACAGGGGGTCGCCCGGAGCCGGGCGATGGCGTCGGGCCACGTTCCTATCCACAGGAGCCCCTGTGGTGGGTTTGGACCAGGCACCCAAAGAACGTCAGTGAGTGCATCGTTGAACGGCAGCACAGGCTCCGAAGAGGAGGCCGCCGGCTGAAGCACTTCAGTCAGGAGGTTAGTCCTGGCGGCCACTGTAGGCAACTGGAGATTTAAGGCTCCAGCAGCTCTACGCAACACCGTTGCAAAATTAGCCCCTCCTCCGTTGCCACGGGAGGAGACAGCATGCCAGAGTCGGGGAGGTATCCAGCCCACTGGCATCCCCAAGTTCCTCAACCCAGTCCGGGTCAAACTCGCACTGTTGTGTGAGAGGGTCGTCAGACCCCTCCCAGCTCTCCTGGTCCTCCTCAGGTTGAAAAGATGGAGGAGGAGGGACATAAGGGACCCAAGGCCTCATCGGCGCCGGAACCGGCGTCGGGCGGCGCCGGTCCGGCTCCATGTCCGGACCCGGGGAGAACCCGGGGAACGACGCCGCCCGGAGCCCCGGACGGCGTCGGAAAGCGGCACCGGGGACATCGGCGTCGGCGGAGCGTGGTTAGGTCAACCGGCGTCGATGGAGGTTGCGGCACCACCGGAACCGGGGTCGAGGCCGGGGCCGGGCCGAGGCCGGGACGAAGGCTGGTGGGACAGGCGACGCCGGGACCGGAGTCGGCGGCGGCGCCGGAGCAACCCCATCTGGGCCCGCGGGGCCCGAAGGCGCACGGAGGGACCTTGAGGCCCGAAGAGGCGGGCCATGGCCGACAGGAATTCCTGTACTTCGGCCGGAGTCGCCCCCGAACCCGGGAAGGACGGGTAATGCGGGGGCAACTCGACAGGCACGTCCGGGGCCGCGGGGGCGGGGACGGTGCCGACAGGGACCTCAGCCGAGTCGCGCGACCGGCGGCGAAGTCTTAGAGCGATGACGCCGCTTAGACTTCTTGTGCTTCGACTTACCGGAGGAGCGCGAAGACTTGGATTCCGGCGAGCGGCGGGGACTCCGCGTCCGGCCCCTCGACCTCTCCCGGGACCGGGGCTTGCTGCGGCGCGGAGCCGACTGCCGGACTTCAAGGAGCTTTCGAGACCGCTCTCGCAAAGCCTTCGGATGAAGTTTCCGGCAGTCAGGGCACGACTTCGTGTCGTGGCCTCGGCCGAGGCAGAAGAGACACTCGAGGTGGGGGTCCGTGATGGACATCATACGACCACATACCTCGCAGGGCTTAAAGCCGGGCATCCCTACGACACCTTAGGAGTCGTGAAGACTCGTTGAAGAGAACAGTGAAAAATTTCACAAAAAGATAGTCAAAAAGTGACTAGGGCACTGCTCTTCCCGGATCTGCGCTTACTGGCGCGGAAAAAGAAGAACTGACGTCAGCGCGCAGGGCGGCGCCTAAGTACTGCCCGCGACGTCATCCCGGCGATCACGACGCCCGACGACGGACGCGGAGCCGCACGGCGCCGCCTACCGGCGCGCAAGGGTACTGCTACGCAAAAAACTTTCCGGATCCAGCCTGACGCCTGGGGATATTCTAAGGTAAGGAATCTGTCACTAACGTGTCTCTTTCAGATCTCTGCCTACCTCTGGGGTCACCTGGACTCTATACACACTATACCTCATTTTGGTGTAGTATATATAGAGCCAGTTTCCTACAGTTACTTTTTAGATTACTTTTCTTACTCAGTGTAATATACCTGCATACTACACTGGGACATTTCCTGTAAACAGGTAAGTAAAAGCGTTTTTGTTAAACAGTAGAATTTTAAAGAATTTCTTTAGGTTTTCAAACTCCACACTTACAAACTGTTCCGTGCCTAACAAAATGAATCTGTCCTCATGTAACGCAACTGGTGCTATGTAAAGCGCTCTGATACCCGATACCGGGTCAAGTTCGCGCTATATAAAACTCTGTAAAAAAAAAAAAACAGTCATTGTTATCCTATGAAGGAAAATAGTATCGGTTTTGAGGTAAGTATTTGGTAGTGGGAGTTGAGGTTCTGGGGGTAGACTCAGGGGTACCCCAGGGTCAAGGATGCACTCTTGTTACAACATCAGCGGCACTAGGCCAGCTGGGTGCAGAGTGCTGAGGCCCAATGTTATCCAATGGGGGATAGGGGGCCTCCGGTTGGTGGCTGCTGACGAGGCAGGCCACTTGGTTGTGGGAGCAAAGCTCCAGGGCTTTAGCTCAGGGCAAATGGGGAAACAAAGTAGCACCAAAGGTGCACCCTCAGCGGCACTAGGGCAGCCGGGTGCAGGGCGCTGTTTCGACGTCGGGCGCCCTGTTGTTTGCAATGGGGAACCTCCGGTTTGCAAAGGCACTGCAGGCTTGGGGACGAGGGTCTTCTGGGTGTGACCACCACTTCGAGAGGTAAGTTGGGGGTTGGTTAGGCACCGTCGGTTTGGCCACCCAAGGCCATGGGGCGTCGGGTGCAGGGGGTGCCTTTTGGGGTCGGATCTTCTTACCAGCTCCTGGTCGTGGGGGGGGAACTTTACAGATTTAGGCTGCAGGCGTTAGCTGGAGGCTTGAGGCATGTCTGGGGTCGCCGGATCTTGGGTCTGGATCGCCGGGGAAACCTCCTCGTGGTGTCTGCCCACTCGAGCTCGGGCTGTGGACGGCGGGTGCAGAGTGGTGCGGATTCGCGGCGTCCGGCAGGAGCCAGAGGTTGCAAATGAACAAATCTGGTGTTCACGGGAGACACAGTCTTTGTGGTTGAAGGCAGGCAGGTCCTCCGGGGTTTTCGAGGTTGCTGGCTACAGGACACACCGGGATTTCGCAGGAGCAGGTTCAAGGTGGAGACAGGCCGGTAGGGCTGGGGCCAAGTCAGTGGGCGTCTTCCTCTTGTTAGCTTCTGCACAGCAGTTCGGTACTTATTCTTTTCTTGTAGTTTCTTCTGGTCTGAGGTAGCAAGGTTCAGGGTTGCCCCTAAATACTAGATTTAGGGGCGTTACAGGTAGGTAAAAAGGTTGGGACCAATGGGTCCCTTCCTGGGAGTGGGTACACCCCCTATTATACCACCCTCCAGTGGGAAGGGGGCATAAGTCTTTCCCGGTTGGCTGAGTCCCCCCATCTGCAAGATGGCGGGGACTGAGAGTTGTGCTTCACCTCGCCTCCCCCACCTGAGGGTGGAGTTGGCAGAGGTGGGCACACCTCTCTTCCTCACTTGTTTTCCCGCCGGTTCTCCCGCCCAAAGTGGGGGGTCAGACCCAGTGGGGACCAGTTGCTGAAAGCAGCAAGTGGCCTGGGGAAGCTCACAAGGCGGCAAGCCTTTGAAGCTTCCCCTTCGTGAACCCCTGCCCATCCTGGGGAGGAGGCTTGGCACCTCGTCCCAGGATGTGCATTGTTTCAGGCCCCAGAGAGCAGCAGGCTCTCGACCCAGGGGTCCAGAAACATGTCTGGTGGTGGTAGCTTAAAGCAGTCACTCAGCCTGGACACTAGTGGTAGGTTAGTTTTCAGGGGGCATCTCTAAGATGCCCTGTGCGTGCATTTTTCATTAAATCGCACACTGGCATCAGTGTGGGTTTAATGTGCTGAGAAGTTTGATACCAAACTTCTCAGTTTTCAGTGTAGCCATTATGGTGCTGTGGAGTTCGTAATGACAAACTCCCAGCACCATATACTACTAATGGCAGCACTGCACTTACAATGTCTAAGAATGGACTTGGACACTGTAGGGGTACAGGGCTCATGCACCTGTACCCTCACCACTGGTATAGTGCACCCAGCTAGAGGGGTGACCGATCTATGCCAGGGCAGTGGGTTGTAGGCATGGCACACAGGGATGTGTGCCATGTCGACTCTTCACTTTGTTCTGCACCAAGACACGCAGCCTGCAAAGGCAATATGTGAGTGAAAGGTGCAGGGCCACCAAGGAGTGGCACAATCAGTGCTGCAGCCCTTAGAGGCCTTCCCTGGTCACAGGGCCCTGGGTACCTGTGGTACCATTTACCAGGGAGCCTACCTGTGGCCAGGGATACCAATTGGGTTTAGGCTTCAATGCAATTTTAGGGAAGGAACATCGTGGAACTGGATTAAGCATAATGATATGCAATAAATTTGATGCTATTGTGATCACTGTTCATCTTATGAACTATTACTCATTTGTTTCATTGGTGTCATTGTGATACTTGTGTTTTACGTTTTGTTGTTTTGTTCATATGTTCTATGTACTTTGAAGTACTATATTGGTTTAAAATTGATGATCAGATTGTACACTGAGAAAAGTGGATTCATATATTGTGCGCACCATGTACCATGTGACTGGGCAATAGCTCAGCTTAATCTTCCAGAGGGCCCCCAGCGCCTGGGACACCTCTCCGAAGGTAGCTATGCGCTTTACAAAGGCTGGTATTTCATTTCATTTATGTGGGCTTGTGAATAGTGCACCTTGTCCATATGTGACAGGTTCTGTTTGCATACATAATTGTTGATAATACCAGACAGGGGCTGGTCAGGATTACAAGGTTGCACCACCAATACACTAGATTAATTTGTTAAATACTGTTTACATTAGGTGTGCTGGTTAAAACATACAGTGTGTATAAACACAGGGATGTGTGCCATGTCTACTCTTCACTTTGTTCTGCACCAAAACACGCAGCCTGCAAAGGCAGTGTGTGAGTTTAATGGTACAGGACCTCTAAGAGGTGGCACAATAAGGGCTGCAGCCCTTAGAGGCCTTCTCTGGTCACAGTGCCCTGGGTACCTGTGGTACCATTTACCAGGGGCTGACCTGTGGCCAGAGATGCCAATTGGGTTTAGACTGCAATACAGTTTTAGGGAAAGAACATAGTGTGAGAAGTTGGCCTGGCATATGCTGTCCACTAATTATAGTGGGCACCTTGCACCAGTCCAAACAACCCCTTATTGGAGATAGGTTAAAGACAACCTTATTGAAAGCTATCCTAGTGGTAGCTATGGAGAGCAGCCTTCAGGCTAAGTCTTGAAGGAATGTAAAGCAGCTTGTTTTACCAGTCTATAATCTCTTGAGTGATCAAATGAAAGAGCACCACACCAGGTATATATTCAAAATATATGTATTTATTGCTAAACACACCCCTCTAGTCTCTTTATGAGGCTAGAGTTCGAAAATACATAAGTTATAAGATATTAAATCACAGTAATAGCACAAATACACGTTTGGGCCCTAGGGCGTACCAAACCATATACCAATAAAGTGGTATAAGAACCACGACTGAACTAGACACTAGGCCTAGAGCCTCTAGAAGTGCTTGGACCACAAGGAACCACCCAAGGTAGTGACACAGGGGACCCACGGGGGACGCGTGCAGTGTAAATACACAACCGCGATACGCCGTTGACTTCTATGGAGAAAGTCGTGATCGGGAAATTAAAGAAAAGGGACACTTAAAGGAGGACTTGGAGCAAACCCTTTGAGATCTAGGACTTCTTAGAGTCTCTACCCACGGGAGCACCGGAGTACTCGTGTTACCTCACCCAGGGAAGCCGGGTGCATAGGTGCCTTTCGGGGTCGGGTTTCGTCGTCGATTTGAATGGCGATCTGCTGCAAAGTGCTGCTGGCGACCAAGTGGAAAGTGTCCGGGTGGATCCAAGAGTGGATCGGAGATCTGAAGAACCTGAAAGCAGAGGGGACAGAGTCTGGGTCACTAGCCAGTGACCAGGAAGGCGATGGACAGATGCCCACCGATGTCGAGTGCTTCAGGTGCGTTGACGGTCGTCTTGACTCTTCAGCCACGAGGTCCAGGAGGCGTTGTCGGCGACCAGGAGCAGGATTCGGGCTGGTACACGATGTCTGTCGAGTGCTGAGGTGTCGGCGACCGGATTGGACCCAACAAGCCTTGGCAGCGGCAAGTCTCGATGCAGAGGAAGATAGTCGATGGTGCAGACCAGCAAGGTCTGGGGAACTCACCCAGCGAGGGTAAGTGAGGGCAGGCCTGGAGCAACCAGGATGCCAAGTAAGAAAAAGATTGGCCTTCGTGAAGGGCTACTAGCCAACGGGCTAGCGACCGCGAAGGAGCCTCGAGACGTCGCACGTGGATCTGGCTCACAGGACACTCGTGGAGTGGAGGCCAGTGATCTTCGGTGCAGTTGGTGCTGGAGGCTGGGGCTACTCGGAGCCCAAAGCACGACTTCGTGGGAGACCCAGAAGAGGATGCACTTGAAAATGTGCTCGGTGTCCAGGGGTCACGGTCTCAAGTCACCCACGATAGCTACGGGCCTCAGCTTTGCTGGGGACTCAGGGTAGCCTCGGGGAAGTCTGAGAATCCACCTCTGGTGATGCGATGACTTCGGCGTCCGGCGAGGAGCTTCAGAAATGCGGAACCGGACAGATGCTTCTTTGGTGCCTGCCAAGCAGGGAGTCACTCCTTGACCCCAAGGGAGATTCTTCTGTCCTCTAATCGTGAGTAGAGCGTCGAAGGTCCAGGATTCAGTTTCAGAGTTTCGTCCAGGGATAATCTAAAGTCCTAAGGACTGGGTTCCTATACTTATACTAAGTATAGGGGTTGGACTACTCTGTGGCCCCACCTATGGGTGGGTCAGGGCAGAGGGGTGGCTACACCCTTTCTCTTTGTCCAGTTCGCGCCAAAGCAGGGGCTGCAAGCCCCTGATCCGGTTTGAACCGGGGTATGCACAGGGACACCAAATGTGCCCCCAGTGCAGGACTTCAAAGCACCCGAAAGTGCTCCCGCCCAGCCCCAATACACATTATCCTGTCTGGGGAGGTGGTCACACCTCCCTGGGACAGAAACCTGTGTCCAGGCCTCCCCTGCCGGAGTTTCGTCCAGCAGCAGGAGGCCAGACTCGTGTCTGTGGCAGCAGCATCCATTTTGTGATGCCAGGGCTTTGGAAAGAAGTTACCGGGCTAGCCAGAGTTAACATGTCTTTCCCTCTAGAAGGGTGGAATGCTACCCCCGCCGCCAGAGGTGGCGTGGGGGTAGTATTCCAAGATGTTTGACACCAAACATGACATGTTTAGGTGCAGCCATTCCAAAGTTAGCATTTAACGCGAGGTTATAATGCGCTTAAGAGTATATGGTCAGGCTGCACTACAAACAGCATCAGAGAAGGGTCTCCGAACGCTGCAGAGGGGCCCTGCTCATGCAGGGGCACCCTCTCACATAGGAACCATGCACTCTGCCTTTAGGATTGATAAGGCCTGCCTTAGGAGTGACTTATAGGTTTATATGTGTGTATGTATTTAGTGATATAGGTAACCTATATCACAGTAAAGGTGCATGCACCACCTTACCCAGGCTGCAGTAGCAGACCTGTGGTGTCAGTTTGGATGGCCTTCCAGGGGTGGCATAATACATGCTGCAGCCCCTGGTAGGCCTCTGAGGTACCTATGCCCTTGGTACATAGTATACCATATACTAGGGAGTTATAAGGGCACTCAGATTCCAATCAGAGATGTGCCTAAGGCACATGGAAACCTTTTACAGAGAAAGCAGATAGACTGGGGCCCTGAATAGCAGGATCCCGGTCCAACTAAGTCATAAACCAGCAAAACACCATAAAAAAAGTGGGGGCAACCATATAGTCAGATTCCACCTTCCTACACATAGGCCCTGGGTACCTGATTAGCAGGAGCCCAGGGCACACTCAGTCAAAGCACATCAGCAATTCAGCAAAAAGTGGGGGGGGGGGGGAACCATGCAGAAAGAGGGCACTTTCTCACACAAATGATAACCACTCATACTATACGTCCTGTCTGGAATACCTATGTTGCATGTCTTCGAGATTTCGAGCACTGTTGCTGTACACCTAAACTAGGTACAGTCGGATGCTGGTATGGGCCTTAAGCAACTTCTTAAATCCCCACAGTTGTACAGAGGCCATCACAGCGTCAAATACTGCTGGAGTGTCGAGACCTGCTTGACAGGGCAGATGGGATTTTTCATATGACATTGGGAGAGCACTTCAAAGGAGGAAAAAGAACCGAAAACAATTTGGGTGCATCACTGTCTGGTTGCTGAAAGCACATCTTTGTTCTACCAGACTTCGGTCACAAATAAAGCTGAGGGTATAGGGACTGCCTAAAACTGGATTTTAGTGTTAGATGTAGGAGGACACTAGTATTATTATAGTACTCTCCCCACAAACACACCCCAAGCCCTCAGAGCCCATGTTTACTGTGGCCAAATGTTGTGTTAATAAATACCTCATCTCCTGCGTGAGAAATTGTGTCCTAGATCCCTGATGTGGGAATGGAATGCGGGGTTTGAATTGTGTTTGTGGGTTGGGGGCCAGATGAGCCGGGGAGTGGAGGAGATGGGTTGTGTGTATGGTTGCTCCCCATTGGGAGCCAAATAAAGAGTACCTTACTTACTCTTCAGTTGTGGAAGTGCTTTCATTCGACATCACAAGACTTTGCCCATCTTGAAAATGCCCAAGGTGGGTAAGGTTAGCCCCAGGAATCTTACCCCATTGGTTAGGGTGTCCCCAAGGTCATTCCCACATTTGTGCCAGGTATAAATATGGCATCTCCAGGGACATACTTGAACACTCCTGGACCTGCGAAAGATCAGAAGAGGAATGAACCTGCTGTTTGAGAACTGAGAAGAGTCCTGAAGGAATTGATCTGTTCTCCCTCTTGTACCGAGGACAAAGACGTGGACTCCAAGAGACATAAGGCTGACCTCCACTGTTCAAGCTACAAGGATACAACAAGCTACAAGTAGCCTTTCATGCAACTGTCTAACTGATCAGTGGCAACTGGACCTAGACTGGACTATGCCTGCCACCCTGTGAGTCTCTAAGTGACTCTCCTGATATCCTTGGGGACTTTAGAAATGTACTAACGTGGTGGTTTGGGAGTTAAAGGACTAAATTCAGCCGGTAACATTTTTGACCAAAATGAACCTGGTTGTTGTATCCGAGCCTTGCTCCATCGCAGTCAGGATCAAATTGACCCAAGGTCCCAGGCTACCACTGACTATCATTGGCACTTTGTTCTCCTTGGCACCATTTCTACTTAAGAACTTCAAAAATTAATTTCACTGGTTCCCCTATTGGATTTGTTATTTTGGTGTACTAATTCGCTTTGGGATTTTTAATATTTTGCATTTCAACTTTATTACTGTTGTAGTAGTAGTCAATAAATACTTTACACATTGCCTCCAAGTTAAGCCTATCTGCTCTGTGCCATAGCGACCGGGTGGGGGAGTGGGTCGGGTCGAGCTTCGGTTTATTTAGTGACTTTAGTTGGTCACCCTGATGAGGACTGTGAAAATTACTTGGGGTGGGTACTTACCATCTCAACTAATAACCCAATGTCTTACACTGACATGCAGTATCCGAGTTTCTAACGCCTACAACCTCCTCAAGGAAGCCTTAACTGCTCACTCGTGCTACCTAGAGAGTTAACTGACCAAACGATTGATTATCCAATTAGAGCGCTGCAGAGATACAAGTGGTAAAAAGAAAGATACAATAGATACTGGCCAGTAACCAGTGACTGTTCTAGGCCCCTAAGGAAAGGCTTCACATGGTCTTCACATGCAATCATCAATAGCCTTTTGGAGCACAGGCTTTCATTTCAGGACTTCACTTCCTTGTTGGCCACATTTTACTCCAGGCAACTTCCTGGATCTTAAAATGTATACCGATTTTTTACCATTTTAAAAACTATGGCGTACCACCCGCCACCTGCCTCACGGACGTCAGTTTATGAGGCACTGGCTGAGTAGAGATTAACCATCTACTTTAAAAAAGGCTGAACATTTGCAACCATTCAACACAACAGCAGAATGTATACAATCAGTCAGCACAAGAACAAAGACAAATTTAAACTGGAAAACTTGAATAAGGGTATACACGATAACAAAATGAAGAATACAAAATATGAAGAAAACACCATACATTGAGAAATAATAGGCACGAATGGCCAAAGGGTAAAGATGAGTTTATGATACCTCTTCATTCTTCATAGAGATCCGTTGCCGAGAGCTAACTGGTTTCTTGTTGTCATCTACTTCATAATCCTCTTCATTCATCCACTCATTGAAAACATCAGTGTCTAAAACCCACCTTGCATGAACCTGATTTTTTTAAATAGAAGGGGAAAAAAAGGAAGCAAAATCTCAGGTTACACAAAAATACCACACTAGTACAAGGTCTTATTTGCTTTTCTCTCCAGCATCATCAATGTTTTAGTTTTTCACTATCATAATCATAAAGACTTCTAGCACTGTCTGGGTTTACACGAAGATTGCTCCCAAGTGTCTGTGATAGGTCTTTCATAATAGGTAAAACACCAAGCAACTAAAAACACCAAAAAAGAAAAAGAGGCTGAGAGACATGTGCCTTTAGTATAAACTCAAAACACAAAGATGGCGTGGTAACCTGTTGTGGAGCATTTGAGGAAATTACTCCAAATGCATCTCTGTGCACCTATCTCCCTACTGCTAACATCCCTTTTGTGAAATCTGGCAATTCCAAGAATTTGACGAGGTGGGCTCACTCACATAATGTGGCATGCTTCGTCTTAGGCCTACCCTGGTGAGATAGTATTACCAGGGCGGACTCAATCTTAAGTTGGGCTGACTTAAGGGAGTTCGTAGAAATTAATTTTTTCTCTGGAAAGAATATTTAGATCCAGTTGGTACTGTTAAAAATACCTTAGGGTAAATCACAAAGTGTCCTTTATTGAGGTAGTACCCTAGGTCTGCCTAATAAATACCGTAAAGTATTGTCAGAGGACGTTAGTGGGTACTATGGCCCTTATGTACCTCTGAGGTGCCGATGCCAACATGTTTCTACTCTGTCTTAATAGCTCTCGGGCATTCGTCAGGGCTACATGTATGAAACCCTGAACATACATTTTAGTGAGGGAATGAGGGTAAATGTAGAGAGAAGCTACCTCTCTTTTAGAGATCCCCAGATAATGGTACCCGATTGTGGGGAAAATTAAAAGATAGCAGCAATATTAGAGAACATAGGTGTATATAATGTATATAACAGTATCAAACGCACTTTACATCATGCGGTACAGTTCCAAGTATATTAAAAACAACCAAGTACATTAAAAACAACTGTAGTACACGTGACTCACTCACACTCTGCATGCATACAAAGGTGACAGACACACATGAAAGCGAATCACATGAATATTTCCCGTGTCTGTAATTGCTTTATCTAGTGCTGAGGGGCACTTTGCCTCATGGTTTGTTCTGGGTGGGCGTCTCCTATAGTCACACACTAAGGGATGAGTTTAGTTTAGATAGTAAAACAATTAAATAGAAAGGCACATTTTTAAGTGCAAAGTCCCTAATGGACCTTTCCTATTGTCATGGTAGTTTTAATGAGAGCAAGGTGTGCAGGCTCAGGAAACCGTGAGTAGTCTACAGTTCCCAGGCTCCTGAGAGACACTCCGATCATGCCATCGGGCATCACCTCGCCTCTGTAGCACATTGTACACAGCTGCAACCCCCTCGCGGTTTCCTGAGTCTGCACACCTTGCTCTCATTAATGACGGGGACTTAACACTGAATCAATAGAATTGACGAGTGAGCACATGTTTATCCTCTAGGGCACCACGTTATCTCAACGATCTTAAACTCTTAAAGGTGTGCCTGGCCACGTCACTCTACGGCAGGCAGCCCGATCCTTTGAAAATGCCTGCTATTCGTAATTTACTATTCTACCAGACGGCTGTTCCATTGGGAAGGGTAGGATCAATATGGGCGCATCCCTTTGATGAAGTAAGTGAATAAAAGAAAGAAAAAAACTTTCACCAATGTTGTGATACTTTTGGAACTCAAAAAGGAAAGCAGAACTACCCACAAAGGAAAGGTCTATTTGGGCCTCTATCTAAACTAAACTCATGCCTTAGTGTGTGACTATAGGAGTCCCCCACCCAGAACAGACCATGAGGCAAAGTGCCCCTTTGCACTTGGTAAAGCAATTACCGACACGGGAAATGTGATTCTCTTTTGAGTGTGCCTTTGTATTCATGCAGAATGTGAGTGAGTCACGTGTGCCACGGTGGTTTTAATATACTTGGAACTGTACCACATCATGTAAGGTGCGTGTGATACTGTGTTATACACATTATATACACCTATCTACCCTAAAACTGCTGCTATCTGTAAATTTTTCCCTCAATCAGGTACCATCACCCGGTGATCTCTACAAGAGGCAGGTCCTCTATATTTACCCTCAATCCCTCACTTAAATTTATGTTTAGGGTTTCATACATTTAGGCCTGACGAATACCTGAGAGCTATTTAGGCTGAGGGCAGAAACATGTTGGCATCGGCACCTGAGAGGTACGCAAGGGCCATAGTACCCACTAACGTCCTCCGATAATACTTTACAGTATTTTTTAGGCAGACCTAGGATACTACCTCAATAAAGGACACTTTGTGGTTTAACCGCAGGTACTTTTTGAACAGTTCCAACTGGATCTAAGTATTCTTTCCAGATAATTTTTGTTTTCTAAGAACTCCCTCAAGCCAGCCCAACTTGAGGGTGAGTCTGCCCTGGTAGTACTATCTCACCAGAGAGCGAGGTGGCCTCTGATGAAGCATGTCACATTATGTGAGTGAGCCCACCTTGTCCAATTCTTGGGATTGCCAGATTCCACAACATGGATGTTAGCAGTAGGGAGCTTGGTGTAAAAGAGAAGCATTTGGAATAATTTCCTCAAATGCTCCACAACAGGTTACAACACAAAGCAACATATTGTTTTTCCTACAACAGTTTTTGACTATTAATGTGAATAATTAGCATTCTTGTGCGAACATGCAGTTTGAAAATCAAACAGTTGGCTATCTCTTGGCACATGTACGATACAACGAAAACATGCAATATATTTTTCAGTTCTGAAACAGAATTTAACAAAGATAGCAAGAAGAAAACTTTCGCTTTCTCTTGGATTTTCACTAGGAAAAAAATGCAGCCAGTAAGCCAAATCAGTCACAAAGTACTTAAAGAAAATACATTATAAGTAAAAAAATAAAAGAAAGCACAGCCTCAGTAACCGGTTATAAACAGGATGAAAACAGACTTGGTTCTTCATGAATTTGAGAAGCTGTTTTGTCCCATAATGCTATGTAAAATAGGTCAGGTAATTAATTTATGAAGAAGTAAGGGACTGAAAATCAACAATTTTAATCTACACTTTTAGCCCAAAGGAAGGTGAGGGAGAAGTATACAGATTCGGAGAGCATACCAATGATCAAGAATCTAATAACAGAGGAACAGAGTAGCAAGCCAAAAAGCCTGCCACTGAGGACCACTTAAAATAATTTAGGAAGATAAAAGAGCCTATGCAAACGGATTTAGTAGCGAGGCGTGGTTCACCAGCACATCAGAATACATGCAAACGGCTTTATTAAGGATATGACGTGTCCTCTAGGTAGGCATTCTACCAATATCTGGGGTTGGAACAAGTCTTTGAGAGAGCAGCTGATGAGTTTTAAGTCTTCCACACAAAGCCAAGTTTGATTTTTGGTAAAACACCACAATGAAGGACTCTAAAAACCTATCTATTGTCTGTTTACAGGAAGATAAGTCCGTGTCAACAACCCCATAATTTACAAATTGCTTTTTTCTAATTACATTAATCTTGCCACATGTAGGAGGCTCGCTCTGTGTATGGCATTGCCACTAAGTGGTTATACCGTGCCCAGAGTCCAGGGGTTCCCCAAAAGTGTACAGGGCTCAATGTGAAACCCAAAGTGCTCTATTAGTGGTAGTGTGGGTGACCAGCCTTAAGCCTAACACAGACGAGTGTAAGACATTTATTGCACAGCATTGACCAATAATGGGCACACGACGCAAGAAGGAGATCCAGACCAATTTTAGTGAAATATACTTTGTTTATATTTTATTTTAAGACCAAGATCTTCGCAATAAGGCAAGTACGTTTTTAAATAAAAATACTTTTCACTTTGAAAAATCAACACTTTTCAGAATAGTTCAATGTTATCCTATGGGGAAAACAATATCATGGTTAAACAGTTAAGTAATGCACTTACAATTCCAGTCTTCGGGACCAAAGGTTCGGCAAGGGTCAGTTGAGTATCAAAATTACACCACCAGCTGCACAGGGGCGGCCGGGTGCAGAGGACAAAATCGGAGTTTGGCCCAATGCTTTTCAATGGAGCCTGGGGGCGCTCAAAGCTACACTGCTTGCATGTAAGGAGATCGGTTGCAGGGGCCAAGCTTTGTTGGTTAGGACTAGAGGGTGGGCGGGGGGCGTTCGGTGGTCACAAAGCAGCACCAAAAATACACCACCAGCGGCACAGGGGCGGACAAGTGCAGGGTGCAATTTCGACATCGGGCCCAATGCTTTTCATTGGGGATTCTTCTTTTGGCGAACAGGCTGCAGGTGTGGCACCAGAGGTTGGAGGAGGGAGACCTACGACAACAGAGGTAATCAGAGATGTAGGGGGTCGTAGGGGGACCGTCTGTTTAGCTCACCAAAGCCGAGGGGTTTCAGGTGCAGGGGTGCCTTTCATCATCAGCATCTTCTTACCCGAGCCAGTCGCAGTCGGGAGGAGCCTCTGGATTCACACTGCAGGCGCTGCTGTGGATATCAGAAGAGGTCAGCCAACGCTGGACACTAGGTCAGGATCGCTGGGGAGACTTCACTACATAGGTGGGCCACTCAGACTCGGGCCGTGGGCGTCTGGTGCAGAGTGGGCAGGGATTGCGGTTCCAGCTTGATTCGGAGCCCTTGCAGTTGGTTTCTTCTGGACAGGTCCGCTGTCCACAGGAGATTGGAGTCTCTTTCGAAGGTAGCAGTCCTCCCAAGATTTCAGAGGTCGCTGGCTGCAAGACAGGTTGCAGGTTCGCAGAAGCTGGAGACAGACCGGTAGGGCTGGGGCCAAGGCAGTCGTCGTCTTCAGTCTTCTCTGCAGGGATGTCTTCTTAGGTCGTCCCAAATTTAGTTTCCAAGTATGGGGAGCCACCTAAATACTAAATTTAGGGGCGTTTTAGGAGAGTAGCAGGTAGGGCCAATGGACACCTTACCTGGGGCGACTACACCCTCTATTATGCCACCCTCATGTGGGAGGGGGCATAGACCTAGCCCAGATTGGAGGGGCCTCCCAATCTTCACGATGGAGTGGACTGAAAGATGTGCTGCACCTCGCCTCCCCCACCTTAGGGGTACAGTTGGCAGAGATTGGCACACCTCCTATTCTTCTACGGTTTCCTGCCACGTTTCCCGCCCTAAGTGGGGGTGTAAACTGGGGGCTGACATCTGCTGCTAGCAGCAGAGGCTGGGGGGCGCATTACAAAGGCGGCAGGCCTTTGAAGCTTCCTCCTTCGAGCACTGGCCCATCCTGGGGGAGGAGGTGTGACACCTCTGCCCAGGATGTGCATCGTTTCCGGTCCCAGAGAGCAAGGGATCTCCACCCAGTGGTCCAAAAACAGGTCTGGTGGTGGCTGGCTGCCTACAGCCGGTCAGAGACCACACCAGGGTTGGTATGTTTTCAGGGGGCACCTCCGAGGTGCCCTCGGAGTAGATGGTAAAATAAATCTCACACTGGCATCAGTGTGGATTTATTGAGAGGAGTAGTTTGGTACCAAACACTCCTTGGCTCAGTGAAGCCATCATGGTGCTCTGGAACTTGAGTTGTCGAGTTTCCAGCCCATGTACTCTCCATAGCTTTCCTGGCACGTACAATATTAAGGGATGGACCCTAATATTGTAGAGGCATATCTGCTCATGCAGATCTGCCCTCACCTATGGTATAGTGCACCCTGCCTTAGGGTTGTAAGGCCAGCTAGAGGGGTGACTTAACTATTTGAGGCATGCTGGCTGGCATGACACCCAGGCAGGGTGCCATGTCAACTTAGTCATTTTCTCCTTTCTCTCTCACAGGCGCATGCAAGCTGCAAGGGCAGTGGCATGGTCCCAGTGAGGGGGGTCCCAGGGGACCCTCTTCAGCTTCTAGTCCCTAGGTACCCAGGTTACCACTTACTAGGGGGCATAAGTACCAATTGTGGATATGTTTTTATGGAAGGAGCACTGGCATAGTGGACCTGGCTGGCAGGGAACCCTTTGCATGACAACTGAAACCACATCAAAACCAGGCAAAAAGTGGGGCCTAACCATGCAAAAAGAGGCACTTTTTCACACCACATACAAATATCTTAAAGTTTGCTTAACATTTACACTATGACTGTCCCGGCAGTGAATAATAGACAGTGCACCTTCTGGAATTGTTAAAGGAGCAGTGTCAGTTTTTACTGTTTAACAGCTTTCAACAATGGATATAGTTTCCTTATGTTTTTTCAGTTAAACCAAAAGACAAACAATGTTCCCTCTGGTAATGAGATTTTCATTCATTTTTAAACTTTATAGTACTGTAAAATGTGTTTCTGGGATCTTAGATCTTAACAGAAACAAAGACTTGTTTTTGGATTCAGACAACAGATCCAGAAGGGAGGAGTTACTTACCTTCAGTAACGCTTTTCCTCACGGATATTTTATCCCCCTTGCAGGAAGCTAGATCTCTATATAGTGCACCAAAACAAGGTATACTGTATAGATTGTCCAGGCAACCCTTACTGGTTTGCAGAGGCACAAGTAACAAATCCAAATACTCTTTTGTGGTAGTGTGGGCGGGCAGTTTAGGCTTATCAGAGGGTAGTGCTAAGCATTTACTGTACTCACAGAGGCAATAAATGCGATACTCAATAAGGAATAAATCTGACACCAATTTATAAAAAAAACAAATTTTTATATAAATTTCACCATCAATAACTTCGGGATCAAGTTAGTATTGCTTTGAGATATTGATTTTTAAAGGTGAGTAAAATGTTCACTTAAATGAGTCTTTACGCAGCAATGCTTTCCTATGGGAAAAAAGGCATATACCGCATACAGTTACTTGCAATAGGTTTCCGGGGTTCCCTTTCAGTATCTAAGGTGGTAGGGGGCAAAGGTCCGTAGAACCACCAGCATCTAGTCTTTACCTGCCCTGGAGCGTCTGGGTGCACAGGTTATGGTCGGATTGGTAGCTTTGCACGCTACACCAAAAGGAGAGGTGGGGGGGCACCAAGAAACAGGCTGAAGGGGGAGGGTGACTTGGGCACAAGTCCAGGAGCTCTTAATGTGGGGCTCGGTTCGTGAGGCCCATGGGAGCAAGGAAGCACAGTTGATTTTCAGAAACTCGGGCTGGGTACTGAGTGATTAGGTCAGCTGGGTTTGTGCATAACAGGCACTTCAAGTTATCGGTCTTCACCGGCTGAGGGGACAAAAACAGGACTGCTGGGTCACTCTTCAAGAGGGTCTCTGCGGTGCCGACGTTCCTCGACAGCTGCTCAGTCTTGGGAGTCACTGGACCCCGGATTGGAATCAAACAGGCTTCGGTTACTGCAAGAGGTCCGGTACCCTGGGTATTGGTGTTGTGGGGGTCTGGTTGGTCCTGGCTTCTTCTCACTCGGTGGGGAGACTGATCTGATCTCCTGGAGCACAGTGACCTCTTCCTGGGAGACTGCTGCCTTGGTGTGACCAGGGAGCGGCAGAACAGTGGACTGGACTTTGCAGTTTGGTGCATGCAAGCTGCAGGAGAGTAGCTCCTCTACTCCAAGAGATATTGCTGGCAATTTGCGAAGTGCTGGCAGCCCACCGGGGTTCTTGGCTGATACACAGCGACAGGGCGAGTCAGTTTGTCGTGATTGTTGCAACAAGTGCAGGCAGGGTTTGGCTCCAAAACGTCTGCAGCTGGTCCTCAGTTCTCGCTTTCTTCGCTGTTCTTTGTCCTCTTCTTGCGTCTGTCGAATCTAATTTCCTTGCATCAGGGGGCCACTTAATACTCAATTTAGGGACGTTAAGGGAAGTGAAGGGTAGTAGCCAATGGCTACTTGCTCCTGGGGTCACCACACCCCCTAGATGACCACTTCCTGTGGGGAGTGGGCATCACCCTGTCCCAGAGTTCCTAATTCCACCACACTCAAGATAGTGGAATCCTTTCTTTGGTGTTCCCTTCAGGCTGCCCACCCTGGAGGTGTGTCCAGCCTGGAAGTGCAACACGCCTCCCGAATTTCCCACTTGTCCTGGTGCCAAATGGGCCCCAGGGCAGGGGGTGGCATCCTCTAAGTGTGGGGGAAGCCAGGCTTGCATATCAAAGATGGCAGAGGCTTTGAAGACTCTGGCCTGGATATGTCTATTTACTAACCTTCCTGCTGGAGGAGGTGTAAACACCTCCTGCTAGAGCAGGCATTGTTCCTGACTTCTGAGAGCAGGGCTCTCGCCTCCTAGTGGTGGCAGGTTGGACAAGACCAGTCAGCCCACACAGACGAGGACTAGTAGGGTTCAGGGGGGTACCTCGAAGGTACCCTATGGGTGCATGTATTAATAAATGCAGCACTGGAATCAGTGTGGGTTTATTATTACGAAGTGCTTGATACCAAACACCATTATGTTTAAGTGAAGCCATTATGTAGCTGGGTAAAGTGCCCTGGTGTCAACAGTTACATGACTAGCACATATGTTTATGCTAGTGGCATGACACACATCCTCCTCTTACACCTCAGAACATTTGACTGAGCAAAGATGCTCAGAAGCAGAACATTTGACATATGGCCTACAAACAAGCTAACAAACAATGAAAATATGATTTTGCGCTCTAGGAATTAAGTAAAATTAATTATTACAGTAGCCAGTATTAATACAATAACTAGCTGCCAAACTGAAACTGGGATTTCAAAGAGCATACAGCTGGTCCATCTTCAGGCCTCTCACACTCAGACACACTTGAAAAGAGATGAATTAGCCAAGGGCCAAAAATAGTGACAAGTTGGTCCCCAAACTCCCTTCCCACCACATTCAGGAGCTGGCATTGTGCACTTTTAAAACAAAACACACGTTTAGTGATAGAAAAGAGAAAGTTCAAAAAATGTGCACCCCTTGCAAGCTTCTTGGATAGTAAAGAGAATCAAACCATTCTTTGAAATTAAACAATATTAAATGTGATTATTCATTGTACATGATCTCCATCCAACTTCACATTCAGCACCAAAACCCACTGCAAACTGATTACCACTAGAACATTACAAAAAATGTTGACAGTTTGGGCAACTTCGATAACTAGAGCCTTGGTCAAAAATGATCTGTCTGGAGTTTCCAATCAACACCTGACTTCTATTTTCTACAGGAAAAGATGTACTGCTAATTTCTAATTTGAACCTTCCTCTATAAACCCTATACAAATAATATTTTTTCATTTTCTTAATCAAGTGACATAAAAAACATGTTTTATTACCTTCCACGGCTTCTCTGGGGGAGGTGGGTCTTCCAATTCAGCATCAATATCGGTAGATGGCACCCATGTGTCGTAACTAAGAAAAAAAAAAAAGTGTTTAACTGGCTGTTGTGTAGTTAGCATCTGCCATTAGCATAGCCTCACACAGATTTGGGGTTGTTTTTTTGTGCAGTTCAACATTTGGTGGATTTACGAGTGGCTAAAGTATGATTCTGATATTGCATCGCATCAGCGGGTACATCTGGGCTACTGGTTAAACATGGGTTTTATCTAATACATCTCCACAATACAATAGTCAAAAAAGGTATGTTTTACACTAACATGAGGTCAGAAGATCTATCCTCAATAGGAGTGAAAACGGTTGACGGTGTGTAAACAGTTACTAATTACCACCATTAACAACCTGTGACTTCTCAAAAATCTTATGGCACGCACCAATGAGAGGACAAAAAGTTCTACCTAGGATGTTAATAGAGTACAGAGCACATTACAAGAGGAAAGCCATCAGCAGCAAACAGTCATTTTGCATTTATGATTTGCTCCCCTTAACCATAAGAGATGTTTAATCAGAGCATTTCACTACACCCCTCCACAGACTTCTATGTACAAAAAGTATGCTTGGGCAGCGGAGGTGCGGAAAGAGGCAGGGTAGTGAATTGTAGAAGAAAATCATCTTAAGCATAAAGGATGCTCTGTAAGAAGCAAGACAGCAAAAGGAATCTGCAGTAATACTCTACAGCATGCATCTCCTTGCCTGGATTTCTAGAAAGCTCCAGTACAGAGTCAAGGGTAACAAAAAGGCAGTAAAGTGGGGTATTTATCACATTTCAGATAGCTTAACCATCCAAATTAAAGTAAGAGTTGGCATTGTGCTATCACGTGAAACCTTCAAAAGGATTCTACTGTCATTTGACCATGTAAATCAGAGAATATTTTTGCACAGAGTAAATTAAGCTTATCAGTAGCCTGCAGCAATGAACTGGCCACAGATGTTAAGCTACATTAATTAGCTTTTCATATAGTGCTTCACGCCACACTGCCAATGTTTGTAAGTGGAATAAACAACGGGTGTCATGATCACCCACCTGAGAAGTTGGCAATTTAACAACCCTTGAGGATAGATGTCTGAGATGGCTTTGCTCAGATTCGAATTTGTGATCGCAGATCACAGGAGATGTCAGCAGTGAGCTTTAACTCATTGTGTCATCCTGCCAGTTGTCAAGGCAAAACAGAGTTAACACTCGCATGTTCTTGGTGCAGGCAGCTCAGTAGCAATGTTTGCACAGAATAAACATCTTTACTATGCATTCCATATCGCCCATTAAAGACCTTTCCTATGTACTCCAGTACAAAAAAAATCCTTCCTTCATTTGCAAGGAAACCAGTGAGCATGTGACTAACCACCCATCAGTCAAGCAAATAAGCATGACACCAACCGTATAAAAACAAGGCCCAGTACTTCCAGTTGTTGGCAAAATGTGGGTCAGTATATGAATTCATTACAAGGCCACTCGTTTTCCAGTCATAGGCTTTCATCTACCTCCAAATTGCATTCTAGAACTTGTAGTCTTGATTAAGCTCAATTCAACCAAAACCAAATATTTGTGTAAGAAAAGTCAACGACAAGTTACAACCAGTGACAAGGAGCCCTACAATAATAGCTGCAATATAAATGTCCCCTGTTTTCTCATACGTCAAGTTCATTTGAGGCTCATTCACTCTCTCTGGATGTGTACCAATGAGCTACTCAAAATTATTACCCTGGAAATCAATTAACAGCGAGCAGAAAGCATCTACCCAAACAAAACAGCAATTACTAGAAGGCTTCACCTAGATCAGCCACACCACTAAATCAACATTTAAGAAAATGGCTACCTATACCACTTAATCTACTAGAGCCCTCTGATGCAGGTTTAATGCATCACAATTGCTGATTAAAAAACATAAATAAACTTTAATATTTACCTGTCTGGTGAGAAGCCCCAATGCACCAACACTTGCTTATCCCTCTTCATCACAGGTCGCAACCATTCATCTACCAGAAAAGGTGAGGAAAACATTACAGATCAGCCAATTTAGAAGCATTTAGCATTAATAAAAGCACAATGAACAACTTAGCTTAAATAAAAACAGATAGGAGGGGGGAAAGACAAACTAAGTAAGAAATGTTGATTTTAAAGTAATAATGCACATTCTGGTACAGTTGGGCCTACGAAATTAGCCAAACTTGGAGGCTTAAGATAAGAAATATTACTGCCTCCAAATTCTGGTTTGAATTAAGGTTGTTTAATCTTTTTAAGAACTGCTAAAATCTGTATTTAACAGAGGTTGCTAGTCGCAACCTACGCGTAGCTCATACCACCAGCCTCATTAGGATTAAACACTGAATAACCAAATTATGTCCCTTTGAAATCCTCCATAAAAAAAGATTCACCCCTTTAATCTCATTAGGCACTCGAGCCACTAAGCTATGTTCCTAGTTATGCGAGAGATCACTTGAACATTTAAACAAAGGGAAAAAAGATGAACACTAAAATATAATGAGAAGTTGATTCAGAATGCAAACTGAAGTGGACATTTTCGATTGATGGAAAGCAAAGCACAGCGGCACTAGATGCAAAATCTGAACTATATTCAAAGGCTTAAAGTCCAGATTTTGCCAAAGAAAGATTCGAGTGCAGATTATTGTACCCCCTTCAAAGTACAGTAAAGGTTGTCACCAAACATGCTGGAGACCAGACCCAGTTGGCAAGTTTCTGGGGCTTGCAGATGCTAAGCCCAGGAGGGCTCATTTATATTTTACTCTAATCTCTCTGAGTAACAAAAATAATAGCTAATCTACTACAGGACTAAAAAAAATGATTCTATTAGGACCAGTTTCCATGAGACAGACCATGTATGTCTTAAAGTGTACCAAGCACTGGCAATGCCAATAGGTCTAGCTTGTAAATTAAGGTGCTTTGTGTGTCAATGATGGGGTTAGGCACTCAATAACTTATCACACATGCACTCGTCACTCATCTTTACACTCATGCATCCATTCATATACATCCACTGACTCATTCCTGATGTATTCACCCTCTGACAACCACAATAAAACACACACAAACTCAAGAACATAGACAAGATAAATTAAAAGAATACAAATGGAAAAAGAAAATGTGCTGCCATCTAAACACAGCTGGTACAGGATTGCAATAAGGAAACGAAACCGCAGTGGATGTTCGTCTTGCAGAGGTATTGTAAGAAGTCTATTGTCCTTTTAAAGTTCCAGAATAGCTGCCACATTCTGCAGCAACATGATGGCCATCTTGAAATGTTAAAACAATGATGTAGTACAGATAATGCCACTCCCTAATGGCCTCCCACTTTAGAATAAGTGGCTACGTGGGATGCGGCGCACTGCAGATGAAATGAGAAGCAGCGCTGTCTGAAGAGCTGTAATATCCTCTTAAACATTAATATTAAAAAGAAGCAAATAAAAGAAAAGGGAACTATAAAAGGAGACAACCTAAACCAAAGGACTGGCCAACTAGCCCTGACAGTACACTGTCATGGTATGAAGCAGAGTTTAAAAGACACTCTGATAGACCAATGGCAGAACAGCGCTTACCCAAAGTTCTTCTATGGAGCTATATTTATATACACTGATGACATGCATTATTTAATTTTTTTATCACAAAAGCCTGGCAAACAGCTAAGAACAGTTTCAAGCTAGAATTATTACAGCACAAATTTTACCCTAGAGTTTGTCATAGGTGGTAAACACCAAAATCCTTCCCATCAAAGGTAATCTGTGACATTTCATGTAACAAAATACATAGCTGTAGGCTTTACTACATAGAAATAACAATCCACCCTTAAATGTATATTGACTTTAAAATGTGCTTTACACAAACAATATTTCAGGCCTTCTATGTTTATAATTCTTTATAATACACATATAAGACCTATGGCATCAGAAGTATTTCTGCTAGTCTCCCAATGAGGCCTCTAGCTGTCATCTTTGGCATGTCACCATAACCAGCTGAGGCCTCTTGTACGGAGTTTAAACTTTCCCACAAGGAAACTATCAGGCACAGTCATAAAATTACATAGTAGACACAATTTACAGTTGGCCAAACAAAATATGATCTCTCCTCACAGAGCAAACCTGTATCGAAAATTATCAAAAGAGTAACCAACAACAAACCCGCGCCTACTAAAGTGTGATTATACGTAACAAAATACCCATTTCTGGGCTTTAATTAAGCGTAATAACAATCCAGAATTAAATGCCTATTTACTTTAACATATGCTTTTCACAATAAATACTTCAAGCCTAGTGCATTTTTTCTTAACATTTCATAATAAACAGATCAGGCCTATAGCCATGATCACTGGCTTGCCACTATGACCACCTCAATCCTGCTGTATTCAGAATTAGATTTACCAAAAGCCAAAAAGTGCAATACAAGCAGTCTTTTTGGTGGAAGCACACACATTTGACCCAATCAATTCCTGTACTCCAACATGTGGGTGAAGCTAAAGCCCCTCCCCCCCCCTCTCAGCAGTAATCTGAAAGATATTTTTTGTTACTCACATAAGCTAGGGCGACAGTTGCACTCTTAAGATAGACAAAAAAACTCCATGTAGATTAGGGTAGCCCTTGGCATCCCAAACTGCTTTCAAACACAAAACTGTGCTCTGAAGTTTTAAGTTATTGATGGAAGAGGAGACTGCTGGGCCTGTGATATATTCCTCATGACTGCTCTCATCCCACCTGTGCTGCTGCCAGAAAAAACTAAACATAGTCAACTTTCTAGTTATCCAAGACATTATTACAGCACTGCAACGTCAGTGTGTCCCCCTGAAAGATTAAGCTAAAGCAGCCACACTGCTGCTGGTTGAGGCAGCTAGATAAATAAAAACAAAATAATCACAGGTTCGTGGGATGGGTAGCACTTTCTTCAGTAGAAGCACACAACTTCTGCCCAACCAAAACATACTCCTGACTAATGTGGGCGAAGTCAAAGCCCCTCTATGCAGCACTTCTCAAACCATCTTTTTAGGATAATTATGTTACATCTGGCGAGAACTTTTCTGTCAAGTCAGAAATGTAAACAGACTTGAGAATTTGTCCTAAAACTCGTTTGTAACTTCAACGGCAAAATTTGAAACATCTAAAACTCACTGAGTTACGATGGAAAGTTCCTTGTGACAACAGTTTCCAAGATATGCCGAAACTCAAAAAACTTGTTTCCAAATTGTGTATATATATATATATATAGATATATATATATATATATATAGATATAGATATAGATATAGATATATAAATAGAACAGTCTAGGGAATTTCTTCCCAAATTTAATGCAATTCCAAACATTACTAATTTGAAAAAGTAAATGGCTGAGCTTTGCCATCATTCTTGATCTTGATTGTAAAAGAAAAAACAAAGTTAATTTGATTTACTTGGACATGCCCCTATATCGGTTCTGTAGAAACGCTGCATCATAACTTTAAAATGAATCAAGTAAGCATTCCAAAAGTTAAAACAGATAACCCTGTAGCCCAGAAGTATCAAACACCGATAGCTTTCATATGGACATATATCCCAGAATGACAGCAGCTTAACATTCAGGTTCGTGGAGGGCAAACTTATGCAGGTCACAAAACTGGACTCAGTCCTCAAAGTATTCACACAAGTTCCAGGAAAATTACACAGTTAAAGGTCCAGTTTTATTAAACAGGATTCAAGCTCTGTTCCATATAACATTTAAATAAAGAACATATGCAAGATTGAGGCTTTTCCATTTTACAAAATGTGATAAAAACCTGACTTATTGACTTACCATCTTCAGGAGTAGTTGGAAGTGGGTAAACGTGGTGTGAAGCTTTAGACTTCTCTTCTGTGATCGTTCCCTAAGCAAAGCGCAAATAAAATGAATTAAAAATGGATTTGGATCTTACCGTGTAAATGAACTCAACTAAAAACAAAATTACATCTCTGGTCAAAAACACATTTGGGAGGAAAGTGGAAGAGAATTCAGACAATGGTGCTAAACTATTTTCTGCAGCCAGAGAACAGACATTCACTGTGCCAGTTCTCCGAGATGTATGGGCAAAAGGCCTACCGCTCGGTGGAGTGGGGCCATATGTGGTCTTGTTGTTGGTTTCTTTTTAAATCAACCATAAAAAAAGGGATTTATAAAATAAAAAAGAAAGAAAAATGGTGCTACACTACATCAGCCGTTGGGTTGGCTGTAAGCATCCGAAGTCTGTTGTCTTATTTTACACTATGGTCTAATTTCCTCAAGGAAAGTATGAACAATCTAAGTGATTGCTTCCATCTATAGGTAATAGATTATAAATAAGAGAACATCCACAAATTCCATAAGAGACAATTTTTATCAGGTTATTCAACCTAATAAGTCTGCTAACAAGATCTAAATTACAGAATCCTAATAAAACTCAGCCACACAAATAGTGCCTGCAGAGCCTGAATGTGCACAACTAAGATGGTACAGATGTAAGAGGAAGATAGGCAGCTCCCATGACCAAAGAGAGGTATGAGAGTACTCACTTCAAGCATTATCAATTTTCATCTGTTATGTATATCCAGATGTCCTTCAATTATTTTACAGATATTTTACTGTCCCAATAAAACCAAATGACCGGTGCTCCAAAAATGTTCCAGTAGCATTAATCTCTTTGTTGTGATCCATAAACGGTTATGCACATAATAATGATGCATCAAAGCAGATGTTCCCTGTATGAATGTCGCAACAATACTAGCAATATTGGCATAAAACACCTGGTTACTGATTTTCAGTCATCATTCCAGATATTTTAAAGAAGACTATTGTTGGTACAATGAAAAGACACTGACGCTTAACTTGCTTACGATTAAGGTACCTAGGTGTTGAGATCATTTGAGTGTCCACAAAAGGCAAAACTAACACCATCAAATATGCCAATCCAGAATGGATTATTCAAAAATTACAATGTTAATCAATTCCCTGTTCATTCCGACGACGTCCTGCAGCACATTTCAATTTGAGACAGACATGCAAACCCTCAAACTACAACACACAGAAATTACCTGATGACGTTTGATAATGTCCTTTAGTTTATTGAGCAATTTTAGTTCAATGTCTGGAACAAGGTAGATATTTGGTCGAGTCAGACAGTTGTTCTACAAAAGAAAATGAAAGTCAAATGTTACACTGCTCAACATATTCGCAATACAAATCGAGCGTTGACTCCTCTCAGCACAGTGCCCTCAAACACAGCAGACAAGGAAAAAGCTACTTACCTGTAAAAATCTGTTTGTAGCATGTAGTGTTGCACATTGCACAGTTGGCAGCAACCTCCTGCCAACTAGTATTGGGCTTGTAAGGTTAGAAAATGTTTTTATTGAAAGAAATACTTTTGTTATCCAGCTGACTCGAGATTACTCCCTTGGAGAAACAGTGTGTTGTTACAGTGCAGATGGATAAAAAAGAATGAAAAAAGCGACCCTTAAATGCACAGATGGATAACAAATACCTGAAGGTTATCAGATTTATCGGTTCTGTACCAATAATTTGTATAAAAAGTTCCTTGGTTTAGTTATTTATTTTAAGACGTTTCTTTCATTCAGGAATTACATCATTCAAAAAATGATAGGTTGTCTCATAGGAATAGCATATCCACAATCGTAATGGTGAAGTACATCACATATTATTCGTCATCTCAATGCATTTCGGGCAGATATTGCCCTTCATCAGGGGACATGAATCTAAAGTAAAAGATAAAGTAAAGTAATGTAATGGCTGAAGTGATGACAAATGTCAGAACATTGGGATACTGGTCCACAAGCCAAAGTAGTGCATCCAGTCGAAAAAGAACCGTATTAGGAGAGTAAAAACGTGTCCTAAGAGTGCCTCAACACCTGTGAACATGCATGAAAATAAATATATGGCAATGCGTAATAAAAAATATTTACAGTGAGTCAAGACTGAAATGAATAAGATCATGCTGTAAAACTGCCACGAATATATCAGAGGACGTAACTGTGATACGTCAATGGGGATATTTAACTACCATTTACCACCGAAGAAAGGTGTTAGTTCAATGAGTTGTGTATTTTTAAAGTGCCCAAAAATAACAGATAGTCTGTGTAGATAAATGCTCTATAGCCAGCTCGTGACAATTGAAAATGATCTCCTCCTCTTTGCAGCAAGGGTGCCCTCTGTCCTAACACTTTTGTAAAGGCAGACAGTAATAACTGTGATGCGAAGGGCCCCTGACAGTCCTGGGTCCCAATGCCACAGCTCCTGCTTCACTAACGAAAGCTATTGCCTTGTAAAGCAAGCAGTTTCCTCCGCCCTTTGCCAAAAACATGGGCCCCCCACTTTGCCCCACTCGCTTTCTGCCTTCACTCTGAAATAGAAGAGATATTTTAGCTTGGTTTCAATATTCACCTCCCTTGGGCTATGGGTCCAAGGCCCAAAGCAACAATGGCACAGCAAATTTGTACTGAGCCCTAATGCAAACAAGGAAGCATAGTACAACAGCAACAACTGGGGTTTAGTTGGCCCTTCACACCCCTGAGCCCTGGTGGCAATGCACCTGCATCACTAGTGATACCTCCAGCCCAGTGAAGCAGGCTGTGTCCTCTGCCCACATCAATGGGCCATCATTCCTAAGCATGAGGCCCAAAGCAGGATTCTCTGTCCCTTTCTATAAAAAAAATAAGTTAAAAAAGGCAGATCTCTTCCCTTGTTGCTTGGGCTCGGACCCTGTGCACAAGGGTGACCTTGCCCCGGATGCTGCCAAGGAAAACGTCTCCCACCCCATTTTTGGTAGTAAGACAGTCAAAATTGTGGCGACAGTCAAAACCCTGGCCCCGGTGCCACTGCACCTGCTTTGCTAATGGCCCTAAAAAAAAAAAATTTAAAAAGGCGAAAAGAGCGCCCTAATAACTCCCCACCTTCCTCAAGGCATCTCTCTGAGGAACATGTTTCTGTCATTTGAATGTATTTCCAACCGATTAGCTTAACTTGCTTTTATTTTTCATTTAAGGTTTCTACATTATCTTATATGCAGTCAAATGAAAGAGAAAAAAACAAGACTCTTACAGAATAAACTTAGCTAAAACTAACAAAATATTCTGTAAGTGTAGAGTTTCTTGCTTCCAGTTAACTACAAATAAAATAATGCAGAAATCGTAAATGAAAAATAAATGTAAGTTCAGCTAATCAGCTGAAAATACTTTCTTTTAAATAATGAATTTCCCCATACATTTCTTAAGCACTTCAAGGGCTGCATGTAAATGAAGACAGTCTGGAAACGGCCTAAATAAACAAAGTCGCACTTCCAGGCCATCTTCATTTACAAGTACGTACTGAGGCATTCACGCCACCCTGGGAATGCATCCATGGACCCCCAGGGAGGCGTGCCCCACAGTTAGAAGATCTTTGCTGCAAGTTTTTAAAAAACATAGAAATTAAATGGAAAAAAAATACAAAAGGTTAAAGTGACATTATAGTTAGGTGAAAATGTCAGTTGATATATATGTTCTCTGAAAAAACCAAAGGTTACAGGGACATTATAGTTAGGCTCAGATTTCACTCATACAACACCAGTTAAATTCAGCAGTTGTAGTTACCCGAGCTAACTATAACGTACGCCCACGCAATGGACTGCTTATGACCCCACATATTACATCACTCATTACATGGTCAGTGACATCACTCATGACATCATCCAGTGAGTGCTACTACAATAGTTAAAATAGTATACTTTGGGCCAGATGTACGACGCTTTTTAGCGTGCGCAAACGGGTCTTAGACCCGTTTGCGCACGCTAAAAAGCATGGGCCTATGTACAAACAGTATTTTGCAACTCGCAAATAAATTGCGACTCGCAAAATACTGTTTTGCGACTCGCTATTAGGAAGGGCGTTCCCTTCCTAATAGCGACCACAAGTTATGTACCAATGTTTTGCAACCGCAATTGCGGTCGCAAAACACTCGAAAATTACCACCTACTTCAAGTAGGTGGTAATGCATCGCAAATGGAAAGGGGTCCCCAGGGGACCCCTTCCCCCTTGCAAATGTATGCAATATTTTTAAGGGCAGGCAGTGGTCCCAGGGACCACTGCCTGTCCTAAAAAATGAAGCGAACGTTTCATTTTTTTTTTTTTTTTTAAATGCATCCCGTTTTCCTTTCAGGAAAACGGGCTGCATTTTTTAAAAAAAAGCTGCTTTATTTAAAAGCAGTCCCAGACATGGTGGTCTGCTGAGCCCAGCAGGCCACCATACCTGGGAGCGCCTGTCATTCCCAATGGGCTCGCAAATTGCGAGTTGCAAATGCGACGCAATTTGCGAGGTTCTATTTGGCAGGTCGTACATCTGGCCCTTTGTGTACTACTGAGTGATACTATTTCTAGCATATATTATATGTGTGGCTGTGTGTATCCGTGTATCAGTGGGTGTCTGAGTGCCTCTATGGGTGTGTGAGTAGCTGTTTGGGTGAGCGAGTGGCTGTGTGAGTTGCTGTATTGGTGAGTGGGGGTGTCAGTGACGGTACGGGTGAGTGAGTGGGTTACTGAATGGATGTATGGGTGAGTGAGTGGCTGTTTGATTGGGTGTTTGGTAAAGTGAGTTGGCGTGTGAGTGGCTGTATTGTACACTGTGTGAATGGATGTATGAGTGAGTGAGCGGATGTGTGATTGCTTGTATGGATGTGTGAATGGGTATGTAAGTGGTTGTGTGGGTGTGTGAGTGCTTGTATGGATGAGTGAGTGGCTGTGTCGAGAGGCTGTATGGGTGAGTGAATGGGTGGGTGTATGTGTGTGCAAGTGGCTATATGGGTAAATGACTGGTTGTATGAGTAGTTGTATAGGCGAGTGAGTGGTTGTGTAAGTGGCTGTATGAGTGAGTGGGTATGTGAGTGGCTATATGGATCAGTGAGTGATTGTGTGAGTACTGTATGGGTCTGTGAATGGGTAAAAGTGTTGTGAGGGTGCATAGGGGTGCAAGTGCTTCTGTGGATAATGTCAGTGATGTCACTGACCATGTCATGAGTGATGTAATATGTGAGGTAATAAGCAGTGTGCAGCGGGGCGTAAGTTCTAGTTAGCCCAGGTAACTAGAACGGCTGAATTTCACTAGGTTTGTATCAGTAAAATCTGAGCCTAACTACAACGTCCATTTAACCTTTTGTTTTTTCAGTGAATCTCCAAGGTTTTTTCAACGTTAAGTAAGATGCCCATCGCAATGCACAGATGGAGGCGGTTGAATACAGGACCTGGCCTGGCATTGTGCTGCCCCCACCCAAGCTTGCTGCTCCTGCCCTCCTCCTCCTCCTCCTTGCCATCCATCCATTATCCAAGTCCATGACCCTGCTCCTTCATTACAGCCATGTGTGGCCGTTGTTCTGCCACTGCCCTTCCTGCCTGCCCTAAACAGTTAGCTTGCTGCCCCATCTACCTCCTCCCTACCCTCTGTTGTCCGAGTCCATGCACCAGCCCCCTCCCTCCTGCCCTGCATGGTCCGATGTGCTGCCACTGCTCTTCATTTAGCTTGATGCTCCTGCCCACTGCTCCTGCCCTCCGTTGCCCAATTCTATGCCCCATCATTGCCCTCCTGCTTAGCCTCTGTGTTTAGCTTGCTGCCCTTACTCTCCTTCCCCCTGCCCTCTGAGGTCTGTGTGCACCCCCCTGCTCCCTACTTTTTGCCCACCATATTCCATGGTACTGCCATCCTATCTACCCTGAGGATTCTGTTGAGCTGCCACTGCCTCTCCCACCTGCCCAGCATGGTCAGATGGCTTCCACCTGTCCCTGCCACTTCCACTCTATCTATCCAAGTTCCATGTTCACCTATCCCCTTCCTCCTGTCCTCCATGGTCTATTTTGCTGCCACTTTTTTTTTTTTAAGGACTTGGGATGATGGATAGGAAACTGGTCTTGCGATAGCAAAGTTATGGCAATCAGAGATGTATCCGTAATAGCACCCATTCTGGACATTTGGCCATCATATAGCAAATTCATGGCTTTTCCCTGAACGTCAGAATGAAGGGAACAATCTTTAAGAATATCTCTAGATTCAAACTTACCCATGTATTGCTTTAGCACAACTATCAATAAACTCCTTATTGATCTTCAACCATTGCAATGCTTGTTCCAGGAGCAAGAAGGGGAATCTGAAGTTTCTATGAGTAGTATGTCTGCAAGTTTCTTGAGATTTTCCCTAGATTGCAAGCTGTGCACTACTATAACAGAAATATACTTAGCAAAGCGAAAGACCGAAGTTTGGATGGGATTTTTTTTTTTTTTTTTTAAACCCGGATTATGTGAGATCCTCATCTTTGTTCAAAACAGAGGATGATGGAGGAGCAGGACCTTCCCTTTTCCATAAGGCTGCAGAAACTACTGCTGACATTCCCAAACAGGAGGTAAAGCCAACAGCTAAAGCGGTCTGTAGAGCAAACATAAAAAGGTGACACCTCTATTAATAGCCTAATGTTAAAAAAAGAAAAGTATGTACCTACCTGCACTAGTGTTTTTTCTATGTTCATGAACATCTCCACATTGCGATCCATTCTGGATGGATTCTGAAGGTCAAACCTGCGCCTGAAGAAAAAAAGATCAATACTGTTAATCGTCTCACAAAAACAAGCTTTCTTCTCACACTCATTACATACAAAAAGCCTCTTAAGGAACAGACAGATTTTCTGTGAAACATGTATATACACCCACATATATAAATATATATACACACACATATATAAAGATCAATCAATATATCTCATGTCCTATTTAAATGTTAAAGAGTTGGTCTATAAGGCGTTACAGAAGATGCTCTACTTATACACAGATCCTTTGCAGCATCATTCTGAGAAGTGGATACTTGGAAGATAGAACACATGTTCCTATTTACAATGTCTCCACTACTGAAATACTGGAAAGAAGGAAAGGAGGGAGGGACGGATAGATGGACGGACAGACAGCAGACCTTTTTAGGTCGAGCATTCGAGACCTCTTGTATATACTTTAGTATATACTTATATGTGTATGTACTTTGTGGGTTCTGAAGATCAGCCCTAGGACTTGTCTGCTTCGGGACTTTTTTTTCTGTTCAACTGCCTCTATTTAACGGTCTTAATAGAAAACGACCAGCAGAGGTCAGTAAAATACCAGAATTGCTTTCTGCTTAGGGACTTTCTTTTTTTTATTTTTCTGGCAACTGCCTCTATTTAACTTTCTTGATAGAAAATGACCAGCAGAGGTCAGTAAAATACCAGAATCACTTTAGCATTCTCTAGATTCCAGTCCATAGAAATTGTCTTCCATGAGCGCCGGTAGACAATAATATTTTTTTCAAATCTTGCATTTTCAGTGATATGACCTCCGAAGGCCCTGATTTTTATATTAAAAACAGAGCTTTGGACTATACCATTTCCGCTGAAAGGCAATATTTCTCTCCATGTGTTCCCATATCTGGCGTGTCACGCAGTTTGGTGCTTATTTTACCTCCATGTTAAAGATCAGTAGATGTTTCAGCACCCAGGCTAATGTGCTGCATAGCTAAATACATATAAGGTCCCAAAGGCAAGACCGACTGCATTGCAAATGCTTGTTTATTTTACAATTAACAGAATTCAGCATTCAATGAATGTTTGTGATAATCTTAAAAGCAAATAAGAGACGTAGGCAAGAGATTGGTGCATTTTCAGGGTTAGCATGTAATCTCGCTATCGCAGCATTTTCCAAATTAACACCCGAACATTAACACAATTTGTCCATCTTTGGAGTGAGTACATTAAATCAACACATTAATGCATGGGACAGCAATTCTTCACATTATCACATCTAGAATCTAGTTTGCTAATCTAGTAAGAGCCTACCCTTTCCTCCTTTTGGGGATAGTATAGAGGGATGTACAAAAATCATGTGTGTTCTCCCAGAAGGCAGTAGCAATATATACACATCAAGTCCACCAGAGAATTGGCACACTTGTCAGTTTTACTCTTTAACCAGGCAAATGCTCTCCAAAGAAAAGATTGGGGGAAAAGAATACACATGACTCAGCAAAGGCTTAACCAACAATGCTATACTTGCATATGTTGGGACCAAGAAGACTGAAAAGGACATGCAAAAAGAAGGAGCTCTATTATTTTGGGGACTAGTATAAAAAACGTTTTTAGAGTTAAATCTTTTTATTTGCAGAAACAACATGCTATAAGAAAGATATAGAATGCACTAGAGAATATTATAATTTTGAGTTTCAATATATTTTAAATATAAACGGAGTACAACTGGTAAGACCGCAATCAATGTCCCACTTTCAAACAGACACCCTCTTGACTGATAACCTAACAACTAACCCACTTCCAAAATTTATTTTAAACATGCTGTATGTGAGGCAAAATAACTGCTCGTTGTTTTTGATTCATACAAGGCAGCGAAAGGGAAATGAGAAGTGAGTGAAAAAGAAGGACGAAAGAGGGCAGAAGAAAAAAAAGGAAAAAATCCACATAAATGACTTGCAGTTTAGGTGGTCTCTACGATGATTTAAACAAGCCTATTGCCAAGCGCTCCTTCTACATCACTGCCAATGTTCGTCTCCTATCCTGTGTCAGAGTGCCATCATCCAGTAACGTGAGAATCCTTTATGCTTGAGATTTTCCTTTAACACAATTGCAGGCGTTTAAATTAGGTAAATTCCTATGGATCATCCAAGATCGCGCCATCTGTGGACGATTCTCCCATCTTGGATGCCCAGGAGGGCAGCCAACATGCACTTCTGACAACTGATGGGCGGACATAAAAGTGTTTAACAATTAATCCCCTTAGTCATGCCTAGAGCAGCCTTAAAAAGCAGGAACCCCTGCATTGTGATGTTGCAATTTTCCAACAATAACCATTTTCACTCCAGTTTGAGCACTGCTTTGCAGGCACCCCACAATAAATAATGATATTTCTGTGTATACCGATGCCACTGCAGTCATGCACTCCCCCTGTAATTTGTACACATCTCCAATGAGGATATTAGAGTTATTAACTTTAGACAATCACGCTTCCATGTTTATGTGTGATTCCATTGCAGCCACTGATATTTCCAGTCCCTCAAGATTTTTTACAATGAGCCTCAGTGCTCTCATAATCTCTTTCGGTCTCTTAAGAAACTCCTCCAGTTGACTCCTCACAGTCACATTCTCCTGAACCTACCTTCCTCACTGGATGCAGAGACTCCATTTAATACTTAATTCAGACTTGTAACGCAGACCTCTGAACCCTGAAGTAACAAGCAGCGGGCAAAAAGGCAGGCTGTTTTGGGAGCCGAATAAAATGCAGCAATCCTGTATGCTGCTCAGATACGCACCCAAAACGATTTCACTGTCACAGTCCTAAAAGCTGCAGCAATAAAAATAAAGTTGCGTTTTGCCAACCCTTTAGGTGAGCTCAATGGGTAAAAGGTTTGAAAACCCATCCAAGGTATGTTGCATAATGGGCAAGTGCAGAATATATGAACAAGTAATTAAACAATACTGGAACAATAAAATTGGGGCCGGTGCTGCAAACCAGGCACTCTCCAATACTGAGGGCGAAAAAAACGTAGCCAAATACAAAAGGTACACAAAATATTCTGCCTCAGACACATTAGAAGACTGCAACTTTTCCCGAAAACATTTTATTGCAATCACATTAAAATACTGTTGATAACTCAACCTTCAACATTTTCTCATACATACCTTTTTATAACTGACAACTCAAATAGCTCCAAGTATTCATCTAATTTTTCACTGATGTCAAATATGCCATTATCAAAGATATTCATGGTCTTTGTTCTTGGGCAACTCTTGTTTGAGGTATGCATATAGTAGACTTTTATCCAATAGCTAAGACTTTAAGGTCAAGTATGCCAGTGTAATCTCTAGGAACTGACCTGATATTTCGGCATTTGAAAAGCCACTTTAAAGCCTCTATAATTTACGCCAGCAAAGGCATCAAACACAGTTTTTTTGGGGGGGATCTACATTTAGAACAGGGAGCTTCATGATCTAATACGAATATCATGCAACTCCATAAACAAAAAAACACGTCTTCAGACTTCTGCAAGGCTTCAATCAAACAAAGCTCACTATCCGCATATGACACCCAAGGCAAAGCTACACATGCAGAACTGGAGGAAAACCAGAAGCTATTACTTATATTCAACAGATAAAGGGATTCAAAGGAGCCACAATACTGCCTGATCTACTTTGTCAAAGAATGCTCCAAAACAAACATTTACAATATAAGCCTCTATATGCTGAGTAAGCTTCTCAAAAACTTGCCTCAACAAATTGTGCTACATTATCTTTAGCCCAGAATATTTAGTGAAGAATAATTCTTATTTCAGCTCCTAGTCCCGGTTTAACATAAATGAGTAATCATTAATAACATAGCGGCCTGAGGCCCTAGGTTCCTTCAACAAATAACTGAACTGAAATGGATGAGTACAGTATCTCTCTGAAATCACTGGACTTCGGAGCTTGCCGAAACAAAAGTAGATATTGAATAAAACATCTGTCCTCTGAGATGACATCAGCACAAATGTGCCTGTGTGTACAATTAGCTTTGTGTAAGCACATCACTTATTTAATACATGCCTTTTCTTTCAACCAAGAAAATACATATCTATTGCTTACACATTGCTACACTTCTAGAAAGTGCACTCCTGCTTTTATTTTAGGCTGAGCCTACCAGACAGCACAAGCTGTCTGGTTGCAAAATACATTGTTAGCATACAGTGAGCTTAAGGCCACCCACCCATTGCTTACCATTGGCTGACTTTATTGTCACTCAATTGGTTGCTGCTTCTTCAATGGCTTGCCTTCCACGTCTTGGTTTTGTCCCTCCCCTGGAGAACAGCCTCTTGTGTCCTTCCACTGCTGACTTTTAGGGAACTTCGAGAGAGCATGTGTTTCCAAGTGCTCGAGCTCTTCCTCCTGTGCTTCTCCTTCACCATAGTGCTGTTCCCTCCCCCCCTCTGGTGTTGCCTTTTCCCTTCTCCACTCTGCTTTATTTTACTGTTGCAACACTTGTCCCCTGCTCCTCTCTTGTCCCGATTAAATGTGTGCAGCTCCCACTGCAAACCCTTTTCACGCTGGACAACTCCTTTCAAGCGCGCCCAGGCAGGATCATTTGTCTTTATAGGTCTGTAACCTGGGCTGCTCTCAGCATGAATGAAAGGAGCCCAGAATCCGCAAGTTAAATCAAACAAGTATTGGGAAGGCAAATAGGTCTCGCCTATGCAAGAGCTATTGGCTTTGCCAGTGTTTTTTAGCCATGTTGTACACCAGAGTGGCTGCTGGTCCGCATGGCAAAAGGTTAGTGGTGTAGTGGAATGTGGTGGAGTGGAATGTCGTAGTGGGGCACAGAGTGGAGCGGCATAGAGAGTGTGGTAGCGCACTGCCAACAGACAACATATTTTCAACTGAAATTACCATTACATTTGCATAGAAATACAATTATTCTGATAAAACTATACAGTGCACAAACAATGTGTGGAAATGGCATCACCTAGAGTATTGATTTGTTTTGATGTCATAAAAGTATTTGTTTCCACCACACAGAAAAATTGTGTTTCATTGGTGCTTTCCTAATTCTGATATAATCTGAAATATTTGCACAGTTCATTTACATTTTGTTGTGCTAGACAAAAAATAACACCGTACAGCCTTCCTCCAGCACACCCCCAGTACCCAGCATGATTGTCACATAAATTCTCTCACATTGAATTCAGAGAAAGAAAAGTAAACACCAAGCTCCCTTAGAAGACAGAAACCGACATTTGATCTCGGTCTTTGAATGCACAGCAAATGTGACGAGAACAAAATTTAAGGCCTGTACTCCCTGCAGCCCTCCACAATATTACATTAAAAAAAAAAAAGTCTTGGTGGTGCCCCTCCCTATTCTAGCTAAAACCACCAAGCTTAAAAATATATAAACAAAAAGAGCTCTTGCAGGGCATTATGGAGTGATCCTTTAAGGAGCAGTGAATAATAAATGAGCAGCTCCCAACGCTCATTTATTATTATTTATTTTTGTGTCCCTGTGTCCATCAGGGACACCCTTTTCTTTTATATATAATTATTGGCAAGGGTGAGGGCGACGCGCTGCCCCTACTCACCGAGCCTTTACATGCCCTATGATCCGATACACTGGGGCATTTTTCTTTTTTCATGGAGAGGGGGCGAGCGGCCCTTCTCCTCAAGCCTTTACAGGCACATGGACGAGATCCCCTGGGGCCATATTTTTAAAGGGGCATGTACCCCGCCCCCCTGGGGCCTTTATAGGCCAATGGACCCCATCCCCCAGTGCAGTTGTCTTTTATTAAAAGGGGGGGGGGGGCAGAGCGGCCATTAGAGCATGGGCAGGGAAACAAATGTCTGCTAGCCCCTGGCAGGACCTTTTTTAAAGATAGCGCCAGGTGGGAGCAGATATGTTTTCCATGCCTGCACTCTTGCAGACCTGAAAACAGTGACCCTGGGGTGGGCTTCTCCAGACACAAGAAGAACACAAAAAGTACAATTGATGGACTGAATGCTGAACAATGTTTGACATTGTTCAGCATTCCGTCCATCAATTGTTCTTTTTTGCATTTGTCACCCTAATTGAGACGGGTATGCCAAGGCGTGGGTCCTGTGCTCGCCATGCCACTGGAGTCAAGCTAGCTTGGCTGATGAGGGGTGTTACCCCGAAACCGGTCCCAGGATGCTTGTTTCCGGTCCAGGGAAGACCTGACTTGGCAGTTCCGTCTGGACTGTTCCCAGGAGGAACAGGGTCAAGACTGATTTGCATATAGCTGGGTCTGAACTGGGGTGGCGAAGTGAGCTAAAGAACAATGATGGATTCCACCCAGATCTGGGAGCGAGTGTCTGAAAAGTTTCAGTGCTCCGCCCATCATCTCCTTGTGCTTGCTTTGTTCGCCTTAAGTTGGCAGGATATTTCCAGACGTGGGTCCCTTGCTCACTTTGCCACTGGATTCAAGCTAGCCTGGCTGATGAGTGGTGTTACCCCGAAACCGGTCCCAGGATGCTTGTTTCCGGTCCAGGGAAGACCTGGCTTGGCAGTTTGGGCTGGACTTTTCCCAGGAGGAACAGGGTCAAGACTGATTTGCATATAGCAGGGTCTGAACTGGGGTGGCAAAGTGAGCTAAAGAACGATGATGGATTCAACCCAGATCTGTGACTGGAGGTGAGTGTCAGAAAAGTTTCAGCGCTCCGTCCATCATCTCCTTGGGTTTGCTTTATGCGACATTATCAGTCAGAGACTCAAGAGTCCACTATGACTAATTTAAAGTCAATAGTGTTCCACCGCTACCGCGCTAATTTAGCTGCAAGTTCCCCTGGGCCTGACAGGCCCAAACCCAATCTTACCAGAACCGGCAAGGGTAAAGCGTCTGGAGTTCCTAAGTGTGCCCCGTCAACGGATGCTCCCAGCGGCTGCAGCTGAGTTCAGTTGAGTCAGCCGCACGCGACTGAGACGGATGCACTCATCAGATTCAGAGTCTCTCACTCGCGATCACACTCCTCAAGCAACTGGAGGTTCTCTGCGGCTCCTCCTGAGGGTTAAGTATCCCGTTCCTCCCCCAGTGGGAGGTGGCTGCACAGATCTGGTCTGAAGTCCCTCACCTGGGTGGTGGTACGCATTTGTTCCCACAGCAACCTCACTTCTCGGGCTAGCGGGGGAGGGGTTAAGAATAGGTGCAGTCCTTGGTGCTTCCAGTGACACCCTCTGGCATTCGGAGTCACCGTAGCTCACAGTACATGCAATCGGCACTGTGAAATCTTTCCTAGAGGATCAATCCTGGCACATGTGGTCTCAACTCACTATCCCACAAGGCTACGGCACTTACTGCATGACAGTATTCTTTCACAGCGGCCCCTCCTAACATCTGGGGACACCAACGCGGCACTACATACGGGCTCCAGTCTGATCGGTGCAGCACAGCACATGGCTCAATTAGCAGCAGCCCTCTCCTGGCATACGGGGATTGTTGACTCAGTCCTGCACACGGGTAACACCACAATCGGTGCAGCAGCATTTTGCTCACACCTCTTAAGAGTCCACTCAACAGGGCTCCACACTGGATCTTGCTCCCTCCAGAGCTCTCCTCTTCCTTAAGGGGCACACTGGTCTTGGAAAGCAGACAGACAGTGGTGCTCCAGGCTCGAGGGCAGATGTTCTTGGTTTCCCTGAGGGATGTACCTTCACCCAGCAGGGAGACTAGCCAGCCTTGGCCCCAGTCCTAGTCACAAGCAGAAGCCTCACACAGGTCATGCATAAATGTGATGACAGAAACGGAGTACAGAAAAAACTCTGCTCAATTTCACAAGTATGACTACAATGAATAAAAGACCACACCCCCATTATCCCATATGAGCCACGTAATAGCTGCGTGGTCACACAAGATGAACGCTCTGAAACACGACCACCTCACAAACCCTGCCGACAGATATGGGACTCGGGAAGCAATACCAAACCCGAATCAAGGGTAAACATCGAGCGGGCAGAGCAGCAACTGAATAGACGACACTAGAGGTGCGGTACCCATGGAATGGTAAGTGTCATGTAATGCTCAGACAGCAGAACGTATAACAAAGGTAAAGCCGGGGATCCAAGCCAACTAATGGACACATTTGTATACCTATATATAGAGTGTAACATAATAATCACTCTATGTCACATTGCACTTTGCTGTGTTTTTATATGGTTGCAGTGAAGCAGAGATGAATTCACTAAGTGCGTAAATACCTGTGGCAAAAACGTTAATGAATGCACAGTGATCCAGCAACATCTGTACATGGTGCTGCATTTAAATGCATGCTAGTATGCAGGGAAACGACCTTTACAACGCGGTCGTTACAACGCGATGCTTTTACATCGCAGTCATTACAACGCAAGTCATTACAACGACTTGCGCTGGATATCGCTCTAGACTAAGAAATAGTAAGATTTACTATTCCAACACCTTCCCTACTGTACGTAGACTGGAGTTGGAATAGTAAATCAAACTATTCCTAAGTCCAGCGCCCTCCAGCGCAAGTCGTTGTAACGACTTGCGTTGTAATAACTGCGATGTAACGTACCGCGTTGTAATGGAACGCGTTGTAACGTCACATATTCCAGTATGCAGTGTATGTGTTATGTCTCACACCGGGTCTATCAGAGCCAATAATTGTGTCTTGAATCTATCACTCCGTGAATTAATTTACTCTGTTTTTACCTTATTTTATGCTACAGGGATCAATATATGATCATCCAGAGTAAACCAGCAAGTAGGCAGTAGGCGGGTATACATTCTTTTGTTAAGTGTTGTACATCAAGTGTTGTCTTAAATGCTCCTGGCTTATAGGACTAGAACAACCGGGTACAATCAAGATAGCGCAACAACTACACAGGTCCTGACAAAAGCCCGAACCCTAGGTGGCCTAAACATGAGAGCTGAAATATGTCGACACACAATAGGGTGTTGAAACATTACAACCTTTTCAGAACACCCACCTTTCCTATTTTTGACCATATCAAAGGCACCCAATATTAAAGGGATCCTGGGGGTGCCCTTAAGGTCTTTATTTTGTTTAACAAGTATACCCCCGTAAGATAAGTTATCGAAACTGCTCCCTGCGAGATGGTCTAGCCCATCCTGGTTTATATGGACCAGGATAGACCCAATGATGAAACATGGCCCCAATAGGGTGTATGAGGGTCACAAAAGAAACCCACGTGAGGCATCGTACTTGAGGCTTTGAGTCTAGACCACGATCCAGAACCAAGGTTATGGGATACCTTTGAAGTGACTAATATGAAAGTGTGTACCTTCAAGATACAATTAGTTAAGAGCAAACACTGAATTTAGCCATTTTCCCAACCATTTGTAACAGTCTCCTCCACATTATTATGACCAGCCTTAACAGCACTATACACTGAACTATAGAGCACCAAATATGTTTTAAAGAGGGACAAAAGACGAATCATTTTATCTGTTCTAAAGGAACCGGCTATATCAAATTTGAAGTCTGGGCCTTCTGGGACAGTTGATGACTCTGGACAGGGCACTACCTTTTCATGGTTAGATGGGCGGCCAATAGGGCCCTGTGGGTGTTTCAGCTCCCGCCCCACTCCTTGGGCCTGTCTGATGGCAGGAGCACTGGGTGCCAAAATATATTACAGAGTTAACATTTGTCAAGGATAATATTTATAATGCTTGTTGAATGTTAAAGTTTTTAACAGTGAGCCAATTTGAAATGTGACCGATTTAGGTTGCCCACCTACAATACAAATATTTAATCTAAAAAGAGTCCGCTGCATGTCTCTTTTTTAATCTTTACAGTGTATTATCATGAAATCTTTGCCAAATAAGAGAATAAAATAATACGTACCAGCCTTGCTCGTTTTTGTACTTGTAAGCAGCTCCAAGAATATGGCACAGAGGTCCAGCACCTTTAAAATCCATAAAGCACTTTGCCTAAAATTAAAGAAAAGAAAATATTAATAGCATTTAGGGGTAATTCCCAACAAAGATGTGATTAACTAGGTAACTTTCTTTCTCTGGAAACATCAAAAGCTAAACTTAAGCACTCTAGTCAGCAGGTTAAAAAATAAAAAAATAAATCAGATATTCCAATAAAACGTGCTCACCACTCAGTACTCCAAGAAGCAGTCCAAGATTATAAACAACAATATAACATCATTTCAGTTTTGCATGGACTTTATGATATGGGACAGAAGCAAAAGGGACAAGGGACAGAACCAAGAGAGACAATAAACTACATATAAACAATTAAGCTGGCACAAGAAACTATATACCTGGAGAATACAGAGAGCCTTTACAATAAAAAGAAAAGAAAATGTAACTAGGTGGCTAAAGAGCAATTGTCTAGATTGACAAACACAAAAAGAATCCAACATCATGTAGGGCTCCTAAAAATAGAAGGTAAAAAGACACGAAAAACAGGACACCTGGTTCAAAACGTTAATTGACTTATTAGCCCTAACAAACACCAACACCACTGCGCTGCACTATGAGGAAACAGAACCCGCGGAAAGGTTGGTTCACAAAGGAAATAAGGATCTTCAAGAGAACTAAAAAACTTGGGATTTATAATAAAATCTAATGTTCCAACAATGGCTGCAAACACTGAGTGAACAATAAAAATGTATAGATTAAAGGAGTGGGAGTTTAAAAAGCAGCACATTATTAACAACTGGATAGCCATATACAACAACGTAAAAGAAAATAATTTTTTTAAACTTTAGCAAATTGCAAACAGAGTGGACGGGCCTGAGGAAAGTCTAAAAATTAATAGTGTAACATCTGAACAGTGAATCTCCCATATAAGGCCTTTCCATCTAACATTCTCACCATCTGTTCAAGCACGATGTGAGGTATCATTTTACTCGGGAGACCGAGGGCAACGCTGGGTGGAAGGACATTTGGTCCCAGTTAAAAACGAAAGGTGTGTCACCACTGAGATAATGTACAGTGGTGGCTACAATGCATAGGTCAACATGTTTCTTGCCTAGGGTGTCAGAATGATCACGTGGCAATTCTTCAGGACCAAAAGTTAGAAATGACTATCTACACAGTGGTTGGTTCCATTGTTAGTATACAGTGTAAACCAAGCACACAAGCGCCCGAACATTGAGGTACCTTGTTATCAGACAGACCTAAAACAAAAAATAATAATGACATATATCTTTATAAACAACATTAAAAACAGCCTCTGGAGAAATATCATGCAAGAGATTACAGAATTATGATGTTAAGTAAAAAACTGATGTGACAGGCACAGTGTAAAGGAAGAAAATATGTAGCAGGCATGTGGCACATCCAAGAACTATAGCAAGCGAGGTGGTTCGACAACCATCATGATTTGTGTGGCAATTACAACTCACCAATCCAACCGCGACTTGCACATAGACTTGAACGGAGCACACTGTTGTGTTCCTACACTGCACACGCTCTCAGTGGGGTCCCTATCTACTTACCTTGGGTGGTTCTCTGGGTCCCCAGCAATTCTACGTCCTCTTGACATCGTCCGGACTCGAGCCGTGGTTCTTATACTACTTTCTTAATATATGGTTTGGTACCCCCCTGGGGTCCACTGCGTATACTGTGCTACTTACTGTGTTTCTTGCTAAAGTATTGTGTACGTTGTGTTTAGCTCAGTGTTGGAGATATTTGAACGTACTAGAGAGTATTATATAATAAATACATATTTTTATAAATACTTGGTGTGGTTCTTTTCACTTAATCTATACTATAAGATTGCGCTCTGGTAAAACAAGCTGCTTTACACTCCTTCTGGACCAAGCCTGAAGGCTGCTCTCCACAGCTACCACTTAGAGAGCTTTCTAAGGTTGTCGAAGAACTCTTAAATCACCATAAGGGTTGTCTGGACTGGTGCAGGGTGTCCACTTACATAAGTGTACATCATATACCAGACCAGCTTCTCACACCCGTGCACAGCATTTTTGTCACACGCTCTCTGACTGCCGTAGCGCTTTCTCCGTGCTCCTCACAGATATGAAAAACAAGCAGCAGCCGCCATTGCTGAAGCCTGCCTCCCCTGAATACTCTGTGGGGCTGGATATAAAATAAGCGGCGCCATTGCTATGCGTTCGAACAGCAAGTCATGCCTGCTTCAGCAAGACATTAATTAAGTAACTAGAGCTCCTTAACTGCCAATGAAAGCTAAAGAGTAAGGACACGTATAAGAGGGGCTGTCCTCATGGGATGTAACAGAAGAACGAAGGTACTAAGGAGGGACTACTAAGCCTCTTCACGAATCAAAAGCCATAATTTACAAAAGGACACAAATCAAAAGCCATCACTTACAAAGGACAGGTAGAGGAGCCAACTGTAAAGGTGGGCGGAAAATGGGCGGAGCTTAAAGTTCACACATGAATACAGCATGTCTTGAGAGAAAGCGCAAGCATTGCCTAGGCGAGACCTAAAAATCATCTTTCATCCAGCAACTATCAACAAAAAAAAAAAAGACAAAAAGAGCACCAGAAAAGCAAGCACTAGTTAAAGAACAGAAGGAGCCAATTAGCAAGCTGGTAAAAAGGCTATGCTCCACAAGAGGGACAAAGGCATGCTGGACTGACTAAAATAAATTGAGCCAGCGAATAGAAAGCAAACAAATGTGAGTGATAAAACACGCTGTCTGGTAGGCTTACACCTAAAAAGGGGTGCAGAGCGGAGGATAAGGAAAGAAAAACAAGAGGCTGCAAAGAGGGAAAGCAGAGTAAACAAAGGGGAGCCAAACCCCTAAAATGGAGGGGGGCAGAGCGGGATCAGAGGTAAAAGGGGTGCAGAACAGAGGATAAAGAAAGAAAGACAAAGGCTGCAAAGAGGGAAAGATATGGGATTTTAAAGGCTTTAACACACAAACAAAAAGTTTTTCGTTATGCAACAAGACAATGCAAAGCAAACAGGTTCAAAGTCCAAATGGGCCACAGAGTGTACTAGTAACCACAGATTAACAGGTATTACGCTATGTTATATTTGCAAACAGTCAGACCTTTAAGAAAGGAGTAATGTTGCTCCTCTTACCTGCAGCTGTGTCTGTCTCTCAAGGGGTCTAAAGCTCACGGTGTTCTGTTCTTGGGGGCTAGGGGATGAATGAATTTGCATTTCTAAAGTGCATGGCTACCAGAAGGCCTCCCAGCGCTAGAAGCAGAGTCATCACCAAACTACAGCCAGGCATCAGGGAAACAGAAAAGTTTTCAGGAGTTTGCGAAAAGACAGATAGTTGACCTCAAGACGTATATAGTTAGGTAGCTGGTTCCAGCATTTCGCCGCAGTATATGAGAACAGGCGTCCACCACTCCGAGATCTATTTATCCTGGGAACAACTGCCAGATGTTTATTCCCCGAGCGCAGGGATCTTTTGGGGAAATAGGGAGAGATGATAGATCGAAGGATCAGTGGAGCCTTAGCCGAAAGAGTCTTATGGACAATGCACAGTGCCTTAAACTGAATTCTTTCGGCAACCGGAAGCCAAAGGAGAGAGGCGATGTGCGGTCTTGCGGATTCCCGATTATGGACCTGCATGAGGAGACGTGCTGCACAGTTTTGTACAGTTTGTAGTTTTTTGATGGTTGAGCACGGAGAACCTAGATAAAGCACATTGGCGTAGTCAAGTCGAGAAAGAATCAAGGCTTGAACCAACAGTCTCCTAGCATTGAAGGGCAGCAGGGGAGAATTTTTCTAATCATCTTCAGGATCCCATAGCAAGTACCTGCCACCCTACATGCTTGCTCCTTGAAGTTTAGGTTATGGTCCAGCCAAACACCAAGGCTTTTAATCTGACCTTTGGGGGGAGGCATAATGCCCAAGCATCTGGGCCAGAGTAAGCTGGCATCCAGGTTGGAGGTTTTACCCAAGATCATCAACTCCGTTTTAGCCGCATTGAGTTTTAAAAATGAGCCGTCCATCCACGCGGAGACCCTTTCCAAGCAGTTGGCCAGATTAGTCTCCGCATTATCAGATTGGTTGAGAGACACAATCAGCTGGGTGTCATCAGCATAGGTTACAATCTGAATGCCAAAGGGCTTGACCACCTCTGCCAGGGGGCTCATATAAACATTAAAAAGCGTGGGGCTCAGGGAAGAACCCTGAGGCACCCCGCATCTCAGAGGCATCCTTTTGGAAATAAAGTTATCCTCAAAAACCTGGAATGATCTGTCAGCCAAAAAAGGACTCTAGCCACTTAAGTACAGTTCCAGTCACTCCTACCTCTCCGAGTCTCGAGATCAGTAGTTGGTGATTAACCGTGTCGAAGGCCGCGCTAAGGTCAAGCAGGACAATTGCCACGGAACTGCCGACATCCAGAATTTTTCTGGCTTCTTCAACTACAGCCAGCAGGGCAGTCTCCGTGCCCTGTTGGGGTCTAAAACCGGTTTGTGAGGGGGTGAAAACGTTCATTCTTCTCCAAGAACGCGGAGAGAACGAAGTTAACATACTTTTCACCAATTTTGATCTGGGTCAAGTCTGTTCCCTCTCAGAAATGTGTGCCCATCTGTGGTGCAGGGGCCCACAAGGTATGGTTTGCATGGTGCAATATTTCTGGCTGCATTTACTACTTACTGCGTTTCTAGATACTGATATACTGCTTACAAGGATCATCCATGCATTCACCCAAATGAATGTTGCCCCACGCTGATCTTGTAACAAATAACACATGGTCGTAATTTTAGCACTTCTCGGTCACCTAACAACCAATCCCATAACTGAACATATTCTCGGAGCCATATGGTAGCGGGTGGTACCACAAATGTGTAATATGACCCAGAATTGGAGCATTTCAGCTACTGCAGCCAATTCAAGCACATTGCACAGAATTCCGAAGTCTTATTGGCTCAGAAGTCCACACTTACCTCTTTCTGAACAGTCTCGACAGCTAATCAGTACCTTACGTTCTAGAGTGGGCTGTGGGTGGTTAGATGATCCCCTGAATTGCGTCAGTAGGGATCATAACCGGCTAATTCTTAGTGGGCTGAGCAGACTAGGTTGCCGATACCAGAGTTTATGGATTAGAGGGATGGCAGTGGGGAGGAGGGCTGATCTTTGGGGGCCAGAATGAGTACTTGTTTGATCAGGTCAAGGGCGCCCCACAGGGGCCATCCGCTTTTGACTGAAAGCTCGTTCACAGCCGGCGACTCACAATTAACAGTTGCCAGGGTTTCTCTGGCTTAGCCAGGGCCTGTGGCTGCTGTACCGAGCGCACCTGTGGGGCAAGAGGATACAGGGTGGCACGTTATGAGCAGGAACAAAAGCCACACAGAGTGCAGGGTGGAGACGGCTCGAAAAAGGCACACACTCTTGACCTGCTTCGCATAAAAGAAAATAAAGTAGCACTTTGAAAAACAAGCAATGGACGTAGAGATGCCAGCTAATGAAAGTATGGTAAAGAGTCAATGCTTCATGGGCAGGACAAACACAAGATTGATAAGGTGGGGGCACCAATAGCAACAAGGCAAATGAGTGACAAGGAAAGCTAACCAATGGGCAGGCTCGAGCCCCTCTAGGTTCACAGTAAGCCACAATACTCCCAGCAACAAACAGCACATACACTGACTAGTAAGCTCAACCTAAAAATGTCTTGTCAATGGAAAGAGCAACTGAACCATAACTACACAGTGGCAACCGCCACTGTGCAATGTATATTTATAAACACACGCACACACACCTGCTTTGTTCAACCATGCTGCTTGAATCAGTTATAAACCTGCTGCGTTAATATGAAATGTGCTGTAATTCCGGTGTGTGGTCATGTAGTCCTTTTACTGGGATCCACAAACAGTTCCCAGTAAATGACTATTGACTTTTTAAAACAATATCCATATGTTTTTTTTTCCGAAATAAACACTGGCCTTGCTATTTAATAGGAACATTTCAATTAGAATGTTGAAAGTATTCATAAAATAATCATGCCACTTGAGACTCTACCAGGAAAAAAGACGAACTATCATTTCAAGGGGATCACACTGTTGCTTTTCTACTCGTTTGAAGAGATAAACGTAAGACAACAAAAGAACAGCAAATCTGAGAATGGCAATCTATGAAATGAGCAAACTGAAAGACCATCTAAAAACGGACCAGAGGCTTGTTACTTACGAGTCTGGTAAATGACGAGTAAAGTTTTATTTGCCCAAGATATTCTTAAACTAATCAACCTCTGTTTCATAAAATTTAAAAGAGCTATATTTAGTTTGTATGACTTATTTATTATTAGCACATTTTTGATTGGACACTGGAAAATGCTTAGTGAAATTTTCTTTTCTTTTCCAAATGTAACCTGGAATCTAGAGTTCTTGTTCCTGCTGTGGAACCTGTGCAATTACAATTTGGCATGTGCACTGCTTTTCACAGTCCCCACATGCTACCTTTCATCCCTTGAAGACACATGATAAGGGAGTGAACAATGTCAATGGGCCTCGCATTCCCTAGCAGATACGGATAGTGGTTAAGGTGGTTCTGCTGCCACATCCCCACTATGTCACCAGAGAGGTATGCTGGGTGGAGTGGGTGAAAAAAGGTGAAGAGATCGGTTATGGGGGCGGTAAGGCCTATGCAGGGGACTCGTTGAGGGGCCTCAGCGACACCCCAAGGAACAAAGCAACCCCAAACAAACGGTCACATAGTAATTGGTGCATTCTGTGTCCCTTTATTTCATGGTGATGCAGTGTAGTCTGCCCCCTTACTGGAACACCACTAGCCCCACCCTGCAATCTAGCAATGGTGACTTTCGTTCACAGGGAAAATGGGCAAGTTAATGAAGAGGACTCACAGGGATTGTACAAAGGAAACTGCCTATGGACACCAGGGGATGAGTTAACGGGTATGTTACTTGTTGTGCTCTTCCTCCAAAACTCTCCTTGCAATTTTAACATGGAACACCCTGAACGTTTGTTTGCTCAAGAAGTTCTTCTCATTTCAATACTCAAAGTTTTCGGATTATGTGCATTAGAACTACGGACCTATGTTGAGATTTGGACTACTTATAGGTCGCAAGTCTACTCCTTTTTTCCTTTTCGTTATTTTTCAATACCATGTTTGTATCTTGCGTTATTTACTTTGCTGATATGCATATTCCGGTATTAGCGATCTACTAATTGTTGTCCCTCGCCAGATATGGATTTGTTTGCTCCTACCAGTTTTTCTCCTTCTTGATAATCCTGTAATAACATTAAAGCCACTGTTTATCTTTTGATTTAATAAAAACATGTTTACAAAAACAATTATGGTCAGAAGAACAACACTTTTAGTGACTGCAATTTACAGACTCATTTATTGGGGTGAACACATTATGCAGAAGTGCCATTAATGTACATCTCGGGATTCAGTGACACAGAGATAAGTAATGAGAATGGTTTTCAACTGCTGCCAACATATTTATTTTATGCATGTGTGTGGTTGTCGCTGTCCCCGTGCAATGCCCATCCTATGTGCGGGATGGAGGCTCACATTCCAGACACACACTTGGTACCTGTTCTAGGTCTTAGTTTAGTTGGAGAAAATCTTCTCTCTGTACAGAAGCCAAAATCATTGGCATGTTTATTTTTACACTACTTACTGGAGTTTTAAACCAGTAATAAACCAAGCTGCCCATTATCCGCACACAAGCAAAGTTGGCGAGTACATACAACTGTGGTAGCTTTCCAACTTCGGTGCAGAGAGATTGCCCATGCATATACAGATATGCTCAGCAAGTATAGGAACAATGTAAAGATAACCCGTTCTGATATGGTTCACAACTGTGCAGGGTGGGACGTGAGGGTTAACAACTGCAGTAAACGGTGAAATCCAGCAAGTGATTGGTATAAGGACAGAATGCCAATAACTCTGGGACCACTGGGGAACATTGGCATGGTCAATGCTGGTTTAGTCTTTCCCCGAGTGCATGATCACAATACTAGAAGTACTATCAAAGGACCATTAGCCAGAAACTATAACACTGGGAAACATGCATTTGCAGTGCAATAGGTCTCGCATTACTGAAAGTTTGAGCTATTGACGATGCAAATAATAATGGAATGCCAACAGCTCAAACTTTCAGAAATGCGAGACCTATTGCATTGCAAATGCTTTTTTTCTATGTCCGTATCCATAAGGAATTGTTGCCAGTCTGTTGTCTATGTCGCTGATGTTGCATGGAAGAAAGAGTTAGAGGTTATAGAAGTTGAAGGACGAGGATAGTACTTAAGAGTTTCTGAAGCGTTAATTTGAACGCTACATCCATCCGATAGATTTATTGTGTTGAATATGGATGCTGAGTCTCCTGTCCTTCCTGGGGGCGCTGCTGTGAAGCTGGAGGATGTGGTTGCTAAAGAAAAACAAGTGAGAGCGTGTGAATGTACAAATGCCACGTAGGAATGGTGCCGCCTAAAGCAAAATTTAAAAGTTAACAAAATAAAAGATGCGTGTGCTGCGTTAAGTGATGCAGCGCGTTTGCTAGTGCGTGGGATGCTGTGCTGCAGGTCTGTGCATGAAGTCACTATCAAGCTACAGATTCACCACTGATGCATATGTGTTATCGAACCCCCACAAGGCTCAGCGCGCAGCGGCCATAGCAGGTTAATAACAGAGAAGCAATTTACAAGAAAGTTTTAAAAAATTAAATGTAAACGCGTTTTTTCTGTTGTTTTTTTAATTTAGGCTTGTGCGCTTAGCACGGCACACAATTCAAAGCTCTAATAGAGAAGGGGATGAGGGGCTGTGACCTGGGAGACCGCGCCGCCGCCATTGTTGACTGTGTGTTGCCAGTGGGCGAGTCATACATAACAAAAGAAATGCGCGGCCGCCATTCTTGAACATTAAGCATGCCACGCTGTTGAAAAAAAATCATAGCGTGGATTTAAAAAAAAAAAAAAACATAAAATAGCGTGCTGGGCCGCTTTAAAAAATATATATTATAGCCGGAGCAGAGTTAATGGCGCAGCCGCCACAGTTAAATCAAAAAACAGAAGATAAGATAAAATGCAGGTGCTGTGCTGCTTAAAAAGCAAGTGGTTGCAGGAAAGCTTGTTGCGCGTGCTATAGGAGAAAATCATTTAAGAAATTAATGCTCACAGACTGAAAATAAAACATACAGTGTAACAACACGTTACAGGTGAAGTGCTAATGGGAGGTTACAAAAGGAGAAAAGAAGGTACTAGGGAGGGGCTACTGAGCCTATTCACGAATCAAAAGCCACCATTTACAAAGGTCAGGAAGAGGAGCCAACTGAAAAGATGGGCGGAGCTTCAATTTCATACCCGAATACAGCATATCTCGAAGAGAAAGCGCAAGCGCTGCCTAGGCGAGACCTAAAAAAGCTTGCAATCTACATGTAAATCCTTAAATTTAACCCGAGACAGAGTAGCTCACTAGATTAGGGCAACCAGTCAGTCTCCATCTGTGTCGACACTCCTGCTTTTTCACAGTTTGCTCCAGCCTCCCATCACTATTCTAACACGCCCATGTTTTGGAGAGGGCATCGGGTGAACGTGAACACACTTCCATTAAAATGTACTGCACTGCACACTCACATTTTTACTGGCCATCTCTTTACATCAAAGTGGGAACAAAAGTAATTGTTTTTCGCTGCAGGATCTTATTCACACAGAAGAGTAAGATGCAGAGAGGTGAATGAATTTCTGATGAGACCAGCAGTTAGCGCCCAGACTCATTGGCCTTTATCTCTCATTCATCACAAGCACTGGAGAGGAGATATTTAATGAAAACTTGGTGTTCTGCACTTTTCTCGTTTCACATGCGACAGGTGGCACATGCTAATTATCTACCCAGTTTGAAAAATGCGGCTCTGCATGTTCTCTTTTCAGTTCCATTGTGTAGGAAATGCAAATAATTATTTTTAGGGATCCTTGCGCATCCCTACAAGCTTTCTCATTCTGCCTTACAAGCACTTACTGGCACTTTTCTAGTCCCGGTTTTATCCTCAGCTGTTCATGGTCCGTCCGTGCCCTTGGTTAATGCCCAACATTTAGTCCTACTTCTATGTCTACCGCCTGTACTGGTTTTAGGTTTTAAAAATCTGGTTACTCTACACTTCAACACAAAAAGGATCTTGCAAGAGGTCAAATGGATGAGGATTATGCTTGAAAAGAAGAGGCCAATTCGTTGAGCAAAGGAACCCTCTCATCTGCTCCTCTAAAACGTTCACAAAAGCATAGAAAGGTAATTGGAAGAGAATGCAGATAGCGACAATCTTTGAAAAAGGAACAAACTTATTGAGCAATGCCAAAAAGTAATGCACACAGCGGTAATATCTACTTACCGGAAGCTTGGTGAATGCAGGGTTAGTAACATGTCTTCCGAAGGCATCCTCCTGGAACTGCAGAAGTTGCACCACAAGCCCGGCCAAGGCTTTACTGGTGGGAGCATCTGCTTGGACATACTGCAAAAAAAAAAAAAATTTCAGAGACACTTTTCCACATTATCACGTAAACAACAATTTAGAGAATTATATTAAGGTCTGACACCATCATCACCCATTTCTGTAACACCCAATGGTTAAGAACAATTCTACGGCCTGCTAAAGTCATCAAATCTGTCATGCCCAGATTTTCTTCCAGATCTTAAAACCCACCTCAAACTACTTCACCTGAATGTCTACAAAACACACGGCAATGTGCCACAGTAAACATCTTTAAAAACAAACACTGGCAAAGTCAATAGGTCTGGTATAAAATTGCAACACATGTCAACACAGGCATTTAGATAGAGATGCTTTAGGGGCACACTGCAAGCACAAACACCGTTTATCACATTTAAGCATGTTCTGCGGGGCTTGGGGAAAAGTAGCAAAAAAAGACGCCTTTCGTAAGAAAATGCATATAGGTGAAAAAGAAGTTAATGTGACAACTTTGTGTACTTTCAAGTGTAAGAGTCCTTCAAACATTCTAATATGAAGCACTTCCAGGAAGGAAGGCTGCTTTACCCACTATCAAACAGCATGAGATGAGAGGAATACTACGCTGGGTGGAGCCAAGGTCTCGCCTAGGCAGCGCTTGCGCTGTCTCTGCGAGACATGCTGTATTCAGGATATGGGCTTTAAAAGCTCCGCCCACTTTCAAGGACTGCCCCGTTACATGTGTTGTTACTCAAAGCTTGTGAGCACTATTTCTTTCTTTAAGCTGGAGCAATGGAGACCAGTGCTCGTGGTTTACAGAGCTCTGTTGTAAGCAGGGCTGTAAATCTTGCCCTTATCTTGCCCCATTTGCTGTGCATTCAAAGACCGAAGTCTGTTTTTTTCCCCCTGGTGCTCGATACTGATGCTTCCCCCGTCCTTATAATAAACCGATTAATAGGAAGTGGCCAATGTTTAAAATATAAGGCTCTTCCCTCCGTCTCTCTGTAGCCTCTTTCCCTCTCCTTCCCGCCAGCCGCATCCCAATCCAGCCAGATGACCCTCTCATCTGAACGCTCCATTTCTGTAAACAGGGAACCAATTACACAGCTTTATGTTACTGCTAATACTGTTTATGCACATTTTCACAGTTTTGGTATTTCTCCTTCTCCAGTTGAGGTACAATTCTCCGCTCAACCCCACTCTAATCTACACAAGGCCACTCCACGCAACACCACTCAGTACAATGTCACTCCATGCAACGCCACCCCACTCTACGCAACACCACTCTATTTTACACAACCACTCCTTACTCCACGCCACTCGAGGCCACTCAATTTTACACAACCACTCCTTACTCCACGCCACTCGAGGCCACTCAATTTTACACAACCACTCCTTACTCCACGCCACTCTGCTTTACTCCACGCCACTCAGGGCCACTCCATTTTACACAACCACTCCACGCAACTCTGCTTTACTCCGTTGTGCTTTACTCCACTCCACGCCGCTTTACTCCACTTACCCCACTACGCTTTACTCCACGCCACGCCGCTTTACTCCACTTACCCCACTCCGCTTTACTCCACGCCACTCCACTTACCCCAGTCCGCTTTACTCCACGCTACTTTACTCCACTTACCCCACTCCGCTTTACTCCACTCCGCTTTACTCCACTTACCCCACTCCAGTTTACTCCACTTACCCCACTCCAGTTTACTCCACTTACCCCACTCCAGTTTACTCCACTTACCCCACTCCAGTTTACTCCACTTACCCCACTCCAGTTTACTCCACTTACCCCACTCCAGTTTACTCCACTTACCCCACGCCGCTTTACTCCACGCCGCACCAGCCGCTTTACTCCACGGCGCGCCGCTCACGCCGCTTTACTCCACACCGCGCCGCTTACCTCCACGCCACTTTGCGCCACGCCGCTCTGCTCCACCCTACGCCGCTCTGCTCAATGCCACTCCGCTCAATGCCGCTCCGTGCCACTCCACTCCGCTCAATGCCACTCCGATTTACCACGCAACATAATTACAATCCACATAATAACACTCAACACCAGATAATTCAACTCCACCAAATTACACACTGCTCAATACCACATAAATAAACCCAACATATATCCACTCTATACCACATAAAAACACTCCACACCATGCCACATAATTCCACTTAACATTTCACTCTATACCATAGGTCCATGCCACACTATTTTAACTATACACAAATCCATTCCACACCACATATTTTAAAAAACATTATTCCACAACACAATTCTACTACACACCACATATATCCAATTTACAACGCATAATTCATCATACCATAAAATTCAACAGCACACCACGTAATTAAACTGCACTACATTACACACCACAACACAAAAATACCATTCATCATAATTACACTCCATTACACAAAATCCCACTCCACATAATTCTAATACTCAGAAACACAATTACTATCCACATAATACAACTGCACACCATGCCACATAATTCCACTACACAAATCAACTCTTTACCACACAATTCCATGCCACACAATGCCACGAACAACAATTCCAATCTAACTCACATAATTCCACTACACACCACACAAATCTACTTCAATTCATTACATCTAGATAAGAGACATTTACGTCAATAGCTTGAACTTTTTTTTACAGCCAAACACACAGATCTGAAGCTTTGCTCCTACAAACAGGTATAGCTAGCCACACAATTCAACTCCACACATTTGTAATCCACACCACATAATTTACCAACCCACATAATACAACTCAACACAATTACAACACACCACATACATCTACTCCACACAATTCCTCAGTGCCACAAAATTCAACAGCACACCATATAAACTCCACTACATACGACTCCACAACACAAAACACCATTCCACATAATTACACTCCATAACACCCAATCTCACTCCACATAATTCCAGTACACTCAATACCACATATTTACTATCCATATAATTAGATGGCACACCATGCTACATAATTCCACTACAGAAATCCAATCCACGCCACTCCACACAATTATATGGCACACAATTTCACAACTGCCTAATCCAATCCAACACACAATTCCACTACACACCAAATACATACATTCCATAACACATAGATAAAAGACATTGCCATTTACAATGCCAACAGCTCTAACTCAAACAAATGCGAGACCGATTGTATTTTCAATGCATGTTGAGGAAGTGGTAACAGTAGGTCTAAAGAGCTGTGCTGTTAAAGCAGACCTAATGAACGGTAATGAAATATTATGTGCAAGCATCCAGTAATTTGGCACGAGCAGTGAAAAGTAGCAATCTGTCAGTGGTAAAGAAGGAAAAAAGATGAAAAAAAACAAGCTCACCGCGCATTAGTATCAATTCTTTACTCTTAACTGAGCTATCGAGCTTTTCATGAACTTGTGCTTATATATGCCGCAACGACGGGTTTCATGTAAAACATTTTAATGGGACAAGAGGGAAAATTCTTAAAGCAAATATAGCGAGTGTATTCATAATAAAAACACAGGGTGTCACCAATTACTTATTTTGACCCGGAGGAGTAGGGTAGAAAGATACGGGCTTTTGTCGCTAAACTGCAGGGTATGAAAGGTTTGTTGACACATGGTATTCACGATATGCTTAAACAGATGTTTAATATAGAAGAAAGCTTTTCGTCAATTATTAATGCTACTATTTACCAGCGCTACACATAGTTCGACACGATGCATAAACAGCCAGTAATCCCTGTGCTAATTTCCTTATTACCTTGAAAACATACATACAAAACATTACCTCATACAGGTATATTTTGCACATTGTATTCCCATGCACAATCTCCGGAGACAAGAAAGTCAGTTCACACATTTTTTACCCAGTGCAATAGTGTGCTAAAACCTCCAAGTTTAAGCAGCAAGAGGGATGAAACTGAGTGTGGGTGGACACTGATGGGGAAACTAGCACTGAGCCCATGAATTCAGAACATCATTGATGGCACAAGAGCTGCTCTTTCCTGTGATAGCCAGAGGAAACATATGAGGGACTTGGACACATTTATATCTGAGAGGTAGTGACTATAACAGTCTTCTACTGTGCTCTTTTTAAGAATTTTAGCAATGGTAATGAGCTTTCTACAGCTTTTAAGAACTCTGTGAATCTGTCCAGGGTACATTTTTCTGGCTTTTGTTGAGCAAGAGAAGCAGCTGGTCAATCGTTACATGGGTTCTACTATTATAAAAGGTTGGTTTAACATTTGTTGCACATCCTTATTCCAACAGTAGGCAAGCAGAAACTGTTGATCTGGTTTACAGTAAAATATATATCAGTTGTTTAGTAGGTGCTCAAACAATATCAAACACCCAGTTACCCGGTAGGTGTGATAATAGCGCCTACAAAAGGTTTCTGCTAACAGACAAAATATAATACGGTATTTGCGCACACAAATCCAGTTTTTAAAGATATAATCAAAATTCAGCACGTGAATCCATAATTATGCAAGTTGTCTTTTAGTTTCATTGTTGTCACAAATGGGTTCATGGTGTGATTGTTTAAGATGGTAACAGCCGTTACTTGCCCCTGGTCCCCCCTTAAACAGCCTGCAGCGGTCAATAAATACAGGGCCCATCAAACCAGGAACTCATTTGCCAGGACTTCGAGAAGGCAGGCGAGAAAGACATTGCTCAAACAAGAGAGCCTTACTTGCTGATATCTTCCTGTTTGGGCTCGGACTCCAAGAAAGGTGCACTGCTGACTCCCTCGTTCAAGAAGATGAAAGGACCTCCTTCACCTGACAGAGCACACAGTAAGGCCATCCGATTGAAGCTACATAAAAGATGCCTTGAAGAAGTGCGACACATAAGAAGCCACAGGGTCCCTGCAGTGCAGCTTCTGAGTCTTGACCCATAGAGCAAGGGAGTGACCAGAAATCAAGGTCAGCAGCATGGAAAGTCTTCAACATCTTTGTCTAGTTGGATCTAATCCCCAATGCAATTAAACTTTGCATTTCACAAATTCCAACAATAAAGGACCTGAGGCTTTGAGTCCCCACCGCAGGCCTTCTGGTGGCAGCCCGTAGGCTGTAGCTGATCACTTTGTTTCCGGAACCATGTGAAGCATCTTTTCAGCCCTTCCTGTTCCAAAGTTATTTCTGTTTGGAGTTGCGTTTGTCTTATGAAGGTAAACCAAAAGACAATTTGCCCAAATTCAAATCATGCCCAATTTGGAACAGGATATGTCCCAAGTTTAACTACCAAGTGAATTTGGTAAATAATGCAAAGCCACAGACAGGGCCCCTGTCTAGAGCTTTGCATTATCTAAAAAACTGAAAACAGAAAGAGATAAAAACAAAAAAACAGTTAATTGATTATGCATAGTCACAAGTGGAACCAGGTTTGGTCGGCTATGGAATTCTCAAAACCAAGCAAGGAACAAGATTGACCTCAGTTGGCAGCATGCGTAAAAATTAATTCATCAATAGGCACTATGCAAATGACAAACTTAAATAATCAGAAATAACAATAAACAAGCATTTGCAATGCAATAGGTCTCGCATTTACGCGAGTTTGAGCTATTGGCATTGTAAATGACAATGCCTTTTATTTATGTTTTGGTTTGTAAAACATAAAAGGCATTGTCATTTCCAATGCCAATAGCTTAAACTTGCGTAAATGCGAGACCTACTGCATTGCAAATGCTCATTTCCTATTGCATTCATTGGCGACGTGACGATAAAATACCGATTTAAATTTAGACACCTCAGATATTTCAAAAGATTCAGTTTGCCACATGTTGCATGACAAACAGATAAGGGCACACGCTCACTTCCTTAAAGTGCAAAGAATTTCAAGTAACTAAAATAGACGGCTGTGTTAACAAAGTTAAGGGGTCTGGTGAAAATTAAATGTGTCTCCTTAAAACAAAAAAAGCCCTATCACAATTTGTAGATTCTAAGAAGATGCCGCTGGAGTTCTTGCGAAAACAGGACAAGTGCTTGCAGCTTTCAAACGAAATTTTCTATGCCCCACTCGGTAACGAAGAGCACATTTCCATCTGTGGCTGACAGGCCTTTCATCCATCATAAATCGATGAAATTTAAATGACTCTTAAAAATAATTAATCTGTTACTTCTGTGCAAAAATACTTTTTTGTGGCATGCGGCGTATAAATAATAACCGTGGTTATAGTACAGCTTGAAGTCAGCTTTTGAAGCTAGCTGACAATTGAATATGTGATCAGACATTTTTATTTAATTCATAATATGTATGATATAAATCAAAAGCACACTTGTAGTGACGTCATGCGAAAGCTGCCAGTGCTTTATTGTGCCGCTTTTTTTAGTTGTCATTGTTTTACCGGTTCTAGATTGAGTATTTCACGAATGGTGTATTTTATCGGTGCTTTCCAGAGGCAACATTGCTCGGTACAATATGAACATACTGCAGGAGAGAAGCAGAGTTGGCTCTGCGTGTTGTACGCTGCCACTGACATGCAAACCAAAGTGGAATCCTGGTAAAGACAGCTCGGCCTTCCATACTCCCTAGGTCGGTAAATTGAATACTATCACGTTCGACAGTAGTACTGCCTGTTATTTATATAGTCGAGAGACCACAAAAGCGTGGTAGGAAGGGCTTTGTAAAAAATAAAATGCGAGACCTACGGCACTGGAATGCCTGCCGCCATTGTCCCGGCTGCTTACTGCAGGCACGACGTGCTTTGCTTACATTCAAACACGTCGTGCCTGCAGTAAGAGAAAGTCAATAAAGTAAATGGTGCTGAGAGACTAAAATGAAGGCGTTGTTGTACAGCTGCAGGAGCACTGTCTGAACAGAGGAGAGGCAGCGCCATGTGTGTACTGTGGGGTGTGATATTTCTGTCCCCTGCTCTTGCTGGCTGTTATCAGAGAGGAACCGTGTACACAAACACAGCGTGGTGGAAACCAAACACGTCTGCCCTAGAAATATTTCCCTTCGATAAAACAACTCTGTGCTGTTTGCTGGGATCCCAAATAATATTTGCCTGCAACCTACACTGTGACTTAGGGCTCTTTCACTGCACTTGTGCTAAACCACAATATGTTGTTTTTTAAACCCTTAATCATGTGAAGGAATGGAAAGCTTTTATCGTGAGCTAGTTCATGCCGCAGAGCAGGGGCACTCTAGCAGAAAGTTTGGTGGCATTTCATGTAAAGCACTCAGACTTTTTGCAGGGTGTGGTGAGCTGTGCAGACGGAGTCTTCCGTGGCAGCTTGTGAGGGCAGCGCACATGCATGTGAAAAGTTCTCCGAGTACCGCCCTGACTAGTGTGACTCCATAACTTGAGGGCGCTGGGGTAGTCCCCGCAGAGGCATCAGCTGCCTGTGCTCTGGCCGAGCCTGGAAGTGGTCCAATCTTCTTTCTGACGAGACGGCTGTTCCTGTGCGTGCTAAATGAGAAGTGCTTTTGTCTAAGTGGTGAAAATTTACGGACAGCAGATTGCGGGCGGGGGGAGAGAGGGGGCAAAAAACCACAGACAAAGGAGCACGGGCGGGGGGAGGGGCGTGCGATGCAAGTCCTTACCTTTTTATACTGTTCGTTAAGCTCTTGGCAGATAGGAACAAAGCAAACCCGACTTGCGTACCCTGGAGGATTGAAAGCGGCATCGCCTGCATGCCAAGTGTCCTGCTGAATTCCACCGTAGTGTAGCGGAGCTTGTCTGAGGTGAGCCTTGGAAGGCTCACACCGAGTGCGGGCGGGCAGAGGGGGTGTGTGAAAATTTACAAAAGGCACAGACCCCTTTGCAGCAAGCGTGCACCGTACGCGTGCACATCTCCTGTCCGCGCAAGGAAGGGAAAGTGAAAGCGCACCATGCGCGCGCTGTGTTGAAATGCCGCGAGCCGTACGTGCACATCGCCTGTCCGGGCGCGTGCACATGCCCTGTCCAGGCAGGCACGACGAACGAAGACAGGGAGGGAACCAAACATGCTTCCCTCCCAATAGAAAGCACGGATTTGGCAGTCGCGCCAATAAGAAGCGTGGGTGGAGCTTCCACCCTCGCTTCGCAAGCTAAAGCGACGACAATAGATCTCGCCAGGAGCGAGCAGCGCATGCGCTGCGTCGCTAGGCGAGACCTAACCAGGAGCGAGCAGCGCATGCGCTGCGTCGCTAGGCGAGACCTAAAAACCCAGGGGATCATTATGACAACTGTGTTACATGTATAAGCAGGTAAAATAGATCACTGTACTACAGAGCAGCGAACACATAGACAGCAAATAGCCAGATAGGGGGGCCCTTAATCCCTTTTCAATCAAGGCTTTAATAAGCACTCCAACAGTGATCAATACACTCGATGTGCATCTCAATGCGTAAAGCATGATGTCAATTCAATGGATGGATTTGTTTTAGTCAGGTTTCCCATTTAAGAGGAAGAGGGGGGGAAAGGTAATGCTATAGATCAAGGAGAGGACAAAAAGTGGTGTCATTAGATCCCAATAATACCAACCAAGTTTAAGCTGCAACGTAGATGTTAAATTAGCAAGTTAAAGATGACGCCAATAAATGTTTAACAATATCGACAGTATCTCCAAAACTTCAAAATGGTCACCAGAGGAGAAACGGAATAAACAGGCTGTGCAAACAGTATCACAGAAGGCCTCAAATCTTTGGAATGGTTGGCTCCAATACAACTCACTAATTAGTCCAACAGAGCTTTGTACTTGCCAGCCCTTGCAATTTAAGACTACATACATGGATTTAAACTCAACCATTACACAATAATTTAATGACGAGTGAGAGAGAATAGAAGTGTTCAGAATGCTTGATCGACCAAGCACATGCCACCAGATCCCTTTCCACCCGGTGTCGAGACATGTAACATCATTCATTACACTAGGCGTGGTATAAGGGCGCAAAACAAAAAAACTGACTAGCATCTGCACCGGCCAATTTTCAACAAGTCATAGAGGTTATTCAAATGAGATGATGTACTTATTTTCAGAATGATATTCTAAATAATGTACAAAGGTAGAAAAAATGACCACATGCTGAATACAGTGGTTCTTAGAGGACTGGCTCCGAGCTGAGGTGGCTCCAACAGGCCTGTCCCCCTTTTATGCCCTGGAGCGGGCTCATAGAGTACCAGCTAGGCCGCCGAAACCAGGAGCTCCCCCCCCCCCCCAACCAGTGGTGGCTAGACTATTACACTTCCGAGATAGAGACCACATCTTACATTGTGTCCGCCAAAAACAAACTCTCCCCCTCGATAATAGTAATGTCATGATTTTCCCAGACTTTACGAGAGAAGTTCAAGAAGCAGGGCCTCATTCGCTGCTATCAAGGCTAAACTGCGCAAGCTGAACCTGTCCTATGCAATGCTATTTCCCGCTCGGCTTAGGGTGGCGGACCCGGCGGGAGCGCGCTTCTTCAATTCACCACAAGAGGCTTGGGACTGGCTGGTAGCCCACAGCTCAATAAATCGACCTGCTCCAACTTCAAGGTCCCCACAGCAGAGTCCTCGTGATCATAAGGCGAGCTCCAAGGCTCCTTCACCCAGGGAACTCAGCCTTGAACAACGTAAAGTGTTGCAGGCAGTGGTGTCGCACAGTCGGGCCAGCTATGGCTCCTCTCCAGGCGGGAGCGAACGTCGTGATAGCAGATCGGAGACCTCACCGGACCGCAGCGACAACGACAGCTTGGGTGCGAACATGCCAGAGGTTACGCCCCAAACGGCCGATGATCTAATGTAAGGAGAGTGGCCTGCCATTCGGCATGCGGATCTTCCCGAGGCCTGGCGTCCCTGCTCCATGGGTGCGGCTTCCAGGAACTTGTGGATCCCCCACATGGACCTCTAGGTAACATCCAGCCGAACTGGGGCTGATCGACGAACAGTTAACGGGGAGGCGGCACTATGGGGTACCTTGCGGGGTTCTTAGCGGGGGCCGCCCCTTCCTTTGTCACTAGACGCTGGTTGGTACTATCACAGTTTGGATGGGGACGCCTCGTTGGATACCTGTCCTGGGGAGGTAGGGGAGTGTGGATTGTTTTTCTAGTTGGGGTTTTTTAAGGGGATCCAGGCGTGTCACGGGGGGGGGGAATGTTTCAGAACTTTACGTGTAGGTTTCAGCAATGGGACCCCCATTAGGCTTGGCCTGTCTCTCGTGGAATGTGAGGGGTATGCACTCTATGGTCAGGCGCCACAAGATACACTCCTATCTGATTCGCAGAGGCATTCAGATCGCATTCCTTCAAGAAACTCACCTCCTGGCACAAGAAGGGAAGGCGTTGCAGCGCCGCTGGAGGGGTCAGGTTTACTACACTGCATACTCTGCCTTTGCGAGAGGGGTATTGATATGGATACGGGCGGGAATCCCATTCCACAGGTGATTGACCCAGAGGGCAGATGTGGTAGTGACGGGGAAGCTAGACGGTAGGGACCTTACCCTGGGCAGCATATACGCACCTAATGCGGACCAGCCGGCCTTCTCCTTATTGTCACGAAGGTTGGCGACCACCCTTACGGGGTCACTGCTACTGGGGGGCGACTTCAATTGCACCACTGATATTACCCTAGAACGCTCCCACCCCCCACTCCCTAATGCACCTGCACACAAGCTGGCAGAATCACGCCGTAACTGGCAACAGAAATGGGGATTGATACCTGGCGGGCGCAGCACCCTTTAGCCCAGGATTACTCCTTCTTCTGAGCCCTTTATGAGTTACATGTCCGCCTAGATGCCATTCTGTGCTCACCTGATGTCCATGAGGGGATTAGCAGCAGCGAATACCTCACTAGGACGCTCTCCGACCACAATCCTGTCCTGGCACAGTTGCAATGGTCGCGTGCACGCCCCAAAATCCCCACCTGGCGCCTGCGTCAGGAGGCCTTAGATGACCAGGTTTTCCGTGCCACTATTGGCACAGACATCACAGAATATTTCCAGGCTAACGAGAGTACAGCTACGTCCACGAATGTGGAATGGGAAGCCTGTAAAGCAGTGCTTAGAGGGCGGTGCATATCTGAACTGGCGGGGGTTAGGAAGGTTCTCCTTCAGGATATTCAGCGAGATGATGAGCGTTTGCGCGCCCTGGAAAAGGACAGACCTGAAAACCCGGGCAAGCACCGGGAGTTACTAGAGGCGAGGGAGGCAGTGGCCGCTCACGTGGAGCGTCTGCGCTGCTTCGATTATAAGACCTACATCACACGGGCACATTCTGAAAGGGATAAGTCGGGAGCCCTCCTCGCTTGGTTGGCGAATCCGGCTAGGCGAGGGTCGGTTATACTGGAGCTCAGAGACCAGATAGGAGTAGCTCGATATGACCAACAGGGGATCAACAAACTATTCTTCGACTATTACACTGAGCTCTATCGGAGCCGACTGGCCCCTTCGGAGGAGGTCCTGCAGAGTTCACACGGGAAGTTGAACTGCCTGCGCTAGATGAAGATGCGGCAACTTTGTTAGGTCGGGGGATCGAGGTACGGGAGGTGCGTGGTGCCATCAAAAGTATGGCCCGTAACAAAACCACAGGCACTGATGGCCTCCCGATAGAATTTTACCGCGCCTACATTGACCTCCTTGCTCCCCAACTTACACGATTATATAATGATGCCAAGAGGCTTGGCAAACTACCTGTCTCCACTAGAGAGGCGATCATCATTCCTCTGCTAAAGCCGGGCAAGCAAGCATGGGCTAGAACGGCATATCGCCCTTTATCCATGCTCAATCTCGATTATAAAATACTAAGTAGGATCCTGGCCTCCTGGTTACTCCCCCACATGACCGCCCTCATACATGCTGACCAGTCCGGGTTCATCCCCACCAGAAACACAGCGCTAAATATTAGAAGACTCTTGCATATATTGGAAGCAGATTCTTACAATGCTGACACTGCTGCGATCTTTGCAGTAGACATGGAAAAAGCCTTTGACAGTTTGGAATGGGCGTACCTGTTTCATGTGATGTGGAGAATGGGGCTTGGCCCAGATTTCGTGAATTGGACAGCGCTCTTCTACACGGACTCCACCGCCAGAGTCAAAACTGGGGGAGTAATCTCGGAAGCGTGCAGGGTGGGGCGGGGTACATGGCAAGGGTGTCCCCTCTCCCCTTTGTTGTTTGCTCTGGCGATGGAACCCTTAGCGGCGCATGCTAGGTCGGGACGAGCGTATCAAGGGCTTGACGTACACGGACAGGTCCATCATATTGCGCTTTATGCGGACGATCTTCTACTTTTCCTGGCTGATTCGGGGGAGGCCTTATTGGGGGCAAAAAATCTGCTCCACGATCTCAGCAGAGTGGCAGGTTTAAAAGTGAACTGGTCAAAATCATGCCTTTTCCCGGCGCGCAGGGATAGAATAGGCCCACAGTGCACGGAGGGGGTGAACTGGGAGGACAGATGCTTGCCTTACCTGGGCACTCTTATCTATCACGGACAGGAGGATATTCTTGAAGGTAACATTGGAAAGGCCATCAGGGGGGCAAAAGCTAACTTTGAATTCTGGGGCTCCCTGCCGCTGTCGGAGGCAGGTCGGGTGGCACTACTCAAAATGGTAACCCTCCCGCGGCTACTATATTTATTTGGTACCTTGCCGGTCTGGATTCCAGCAACCTATTTCAAGCAGCTCCGTGCAATGATCACTGCTTTCCTGTGGGGCAAGGGCCGGCGCAGGGTAGCCCTCAACACACTCATGCGACCTCGAGCAGAGGGAGGTCTAGCGGTCCCAGACTACGAGACTTATTATTTAGCAGCCCAATTTCAATGGCTCACACAATGGGTAGCGAGGACCACTAGGGGGGAGGAGGAGCCGGAGAGGGCTTGGGGCCCCTGATGGTGCTGTCCCGCATAATACTGCCGACTCCCACTCGGTACTACATCCCTCACCCTAGAATTTGCCACAGCGCGGAAATGCTGGAACAGGTACCTGCGGAGGGCTTCTATTAAGAGTCCCTATGCGCCGGAAATACCATTAAAGTTGTGCAGGGCCCTGCCATATGGGGGCAACTGGCAGAGATTGGAGGCCTGGGAGCAGCTGGGACTGACTACCATGGGGGACCTTTACGAAGAGGGAGCCATGATCCTGTTTGACGATCTACGGGCCCGCTACGACTTGCCAGGGGGTTATTTCTTACAATACACGGCCCTCACGGCGGCCATCAGGAAACATTGGGGTGGAGGACTAACAGAACCACCCACTTCTACGGGGTGAAAGTATGTGGTGATGGCAGCGGGCACCTTTAAAGCGGTGACGTGTCTCTATAGACGCATGACACTGGAGACCCTATCCCCCCTGACTGCCCTAAAGCTCAAGTGGGAAACGGATATAGCGGAGGACATCCCGGACAAGGCGTGGGGTGAAATTGTGGAGAGAGCCTGGAAGAGCACGAGGAATGCGAGGTTTCAGTTAGTGCACTTTCATATTCTACACAGAGCATATCTTACCCCAGCAAGATTACACGCATATTTCCCGACCTAGCCAGCGTCCTGCCAGAGATGTACTGCAGACAGTGCAGATTTTAAACATATGATATGGGACTGCTCGTTTCTTGACAGCTTATGGGAGGAAGTAACAGCTTTACTGACAGACCTCACTGATAGGGAACTAGACCCATCCATGGCTCACTGTATCCTACATTGGTTTCCCCATACCTCAAAGAACAAAATCACTAGTAAATTTATAGATTTGGGCTTCCTACTAGCCAAGAGAACCATCACCACACATTGGAAAGCGAGGCAGGGCCCTAGCATCGCTACGTGGAAAGCAGACTTCCTGAAATGGGCTGAGTGTGAGGGAGTGATTAGGTTACAAATCGCACGGGGAGTGAAAAGGCAATGGAGAGGGCGAGAGCCTGGGAAATGCTTGTTGTAGCTCTCAAATCCCCGGAGGACGATGCGGCGGATGCATCTGTGGATGACCCTGTGGCAGCCATAGCTTAACGCATAGTCAGCTTTGAACCCACCTTGTTTTGTCTCCCCACGATTGGTAGTGGTGCTTGGCAGGCACGCCTGATTTCACTCAGCTTCCTCTCATTCCAATAGGTTGTCCCATTACGACATTAGCTCTCCTGATCTTTCGCAGCCAGCACTTAAGTGACACGCCTGGGAGGGAGGTGAGGTAGGAGGGGTGGGGGGGGGGGGGGCAGCGGGGGATGGGAATTTTCAATGGTTGGACAGTGACTTTTGCAAAGTACTCACTCATGGGTTATGCCCAGGCAGTAGGCACAGGCAGCCTAAGGAGCCATAGACGCGCCTTAAATAACCTGATCTGTCATGTGTTTCTGCTAAACAACTGGGGTATGTAACTATTGTCTTTTGCTCTTCTCTTTGTTTTCCGTCCTGGTTCAATGGAAAATCAATAAAAATTGTTTTGTTTTTTAAAAATGCTGAATACAGTGGTTTGTATTTTGCATGGATGCAGTTTAACCATACAAAAGGAAGCGAAGAGTAAGACTGCTCGTTTAAGTGTGGCTTATTAAGGATACTGTTTTTAACAGTATCAAGTTCATAAAAAATGGCTATGGCAACCATGCGCACCAATAAGAACGGCTTAGGCGTACTCCAGCAGTAGCAAAACATTACTCCGAACAGTAAAGATAAGTCCACTCTATGAGCCATCTAATGATGAAAGGTGAACAGAATAAAAATAATAAAAAGGTTGATGCATGGTCACGTTCACACCAAAAGTCGTGGAGTTGAAGTACTAATCTGTTGCGGCAGTTGAACCCACACTCCGAAGTGTGGGGTACAAAATGAGGTGTACCACGTACATAAGCCACTTATTGATGTATTCATTAACAGAAAAGACAGTAGCACAATATGCCATGCTGCACCATAACAGCATAAAAACAAGCATTGGCATAGCCAATAGGTCTCGCGTTTAGGTCCTCATAAGTGTTTAGCCAGAGCTATTGGCTCTGCCAATGTTTTTAAGATTTGTTGTAGAGCAGTGTGGCTGCTGTGCAGCATGTTAAAAAGTTGCAATAAAAAAGTGTTAAGTATTTTTGTTACTGTAGATATAACACAGAAGACATTATGTACAACTAAATAACCCAATTAAAAAAGAATGAACATTAAAAATGTCATCTATTTTTTTTTCTTTCCAATGCTTGCAACGTCTTCTTGCCTTTTCTAATGCTTGTTATAACTAATTTTTGTTATGTGGGGGCGGGGAAATATAAACATTGGGAGGGTGGAGGTTGGGAAATAGTACCTGAATTACAACACGAGCAGCGGATGGACACTAGGGGAGAATCAATAGATGCCAGATTCCGAGGGCAGGCTGAGGTGGTCGGAGTGATGCTGAAGTAGTGATGTGCTGGTGCAGAGGTGATGCTGAATGATACGGAGGTGGTGCCGTGTTGGTGCGGAGATGATGCCAAGTGATAATGTGGTGGTGCTCGGGTGGTGCTGTGCTGGTGCTCAGGTAGTGTTGAGTGGTGCTCAGTGATGCTGAGTTGGTACTGCGTTAGTGCAAAGTTGATGCACTGGTGCAGAGGTGATGCTGCAGACATGGCGTTGCGCTAATGCTGATTTGGTGGTGCACTGATGAGGAGGTGGTGCTGTGTTGATGCTGAGATGGTGCTGTGCTTATATTGGGAGGGACTGGACCAGCACAGACAATGTTGGCGGTAGGATAGCATCGTAGGATGAATAGATTACTAAACCTGTAGCCATGGGAAATCAGTTTTAGATTATGTGCACCTTACATTAGAAATATATGAAATTCCACAATCTAAAATAAAAGATGAACAAATCCCACACTTTGATTTTCAATGCACTTTCAACCCAGCAATTCAGATGCTTGTTACTTTCGCTTGGTTCTAATTAGATGTGTGGCCTCTTTTAAGATGCTTCACAGAAAGAATCCTTCCTCACCTCCCCTGCCCCCCCCCCCCGTGCCCTTCCTTGTGTCTTAAAATTAGCGACAGAAAACAAATTTTACTCAGCCTTCGAAATTACTAAACAAAACTCTGATGTATAGTAGCATCCAGGGCTAAATTGGCTAGTACAAAGTTAGCACAGAGTATGTTATTACATCCGAAGGCATGTGTCCAACATTTTGATTCAGTCGAAAGGCAAACTGTTCATGGGGACATTCAGAGCCTATATAAACATCCCTGCTCTAAAACCACAGGAAGAAAATGGCTAGCATTCTTTAAAAAAAAAAATGAAGCAGTTTCTTGAGACAAAAACAAAAGAAAGAAAAGCACAGAAATAGCTTTTCCTGTAACCGTCTTCAAGTAGCAGCGAAAACCAACGTAGAGGAGAAATAAGCAGCTAACCACACAGAGTAAAGCTGAGAGATACACGTGATGCAGATGCGACTCCGTGGAGGATCATTTTAACCTACACTAATATACATGTATGCAGTCGATGACACTCTGAGCGTTATGACGCTGCCTGCTCACACCTTATGCAGTCTGGGGTGCCGCACCTCTTAGAGACCCATGATGTAATTTGCCGAAATGTGGCTATTTTTCACTAGTTGACAAATTGTAAGTGTTGTTCGCCTGCATCCCTCAGCTACACGCCAAGCACGTACGTATGTGCACAGTCAGCAGGGTGTTTATAATATAAACAAGGGTCTGGGTATGCTTACGTACTCTGAAAAATTCATGGCCTCGATTTTTTTAAATTAAAGAGAGACGAGGGAGAAAGAAAGGGTCCAGGCAGACAGATGTACAAAGCATTTGACTTATAGCCAGATGTAGAGTTGAAGGGAAAAGAGAACAGGGGAAGAGAGGAGAAAGAAAGGCAGGATTCTGAGGAAAGAATGCTGGAAACGGGTAGAGAGTGAACACAAGAGAACAGGAGGGAGAGCTCAGCTTCCACGCTAACCCAACTAGTCACACGCAACAGCAAGCCAGCATTCTCAGCAGTGACGGGTACTCCGCTTGGACGGAGGAGCGTCATGATGTGGAATTGTGTGGTATGAATTGGATGTGTGGTGTGTTGTAGAAATTGTGTTGTTGAGTTTAAATATGTGGTTTATTGTCGAATTATGTAGTGTGGAATGGAAATGTGCAGAGTTGAATTGTGTGGCATGAAAGTGTGTGTTGCTGAGTGAAATTATGCTAATTGTAATTATGTGGTAGGGTGTGGAGTGTATTTGTGTGGATTGTGTTACCCAAAGAGAAAGTAAAGAGCTCCCCAAGGAGAGATGTATGCTATGTGTGTGTCATGGAGAGATATATACATTATAGATGTTCTGCAGAGGGCAGTGGAGAACCGGGAGAGTTCGCCAGCACCCATGAACCAAGATGAAAGCTGACTGCACCATTATGGACATATAACCAACACGTCATCTTGCCTTGTCCCCTCACAGCACCTGGGCAAGCCAACTGTGGCAGGTCGATTCATTCTGGATATGGCGTGGTAGGTAAACAGAGCTGATCCTTGAGGAGCGCTGGATTGAAATAAAGCACGGGTGTACTGCGTATGCCTGGAGCTCGCTATAAAAAGAGGACTGTGCTTCCTCTACCCACTTTAGGTATATTTGAATATTAGCTAAGTAGTTCACATTCTGTCCCATACACAGGAGAAGCAGCTGACAACCATCCCACTGATGCACTCCACAACAGCAGTAGGTGAGAAGCCCGAGATCACTATTTTGTACAAAGAGGCGCCCGCTAACAGCACGACAAAGGCTGCGTTCTTGTACAGGAATAATAGTAAAAGTGTGCGAGTAAACCCAGACCCTGCACACCTTGATCCGCTCCATGCCCACCTCCATCTTGAGCTGCTCCACCAGCCTCCACCCTAGAGTTGGACATGCTGCCGCTGGGACTAGAACAGAGAGAATGGAGGCGAAAGAGCAGACAGGTGCGATGCCGGGTGAGGGCAGTAGCAGCCGGTGGCGTTAGGACCACAAGGACTGCCAGACGCAGTGGAAGGTCTGAGAGGGCAACTAAGATGGACCCCATCCCCAGCTAATCACGTCCGTCCCTCCCTCAGAGCCGGGTCTGAAAGGGTGGTAGGATATATGAAGGTAGAAAGGGGACACCGTACCCAGCGAATGTACTAAAAACAAACAACGACTCGAATGTGAAAGTCACAACGGACCGGGAAAGGGTGCCAGTGCCTACGTTACAAGATAAGTGCTTGCTATACGTTGAGCAAATTTCAATGGCTTGTGCACTGTTGATTTTATAAAGTGTGAATGATTACTACATGTCTAACATTCACTACTGGACTTTACTGTCAGATCACGTGTTGAGGCTTGGTGCCACAAGCCCTGTGGACGTCAGCATCGATACAACAAGCACGCGAGTGGTGCGCGCGCTGTAAGAATGCGGCGGCCGCGAAAGTGAAAGCAACTACAACACAGCTTTAAAGAGAGGAGCGGGGGCGAGCGAGCGCGGCAGCCTGCTGAGCTGACCACACGCTTGTGCATCGTGCCTGAAACGTGCGGGTAACCGCAGGGAAAAGGCCATTGTGCACGAGCGTGTGGTCAGCTTTTAAATGCCCACTACATAAAGTCTTCGCCAGAAGCAGCGCTTGCGCGCTACTCTAGGCTCGACCTAAAAATGTCCACACTGAATAGGTTGCCATGGAGGGGTCACGAAAAGTGCATTTTTTTGAGGCGTGGTCACACAATGTTCATAGAATGTTTCTCTAAATATGGTTAAGAGATACATTGTGAATAAATGGCCCAAAAAAAGCAGATGTTCGTACGAGAGAACGTTATGTTACAACGGGGCCAGCTAATTAACTGCCACAATGATAGGAATTTTTGGGAAAAAACTGGTAGTCCAAGAGAAATTTAGACTATAGCGCTGACATTTATGCATAAGGGATCACTGTGGAATGGTCACTCTGAAGTGACATGTCAGGAGCGTGTACAAGTGGCCAAGATAATACACAAGACATGTCAGAAACGGCACACCATGCAATTAAAACAAGCATTGGCATAGCCAATAGGTCTCGCCTTTGGGACCAACGCAATATATTACCCATTACATTAGCCATTATAGACGTCAACGTTTGTGGTAAATCAAAGGCGGAAGGGATTAGTGGTTTGTGGTAAATCAATAGCGGAAGGGTATAGTTTCTAACAGACTCACGTTTTGAACAACATCCCCACAATATAAAACATGCATAAAGCACTATATCATGCAGAAAACTTGTTTCGATCAAATAATCGGCCAATACAGATGGAAGGAGCAGCCTGCAACTGAAAGGGGCACACGAAAGAGGTGCGTGCCATAGGGGCACAGGGAGAGAGGTGTGGGGCGAAAGGGGCACAGGGAGAGAGATGCGGGGCAAAAGGGGCACAGGGAGAGGGGGATTTCCGATTTTCAGAAGTTGTTGAAAATGCATCATGGCCCTTACACAGAACACAGGATTTGGCTGATATTAAAACAAACTTAAAAGTATGTTTACAGATTCCAGCTCCCCAGATGATGGACAGGTTGAAAGCAGAGCGTTCATTTCTAAATAATGTTTGAGTGACGCTTATAAGTTTGGGGTGTTTCATAATTCCTGCTTGCTCGTGTTATTGAATACTCTGCATCGCTTAGTAACGTACGATGCCGTAGCAGACGTGCGCCAACAGAAAGGGCTTCTTGTTGCTTTCTCTCCTGGAGTGACCTTGTTGAAGAGGAAGCGGTCCGATGGTGTGACACGGGATGAGGAAGTGGGTATCTAATGCCGTTTGAAGGCCTTAGATACATCACAACAACTTGAGCAATAAAAGATAATTGTTTTTATTTTGTTTTAAATTGAGGATGCAAAACATTGCGGTTGATATTTTGAGCAAGCAAAAATATCAGATCACACAAACTGCACTGATTCAATTTCAGCTGATTTGGCATTCGTCTCGGAGAGGTTATTGTGACTTGCAAATGCAACAAGCAATGGCCGTGAAAGCCGCGCGGCCGCGAAAGTGAAAGCGATCGCACTCCAGATGGTGCCTCGGGCGCTGAAAGCTGGCGGCTGCGCGCGTGCACGCAAGCACTAGGCCAGCAAAAGCGTGTGGGGTAGCACTTTGAAAATCCCACTTACAAAATGTCTCGCAGCGCATGCGCTGGCTCAGGCGAGACAAAAAAATATATATAATCAATGATCATAGAGTGTTATAAAAACAATGTCACATTTCAATTGTGTTTGAAAACTGCAATAAAATACGGCACTAGAAAACCAACATAACCCCCACTCAAGTGTTGGGTCAGCCAATTTTTTGGAACAAATCTCAGAATATCTAAGTTCCCATACTGAGGTATAGTGAACGTATGGAGGCTGCAATACCTTCCTGTCCTCTTAAGGAACAAAGTTAAACTGTCTCGACCACAAGCTTACAGCCAACTACCAACCCACTGATGTATGCTTTCCATTGTCTGCTTATGTGCCCCATCTGCAGTTCATACATGCATGCATTTTAAGTGCATATTTTTCCCCATTTATAAATACACGCTTTGTTTAGACATAACACATTATAATTTTGCTTTATTGTAGGCTGATAGGGTATCTGTATAATGTGATTTATAAGAAGAATTATATTTTGGTAAATGTGCAAAATAATTTGTGTTATCTTTTACATCATTTTTAACGAGGTTTGATCTTGTCATAATAATCAGAAAAGGGTATTCAAGTCTGACAGACCTCTTTGGAAAGACATCTGCAGCTTTCCATTTGGAATTTACTTTAAGCTGCGTACTGCAAACCTCTGCAGTGAAGGCTATGGACTCTCTGATCCAGGCGTTAGCAGCATATTTCTCAGCGTGGGCATGCCATAAGACAGACTGTTGCCTTCTCAAAGCACAGTAGCTGATTGAGTAACAAATTCCAGTTAACGGTATACAGGTTAGAGGCCACATAAACTCCGATTGGTGTGAATGAGGGTTACATAGGGACTGCGAAACGGAAGGATATGGGTTTGTTACCAAAGATTGAATTAATTAGTAAATGGTTCAACTTAATGAATTTCATTTGAACACCATCAAGTATGTTGCAATTCTTTTTAATACACTGCTTAAAAGCCTTTCTATTTACAACCATAAAGTTGGTTTTTACATTAACATCTAGTCATGATGTGCACTAGATTAGGGTATTAATTTGTAAAAAAATAAAATCTTTTGAATATATAGTGTGGATTTCTTCAATATGTTCATCCCTGGAAAAGAGGCTTCAGAACTCACTAAAATACATAGTCCTCTATGTTCACAGGACTGATCTTTGCCCTAAACCCACCATTCTCGAGTAAGGCATGGGAGGTTTGTGGGTTACAGTCTGCATGATTTCCAGATATGGATTGGGAAGGTTGGCTAAATCTGCAACTTCCAGAGGTGTTTTGGATTTCTAAAACGTGGCTGCATTTGCTGGAAAGCCTGCAAAAATATATCATTGTCCCATCTAAGATTGAGGCACTTTTTAAAATACCTAGATAAAAATGAGCTTCTTCATAAGCCAGAGGCTGAGTTATGCCATATGAGAGGAAAGGCATCAGTCACGGTTTCTCAACTTCATGAAAATGGCTTTTTACTGCCATTGGCTGCACATTATAATTAGTGTTTCAAAAAAATCACCTCTACTCGAGTAAGAGAATGAATGAAGGCGGATAATACCACTGCAGTCTTACTAGACCTTCGAGTGGCATTCCATACAAGGAACCTTGATATTTTACAGGTGACTAACGGGTCGCTCTGTACCAGTGAAATAGAACGGAAGTGGCTGGCCTGCTACAAACCATTAGCTCCTTTCCTTGTCCTCTTCATTTAATCTTCTTTCAGAGCCCTTTCCCGTGAGATAAAATAAACACACATACATATACACACACACACACACACACATACATACACACACACACACATATACACACACACACATACATATATACACACACATACATATATACACATACATATATACACATACACACATACATACACACATACACACATATATATATACACACACACATACACATACATACATACACCTAGCCAGTTTGATGACATTCATTTTCCCCTTGCACAAGTACATCAAACCAAAGTGTAGTGTGTCTTTGGGGACAAACAGAAGGACTTGTTACGCTTTAGAGGCTGCATCCTGAAGACTAATCACCTACATGGCAAAGAAGTGCCTGAAATTAAACTCAGGAAAAAAAGACTGGCTTTTACTTTGATATTTCGTGCATCCTTCATGTTGTGTAATATGTAATCACAGAACTGGAATGATTTGATTCTAGTGTATTTTCTCTATGGATTTACTTCACATACCACAAAAGATTAGCAACTAGGAAATTGTGATTTTACAAAGGACCCCCACTGAAACCGGTTTCTGTCCACGTTCTGCATTCTATATCCTCAGATTATGGCCCCATTACATCTGCTGCGCCAGGCGGTTATTCTTACAGAAAATACCTATATTTTCTAACAGGAGGCCACAAATACTGTGTTTGCTCTATAAGCAAGGATGCTTCATCAGGTTAATCATATAGGCTTGTACCACTGCAGAATGCTAGACAGCAAGACACTCTCAAAAGTGATCGCTAGCTGGGTGCCAAAAGAAACAGTCTATCCAGATCAGCAAAACTCCAATTTAAAACAGATCTTGACTTTGCTTTCCTGTATTAAACCCAGTTTTTTTCTAAACGACTCAATAGTTATATTAATAAAAGCTGAAAAAATATGTTAATTTGTTGATAAAGACTGTCCATCACCTCCCCACAGAACATCATTCTTTTCTATTGGTGTGCTGCAGTTAACACTATTGATAGCCCCACACATTATCTCGTCATATCATATACTGGAGGATGGGAACTGGTTTTCATCCTCTTTAGATCCGATGCGCCTTGTTTTCTGAACCCTAAGCTCTACTAGAGGTTTTTGATAGCTTCCCAATATCTCTTGGGCTCACAGCTCAGCAATGATCTGACTATGCACAAATCTCTATTTTACCACGTTATCCCCTACAAACATCTCCAACTACTTAACCATCCATCACTTTTCCGCTATAACATATGCTGTACTGCTCAAACAAACCATCCAATTGTCGTATTTATGTTAAACACCAACCACCGATCAAAACTACTTAGATACCAAATAATTACTGCTACATGGACTCCATGTCGAAATGGTTTTTACAGTAAGAGTTACACTGCCCCCTCTCAAAAAAACAGACTGAGATTTATTCTTCCCCATATCCTAGAGTCATTAAAGCACTCTTCCACAAAGTTACACGAAAACAAAACCACACAAAAAAAAAAACCACACAAATTACCTTTTTGAAATTGTGCAGTTAAAGCTAGAGCAATTTCCAGTTGTTAGTAGTAAAGGCTTCCCCGTGTCACAACCACGCCAGCTAAAGGTTTTAACTACACTGTGTGGCAATGAAAGTGATCATTGTATTAGAACACAAATTAAACGTTGATGTGTGCCGGTAGGCTATTTAAAACCTCATACATACTATAATGGGATTAACATCCGCGTTCCAGCCTCCGCTACCCCTCCCTACACATAAGAAAGTTGTTAAAGCCATTCTCTGTGTCAAAATGTTTAGGTGACGCCTGCGCCGGGTCTTAACGCAAACGAAGCTCAAAATACTTTCATCCTAACGAAAGGAGAAAAAAACTCAAGTTTTTAAAAATAAGCATCGCCGAATAACGTAATACACCATAAATCGGTATAATTAAAGCCACATTAAAAAAATATATGTGTAATTCACATAAAAATCCTATTTAATATAAATACTTTTGTGTCAGAAAGAGCTTCTCCCCACCCACATCAAGAATAGTGAATTAAAAGTCCAACAATTTTTCTTTCAAAAACATTCATTACGGAGCCATTATTCAACACAGCGATATTTTAACACGTTTAATGAGTCGTGGAGACGTCTAAACAGCAGTCCTAGCAGTAAAAACTGGTGGAATTTCAGGAAAGCCGAATGTCTCGAAAGAAATGACACTTTGAGACAACGCACTAATGGCGTCGCAGTATCAGAATAGTGAGAAAGGCGCGCGTGAAGCTTCAACTACACAGATCTCAAAACCTGCATGCTACATCGGGAGTAAAGACTATCTTCAATCTCGCCGTTCATCGCCCCATCTTCTCTCTCTCTCTCTCAAGAACAAACCGCACCAAGAAACAAAAAAAAGATGAGACCTCCAACACCCAGCTACTCCACACGATGACCGACGACAGCTACAACCACAGGAAGACACGGAAATGACGCACGACAAGGCGCGTGCACGAACAACACCGCCATCATAGAAACATAGCCCCTATTGGTGGAAATAAATAGGAAGTTCCCGACTTCAACATGGCCGTCTATTAATTGCGCACGGAATATAGCAATCAAAAGAACAAGCATTGGCCGTGCGAGACGCGCTCTGTGGTGGGGGAGGGGAGAGGAGCGGTAGAGCAAGTGACGCACGGCCGTGAAAGTGACACGGCCGCGCGGCCCCGAGAAGCGCTCTGTGGTGGGGGAGGGGGAGGAGCAAGTGAGAGGAAAGACATATGGCGCCTGGAGCATGCGAGGAATGCGCGTTACTGTGCGCGTACTCGCATGCTCTAGGCCAGCCAAAAGTTGTGGTCGCATTTCTGCAAGCCCACTACAAAATGTCTCGCCCAGAGCCAGCGCTGGCTTTCAGGGCGAGACCTAAAAAGCACTGTTTTGTAAGTGTGCAAAGTCCTCAATGCCAGAGAGAAAACAAGCCAAATGAGCTAGAGCTACCCTTCTACTCCTAATAACATTATTAAAGACACACCGTATCCTTTCAGTAGGAAATTCTGTGAAGTTTTGCAGACTGTGCTGGCCTGAATGTGCAATGGTAGTGTAAATAAAGCTTTGTACAGGTTAGGCGTTCTACCACTATTTCACAGTCGAAATATCGACCTACAAGTATATGGTATCCACTATAACAATTTTACCCCTACGTTGCAAGGTATTTTTAAGTAAGTGGTTTTGGAGTTAATAAGTAGAAATAAATTTGCACTGAAGATGTAAATATGGGCGATGAAGCGGTTTGTATTTGGAGATTTGGGCTGCAATAGTGTGACTTAAGCCTAATGTTTAAGTCATTCACTCATGGGTAGAAAAGAGACCAGAACTATTTCAGTAGGAGCGCGTTTGTACAAATGTTTGAAATACATACTTTGAGTGTGAAGATGGTCAGATTCAAACATGAGAGGTTGACAATTTGGGATGGCTTTCAAACCTTGAGCATTTCACGTTACGTCTGCAGCAAAAAGTTTGGAACTTACCAAAGTATTCAAATGCCCTGCAATGACCCTGAGCAAGTTGGGTTTTTAATTATGAAAACCCAGTGGCCCACTGGACTTACTCCGTCAACTAATACACACTGTAAACATCCTTGCCAGAATCTGAAGTATTTTATGCTTCCTATTAGCTAATACGACATATTAACAAATATAGCACTGAACAGACCTATCTTCCGTTTCAAATATAACACGAGGCCACCAGACGAGGAGAATAACAGAACCATAAAGCGTGGGAGCTTAATCTACAAAATAACTATGGGGCCATGACACGTGCCGCCCGGCATAAACTGCCTCAACACATATGGGGTAGTAAGCTCTAGATAAATGCTGTGGAAGCAGACCCCCTCCCTCCCTAGATAAGGACACAACGGCTACCTGTCCTTATGTACACTGACAATTGTGTGCTTACAGCCCACACAGGAAGGGGACTCCAGAAACTACTTGACTGCTTCACGGGTTTATGTCGGACCTAGGGCTTTCAACAAACAAAAACAAATCTTACGCCATGGTTTGTGGGCATCCACGAAGTCGGTTAACTCCATTTCGTATCAGTAAAACCATGAAGAAATGTGCCCCCACTTTTTCATACTTGGGGGTTCTATTTGATAAGCGGAGTACGTGGGTGCACTTGACAAGTCTAAGGGTTACACAGCCCGAGCAGGCTCTTGCGTCCTTTTTAGGTCGAGCCTAGCGTTGCAGGGCATGCGCTGCCCGCTCTGCGAGGCATGCTGTAGTAGGGTATGATGTTGAAGTGCTGTGGAAGCCTGGCCTTCTCTCCGCCTATATTTTTCATTGGCTGGTGGCATTGTCCTTGGTAAAGGCTGGCTTCCGATTGATAATGAGGCTTCTTAGTCCCTCCTTGTTACCGCCCTGTCTTCTTTTGTGACCGCCCATTAGGACTGGATCTTTTACTTGCGGCGTTACACTGTCTCCTTCATTAGTCGTTAAGCACTATTTTTTTTCAGCCGGCTTTGGCAATGGCGGCCGCGTGTTTATTTTTGCATCGCACTTTAACAATAGCTGCCGCCCCACCCAGCGAGTGCTGTGTGGGGCGGCAGCTATTGTTAAAGTGAAAGCGCAATGCAAATATAAACAAGCGACTGCCTTTGCGCAATGGCGACAGCTTGTTTTATTATGCTTCCGTTTTTATCTACGATCATAGCTACTGTTGTAGGCGCTATCTATGCTGTGTGTGACATTTTAGTTTGTCCTATTATTTTACGAAACATGGATTTTTGGGAGCTGTGGCAACTTTGCTTGGCTGCATTCGAGCGCCAATATGCAGTGTACATCATTTACTAGGCACTACATAAAAAATAGTCCACTGTAACATTCACAAACTCCAGAGTTGGGTAGAGGGCAAATTAGGAACACCCACTGAAAGTGCATAGAGCAAAAAGAGGTCTCAGAGAGGTACCCACAAAAGCATCTCCGCTCTGATAAATCCCCCACATTTTAAAAACAGCGTTTGAGAATTTAAGCGGGCAAAACAAAAGCACTTGATAAAAGTTAGGAGGGGCAGGTACCCATCCCATTACTAGTCCCAGGAGGGGAGGGGAGCTGCCAGAAACTGACATCTCACTCAGTGCCCATGCCAACACAAACCACACAGGAGAGTTCCGCTGGAAACCCCCATGTAAAGGTCGCACCAGCCTGCTTGTTTACTCTCGTTATAGTCCATAAAGCAGCTCACTCACCCGGGTGTAGAGCTCAAAGACTGACATTTGCCAGCAAGAAGAGGGTCGTGCTCCAATAAATCCCCCAAATCAAAGTTATCCACGGGCGGTTAAATCCCACGCGCTTTGGGGCGGGAGATTGGTCCCATCGAGAGGCGCCGGGTCCCCACAGAGCCGGGGGTGTCCTGGAAGGTAGTGCCGGTGGCCTCCAGGCAGGTAGAGCCGGTGGCGACCAGGCAGGGAGAGCCGGTGACGACCAGGCAGGGAGAGCCGGTGACGACCAGGCAGGGAGAGCCGGTGACGACCAGGCAGGGAGAGCCGGTGGCGACCAGGCAGGGAGAGCCGGTGGCGACCAGGCAGGGAGAGCCGGTGGCGACCAGGCAGGGAGAGCCGGTGGCGACCAGGCAGGGAGAGCCGGTGGCGACCAGGCAGGGAGAGCCGGTGTTCTGGTAGTTAGCTCCGTTGTCCTGGCACGCAGTTGGCGCCGGGTCCTGACAGAGCCGGGGGTGTCCTGGAAGGTAGCGCCGGTGTCCAGGCAGGTAGAGCCAGGGGTGTCCTGGAAGGTAGCGCCAGTGTCCAGGCAGGTAGAGCCAAGAGTGTCCTGGAAGGTAGCGCCGGTGTCCAGGCAGGTAGAGCCGGTGGCGACTAGGCTGGCAGAGCCGGTGTCCAGGCAGGTAGAGCCGGTGGCGACTAGGCTGGCAGAGCCGGTGTCCAGGCAGGTAGAGCCGGTGGCGACTAGGCTGGCAGAGCCGGTGTCCTAGCAGGAAGAGCCGATGTCCAGGTAGGTAGAGCCAGTGTTCTGGTAGTTAGCTCAGTTGTCCTGGCAGGCAGAGCAGGTGACCCGGCAGCACAGGGGCGCGCAGGCCTTGCCCTTTACTCCTGCTGCCCTCCCTTCGCCAGTCGACCTTTAACTCCCTGGACTTGAGTTGTCTCTGCCCGGCCTCTGCATTTCCTTGTCACTCCGCCCTGCCGCTCCCTGGGGTGTGCAGGCACGGGACCCCGCCCCCCCCTCTGCCGCAGGCACAAGACCCCCCCTCTGCCGCAGGCGCTGAACCCTGCCTGCTGCCATGCCTTCTTCCCGGGTGCCCCCCCTCCTGTAACCTCAGGGCTTTAAGTGGGGGGGGGGGGGGGGGGGAGGTCTGTGGGGGTCTGAGCACCCCCAGTTTTTTTTGGGGGGGGCCTCGAAAGGGGTCTCTATTTTCAGGCCTCAAAGGACAAAGGTAGGGTGACCAGACGTCCCGGTTTTTGTTTGGTGTTTCGGGTGAGCATGCGCGCGCACTGCTTAAGGTGTAACGTCATTGTAGCAGGAAGGGAAATCCTTTGAAGAGAGACTTTCTCTCGGGATTTCCCTTCTCTTTGAACACACAGCGCCACCTAGGTCATCGTGCCAGCCATCGGCACAACAACAGCTGGTTAGAACCGGCACGACCCTGCTTTTACGGCCTGCAGCAAGATTTCTCCAGCAACCAGTGTGACCCTGCTCTGCCTTAAAGCAAGCGAGGGACGAGGGTCTACAACAGAATCCAGCAGCAGTGACACTACCACTACCAGTGCAGCCCTGCCCCTGTCGGCCCGTCATCTCTATGCCTCAAAAACCTGTCTGATTTCTCTAGATACATACCTGCCTGTCTTTTTTCTCAATCATATGTCTATTTCTAACCAACCGACCGTCCACCCATCAGTCAGTTTATCCATCCATGGGTCGTTTCATTTACATTATATTCCCTTCTGTGTGTTAGTCCGTCCAGGTGTCTGCTTCTGTTCCCGATCGCCTAATAAATAACGTTTACAGTAACACATGTGATAACGTGGAACCACACGTCAAATCACACATAGGATGAACAATAACACATGAAATACATACCGACGTTGGCATACACTCTAGCGCCGGTGCTTGCACACACAACCTGTGAGCCTTCAGAAGGACTTGTGCCAGCGCCGGAAAATACCAATAAACCACCCAGCCACTGAATATAATAACTCTAGATGCATTAGGAAGGGAGTTGAGATATATATATATATATTCACTGAAAAAACCATAGGTTTCAGACACGTTATAGTTAGAAATTAGCATTTAAAAAACCTTTGAAATTCACTGAAAAAACCATAGGTTTTAGGGACAGTTCTAGTTAGTTGGACATTTCACTCGTACAAAACCATAGAAATTCCCCCGTTATAGTTAGTTCAGCTAACTATAACTCGCGCCCCGCAATGCACTGCTGATGACGTCACATATTACATCACTCATGACATGGTCAGTGACATCACTGATGACATCACTGATGACATCTCAAATGACATCACTGATGACATCACTGATGACATCATCCAGTAACTGTGTGTTTCTGTAAAGTTTAAATATGTTTAATATATATAGGGAAAGGCGTATTGAAGAATGAGTGGGTGTATAAGTGTCTGAATGGATGATTTAGTACGTGAGTGACTGACTCTACCAGTGAGTGATTAAATGTATCTTACTGAATGCATGGGTTAGTGACTAAACTGTGTGAATGTCTGTATCCGTCTGTCTGTTGGTTTGTAAGCGGCTGCATGGCTTTCTGAATAGCTACATGAGTGTCTACATGGGTTATTGATTGATTGTCTGAGTATCTGTATGGGTGCCGGAGTGTTTGTGTGGGTGGGGTGTGTGTGACTGTGCATAGATGTGTGAGTTGGTGATTCACTGGGTGCATGGTTTCAAGAGTGCATCTGTGATGGACTGTATGGGTGGGTGAGTGTGTGTATGGGTGTGTTAGTGATTGAATGTATATCTCAGTGGTACATGTGTGAGTAACTACATATGTGAAAGGCAGTATATATGTGTGTTGGAGTATATAAATGGCTATAAGTGAGAGTGTGTGATTGTGAGAGTGGCTGTATGGATGAGTGTGTACTTGTATCAGTGATTGTATAAGAGCGTAAGAATGTGCTAGTATTTGTATGAGTAAGTGAGCTGGTGTGTGTATAACTGTATAGGTGAGTAAATGGGTGTGTGATTAAGTTTTTTGCATGACTGACTAGGTGTGTGAGTACCTCTATGGATGAGTGGCGGTGTGTGAGTGTTTATATAGGTGTATGAGTGCATATAATAGTCCTGTACTGAGTGACTGTAAGTATGAGTGACTGTACGGGTGAGTGAGTGGATGTGTGTGTAGACCTAAGAATCAGTGAGTGGGTATGTAGTTTTTGGTGTTGGAGTGTCTATGGTTTTGAGAATGGCAGTCTGTAATTTAGAGTGGGTGTATCAAAAGTTATATTAGGGTGTGAGAAGATGCATGAAATTATCACATGGATGATGTCATCAGTGATGTCATTTGAGATGTCATCAGTGATGTCACTGACCATGTCATGAGTGATGTAGTATGTGACGTCATCAGCAGTGCATTGCGGGGCGCGAGTTATAGTTAGCTGAACTAACTATAACGGGGGAATTTCTATGGTTTTGTACGAGTGAAATGTCCAACTAACTATAACTGTCCCTAAAACCTATGGTTTTTTCAGTGAATTTCAAAGGTTTTTTAAATGCTAATTTCTAACTATAACGTGCCTGAAACCTATGATTTTTAAGTGAATTTCAAAGGTTTTTTTAAATGCTAGTTTCTAACTATGCCTACAGAGGTAGGACATGTGAAGAAAGAAGAAAAAACGCACAGAAAGAAGCAAAAGATGTGCAGAAAGAACCAACAGAGGAGCAGAAAGAGGCCTTGTTGCAAAATCATCCTGTGCCCACAACTTTTTCAGACGGGTACTGGTGGTAACTGACTGACTAACCAGAGCCAGTGCTATGCTAAAAGACACTTAGAATACAGTGAAAACACCTACATACACTAGGGAACACTATGCGTTGGGGTACCCCTGTGATTAGCATGACCTCCTCTGCAAGTCCCTAGTACATAATAGGGCAGGGGGATTAAAACTACCTCTTAAAACGCGCTACAGGGCGCGTTTGCACAGTGGTGAAGGGAGGGGGCCTGAGGTGACATGTGTGCAAACGCACCCCGTGGCGCGTTTTAAGCTGCGGGATTAAGTCCCCTTGAATTCTGAGGGTCCCTGGGGCCCAACTAGCCCCCCAGGTACCTACAGTTAGGACCACAGAGCTGAGTTGCAGAGAGGCGTTCCGAGGCCACGCACCTTTTTTCACCTCTCTGCAACGCAACTCTGTTGTGCTTACTGAAGGTACCTGGTGGGCTAGTTGGCCCCAGGGTCCCTCAGGATTCAAAGGGAATTAATTCCCCAACTTAAAACGCACCACAGGGCGTGTTTGCGCACATGTCACCTGAGGCCCCGCCCCTCCCTTCACCACTGTGCAAACGCGCCCCGTGGTGCGTTTTAAGTTGGGGGATTAGGTCACCTTGAATCCTGAGGGTCCCTGGGGCCCAACTAGCCCACTAGGTACTTCCAGTAAGCACCACAGGCCTGCGTTGCAACGCCTGTAACAAATTGTGCAGTTGTGTTTAGGTAGTGAAGAGGGTTGTGCTGGGGGTAGTGTTTTAGGGTTTAGGGTAGTGCAGTGGTGTTTGTGTAGTGTAGGGGGTCATGCTGGGGGTAGATTTAGGGTTTAGGGTAGTGCAGTGGTGTTTGGGTAGTGTAGGGAGTCGTGCTGGGGGAGTGTTTTAGGGTTTAGGGTAGTGCAGTGGTGTTTGGGTAGTGTAGGGGTCGTGCTGGGGTAGTGTTTTAGGGTTTAGGGTAGTGCAGTGGTGTTTGGGTAGTGTAGGGGTCGTGCTGGGGGTAGTGTTTTAGGGTTTAGGGTAGTGCAGTGGTGTTTGGGTAGTGTAGGGGTACTGCTGGGGTTAGTTTTTAGGGTTTAGGGTAGTGCAGTGGTGTTTGGGTAGTGTAGTGGTTCGTGCTGGGGTAGTTTTTTAGGGTTTAGGGTAGTGCAGTGGTGTTTGTGTAGTGTAGGGGGTAGTGTTTTAGGGTTTAGGGTAGTGCAGTGGTGTTTGTGTAGTGTAGGAGGTCGTCGTTTAGGGTTTAGGGTAGTGCAGTAGTCTTTGGGTAGTGTAGGGAGTCGTGCGGGGGTTAGTGTTTTAGGGTTTAGGTTAGTGTAGGGGGTCATGCGGGGGGTAGTGTTTTAGGGATTAGGGTAGTGCATTGGTGTTTGGGTAGTGTAGGGGGTCATGCGGGGGTAGTGTTTTAGGGTTTAGGGCAGTGCAGTGGTGTTTGGGTAGTGTAGGGGGTCGTGCTGGGGGAGAGTTTTAGGGTTTAGGGCAGTGCAGTGGTGTTCGGGTAGTGTAGGGGGTCGTGCTGGGGGAGTGTTTTAGGGTTTAGGGCAGTGCAGTGGTGTTCGGGTAGTGTAGGGGGTCGTGCTGGGGGGAGTGTTTTAGGGTTTAGGGCAGTGCAGACGTGTTCGGGTAGTGTAGGGGGTTGTGCTGGGGGTAGTATTTTAGGGTTTAGGGTAGTGCAGTGGTGTTCGGGTAGTGTAGGGGGTCGTGCTGGGAGTAGTGTTCTAGGGTTTAGGGCAGTGCAGTGGTGTTTGGGCAGTGTAGGGGTAATGCTGGGGGTGGTGTTTTAGGGTTTAGGGCAGTGCAGTGGTGTTCGGGCAGTGTAGGGGGTGGTGTTTCAGGGTTTAGGGCAGTGCAGTGGTGTTTGGGCAGTGTAGGGGGTCGTGCAGGGGGTGGTGTTTCAGGGTTTAGGGCAGTGGTGTTCGGGCAGTAAAGGGGGTAATGCTGGGGGTGGTGTTTCAGGGTTTAGTGCAGTGGTGTTCGGGCAGTATAGGGGCGGTGCAGGGGGTGGTGTTTCAGGGTTTAGGGCAGTGCAGTGGTGTTCGGGCAGTGTAGGGGGTCGTGCTGGGGCTGGTGTTTCAGGGTTTAGGGCAGTACAGTGGTGTTCGGGCAGCGTAGGGGGTCGTGCTGGGGCTGGTGTTTCAGGGTTTAGGGCAGTGCAGTGGTGTTCGGGCAGTGTAGGGGGTTGTGCTGGGGCTGGTGTTTCAGGGTTTAGGGCAGTGCAGTGGTGTTCGGGCAGTGTAGGGGGTCGTGCTTGGGCTGGTGTTTCAGGGTTTAGGGCAGTGGTGTTCAGGCAGTGTAGGGGGTATTGCTGGGGCTGGTGTTTCAGAGTCTAGGGCAGTGCAGTGGTGTTCGGGCAGTGTAGGGGGTCTTGCTGGGGCTGGTGTTTTAGGGTTTAGGGCAGTGCAGTGGTGTTCGGGAAGTGTAGGGGGTCGTGCTGGGGTTGGTGTTTCAGGGTTTAGGGCAGTGCAGTGGTGTTCGGGCAGTGTAGGGGTCGTGCTGGGGCTAGTGTTTCAGGATTTAGGGCAGAGCAATGGTGTTCAGGCAGTGTAGGGGTTTTGCTGGAGGTGGTGTTTCAGGGTTTAGGGCAGTGCAGTGGTGTTTGGGCAGTGTAGGGGGTCGTGCTGGGGGTGGTGTTTCAGGGTTTAGGGCAGTGCAGTGGTGTTCCGGCAGTGTAGGAGGTCGTGCAGGGGGTGGTGTTTCAAGGTTTAGGGCAGTGCAGTGGTGTTCGGGCAGTGTAGGAGGTCGTGCTGGGGGTGGTGTTTCAGGGTTTAGGGCAGTGCAGTGGTGTTCGGGCAGTGTAGGGTGTCGTGCTGAGGGGTGGTGTTTCAGGGTTTAGGGCAGTGCAGTGGTTTTCGGGCTGTGTAGGCGGTCGTGCTGGGGCTGGTGTTTCAGGGTTTAGGGCAGTGGTGTTCGGGCAGTGTACGGGGTTGTGCTGGGGCTGGTGTTTCAGGGTTTAGGGCAGTGGTGTTCGGGCAGTGTACGGGGTTGTGCTGGGGCTGGTGTTTCAGGGTTTAGGGCAGTGCAGTGGTGTTCGGGCAGTGTAGGAGGTCATGCTGGGGGTGGTGTTTCAGGGTTTAGGGCAGTGCAGTGGTGTTTGGATAGTGTGGGGGGGTCGTGCTGGGGGTGGTGTTTCAGGGTTTAGGGCAGTGCAGTGGTGTTCGGGCAGTGTAGGGTGTCGTGCTGAGGGGTGGTGTTTCTGGGTTTAGGGCAGTGCAGTGGTGTTCGGGCAGTGTAGGGGGTCGTGCAGGGGGCTGGTGTTTCAGGGTTTAGGGTAGTGCAGTGGTGTTTGGGCAGTGTAGGGGGTCGTGCAGGGGGCTGGTGTTTCAGGGTTTAGTGTAGTGCAGTGGTGTTTGGGCAGTGTAGGGGGTCGTGCTGGGGGTGGTGTTTCAGGGTTTAGGGCAGTGCAGTGGTGTTCGGGCAGTGTAGGGTGTCGTGCTGGGGGTGGTGTTTCAGGGTTTAGGGCAGTGCAGTGGTGTTCGGGCAGTGTAGGAGGTCACGCTGGGGGTGGTGTTTCAGGGTTTAGTGCAGTGGTGTTCGGGTAGTGTAGGGGGTCTTGCTAGGGGTGGTGTTTCAGGGTTTAGGGCAGTGGTGTTCGGGCAGGGTAGGGGGTCTTGCTGGGGGTGATGTTTCAGGGTTTAGGGCAGTGCAGTGGTGTTCGGGCAGTGTAGGGGGTCTTGCTGTGGGTAGTGTTTCGGGGTTTAGGGCAGTGCAGTGGTGTTTGTGCAGTGTAGGGGGTCGTGCTGGGGGTGGTGTTTCAGGGTTTAGGGCAGTGCAGTAGTGTTCGGGCAGTGTAGGGGATCGTGCAGGGGTGGTGTTTCTGGATTTAGGGCAGTGCAGTGGTGTTCCGGCAGTGTAGGGGGTTTTGCTGGGGGTGGCGTTTCAGGGTTTAGGGCAGTGCAGTGGTGTTTGGGCAGTGTAGGGGGTCGTGCAGGGGGTGGTGTTTCAGGTTTTAAGGCAGTGCACTGGTGTTCGGGCAGTGTAGGGATCGTGCTGGGGCTGGTGTTTCAGGGTTTAGGGCAGTGGTGTTCGGGCAGTGTAGGGGGTCTTGCTGGGGGTGGTGTTTCAGGGTTTAGGGCAGTGGTGTTCGGGCAGTGTAGGGGGTCTTGCTGGGGGTGGTGTTTCAGGGTTTAGAAGGCAGTGCAGTGTAGGGGGTCGTGCAGGGGGTGGTGTTTCAGGGTTTAGGGCAGTGCAGTGGTGTTCGGGCAGTGTAGGGGGTCTTGCTGGGGGTAGTGTTTCAGGGTTTAGGGCAGTGCAGTGGTGTTCGTGCAGTGTAGGGGGTCGTGCTGGGGATCGTGTTTCAGGGTTTAGGGCAGTGCAGTAGTGTTCGGGCAGTGTAGGGGGTCGTGCAGGGGGTGGTGTTTCAGGGTTTAGGGCAGTGGTGTTCGGGCAGTGTAGGGGGTCGTGCTGGGGGTGGTGTTTCAGGGTTTAGGGCAGTGGTGTTCGGGCAGTGTAGGGGGTCTTGCTGGGGGTGATGTTTCAGGGTTTAGGGCAGTGCAGTGGTGTTCGGGCAGTGTAGGAGGTCTTGCTGGGGGTAGTGTTTCAGGGTTTAGGGCAGTGCAGTGGTGTTCGGGCAGTGTAGGGGGCGTGCTGGGGGTTGTGTTTCAGGGTTTAGGGCAGTGCAGTGGTGTTCGGGCAGTGTAGGGGGTCGTGAAGGGGGTGGTGTTTCAGGGTTTAGGGCAGTGCAGTGGTGTTCGGGCAGTGTTGGGGGTCGTGCTAGGGTTGGTGTTTCAGGGTTTAGGGCAGTGCAGTGGTGTTCGGGCAGTGTAGGGGGTCGTGCAGGGGCTGGGGTTTCAGGGTTTAGGGCAGTGCAGTGGTGTTCGGGCAGTGTAGGGGGTCGTGCTGGGGGTAGTGTTTTAGGGTTTAGGGTAGTGCAGTGGTGCTTGTGTAGGGGGTCGTGCTGGGGGTAGTGTTTTAGGGTTTAGGGTAGTGCAGTGGTGTTTGTGTAGTGTAGGGGGTCATGTTTTAGGGTAGTGCAGTGGTGTTTGGGTAGTGTAGGGGGTCGTGCTGGGGGTAGTGTTTTAGGATTTAGGTTAGTGCAGTGGTGTTTGTGTAGTGTAGGGGGTCGTGCTGGGGGTAGTGTTTTAGGGTTTAGGGTAGTGCAGTGGTGCTTGTGTAGTGTAGGGGGTCATGTTTTAGGGTAGTGCAGTGGTGTTTGGGTAGTGTAGGGGTAGTGCTGGGGGTAGTGTTTTAGGATTTAGGTTAGTGCAGTGGTGTTGGGGTAGTGTTTTAGGGTAGTGCAGTGGTGTTTGTGTAGTGTAGGGGGTCATGCTGGGGGTAGTGTTTTAGGGTTTAGGATAGTGCAGTGGTGCTTGTGTAGTGTAGGGGGTCGTGCTGGGGGTAGTGTTTTAGGGTTTAGGGTAGTGCAGTGGTGTTTTTGTAGTGTAGGGGGGTCATGTTTTAAGATGCAACGCTCCAATACCTGACCAGTCTGCACTACATAAAACTGCAAAAAAACTAAAAATAAAAAGTGTTTTGCACACTTTTGTCATTGGGCTATATGTGGGCTACATCTGGGTAATATTTGTGCTACATTTGGGCTCTTTTTTCACTGGTGGCCATCTTGGAAGACTTCTTTGTTATGAAGTTTCCTAATTTTCTCATTTACTGCAGTCTCCTCAGTAGGAAATGCTTTCAGTTTTTTACTTTGATTCCATCAAGAAGGCATTCAGATGTGTCACACATTTGCCATAAATTCAGAACGTTAGCACTCTAGTTGTTCATTAGATCACTGTAGTAAAGCTACTGCTCACCAAGGAGTTAACTGGAAGTCTACTGCTGGTATTGAAAGTGATTGTTTCAGTCTGCATGTCAGAATTTTCTAATTAAATAGAAGAGGATTTGAGATCTCACTTAAAACATGCCCTAATTTTTCTTTCTGCAGCACTAACCATAATTTCTATTTAAAAAGAACCCCTCATTTTGTTCCTTTTTAAATTAAATGTTTTAAGTATTAACGGTTTATTCCAATCAAGATGGCTTCCGGTGTGCCATACTTTTGTCATAAGTAAGGCTGTTAGCGCTCTAGTTGTTCTTTAGAACACTCTGGGAAGCTGCAGTAGAACACAAAGGCATCAACTGGCAGGCTGCTCCTGTTGAAATATAACAGGAAGATATTTGAGATCACACTTGAAACATGTCCTAATTTTTCTTTCTACAGCACTACCCATAATTTTTATGACAAAATGAACCCCATCATTTTATTCCTTTTTAAATTAAATGTTTTAAGTGTTACCAGTTTATTCCAATCAAGATGGCTTCAGGTGTGCCATACTTTTGTCATAAGTAAGGCTGTTAGCACTCTAGTTGTTCTTTAGAACACTCTGGGAAGCTGCAGTAGAACACAAAGGAATCAACTGACAGTCTCTGCCCTTGTTGGATGTACATGTTTTACTGAGAATGTCAGACTTCATTCTCACATGACTGAGAAAGATAATGTGAATTTACAGAAAATATGCTCTCATTTTAGCTTCTGGAGCACCTTCCAAAACTGTATGGGACAAGCATGTGAAAATAGTTCTCTCAAACATGATTCATGATATCCCAGCAGAAGGTTTTTCACAGGGTAAAATCACCTTAGAACACACCACAATTCCTGAAATTAGTATGGTACCATCAACAAATGAATTCTAATGTAACTAAAGTCTGTTATCACCCTTAATAGTTCTCCTTTTGGTAACCCTCAAAATTTTTGATTCACTACAAGGCATTTCAATGGGGTACTATCATGTATATTGGTCTCAAGATGGCTGCCAGCAATTCCAGGATGAAGTGCTGACAGCCAATCAGATCTCACGATGACATGTGTGGTTAGGCTCCGCCCAGATATATATGTGTTTTTATTTTTGATTTTCTCAGCAACTACTGAACGGATTTACACCATTTAACAAAAAGGGTTCTTTCTGAACCAAGAACTACCTCTTTGCCAAATTTGGTGTAATTTCGTTCAGCAGTTCGGGCTGTAGCCGTGTCTAAAGTTTCCTATGGGAAAATAAATGGGGAAAACACGTTTTGGGACCCCCCCTTTTTTCTCGGCCCCCGCTTGACGAATCACACCGAAACTTTCAGGGTCGGAGCGGGCCATAAAGTTTGAAAATTTCGCGAAGATTCGTCAACCGACGCAAGAGTTATTTCAAATAGAATGTCGCGGATTTCCTATGGAAAATAGGTCCTAACTATAACTATCTACTGGCGACCGCCAGTAGATAATATATATATTACAGTTTAATATAGCTCTGTCTCGACCCGAACGTATTGGAGCGCTTTACGTGAGCTACATGAGCACTAGTTACATTACACAAGATCATATACATTTTTGGGGGGACTGGGGGGCACAGTGAGATTGCCTTCTGGTGATGAATGCATTCTTTATGGTGAAACAGATATCCAGAAACTGTGTTCAGAGTTTCAGCTGCCAGCAAGAGATACTATCCAAGCTTTGAGACTTTTCAAAGATTTTGGTGGAAAGAAAACCCCTGAAGCATTAAAAAAGTTAGTAGTTTGCATGGAAACCCTGCCAGCAAGTAATGCGGATTGCGAGAGAGGTTTCAGCGCAATGAACTTAATTGCTAGTCCAACAAGGGCCTCTCTTCTTGTAGAGACCATTTCTTCATGCTTATGGGTAAAACTCAATGGTCCTCCATTTGAAACATTTGACGCTAAGCTGTATGTAAAGAGTTGGCTGGCAAAAGGTAGAAGGTCTGCTGAAGAAAATTGTTGTGAAAAACCCCAGCAAAATAGACACAGTGAATATCTTCAAGGGTTTTGGGAAATCCTGCAATAGATTTCTAAGTAATGTAAATAATTTTTACATGTTTTTTAAAGTGTTTGGTATTTTAGGGCTTATACTTAATAAATATACCTTTTTGCCTATTTTATTATCCTTTGCTGGATGCGACTTCATGATTTTCTTAAGCACACAATGCTAGTTATCTTGATATAGACCACGTCCCTACTCGGATAGGCCACACCCCTTTAAGAAAGTTGCCACGCCCCTTTTAGAGCACCCACAGTTTTTTTTCCCCACTTAAAGCACTGTGTAACCTGCACACCAGACTGCGATGTCCCACCTCACTGTGTCCGGGCGCTTCCCTGAGAGGAGGCGAGCCTGCCTCGCTGCTTCAAGCGCAGAGCAATCGGGCCACCTGCTGGCCGACAGGGCGGAGAGCCGGGCTCTGGGGCTGCAAGAGCCTGGGGGGCGGGCGAGGGCACGGGCCAGGTGAGGAGCGACCGGTGCTCACTGAAACTGCTGCACCGGAGCTCTACCGGCAGCAGACCCCCCCCTGCTGCATCCTAAGGGGGTGCGTGTGCTGATAAACCAGTGGAGTGTGGGTGGGAAAACAAGCTGCTGCTGTGAGAGGAGGAGATAGAGTGAGCGCAGCTGTCTTCAGTGGGAAGCCGCAGAGGACTCGGTGTTTGATAAATTCAGTAGGGACCTTGAGGTGAAACGGCGCTTCAGAGGGAGCTCCAGGGCTGGGAGATGAAGCTTCAATTTGGATGGGGGAGGGAGTTGCTGTGAGATGCAGCTAAGGATGGACGGGGGGCAGCTAGTGCTGTCAGAGTAGAACACCAAAAAGGGCAACTCGTGCTGTTAGATAAAGTTCCCGGGTAGGGGTTAGTGCTGTGAGATGGAGTTCAAGAGTAGCGCTAGTGCTGTGCGATAAGGAGCTAGAAATTGGAAATAGTGCAGGTACAGGTGGTGTCAAAGGAGTGGGGTGTGTGGGTGTGCCAGTGCTGTGCGTTTTAGACTGGTGAGGTGGAACTGCTTGAGTCAGCTCCAGAGTGGAGTTAGTGTTGTGAGAACCAGAAAGGAGAGCCGTGCTGTAAGCTGCAGCTCCAGATGTGGCCCATGCTGTTCGACGGAGAGCCTAGGCTGTAAAGCGAAGCTCCGGAGGGGAAGCTGTTGTGAAATGATGTGCTGTGAGAAGGAACTTTTCAAGTTTTGGTAGCGCTGCGAGATTAATCACTAGAGGGTGACCTAGGGCTCTTATCTCGAGCGTCAGGAGCTGAGCTGAGCTGATACTGTGACCTGAGAAGGAGTGTCAAAAGGGGAGGTGGTGCTGCGGTGGGATGGAGGGCCAGAAGCAGCATTGGCACAGAGGTAGAACATCAGAAGCAGAGCTTAGTGCCACAAGAACAGCTGGCACTGGCAGATGGCACATCAGGAGGGGAGTTGGTGCTGTGAGATATTTATGTATTTATTTAAGAAGCTTATAGAGCACGCAGCTACCCCAAAGGGTCTTCCTGCGCTATCGGCGGACAGTAGCATGGCATAGCAAGAGGAATATCTAGGAAGGCGGGGTTTAATCAGGCTTAGTAGTCCCTCTTTAGTACCGCCTTGTCTGCATTTGTAACCTCCCATGAGGATTGGACTTTTTACTTGTGTTGTTACGTGGTCTGTTTTATCTAAAGTCTGTGAGCACTATTTTCTTTAATGATTTCCCCTATTGCAGGCACAACATGCTTTCCTGCCAGGGTGCCTGCTTGATCACTTTATTAATTTAGTTTAATATGCACAGGCGCCGCGCGGCTGATCATGGTGCCGCTTAATTTAATATGCATGGGCGCCACGCATGATGTAGCACGGCGTCTATTTAATTATTAATGTGGTTTTTTTTTATAAATCAAACAACACGGCCCTCCCAGTGTCCCGTCTGAGGGTGGGCCCGCCACCAATGTTTTAATAAATTTAAATAAAAACTGAGGCCGCTTTTTTATTTGCCATCACCCGCGCTTTAGCTTTAAGCAGCTTAAGCTAAAACGCAAGTGCCGCAATTTTCTTCAAAAGCAAAGAAATAGAAAAAAAAGCAATTTTTTCCTATTTCTTTACTTCTTAAGCAATCGCAGCACCCGCACTTTAGCTTAACATGTTCAAAGCCTAAGCACTGGTGCTGCCATTGTAACAAAAGTAAAACAAGCATTGGCATAGCCAATAGGTCTCACTTTTGGGCCCTTATATGTGTTTAGGCAGAGCTATTGACTTTGCCAATGTATTTGATTGCTGCAAAAGTAAAGAAATAGAAAAAAAAACATCTATTTCTTTACTTTTGCAGCAACCGCGGCACCCGCGCTTTACTTTTAACATGGTTAAAGGTAAAGCGCTGGTGCCGCGATTATAGCAAAAGGAAAGAAATAGATGTTTTTTTCTATTTCTTTAGTTTTGCAGCAATCGTGGCACCGGCGCTTTACCTTTAACCATGTTAAAAGTAAAGTGCCGGTGCCGCGATTGCTGCAAAAGTAAAGAAATAGATGTTTTTTTTTCTATTTCTTTACTTTTGCTACAACCGCGGCACCCGCGCTTTACTTTTAAAATGGTTAAAGGAAAAGCGCCTCTTTGCACCGGTGCCAGCAATTCTTCCCCGCAATAGCGCAGCCAGTTTCATCTGTATGCTGTACTTGTGCATTACAGCCCAAAATGGAAACTAAACAGATGAGTAAGACCAGCTATATTTCAAGAAGGCTTTATATTGTGCATGGTGGGTGGCTGGACACAACTTCCGTTTTATTGTCTAGCGCACTATTCCAATTATATGTGCCTCAACAATATGACCTTGTCAGCGAGTTATGGCCTCTCAAGTTAACAGCCAATAATTAATCTTGCAGAATTGACCATAAAAATGAACAATTGTTCTGATAGGTCCACCACTTTTGTGCAACATACAGAAATATTTTAATTCTGCTGTTAAAAGCAAAGTAGTATTGTAACAGCTTTTTCTTAAAGATAAATAGTTCCATCCCATTTTCAACTTAGCAACAGGTTAACATTTGTTATAGAACCGCAAATGAAGAATCATCAATTTAACAGTGCGATTTAACAATTTCTTTACTTTTGCTACAACCGCGGCACCCGCGCTTTACTTTTAACATGGTTAAAGGTAAAGCGCCGGTGCCGCGCTTATAGCAAAAGTAAAGAGGACACGTGACACGGCCGCGCGGCCCGCGAAAGTGAAAGTTATCGCATTCGCGATCAACGGAGGAAAGACAGATGGCGGCTGCGCGCGTGCATGCAAGATTTAGGCCACCAAAAGCCTGTGGCAGCACTTTGAAAACCCACCTACTAAATGTCTCGCAGAGCAGCGCATGCCCGCTGGCTCAGGCGAGACCTAAAAATAGGGGGGAAAAAAGCGTGCTTGCGCCAACTTTTTTCTATTTGCTTACTTTTGTTACAATCGCGGGACTCGCGCTTTAGCTGTAAACATCGTAAGCTAAAGCGCAAGTCCAGCGATTGCTTGAAAAGTAGAGAAATAGAAAAAAGATTTTTTCTATTTCTTTACTTTTTAATCAAATCGCGGCACCCGCGCTTTAGCTTATGATGTTTACAGCTAAAGCGCGACTGCCACAAAGGTCTCGCATTTGCGAGAGTTTGAAGTACTGGCATTGTAAATGACAATGACTTTTATTTATGCGTTTTGAAAACCTGCAAGCGGTACGCACCCGCTTGCAGGTTTTCAAAACACATAAATAAAAGGTAGTCATTTACAATGCCAATACCTCAAAGTCTTGCAAATGCAAGACCTATTGCATTGCAAATGCTTGTTAAATTTGGCTCTAAACTAGTGTCTATGCCTTTGGATGTAGCACTTATCTATACGGCTAGGCCCATAGCAATAGCCACTTATTGTGGTGGTGTAGGGGGATAAGCAGACTATTCGCTGTCACAGATCAGCGAAAACATTTTTTTGAGCAGGCTTTTGTCCCTCCCTAACAGCATTCCCTCGTCAATACCGAAGGAGGAATTTGGATTGCAGTATTTGGGGGACAAAGTAAGGATGGTACCTACGATACTTTGGCTTTCAGTTTGGTCCAGATCTGAGATAGCACTGACACAGTCAGTGATCAATGACTGTTTAAATTTATCAGGGGCCCACAAGATCAAGTGGCTGAACTATGTGAAGAACGAGTTACGATCAATAGGTAGGATAGAATTGTTTACTGATCCGATGCCATCGACTGCTGAAAGGACGTTAACAACCCAGATTTCAGATAAGCTTTATTGTCCTAACAGCACCAACATAACAGGCAGCAACTGCCGTTTCCCCAAATGTCCACCTCCATCCACGCTCCAATGCCAAAAGCATTGGAACGTTGACAGGCAGATTCCAACGCACCCCCCTTCCTTCCAAAATACCCACGAAACAAAAATACTAAGGTATACCAATTCCAGACGGAATGCATAATAACTAATTACAAGGCATGAATAATAAAAAACCTTAAAAACTGAAGTAAACGAAACGTCAAAGGTTTGCACATAGTTAAACCACACGAAATGAATAATGTAAACACAAAAGAAACAAAACCCAACCAACCCTGAACTAAAAACGAAAATGTGCTTCTTGCATGCCGGACAAAGAAAAAGAAAACACATGGCAGAACCACTAACAGAATTCATCACATCACAAAATCATTGTACCTTTGTGGAAAACACTTTTTCCGCCTTGAAGTTGGGCGACACTCTGGAACACAAAGAGTCTCCACCAAATCTTGAGGCAACCCCGTCCCCATTCCTTCACACACACAGGTAGCTTTGGATTTGGGTACCACCACCAATTTGCTCTTATTCCACAATTTACCATTCTCCAAAACCACAACTTGGTTCCTTACATCCTTTACACAATGAGGAGAGAGAACCTCGACTGGCCCTTATGAACATGCCTGGGAATTAGTATCCTCACCAAATAACCCACTTGAACCTTACATTCCCTGCCATTGTTCCTTTTGGAAGCATACTTCTCTTGCACACAATTCCGCTCATCCAGGGCACCACTCACTTTCTCCACATCCAACTCTTTCCTATTCAGCCATTCCCTGTTCAGTCGTGAACCTGCCACTCTGCCTCTCAACAATGAAAAAGGAGATACCCCAGTACTAACATGTGGGGTGGTTCTAATAGCCGAAAACATGTCTCTCACAGCATCTTCCCAATTTATGCCGTTGACAAGGGCTAACTGAAGCTGGTCCTTTGCCACATGATTCACCCTCTCCACAAGTCCATTGCTACGGGGATGGTACAGTGATGTTCTTATATGCTAGATACCACAACACTCCAAACAAGCATTGGCATAGCCAATAGGTCTAGCTTTTGGGACCTTAAGTGTTTATTTTGAAGTTTTTGCTATGTTGTAGAGTATTGTGGCTGATGTGTTTTATGTTGAAAAGTTCTAATTAAAAGTGTTATATGTGGTACCTAGTGGTATTATGCAGAGTGTATTGATGTTGCATTGAGTATAGTGTAATTATGTGGTGTGTAATTATGTGGTACTGAGTGTTGTTATGTGTAGTGTATTTATATTGCATTGAGTGTAGTTCTAAATCTGTAGTGTGTTATTACGTGGTACTGAGTGATATTATGTGGATTGTATTATTTTTGTATTGAGTTGAGTGTAATTATGTGGCATGTAATTATGTGGCAGTGAGTTATTATTTGGAGGGTATTTTGCAGTATAATTATGTATCATAATTATGTGGCACTGAGTTGTATTATGTGTAGTGTATTTATGTTGCTTTGACTAGAATGTAATTATGTTGCATGTAATTATGTGTTAGTAAGTGGTATTATGTGGAGTGTATGTTGCATTTAGTAGAGTGTAATTATGTGGTTTTGAGTGTTGTAATGTGGAGTGTATTTATATTGTATTGAGTAAAGTGTAATTATGTGGTGTGTTATGTGACAGTGATATTATGTGGTTTGTATTGATGTTGTATTGAGTAGAGTGTAAATATGTGGCATGTAATTATGTGGCATTGAGTGGTATTTTGTGGGGTGTATGTTGCATTTAGTAGAGTTTAATTATGTGGTTTTGAGTGTTGTGTGGAGTGTATTTATATTGTATTGAGTAGAGTGTAATTATGTGGCGTGTTAATACGTGGCACTGAGTGATATTATGTGGATTGTATTGATGTTGTATTGAGTAGAGTGTAATTATGTGATATTTAATTATGTGGCACGGAGTGGTTTTATGTGGGGTGTGTGTTGGATTTAGTATAATGTAATTATGTGTAATGTAATTATGTGTAATGTAATTATGTGGCATGTAATTATGTGGCATGTAATTATGTGGCATGTAATTATGTGGCATGTAATTATGTGGCATGTAATTATGTGGCATGTAATTATGTGGCATGTAATTATGTGGCATGTAATTATGTGGCATGTAATTATGTGGCATGTAATTATGTGGCATGTAATTATGTGGCATGTAATTATGTGGCATGTAATTATGTGGCATGTAATTATGTGGCATGTAATTATGTGGTATTGAGTGGTATTATGTGGGGTGTATGTTGCATTTAGTAGAGTGTAATTATGTGGTCTAATTATGTGGTTTTGATTGTTGTGTGGAGTGTATTTATATTGTATTGAGTAGAGTGTAATTATGTGGCACATGGCAGGAACATGGCATGTGGTATTCTTGGGAGAAAGGACCTGTGGGACCTCCTGAGCTTATATGCTATGGAAACTTAAGACTCGTTTTGTTGGCCAAATACAGGGACTCTATGCCACATGACTGACTCCTGGACTCCAAAAGCAAACATTAACCTTCAGTACATTCACACAGAGATAATTAAACCTAATTTGGTGAATAGTCTGATGGCACAACTGATGCTAAATAGAACGAGATTAACAAGCATTGGCATAGCCAATAGGTCTCGCCTTTGGGGCCTTATAAGTGTTTAGCCAGAGCTATTGACTTTGCCAATGTCTTCAAGCTGTGCTGTAGAGAAGTGTGGCTGCTGTGCAGCATGCTGAAAAGTTATAATAAAAAAGTGTCAGAAGCATTTTTGTTACTTTATATATGACCAAGAAGGCATTATGTAAAACTGAACAACCATATTAAAAAAAGTATTTACAATAAAAAAAATTCCACAGTTTTCTTCTGTTCTTGCAATGCTGGCAACTTGTTTTTGCCTATTGCAATGGTTGTTTGTTAAAGCTTTTTTTTTTGAGGGGGCATAAACAATCGGAGGGTGAAGGTTGGGAACTAGTACCTGTATTATAACACTAGCAGCGGCCAGACGCTAGGGGAGAATCAACAGATGCCAGATTCCGAGAGCAGGCTGAGGTGGTGCTGAGTGATGCTGCGGTGGTGGTAGTGGTGACTGTTGCGGAGACGATGCTGCGGTGGTGCCGAGTGATGCTGCGGCGGCCCCGAGCGATGCTGCGGCGGCGGCCCCGAGCGATGCTGCGGCGGCGCAGAGTCATCCTGTGGTGGCGCCGAGTCATCCTGTGCTGGCGCCGAGTCATCCTGTGCTGGCGCCGAGTCATCCTGTGCTGGCGCCGAGTCATCCTGTGCTGGCGCCGAGTCATCCTGTGCTGGCGCCGAGTCATCCTGTGCTGGCGCCGAGTCATCCTGTGCTGGCGCCGAGTCATCCTGTGCTGGCGCCGAGTCATCCTGTGCTGGCGCCGAGTCATCCTGTGCTGGCGCCGAGTCATCCTGTGCTGGCGCCGAGTCATCCTGTGCTGGCGCCGAGTCATCCTGTGCTGGCGCCGAGTCATCCTGTGCTGGCGCCGAGTCATCCTGTGCTGGCGCCGAGTCATCCTGTGCTGGCGCCGAGTCATCCTGTGCTGGCGCCCGAGTCATCCTGTGCTGGCGCCGAGTCATCCTGTGGTGGCGCCGAGTCATCCTGTGGTGGCGCCGAGTCATCCTGTGGTGGCGCCGAGTCATCCTGTGGTGGTGCCGAGTCATCCTGTGGTGGCGCCGAGTGATGCAGTGTTGGCCCCGAGTGATGATGTGGTGTCGCCGAGTGAAGCTGTGGTGGTGCTGAGCGATGCTGTGGTGCTGCTGAGCGATGCTGTGGTTGCGCTGAGCGATGCTGTGGTTGCGCTGAGCGATGCTGTGGTTGCGCTGAGCGATGCTGTGGTTGCGCTGAGCGATGCTGTGGTTGCGCTGAGCGATGCTGTGGTTGCGCTGAGCGATGCTGTGGTTGCGCTGAGCGATGCTGTGGTTGCGCTGAGCGATGCTGTGGTTGCGCTGAGCGATGCTGTGTTTTCGCTGAGCGATGCTGTGGTTGCGCTGAGCGATGCTGTGGTTGCGCTGAGCGATGCTGTGAATGCACTGAGCGATGCTGTGAATGCACTGAGCGATGCTGTGAATGCACTGAGCGATGCTGTGAATGCACTGAGCGATGCTGTGAATGCACTGAGCGATGCTGTGAATGCACGGAGCGATGCTGTGAATGCACGGAGCGATGCTGTGGTTGCACGGAGCGATGCTGTGGTTGCACGGAGCGATGCTGTGGTTGCACTGAGCGATGCTGTGGTTGCACTGAGCGATGCTGTGGTTGCACTGAGCGATGCTGTGAATGCACTGAGCGATGCTGTGAATGCACTGAGCGATGCTGTGAATGCACTGAGCGATGCTGTGAATGCACTGAGCGATGCTGTGAATGCACTGAGCGATGCTGTGAATGCACTGAGCGATGCTGTGAATGCACTGAGCGATGCTGTGAATGCACTGAGCGATGCTGTGAATGCACGGAGCGATGCTGTGAATGCACGGAGCGATGCTGTGGTTGCACGGAGCGATGCTGTGGTTGCACGGAGCGATGCTGTGGTTGCACGGAGTGATGCTGTGATGCGTTGAGTGATGCTGTGATGGCGTTGAGTGATGCTGTGATGGAGTTGAGTGATGCTGTGATGGAGTTGAGTGATGCTGTGATGGAGTTGAGAGATGTGTTGGTGCTGAGTGATGCTGTGCTGGCTCTGATTGATGCTGTGCAGGCTCTGAGTGATGCTGTGGTTACGCTGAGTGATGCTGTGGTTACGCTGAGTGATGCTGTGGTTACGCTGAGTGATGCTGTGGTTACGCTGAGTGATGCTGTGGTTACGCTGAGTGATGCTGTGGTTACGCTGAGTGATGCTGTGGTTACGCTGAGTGATGCTGTGGTTACGCTGAGTGATGCTGTGGTTACGCTGAGTGATGCTGTGGTTACGCTGAGTGATGCTGTGGTTACGCTGAGTGATGCTGTGGTTACGCTGAGTGATGCTGTGGTTACGCTGAGTGATGCTGTGGTTACGCTGAGTGATGCTGTGGTTACGCTGAGTGATGCTGTGGTTACGCTGAGTGATGCTGTGGTTACGCTGAGTGATGCTGTGGTTACGCTGAGTGATGCTGTGGTTACGCTGAGTGATGCTGTGGTTACGCTGAGTGATGCTGTGGTGATGCGGAGTGATGCTGTGGTGATGCGGAGTGATGCTGTGGTGATGCTGAGTGATGCTGTGGTGTTGCCGAGTGAGAGATAGAGTGAAGATATAATGCCCAATTAGAGAGGGTGGTGAGAGAGAAAGAGAGAGAAAGGGTGTACATAGAATAAAGAGTGGAGCGGGATAGAGAGAGAGAAAGAAGGGGAGAGAGAGTGAATGAAGGAGTTTGAAAGAGAAACAGATAAAGGGGTGATAGAGAATGAAAGGCTAAAAAAGATAGAGAGGGGAGAGTTAATTAAGTAGAGAGAGAATTAGAGAGGGGAGAGAGAAGGAGAGAGACAATAAGAGTGGGGGTGTGGAGTTTAAATAGAGTGAAGAAGTGACGCGGAAAAAGTAACCTTAAATATAGCTTTGTGCAAATAAATATTTTTAAAAAAACAGAGTGAGACAAAAATACTGGTAATTAGGCTGTGACAACCAATATAAAACAAATGGCGATATAAGGTGAAATCAACCCACCGAAGCAATATTTCTAACTAGACAAAAAAAAGCTTGCATTTCAATGCTAATCGCTGTTGTTTTTCATGTGACTGTAGTCCAGGGCCGTCAGTTGGTAATGTGAGCTGCTGCTGCGATTGAAACATCAGAGTCCAGAGAGAGTTAATGACCCATGACGAGGAAATGAGGAAGAGATAGGAAACCCAGATGGCAGGTGCGCGCGTGCACGCCATCGTGAACGCAAGCTGGTCGCCAGCCGAAAGCCAGTGGGTTTGCACTTCCAAAACCCGCTTACTAAAACTCTCGGCCAGACCAGCGCAAGCGCTGGTGCAGGCCGAGACCTAAAAACTACCACAATGTTCAATACGAATTAATTTAGAAGGTAAGCATTGAGAATATTCTCATTAATGCCAGGTTTCTTATATGGCTGTATAAATCCTCTAGGGCAAAGAGAAAGCTAAGGTGACACAAACTGCATAATGAAATTATAATCAAACACGAAGATGCACATGCATAAGCAATTTGCTAATGGCTGGATAAATGTGTGATTTTTAAAAAGCTCAGCATATTAAGATTAATAATTATTACAGTATATGGTCTATCTAATTCTGACCCACATGTTTTGAATACATAATTATAGCTTGCTGTCTGATCACAGATGATAATCTCCCACTGCACCTTCAATATCCGCATGGCAACAACGATTTGCACAGGTATATTCACAAAGAATAAACAAAAATAATAATAACAGGAGTGAAAACATTTCTAATTCTTAAAAATGGCGATCCAATAGTATACCACACTCTGAAGGGCTCTTGTCCTACGCTGGCCACCACACCGTGTGATGTCTTTACTACATACAAAACACATCCAACAGTTACACTTTCAGATAAAAGGAAAGCACAGTGTGCAATCAGTAGTGAATGTAGACATAGAACGGCGCCCTGTACCTAAACAAACAAAAGGAAACGAACACCTGTACTAAAAGGCTGGGCACATTGGGCCTGACCCAGTTGCTAATAACTCACTGATTTGGTACCTTGTAAATATTGACTTATATGCGTGTCTTCGTTATATAAGCACCAGGAGACAACCGTGCAACATTACAAAAACACATAATAAAACAAAGCAAATAAACGCCAAGCTCCTTCAAGCGCCATTTACAACCTTTATATAGCAAGTGGCGGCCCATCCCCCATTTCCCATCAGGTTTTTCTCATTGACTTGTCGGCACCACACCTGCTGTGTACATTCTGCTCAAAACATTCCTGGGCCATGAGAGATTGGAGAACGCGAGACGTTGTAATAAAAACAAAATGCCAAGTGTACGCCACGCGAGATGCTTGTAGCAAACGCCCTGCTGCTTATGACGTTACCACAAGCAGAGGGGATATCAGCAGTTCTGAAAGGCTACTTCAAAGAGGCTTTATAAAAGTCAGCCCCATCAATTCAGGGCTGTGCTTGGATTCCCAACGTGTGGCCCGGGGAGGAGGGGTGACTTCAACCATTATATGCTGAAAGTGCAATATGATTCATAGAACACCGAATAAAATAATACGGTGTGTTGACATTGTCAAACCCTGGGCAGAAATGGTGTTTGCAATAGCTTCAGTCTCGGTTTCCCTTTTTCTGCAGGGTAAAGCCCCCCCGCCCCCTCCCCGGAGGAGGCCGGCGGTGTAATCTCTGTTGCCATGCCAGCAGCCGAGGAGACAATGACATGCGCTGACCGCCAGCTAAACAGAACTGTTGAATGTGAACATTTGGCTGGGAGATTAAAAGGCTAAGGGGGGCGAAAGGACAGTGCCTCCCACATTCCGGGCAGCCAATAAATCCCGTCAAATGACTCTGACTCATTAAGCACATCCTTTGTGCAGAGTGGATTAGGGCAATTTATCCAGATAGTTAAGGGAGGATTAAAGAACTGCAATTTGAAAGTAAAAAAAAAGTTTCACGAGGAGAGGAGGCGGCAGCAGGGGGAGGGGAGAGAGGAGGGGGCCTGCGCCTGTTTCCCTTGCGGGAGCGAGCAGGAACCATCTGTTAATTACAAACAGATGCTTTCAAAGCTCGCTCCCGCAAGGGAATCGCCAAACGTGCACGCGTTGCCATTGAAAGCAATGCAATGCGTGCACGTTTTTGGCCCAAAAAGTGAATCAATTATTAAAGGTCTCCTCCTATGCAGCGCATGCGCGCTGCGTAGGCGAGACCTAAAAACTACTTATTTCGCTGGACACTAATTGACTACCATTGTCGGTCTCCAATTCTTCCGGAAAAACCTCTCTCATGAACGTGTCCTGAAAGAAATGATTAATTGTTCTAGAATTGACACTAGTGACAAATTTTAATTCAGTCCACTTAGACATGAAGTAAACCAACACCAGGACGTATTTGGGTGAACTGCCTAAAACCCCGAAAGGACCAGACACATTGAACGCCAACTTGTGCCAAGGTACCCCATTACTAACAGGAATAATGGGAGACGGTACAGTGACCTGTGCTTTATCACTCAAAACACATGCACTACATTCCCTCACACAATGTTCGCCAGCTTGGTCCATTCCCGGCCACCAAAAGTCCTCTCTCACACTGCGTTTCAGTGAACGCATCCCCAAATGACCTTCATGTGCCAATTCCAGCACTTTCGACCTCATTTCCCTCGGAACCACTAACTGTTTAGACCTCAATAAAACACCATTAACAATGGACAACGCATTGACGTTTCTCCAATACGGAACCCAATCCTCCTTCATATCTTGTGCACTGGGCCAACTGTCTATAACACATTTAACAACACTATCTTTAGAGGCTGCCACTTGCCATTCTTCTTCAGTCAACACCCCAGAAGGGACCACACTCAGTGCACACACAAATTCTAAATCCTCATCATCACCTTTATCATCGTTCTCACACTCTACTACTGGTAAACGCGAAAGACAGTCTGCCGTGAAATTTCGTACTCCTGGCACATACTGCAAATTGAACTGGTATTCTTGCATTTGGTGCTGCCATTTAGTAATGCGTGGAGTAGCTCTACCACCATTGACAGTGCAAAACAAGTCTACAAGCGGCTTATGGTCTGTGTGCAGCACAAACTGGCTTCCCCAAACAAAGTTTCTAAAATACTGCACACCCCACCATAAACAAGAGCCTCCTTCTCGATGGTGGAATAAGTGGGCTCCGCACCACGAATCGCTCTCAATGTGAACCCCACAATTTCTTCTTTGCGACACTCCCTTCTTTGCATAAGGACTGCACCTAAACCATGGTTGCTAGCATCAGTAGTGATTATGCACTGATCACGAGTGTTAAATGGTTTAAGGGGTTTAGTAGACAAAATGTCCTTCTTTATCGACTCAAACAGTGCCATACGCTTCGTTCCATACGAACTTTGTATTTTTTATTTTTTTTTAACAGTTCCCGTAAACTGGCCGTTTTGGATGCAAAATTCTTCACGAATTTTTCATAATACTCGATCAACCCAAAAAAGGACCTGAGCTGATACTTACTACTTTGTGCAGGTGCTTGCTCAATTGCTTTCAAAATCTTCATATTGGGTTCAACACCTTTGCTAGACACATGGTGTCCTAAATAATCCATTCCATCACACAAAACCCTGCATTTGTCTCTCTTTAAGGTTAAACCTGAACATTTCAAAATGTCCTAAACTCTCTCCAGCCTCGCATCATGCTCACACACTGTTTTCCCATAAATCAACACATCGTCCTGGAAACATGTCACATTAGGCAAGTCAGCAAATAAATTGTTCATTAACCTTTGGAACACTGAAGATGAGGAGGCAAGTCCGAACGGCATACACTTATAACGGAATGCTCCTTCAGGGGTCATAAAAGAAGTCAAGTCTCGACTCATTGCATAATTCTTTCTGGTGATATGCCGCTGGCATGTCAAGTGTTGTAAAGATAACAGCACCCTCTAAAGTGGACACAGCTCATTGATGTTGGGGAGTGGTTGTCGGTCTAACCAGATATTGGAATTAAGATTGCGTAAATCCATACATAAACGTTAGGACTTGTCCCATTTCCGCACCAACACAACTGGGGCCAACCACTCCAAACTCTCAATGGGTTCAATAACCTCTAAATTGCAGAGTTTCTTTAATTCCACCTTAAGTTCCTCCCTCAAATTGATGGGAACATGCCACACCTTGTGTACTTTCGGCTTTGCCTCATCACTGAAAATTATGCAATGTTTGAAACCTTTCAATCGACAAAGATGATCTGTAAACACCTCAGGATAACCACTAGTCCGTTTATTCTCAACCATATTGCACACGTCACCATTGTACATTTCAAACAGACATTGCCTTGATAGCACTAACTCTATATGATTGGGATCGAGAATTATATCCAGATCCCCTTGCTCATTTCACCCTAAAAGATTAGACTTCTCCACCCTCCCCTTTGGCTACATACACAGTGCTGTTTGCATTTTTGTTCTCAAAACCTAAACTGGCATCAAATTTACCTAACACCTCCATACTATTACCACTATAAGCAAAAATGTTAATGTGCGACTCCCGGAGGTGAGGAATATTTAATTTTCCAAACTCTGATTCCCCAATCAAAGCGAATGGCTAACCAGAATCTGCGATAACTCGCACCTTGGACCCATTAATAGTAATAGGACACAACGGGGGTTTCCTCTTACACGTAAATTCCACATGGTTTGCAACATCACTTTCAACCAGGTCAGACAACATTAATATTACATTTTCCTCATCCCCAGACGTGTTTTCTTCAATAGACTTCACTACAGGAGCACTGAAATTTTTCCTATATGATGTGCAAATTCTTGAAAAATGACCCTTTTTCCCACGCCTGAAACATGTCTGGTTGACAGCTGGGCAATTTTTATACGACCTTACATGCAACTTACTACCACACCCAAGCATTGGAAAGTTGCCAGGCAGATCCCAACAACTGCCTGACCAGATTACTGGTAACAAGGGAGCTGCTGCATCGGACAGCCGAAAGGAGGTGGGAGGGCGAGCAGAAGAAGAGTTTGGTGAGGGTGTATTTTCCTTTGTGCACTACATCTAGCATAGAGCCATATCTGCTGATGGTGCCCTGTCACCAGAGATTTCTTCTGTTAAGGTTTAGTCTTGGTCTGGCCCACTTTTTGGTGTCTTACCCTTCCAATGTTTTTACTGAGAAAGATTGGATCTGTGTTCGTGCAATTCAGTTACGCACCAATCTCAAATGCACATTTTTTTTCTGTGAGCTTTATAAAGAACAGAGAATTCAGATCCTAAAGCCCTTTAGGAGGAATTTAAACATTAGAAAGTGCAAAGAGGAATTAGGTTATCTACAATTGCTCCAGACTGAGCAAGTTTGTATAACTGTATATAGATTTATTGCATGTGTCATTAAACACAGGAAGTTAGTTGGGAAATAAGGATGAATTATTTGACGCTTGCCTGTTTTAAATAGCATTTAAGTGAAATGTTTGAGATGTTTTATTTTGTATTTATTATAGCACTTTATTCAGACTTGTATTTCGAGATAAACTGTACATATTTTAAGATTACTATTGTCTATGATCGAAATTGTAATTGTTTTTCTGTATACTTTTATGGTTTGTTTTTATAACCAAATCAAGTACTATAACTAAACTGAAATGCTGTTACCATACTATATGTAACCCTCCTAGCCCACACTAATACCATAATACTAGGAGGTTGGCCAGTCGACTGCAGTTCGTACAGGCCATCTAATAATTCTCTTATGCTGCTTGAAACTCTAAACACTTGCATAAGACAAAACCGCTATAGGTCATGTCCACTATCCAATACTGCATCAGTCCACAGCAATAAAATGTCACCAACTGACCAGGCATAGAATAACGGAAGAGGTCTGCCACAAGCCGCGGGTCAACAGAGAACTAATCTAGTCCACCACTGCAGGTCCGAACAAGCTATATACTATGACCGCTTCTTGACATTTCACAATGATAATCAGATATGTTATGATATTAAACAAAGGCAATTCCAGCAAATCTCTCCCTCCAACCTATGCCTACTGAGGGCCATAAAGTTAAAACAAAATAGCTCAGAATAGACAACCCAATACAGTTACCAGCTAAGTGTTCTATGATTATAATTAATACCATAAAGAGGCCTGCAAAGCTGCTCAAAGCTGTCAGCTTACTGACACTCAAACTTTGCACCTATCTCTCGCATTTCTTCATCCATCACACTGCTAGGCTATGTGTTCAACAACATGAAAACCGCAACTTGATGGGCATCACGCACGACATGCAAAGACTTGGAAACAAATCCCACACAGGATCAAAACAAAGACAACACCTTTTTAACCAGACACCAAACACGATGTAGCATGCTACCAATGTAGACAAGAGCTTCAGCAATCCACGGAAGGCTAGTAAGCACTATATAAATGCTGCAAAACAATACAAAATATAGACATGTTGTAAGCAAATACTGAAAAAATAACACCTAAAAATCACTGGGAAGGCGCTAGAGTCAGAATGCACCAATCTGGTGATAAAAACATCAGCCATCAGGATTCACGGGTTGTTGATACCGAGATGCGTCCAGTAAAGGAACGTAACATTCCATAGAAACGAACAAACTGTAGCCTGAACCCATTAACTAAGAGAATGCTGACAGTTGTGTACTCAACATAAAAGCACTGCCGGTGAGCAGTTTAGGAGAGTTGTTTGCCTAACTTTCTTGAGTCTATGATTATACAATTTATGTATGTGATGCTGGTGGGAGGTGATGGATGTGCGATTAAATTGTAACGTGCATCAGATAGTTCCTTGGGAGGCAATGTGGGGTCATTATGAATCTCCTGAGCACTATTGAATATCTGCTCTCCTGAAGTCATACCTCCCTCAACTTCACAAAACCACCGGGCTCTCTGGGCACTTGTTGTTATCCTTTGTAGATGCAAGACCCCGCCTCCCCGGGATTCCAAGCCCTCTGTGAATAAAGGACCCTCACCTTCTTGTAGTGCTTGCCCAGCCAGGCCCGTACAGGTTCCAAGAGTGCCAGGGTATCGGGGCTCTCCCAGTGCTTAGTGCTGGGACCCCCATCCTTCTTGCGGGCAGCTGCAGGAGGCGCGGAGGGCTGTACGGGGGTATCTTCAGGCGGGGAGCCAGATTCCTCGTCCTCCTCCTCATCTACCTCATCCTCCTCTTCTTCTTCCTCCTCCTCTTCCCCGGGAACTGCGGGGCTAGTCTCACCGTCCTCCTCTTCATCGTCTTCGCCGGGCTGGGCGGCCTCCTGCTCCGGGGCCCGGGCGGCTGGGCTGCTGCTCTCCTCCGGCTCGTCAGGATCGCGCGCCCCCCCTCGCCGGCGCCGCCTCCGCCGCGCACCCCCCGACTGCTTTGCGCCGCTCTCGCTGCTGCCGTTGCAGCCGCTACCGGGCGGCCCCAGACCGGGTTGCCTTTGTTTCATGTCTGCTCAAAGAATCTCTACAACTGCCGCCTCAGTAACACAGGGCCGTGGAAGGTAAGCATGCGCATTACGAAGCAGACTTTAAGGCATGGACATCAAAAAAGGACGGGCACGGCTACTGAGCATGAGCGTTCCGAGGCAACCCTGAAAGCATGGACATAGAAAAGGAACCAAAACAACCGCTCTTCACAGCTCCGTTCTGTCCAGGGCTCGAGCACTTTCGGAGTCCGTACGGGTTATCATATTACTTAGCATCAGGCTTCCGGAGAGTGAAGAAGTTATCCAACAAGATTTTAAAGTGATAACGGGGCTACCATTGCTCAACGTAGGTCTAAAACAGCACTTGGTCGTTCTTTTTTAGGTCTCGGCCTGCACCAGCGCTTGCGCTGGTCTGGCCGAGAGTTTTAGTAAGTGGGTTTTGGAAGTGCAAACACTGGCTTTCGGCTGGCGACCAGCTTGCGTTCACGATGGGCGTGCACGCGCGCAGCTGCCATCTGGGTTTCCTATCTCTTCCTCATTTCCTCGTCATGGCTCATTAACTCTCTGGACTCTGATGTTTGAATCGCAGCAGCAGCTCACATTACCAACTGACGGCCCTGGACTACCGTCCACATGAAAAACAACAGCGATTAGCATTGAAATGCAAGCTTTTTTTGTCTAGTTAGAAATATTGCTTCGGTGGGTTGATTTCACCTTATATCGCTATTTGTTTTATATTGGGAGTCCCAGCCTAATTACCAGTATTTTTGTCTCACTCTGTTTTTTTAAAAATATTTATTCGCGCAAAGCACAAAGCTATATTTAAGGTTACTTTTTCCGCATCACTTCTTCACTCTATTTAAACTCCACACCCCCCACTCTTATTGTCTCTCTCCTTCTGTCTCTCTCCCCTCTCTAATGCTCTCTCTACTTAATTAACTCTCCCCTCTCTATCTTTTTTAGCCTTTCATTCTCTATCACCCCTTTATCTGTTTCTCTTTCAAACTCCTTCATTCACTCTCTCTCTCCTTCTTTCTCTCTCTCTATCCCGCTCCACTCTTTATTCTATGTACACCCTTTCTCTCTCTTTCTCTCTCACCACCCTCTCTAATTGGGCATTATATCTTCACTCTATCTCTCACTCGGCAAGACCACAGCATCACACAGCATCACAACAGCATCACTCAGCGCAACCACAGCATCAATCAGAGCCAGCACAGCATCACTCAGCACCAACACATCTCTCAACGCCATCACAGCATCACTCAACGCCATCACAGCATCACTCAACGCCATCACAGCATCACTCAACGCCATCACAGCATCACTCAGTGCAACCACAGCATCACTCAGTGCAACCACAGCATCACTCAGCAGGACCACAGCATCGCTCTGCACCACCACAGCATCGCTCAGCGCCACCACAGCATCGCTCAGCGCCACCACAGCATCGCACAGCGCCACCACAGCATCACTCAGCGCCACCACAGCATCATCACAGCGCCACCACAGCATCACTCAGGGCCACCACAGCATCATTCAGGGCCACCACAGCATCACTCGGGGCCACCACAGCATCACTCGGGGCCAGCACAGCATCACTCAGCACCAACACATCTCTCAACGCCATCACAGCATCACTCAACGCCATCACAGCATCACTCAACGCCATCACAGCATCACTCAACGCCATCACAGCATCACTCAGTGCAACCACAGCATCACTCAGTGCAACCACAGCATCACTCAGCAGCACCACAGCATCGCTAAGCACCACCACAGCATCGCTCAGCGCCACCACAGCATCGCTCAGCGCCACACAGCATCGCTCAGCGCCACACAGCATTGCTCAGCGCCACCACAGCATCTCTCAGTGCCACCACAGCATCACTCAGCGTCACCACAGCATCGCTCAGCGCCACCACAGCATCACTCAGCGCCACAACAGCATCACTCAGGGCCACCACAGCATCACTCGGGGCTACCACAGCATCACTCAGGGCCACCACAGCATCACTCGGGGCCACCACAGCATCACTCGGGGCCACCACAGCATCACTCGGGGCCACCACAGCATCACTCGGGGCTACCACAGCATCACTCGGGGCCACCACAGCATCGCTCAGGGTCACCACAGCATCGCTCAGGGTCGCCACTGCATCGCACTCAGCGCCGCCACTGCATCGCACTCAGCGCCGCCACAGCATCGCACTCAGCGCCGCCACAGCATCGCTCAGCACCGCCACTGCATCGCTCAGCACCGCCACTGCATCGCTCAGTGCCGCCACAGCATCGCTCAGCGCCGCAACAGCATCGCTCAGGTCCACCACAATATCACTCAGCACCACCACAGCATCACTCAGCAAGACCTGAGTATCATTCAGCATCACCTCCGCATCGTCTCCGCAACAGTCACCACCATCACCACTACCACCTCAGCATCACTCAGCACCACCTCAGCCTGCTCTCGGAATCTGGCATCTGTTGATTCTCCCCTAGCGTCTGGCCGCTGCTAGTGTTATAATACAGGTACTAGTTCCCAACCTTCACCCTCCGATTGTTTATGCCCCCTCAAAAAAAAGCTTTAACAAACAACCATTGCAATAGGCAGAAACAAGTTGCCAGCATTGCAAGAACAAAAGAAAACTGAGGAAATTTTTTATTGTAAATACTTTTTTTAATATGGTCGTTCAGTTTTACATAATGCCTTCTTGGTCATATATAAAGTAACAAAAATGCTTCTGACACTTTTTATTATAACTTTTCAGCATGCTGCACAGCAGCCACACTTCTCTACAGCACAGCTTGAAGACATTGGCAAAGTCAATAGCTCTGGCTAAACACTTATAAGGCCCCAAAGGCGAGACCTATTGGCTATGCCAATACTTGTGTTATCCAGCCACTACTAAACTGATGGCAGGTGATGCAGGAAGATGGGGCCCAAGTATCATGGGCTACCATTTTATGATACCTTTTGCAGCTGCCCTCTGTCCCTCAGTTGGTGAGTTCAGCTATTATTTACAGTCATTTTTTAACTTTAGGTATCTGCCTTCTCCCTGTTCCAGTCCACTCATGAGCGGATTTAGACGTGGTTCAGAGCGAAATGTAAAATGAGTTTATTGCAGCTGCTATAAGTTGTGAGATATGTAAATAGAAATCGACCATTCCATAGAAAGCCCACCCCAAAGGCAGTGCATATTGCCTTTGGGAGAAGATGAAATGGCTTTATCAAAGGCCGTGGGAGAAAAACTGTTCAAGGCAGGTCATTTAATATATCACAGGGACCTCATGGGCAGCATCGAGGTGTGGTTAGGTGGTGATAACAGAGCAAGAGAACCTAAAGTCACCAAATGATATCACATCATACGCAAAGACCCGGGTGCAGCAGGACCTACTTGGAAGTGGTTTTGGGGTTCTGCATGTCTGCATCTTTTCTATAGCTCTCAATGCTAGAGGTAAGGCTACAACTGAGGGCTCCAAATTTGATGAAGGTGTGGAGAGATGAAGTGATTTGCCCAAGATCTAACAAGTTTAGCAAGTAGAGAAGCAAGGAGTGTAAACCAGGTCTTCTGGTTTCCATAGCTGACAATTTGCTTCTAGGTCATTCTTAACCAAGATGGCGGCTGGAAATAGCTCTGATCAACACCAGCAGAGAGCCAGCTGTCACATCGGACCTTACCCTGGCCCTTTACCATCGAAACGAACTGACTTTACATGCAAACTAATAAATACTACAGAAGGAAAGGTCCTTCCCAGGTACTGTTAATGTTCAGTATTCCACACTCTTCTCTCTGTCGCATAAACCATTGTAATTGCGTACAAATTACCGCAAGCTTGTTGCAACTGGGCATCTTTAAATCTGTTTTCTTATGTGCTTTCAAATCAGAAATTATGTTTTAGAAGTCAAAAAGGAAAACAGGCACTGGCATAGCCAATAGGTCTCGCCTTTAGGACCTTAAAAGTGTTTAGCCATGCAACAGTTGATGTTGTTGCACCAAGGATATTGTGCTGCATAACTAAATACTTATAAGGTCCCAAAAGCGAGACCTATTGGCTATGCCAATGCTTGTTTCTAAAGTATGTAGTAACGACACCACACACCAGGATTTCAAGAACAGAAGTTTATTGTACGAAAGACAGTTCCTCAGAGCAACGACAGGAGCGTGTTCCACCAACGCCAGCCAAACACCAACTGTCACTGGTGGAACAGCGCGGCACAAACGTTCTATAGCAACGGAATCAGGGGACTGGACGCAGCCGAGTCCAAAAAGGTAGGTATGACATCACTACACACCCCCCTCCCTTCACCCAAAAAAAGAAACAGAATGAGAAGGTACAACAAAGTAATCATGTAAGTACATAGTCAGCCTAATAACAAGACGGCCACGGCAAGGGCGTGAGGACTCATCCCCTGCAGATGGAGAAGAGGTACCAGGCAGAAAGTTGTGAGCTTCCCCAGAGAAATGCCCAAGTCCGCCCTCGCCACCCCACCCAAGTCGTTGGCCTTGATTCCAACATCACTCAAAAGCCAAAAGTCATTAGCAATCTTTTCCGAACTTTTCGCATTATCGCCAACTACTTTAGGTGCCATCTCCCTTTCTTTGCGAAACAAAGCGACCCTGCGCTTATTCCACTTGTTTCCATTGTTTAGGACCACATAGTTCTTGAATACTTGCTTCACTTTGAATGGCCCCCAAAACTTTGACAGGCCACGGACAGTCCTGCCATGTCTGATTTTAACTAAGTCACCGGTACTGATACCCGAAGCTCTAGTGCTGTTGCCAGCCTCTCTCACTATGGCCGAATTAGGTGAACTAAGCCATGCAGGTAGGAGTTTGGTTTCCGGCTTCCTCCCACGCATCTTCTCAAACGGAGAAAACCCAGTCACACTGTGCACAGTCATACGATGCGCCCACACCATTTCATTTACCATCTTTCTCACATTCTTCCCACTCTGGATGGCCATGGAAATGGTACCTTTAACCAGGCGATTAGCCCGTTCAACCATTCCGTTGGCCTGGGGGTTGTACAAAGTAGTGCGATGATGTGTGATACCGCACTTGTCAAGGAAATCTCTCATTTCTTTAGATACCAATTGGGTCCCATTGTCCGTGACCAGGACACGTGGAAGGCCCTCCTCTTGGAAAACAACTTTAAGTTTCTCTATGGTACTATGAGTGGTGACTTCAGACATGAAATGCACAATGAGCCACTTAGAGTGGACATCAACCATGACCAACGCATTCTTAAGTCTTTCATCAATTCCTTGTATTGGTCCAATAAAGTCCAAGCAAACGGTACTCCATGATAATCCAGGATCTTCAATATGTCCAATGTTGGACTTAGGACCCGTCTTGAGCCTTTTTTCGCTCTGTACGCACACCTCACAATTTACCACCAAGCGTTAATTTCCTCATCCTTACTGGGCCTCCAAAAGTTTTCTCTCACACGTTTCTTGGTCAAGGTTTGGCCCAGATGGCCCTCATGCGCTAGCGCAATTATCTTGCTTCTTAAAACACAAGGTGGTACAAATTTGTCGTCCCTCATTAACACCTTGGACTCACTCATACTCAACTCGTCCAGGATCTTGACAAAAGGTCTAACAGTGGGCACCACAGTACTTTCTCTTCTACACTCTGTGATCACCATACGTTCCACCTCTTTAAGGGTCGAATCTTGATCCAGGCCCAACTTCCATTCCTCCGCCGTAACTGCTCCTCCAACACATTCAGCCACATCGCTCAAAGTGGCAACCGCTCCTTCCTGCTCCCACACATTGCTTTCTGTCACGCCAACTCTTTTACACAAAGACAACCGAGACAAACAGTCTGCTTGTGCATTTCTCCATCCAGGAATGTGTGTCACCTTGTACCTGTACTCCTGCAAGCGAGAGGCAAGTCTGGCTAACCTTGCTGACCCCTTGCCAGCACCACCTGGACTCTGCACTTTGACTAACGGCTTGTGATCTGTACGGATGCAGAATTCAAGACCCCACAAGAAGGTCCTGAAATGTTCCACAGCCCATGCGGCTGCTAACGCCTCCCGCTCTATTACTGAATAGTTACACTCGCACTCTGTCAAAGTTCGGGAGGCAAATGCCACAGTTCTCTCACGCCCCTTATAGATTTGGGACAAGACAGCCCCCAGCCCACAAGCACTGGCATCTACGGTGAGATAGGTGGTGAGTTGGGTGTCAAACGGTGCCAGGACCCCTGCTTCACAAATGTTTTTCTTTATTTGCTCGAAAGCAGCCTGCTGTTCCTCCCCCCATGAAAAAGAACACCACTTCTTCAATAATACTCTCAGAGCTTCTGTCTTGGTGGCAAAAGAACTTACAAATTTGGCGTAATACTCAATTAAGCCCATAAACTACCTCAGTTTGTCTTTGTCATTCGGAACAGGAGCATCACGTATTACTTCAATAAGGTCAACTTTAGGTGGAACACCTTGACCGGAGATGGTATGCCCCAGGTACTCAATTTCTTCCACCAAAAACTTACATTTTTCTTTCCTTAGGGTCAGGCCAGCCTCCCTCAACCTACCCAAGACTTCTCTCAAACATTTGTTGTGATCTTGAATTGACTCTCCGAACACGAGGATGTCATCCTGAAATTTTTTTACCTTTTCAACACCCCTCAACACTTCTGTCATGATACGTTGGAAGACGCTTGCTGCGGAAGACAGCCCAAAAGGCAGTCTCCTGAACCTAAATGTTCCCTCCATGGTGATAAATGACGTGAGATTCTTGGACTCCTCATTTAATTTGATCTGGTGGTAAGCACTCTTCAAATCCAGTTTTGAAAAGTACTTACCACCCCCAAGGAATAGTAACAATTCATTAATGTTGGGAAGGGGAAAAGTGTCAGTTACGAAATGCTGGTTTAAACTACGCAAGTCCACACAGAATCTCAACTTCCCATCACTCTTTTTACTGATAACCACTGGTGAGACCCACTCGGAGGCCTCCACTGGTTCGATTACGGCATCTTTCAACATTTGATCTATCAATTGTTTCACCTCCTCCCGCACCACAACCGGTACCCTTCTCAATTTATGCTTGACGGGGACTGTGCCTTTTTTCAAAATAATTTTGTGAGTGTACCCCTTAAGTTCACCAAGCCCCTTTGTAAAAACACCCTCCATTTCTCTCAAAACTTCGTCGGTAGACGCGTCAGACAAGCTAAGTACTTGGCCCTCAGCATGTGGGTCTATGATTATGTGTAGGTCAAATTGATGGCCCCACCCCAGAATAGGAGGTCCATCCTCCGCGACATAGACTTTGCCCACAATTTGTCTTGACTTATAATGATGGGAGCGGTGAAGAAGCCGAGTACATTGATTGTCTCTCCTTGGTACCCTCTAGGATCAATGTCCTTAGGCACCAGTGAAACTTGTGGCCACTCTTTTTTCCACATCCATTTAGGCACGATGGTGTACAAAGACCAACAGTCCACCATCAGTTCTACTTGTTTGCCATGTATGCAAAATACAGCTTTGGGACGTTTTCTTTTGCCTTCGATACCGTTGCCTGGTAGAACCATTAACACGCGTTCATCACCATCACCGTCTAAACTTGAATCTTCTGCAACAGCAATCCTTGACCGGTCCGTCGTCTTACACATTCTTGCATAGAGACCCCTACGTCCACACTTCCTGCAGTCTTGTCTGCTCGCAAAACACCACTTCGAGTCACTTGCATGTACTGAACTTCCACATCTTGCGCATCCCTTCAGCTTACTGCCTTTCTGTATTTTTGAGTTAGTTTTATCTGTCGTTGACTTCATTGGGTAATCCTTCCGCCCAATAGCTGCCACTTCCTCCGCTACAGCATTTTGTTTTGCTCATAACCAACATGCACCGCTCAGACTCTTCCACCACTTTGGCAATGGACAGCGCATCTTTCAATGTTGGGTTTTTAGCTGCCCATAACCTCTCTTGTGCTTTTTTGCTATGGCAATGTACAATGAATTGATCACGAATAAGTTCATCCGCCATTTGCCCAAAGTTGCACTTGGTGGAAAACTCCCGCAATACTGATACGAACTCTTCCATAGTTTCCTCAGGTTTCTGTGGCCTAGTATAGAACTTGTACCTTGAGAGCACGACGTTCTCTTTTTTCGCAAACCGTTTCTCCAAGCGTTTTTTGGCTTCCATAAACACATCCTCCCTTGGTTGATTGTTACTTCCCAGCATCTGTGGTAAATACTTAAAGATGCGATGTGCTTCCTTACCTATGGTACCTAGTAGGAGCGCTTTTTTCCTCTCTGCAGAGAACTCCACACCATCTAAAGCTACGATGTAGTTTTCAAACAGGTCAATCCATTCCTCCCAAGGCATTGAAGGTTGCCCTGATTGTGCCATGAAGGAAGGAGGAATTTTTCAAAAGCTTTTTTTATTTTTTTATGTTTGCCAACGTGACTCTAAATTTGCCCAATAACTTTGCACCGCAACTTTTCTTAAAAAAAAATAAATGAAAAAAATATGTACTTCTGGTTAGATCGCAGGTAATGCGCACATAAGCCACTGGGGGGCTCACTCCACCTGACTCTCTTTCCTCAACATAGAAGAAGAAAAAAAATCACTTTGATGACGGAAGGCAGCAGAATCCGGTCAGGTAAACGAAACGCAGACACTGAAGCGCTCTTGTAACACTCATTTGCTTGCTTTTATATAGTGCTGGTATGAAATATGAGTAAAACGTGACAGATGACCTCTACAGCTCTTTTCCGTCGAAACTTTCTCACACAGCTGCTCCGCCACACACGCGCGTCTTCCTCTCAGCGCGCTGAATCAATGATGTTCCAAATGTGAGTCATGCACACTCCGCAACGGTTCACTTCTCAAGATATATATATATCTTTATTTTAGTCTGTGGTATTATTCCTCCACTCAACGCAGTGTCCGTTACCGCTTCACATCAGTGGCTTACAATTATAAATATCCGCCACACTGCTTTCGCTCCCACACAGAATTTCTGACAAGCAGTATCCCTTTATCCTCTCAAGACCTCACTTATTCTTACTTCATCACCGAGGCAGCTCTTTCCGTTTTTTTGTGGTATCTTTAGCACCTCATCAACAATGGAGTACGACACTCCTTCCCTCAGGTCTTCATGCGCTCCGACGTGAGCGCTCACACACCGGTAGACAGCCCCCTTCAGTTGACTTGAAAGGGTGGCCGGACACGTCCACCGACCACGCTCCCTGCTGCTCTGGTGTCACTACATATGGCTGGCGGTCGTCGCCAAGAAATGTAGTAACGACACCGCACACCAGGATTTCAGGAACAGAAGTTTATTGTACGAAAGACAGTTCCTCAGAGCAACGACAGGAGCGAGTTCCACCAACGCCAGCCAAACCCCAACTGTCACTGGTGGAACAGGGCGGCACGAACGTTCTATAGCAACGGAATCAGGGGACTGGACGCAGCCGAGTCCAAAAAGGTAGGTATGACATCACTACAAAGTACTATCTAGTTCAGGGCCAGCCTTTCCTCTGACAGATTCCCGGGTGAAACTAAATTTGGCGGCCCACATGATCCACACCTTTTCCTAACTCCCCCCTTCCTCTGGTGATCCTGGTTGGGGCACTTTTCTGCCCACTGGTCAGTCCTGCCTGAATACCTCAGACCAGTGAACAGCCCCTTGGCTGTTGTGTGTGTGTGTGTGTGTGTGTGTGTGGAGGGGAGCTCTGTTAAAAATAACAAAGAGGCAAGTTGACAATATAATATGGTTTAATGCATTAATCAGCTGGGGAGATCAGCCAGGCTCAGCCGAGACTGGAATCTGATGTTCAACGAACAGTTCAAAAGCATTGGCTTATATACTCTAAAACCACAATAGAAAAAAGTTACAAGCATAGTATTTGTGTCACAAATGGGTAGATTAAATCAGCAGATACATTAGTCTCCTGGAAACAAAGCACATATAGATATGGGCCACATGGCCCTCGCATCTCATATTGGCGGAAACCCCCTCAGTGGTTTTTCTATTCTCAGAATCTAAAGGTTATTAACAACATTTTACGTACACCTGTTTTCCTGCACAGCGAGTGATTATATATTAGCTTAACGCTTATTGGCTTAGCTTATCTGACCTTTTGCGTGTGGTTTCATCCATCATGCCTAACATAGTGTAAGTGTGACATGTGGCTTTCAACAGAAGCGGATATTCATGTCATTATGAACAGTGGTAAGGCTTGCACCTGGGCCAGTCCATCCTGTGTACGTACTTAATCTATGTGCATGCATCAGCAACACGATTACAGAGGAAGTAGACTTTAACCTGATTGGCACATTTTCGCCCCGTCTCTCTAGTAGATAGAAAGTGTGATAACCTAATTTTATAGTCTCTACGCTTAAGCAGTACTAATTTCCTGAGTCAGGAAGAAGAGAAGATCTACGCTTCATGCAGAAGCTCAATTGCTATCCTCAGGCTCCTTCCTGAGTTTTCAACGAACTGTGTGACCTGATTAGTTCAACTAAACCCTTTATCTTTTGTTACATGCTATTTTGACCTATTTCTCGTAGAGACCTAAGTTCCTACTGGGGCCTAAAACTACTTCTAACTTAAAACCTTTGCATGGAAGTTGCAAGCCTCAGCTCTGTGTGTGTTTGTATATAATGTATCCTATTTTTCCCTATATCATTCCCCCCTCTAGTTGATTCTTCAACTACTTCTTCTAACCTCCCATCCTCGAAGGGAATCTCCTCATAAATAACACTCTGTTCTAAGACATCCGTGGTGCTTTTCCTATCCAAAAATGTACCTCCTTTGCTAGCTGTCATTCTTTTGTAACATGCTGGTATCACCTGAAATATAAGGCACGTCAAAAGCAACACAACAATTAGAGGCAACAAGGCCTTGAACACCCCCAACATCCAGGACGGCACCCAATCGAACCACTCATCCGGAGCACCCCCCTTTTCTACCATCTTTTTGTGGAGATCATGAAATGTTCAAATGGCCTCAGTCAATGTTCCATTGTCTGCATCATTGGCTGGCTCAAATGTGCAGCAGGCGGATCCGATCTTCTTGCATACACCCCCCTCCATGGCCGTTATTAAATCTAAAATGTATCTGTGCTGCATCACCATTAATCTAAGGGCACGTAGTTCTTCCTTTATGGCATTGAAGCCATCTTCTGTTGCATTTATCGCCTTCATGAGCTCCCATATCTGATCTGGAGCAAGCAGGCAGTTACATTCGCATGAATCCATGGTATGATGCTGCCAAAGAATAGCTGAGCGTTGTTAAAAAGTCTGTATTCTTGCGGAACATCTTCCCAGGTTGTGGTACCAAAGTACTTAGAAGCTTTTTTCTTCACGTGGTGATGCAGCAGGGTCCTTGGACGGCTCATGGGATGGTCATGCAATGTCTTAATGTCCACTCCTGGTCCTGGTATTACCAGGGAGGGGGTGTGCAGCGTGACCAGGGCACAGAGACCATTCCAGTTCGGGGGTAGCAGTATGTGGAGCTGGGCCTAGCGATCATATTGACCAATGCAGAGGCAAGGCAATCTCACAGGCCTCCGCAATCAGCAGACTCTATAAGCATTGCGGGAAAAGACACTTTGCACATGTTTTATCGTTTATAAAATTAAAATACCTCCAGCTTTGAGTTATGCATGCGAAACAGTAGACAAACAGCACTGGGAGAATTTTGAGAAAGTAGAGGGGCGTATCTGGCGCCGAATGTGTAATCTAAATTGCACAGCACCCATAGCGACCCTTGACCTTGCCAGGTAGGTCGCTCCCCCACCACACAGCTCCGCCTGTGTTGGCCGCCCGCTGCTGCTGCTGGTAAGATCGCCGTTCCGCTTGTGGCCTCGGTGCCCGCATTTCTTGCTTGTCTCCCCTTTTCCTTCTGTACCCCTCGCTGCCCCATTTGCATTGTGCCCGTATTTGTGTCTGCTTTTCTCTCCCCATTTTCCCTTCTGTACCCCTCGCTGCCCCATTTGCATTGTGCCCGTATTTGTGTCTGCTTTTCTCTCCCCATTTTCCCTTCTGTACCCCTCGCTGCCCCATTTGCATTGTGCCCGTATTTGTGTCTGCTTTTCTCTCCCCATCTTCCCTTCTGTGCCCCTCGCTGCCCCATTTGCATTGTGCCCGTATTTGTGTCTGCTTTTCTCTCCCCATCTTCCCTTCTGTGCCCCTCGCTGCCCCATTTGCATTGTGCCCGTATTTGTGTCTGCTTTTCTCTCCCCATTTTCCCTTCTGTACCCCTCGCTGCCCCATTTGCATTGTGCCCGTATTTGTGTCTGCTTTTCTCTCCCCATTTTCCCTTCTGTACCCCTCGCTGCCCCATTTGCATTGTGCCCGTATTTGTGTCTGCTTTTCTCTCCCCATCTTCCCTTCTGTGCCCCTCGCTGCCCCATTTGCATTGTGCCCGTATTTGTGTCTGCTTTTCTCTCCCCATCTTCCCTTCTGTGCCCCTCGCTGCCCCATTTGCATTGTGCCCGTATTTGTGTCTGCTTTTCTCTCCCCATTTTCCCTTCTGTGCCCCTCGATACCCCACTTGCATTGTGCCCGTATTTGTGTCTGCTTTTCTCTCCCCATCTTCCCTTCTGTGCCCCTCGCTGCCCCATTTGCATTGTGCCCGTATTTGTGTCTGCTTTTCTCTCCCCATCTTCCCTTCTGTGCCCCTCGCTGCCCCATTTGCATTGTGCCCGTATTTGTGTCTGCTTTTCTCTCCCCATTTTCCCTTCTGTACCCCTCGCTGCCCCATTTGCATTGTGCCCGTATTTGTGTCTGCTTTTCTCTCCCCATTTTCCCTTCTGTACCCCTCGCTGCCCCATTTGCATTGTGCCCGTATTTGTGTCTGCTTTTCTCTCCCCATTTTCCCTTCTGTGCCCCTCGCTGCCCCATTTGCATTGTGCCCGTATTTGTGTCTGCTTTTCTCTCCCCATCTTCCCTTCTGTGCCCCTCGCTGCCCCATTTGCATTGTGCCCGTATTTGTGTCTGCTTTTCTCTCCCCATCTTCCCTTCTGTGCCCCTCGCTGCCCCATTTGCATTGTGCCCGTATTTGTGTCTGCTTTTCTCTCCCCATTTTCCCTTCTGTACCCCTCGCTGCCCCATTTGCATTGTGCCCGTATTTGTGTCTGCTTTTCTCTCCCCATTTTCCCTTCTGTACCCCTCGCTGCCCCATTTGCATTGTGCCGGGATTTGTGTCTGCTTTTCTCTCCCATTTTCCCTTCTGTACCCCTCGCTGCCCCATTTGCATTGTGCCCGTATTTGTGTCTGCTTTTCTCTCCCCATTTTCCCTTCTGTACCCCTCGCTGCCCCATTTGCATTGTGCCCGTATTTGTGTCTGCTTTTCTCTCCCCATTTTCCCTTCTGTACCCCTCGCTGCCCCATTTGCATTGTGCCCGTATTTGTGTCTGCTTTTCTCTCCCCTTTTTTCCTTTTGTGCCCCCGCTGCCTCTCGCCATTCCCGCCGCTGCGTCCCCTGCGGCCCCGCCCCCCTGTCTGCCCATTCGCTGACCCTGCCTCCCGCCTCCCAGCTGCTCCTCCCTCCCACCTCCCCATAAATGGCGGCCGCTGCGTGGCCGCGCCGCTGGCGCGCCAAAGGCGCGCCTAAGGCAAGCCCGTCTGCGCCCGTCTGCGCCCGTCCGTGCCTGGACCGCGCCCAGCGCCAAACCCCCTGGCCCCCGCAGCAGCCAACCCACCCACCGGACTTACGACACCGCCACCCTCAACGCACTCAACACCGGCCGTATCCCCGGCTGCCACCGTGCCACCCCAGGTCGCACCCACGGACCCTTCGGCTGCCAATCCTGCAAGTTCTCCTGCCTCTGGACCTGCACCGCACCCGCCAAGCCGAGCACCAGCAGCAACCACCTGAAGTGCATCCTGCTCAACACCCGCTCCGTCCACAGACACGCCGTGGAACTTTGGAACCTGCTCGACTCCACATCACCAGACGTCGCTTTCCTCACGGAAACATGGATGAACGCCTCCTCAGCGCCCGACATCGCCATCGCCATCCCGGACGGATACAAGATCACCCGAAGGGACCGCGCCAACCAGACCGGAGGAGGCATCGCCATCGTCCACAAGAACACCATCCGCATCACGACCAACTCCGACGACACCTTCACAGCCGGCGAACACCTGCACTTCCAGATACACACCGACCCCAAGACCACCCTCAGAGGCACCCTCATCTACAGACCCCCAGGACCACGCACACAATTCAGCGAAGACATCGCCGACCTCATCAGCCCGCACGCCCTCCCCTCGGCTGACTACATCCTCCCTGGGGACCTCAACTTCCACCTAGAGAACAACAACGATCGCAACACCACCACCCTGCTGGACAACCTCGCCAACCTCGGACTCAAGCAACTGGTGACCACCCCCACACACCACGCCGGCCACACGCTTGACCCCGTCTTCTCCTCCAGCAAGGACATCTCCTTCAGCCACACCACCGGACTCCACTGGACAGACCACAGCTGCGTCCACTTCAGCTTCAGCAGGATCACCACGCACCACCACCCGCAACAGTTTCCGCGCAGAAGCTGGAACAAGATCACCACTGACCAACTCACCACATCCCTGAGCCAGAACCCTCCCGCCAGCTCAACGAACCCCAACCAAGCCGCCAGCAACCTCACAAGATGGATCACCAACTGCGCAGACGACCTCGCCCCATTGAAGACCCCCAGTCAGACCCGGCAACAAGAAAGCATCCTGGTTCACCGACGAACTTAAGAAATCCAAGAAGAACTGCCGGGCCCTCGAGAAAGCATGGCGCAGAGACCCGACTGCAGACAACATGACCACCCTCAAGCACGCCACCCGAAAACACCAGCAGCTGATCCACACCACCAAGAAAACCGCATTCAAGGAACGACTGGACAACAACGCCCACAACAGCAAGGAACTCTTCATCATCGTCAAAGAACTCTCGAACCCCAGCGCCGGAAACAACGACATCACTCCCTCGCAAGACCTCTGCAACTCGCTCGCCTCATTCTTCCACAGCAAGATCGCAGACATACACAACAGTTTCAGCACACAGCCGACGTACCCTACGACCGTTCCAACGTCCCCCACCTCCACCCTCCGAGCCTGGACCCCGATCAACACCGAAGACACTATCCGCACGATGAACTCCATCCACTCCGGATCACCAACCGACCCCTGCCCTCACCACGTCTTCAACAAGGCCGTCGCCGTCACCGCACCCCACCTCCGGGACATCATCAACACCTCCCTTGACACCGCCACCTTCCCAGAGAGCTGGAAGCACGCCGAACTCAGCGCCCTACTGAAGAAACCGTCAGCGGATCCCACCGACCTCAAAAACTACCGCCCCATCTCGCTCCTTCCTTTTCCTGCCAAAGTCATCGAGAAGACCGTCAACAGACAACTGGCCGCCTACCTCGAGACGAATGGATCCCTCGACCACTCGCAGTCCGGCTTCCGGGCCAACCACAGCACCGAGACCGCCCTCATCGCAGCCACCGACGACATCCGAGCCCTGCTCGACAACGGGAAACAGCGGCCCTCATCCTCCTGGACCTCTCCGCAGCGTTCGACACAGTCTGCCACCGCACCCTAGTGCAACGCCTGAACAACGTCGGAATCCAAGAGAAGGCACTGGAGTGGATCATCTCCTTCCTCGCCGGAAGAACCCAGAGAGTCCGCCTCCCCCGTTCAGTTCCGAGGCCACCGAAGTCATCTGCGGCGTACCACAAGGATCATCACTCAGCCCCACCCTCTTCAACGTCTACATGAGCCCCTCGCAGCCATCGCACGCCAACACAACCTCAACATCATCTCCTACGCCGACGACACCCAGCTGATCCTCTCCTCACCAACGACCCCACAACCGCCAGAACCAACCTACATGAAGGGATGAAGGACGTAGCCGAGTGGATGAGGAACAGCCCCCTGAAACTGAACTCAGATAAGACGGAAGTCCTCATCCTAGGATCATCACCCTCCGCCTGGGACGACTCCTGGTGGCCCCCTGCCCTGGGCAACGCACCCAAACCAACGGACCACGCACGCAACCTGGGCTTCATCCTGGACTCCTCCCTCTCAATGACCCGACAAGTCAACGCCGTCTCCTCGTCTTGCTTCAACATCCTACGCATGCTGCGCAAGATCTTCCGGTGGATCCCCACCGAAACCAGGAAGACGGTCACCCAGGCCCTCGTCACCAGCCGACTGGACTACGGCAACTCCCTCTACGCCGGAACCACAGCCAAACTTCAAAAAGACTCCAACGCATCCAGAACGCCTCAGCTCGACTCATCCTGGACATCCCCCGACACAGGCACATCGCCGGACACCTGAGAGACCTGCACTGGCTCCCCGTCAGCAAGAGAATCATGTTCCAACTCCTCACCCACGCACACAAAGCTCTCCACAACCAAGGCCCCAGATACCTCAACGACCGTCTGACCTTCTACACTCCCACCCGCCAGCTACGATCGACCAACCACGCCCTCGCCGCCGTCCCCCGCATCCGAAGAGCCACAACGGGAGGAAGATCCTTCTCCTACCTGGCTGCCAAGACGTGGAACTCCCTACCCATCCACCTCCGCCTTACCCAAGACCACCTCTCCTTCAGGAAGCAACTCAAGACCTGGCTGTTCGAACAGTAGCGTACCCCCCTAGCGCCTTGAGACTCTCCGGGTGAGTAGCGCGCTATACAAATGCTTGATTGATTGATAGCGGCGATTCGGCTCGAATTTGGGTTACTTTCCACCTACGTGTTCTCTATGGCTGCGTACTTAAGATGGGGTAATGCAATATTGACCAGTTTTGATAACCCTTTACGGGTAGCAATGCATGAGGAATTCTTTGATACCTTGAAGGGAAAAAGTGTTCTTTTTAGGAATTACCAGAAAGCAGTAAAGTTGTTTGATCTTGAAATCCCCTGTTCAGGTGCTCTTCCCAAACTAGTTTTGAAAACCAGAATTAAAAAAACTATTTATGACGTATCTCGTAAAAGAGATACAGTACTGTGCACAGAGCATCGCAATAATGACCTTATAGTGGAGAGTAGTATTTATAAAAAGCCACAACCTTACGTTCTATGGAATCTCCAACACGGAGTGTGTAGAGTAATCCTGTTACTCCAGCTGAATTTACTTCCCTTAAAAATTGTAACAGGCGCTTGGGAGGGTCTTCCAAGGCAGGAAAGACTTTGTCACCTTTATGGCATATGTGTACAGGACTTAAATCACATCCTATTTTTTTGTCCCTTATTACAACCTTTACGACGTAGATATTTGAGACCTTTTTTTCTAAAGTACAATATTGTCACAGCTGAGGAGGCCCGTAACTGTCTTCTGGCCCCACCCTCTGAACCTGTCTGTTTTACATTTTTTAGCTTTTTTAAACAATTTCTAAATATATTCTAGAGAAGTAACCGGTTGCCCCATTTAGCCATAATAGACCGGATAGGCACCACTTAGAGCTAAACTTAATGAATTTTATAAGTAATACTTTTGGGTAGCTTTTATTAGCAGGTTGTAATTGTTAAAGAGTTACTGTACTATTATGTCTGTTACTATCTACGTATGGTCGCATTTTAAAGGGTCTTTTGATACTCATGCTATAGTTCTGTACCTGCACGTTTATCTCCTTATATGCTGCTACGAATGCTGTTATGTACAATTGAATATCTATCATTCCAAGATTCTGATACTTAAGCACTTGCACTTTTTACATATCCCTCGATGCTGCTAGTTATTGTGTACATTATATTGAATTATAGAATTTTAAATTAATCGTTTTATTAAAAACATATTTTTTAGCAATCATTGTAAAAGCAAAGTTGCAGTTGTCTAAGGATCCAAGGGTTTAACTTGTTTTGTCCAGCCCCTGCAAGCTTTGTATTTGAAAGGACTCTGAAATGGATCTTGTGCTCATATTGCTCCACTCTGTGTAATTAACATGTGTAGGAAGCTGGCTCTGTATATACTATACCAAAGTGAGGTATAGTGTGCACAGAGTCCAGTGGAACCCCAAAGGTAGGCAGAGGCAAAGTTAGATAGAACCTTACTCTTTATTTGTGGTAGTGTGGTCGAGCAGTAAGGCAGTATCAGAGGACAGTGTTAAGCATTTGTTGTACACATTCAGTCAGCAAATTAATTCACACACTCAAAGACTGAACTTCAGACCAATTGTTTTTGTATAAAAATATTCTTTTAGTTATTTTATTTCTAGAACCAAGCAAGCCTGGCAGAGGTAAGCAATAAATACTTTACAGTAGTAAATGCTGATTGTAAAACAGTTCAATTGTAAATGTACTATGGTTTGACTTACAGTATTGTTTCAGAGAAATGCAATCACTTGTAAATACAGTACATAGACTTGAATGGGATTTTCAGTAAAATAGCAGGTAAGTTACTTTTGGATTACTTTTCTTATTCAGTGCTGTATGCCTAGATGCAGCACTGGGACATTTCCTGTAAACAGGTGAGTAAAAGCGTTTGTTAAATCGTACAATTTTAAAGAATTTCTTTAGGTTTCAAAACTCCACACAAAAACTTTTTCAGGAAAAAGTGTCAATGTTATCCTACGGAGGAAAATATGGTTATCGGTTTTTAGGTAAGTATTCGGTAGTGGGAGTTGAGGTTCTGGGGGTAGACTCAGGGGTCCCCCAGGGTCAGTGATGCACTCTTGTTACACCCTCAGCGGCACTAGGGCGGCCGGGTGCAGAGTGTTGAGGCCCAATGTTATCCAATGGGGGATAGGGGGCCTCCGGTTGGTGGCTGCTGGCGAGCAGGCCACTGGGTTGTGGGAGCAAAGCTCCTGGACTTTAGCTCAGGGCAAATGGGGAAACAAAGTAGCACCAAAGGTGCACCCTCAGCGGCACTAGGGCGGCCGGGTGCAGGGTGCTGTTTCGACTTCGGATGCCCTGTTGTTTCCAATGGAAAGCCTCCGGTTTGCAAAAGCACTGCAGGCAGGGAGACAAAGGACTTCTGGGTGCAACCATCACTTCCAGAGGTAAGTTGGGAAGTTAGGGGTTGGTTAGGCACCGTTGGTTTGGGTACACAAGGCCGTGGGGCGTCGGGTGCGGGGTGCTTTTCGGGGTCGGATCTTCTTACCAGCTCCTGGTTAGGGGGGGCCTTCTGGATTTAGACTGCAGGCGTCTGCTGGAGGCTTGAGGCAGGTATGGGGTCGCCGGATCTCGGTTCAGGATTGCCGGGGTGACCTCCTCGTGGTGTTTGCCCACTCGAGCTCGGGCCGTGGACGGCGGGTGCAGAGTGGGGCGGATTCGCGGTCTCCGGCTGTTGCCAGAGGTTGCAGTTGAACAAATCCGGTGTTCACGGGAGAAGCACTCTTTGGAAGTGAAGGCAGGCAGGTCCTCCGGGGTGTTTGAGGTTGCTGGCTGCAGGACACACCGGGATTTCGCAGGAGCAGGTTCGAGGGGGAAGACAGGCCGGTGGGGCTGGGGCCAAGTCAGTGGGAGCCTTCCTCTTGTTAGCTGCTGCATGGCTGTTCGGTCCTTCTTCTACTTTTCTTCTTATTTCTTGTCTGGATCTGAGGAAGCAAGGTTCAGGGGTGCCCCTAAATACTAGATTTAAGGGCGTTACAGGTAGGTAAAAGGCAGGGACCAATGGGTCCCTTCCCTGGGGTGGGTACACCCCCTATTATGCCACCCTCCAGTGGGAGGGGGGCATGTGCCTGTCCCTGGTTGGCTGAGTCCCCCCATCTTCAAGATGGCGTGGACGGAGAGTTGTGCTTCACCTCGCCTCCCCCACCTGAGGGGTGGAGTTGGCAGAGTTGGGCACACCTCTCTTCCTCACTTGTTTTTCCCGCCGGTTCTCCCGCCCAAAGTGGGGGTCAGACCCAGTGGGGACCAGTTGCTGAAAGCAGCAAGTGGCCTGGGAAGCCTCACAAAGGCAGCAAGCCTTTGAAGCTTCCCCTTCGTGAACCCTGCCCATCCTGGGGGAGGAGGCTTGGCACCTCGTCCCAGGATGTGCATTGTTTCAGGCCCCAGAGAGCAGCAGGCGCTCGACCCAGGGGTCCAGAAACATGTCTGGTGGTGGCAGCTGAAAGCAGCCACTCAGCCTGGACACCAGAGGTGGGTTAGTTTTCAGGGAGCATCTCCAAGATGCCCTCCGTGTGCATTTTTCATTAAATCCCACACTGGCATCAGTGTGGGTTTAATGTGCTGAGAAGTTTGATACCAAACTTCTCAGTTTTCAGTGTAGCCATTATGGTGCTGTGGAGTTCGTAATGACAAACTCCCAGCACCATATACTCTTAATGGCAGCACTGCACTTACAATGTCTAAAAATGGACTTATACACTGTAGGGGTACAGGGCTCATGCACCTGTACCCTCACCACTGGTATAGTGCACCCAGCTAGAGGGGTGACTGACCTATGCCAGGGCAGTGGGTTGTAGGCATGGCACACAGAGATGTGTGCCATGTCGACTCTTCACTTTGTTCTGCACCAAAACACGCAGCCTGCAAAGGCAGTGTGTGAGTGTAGTGGTACAGGGCCTCTAAGGGTGGCACAATAAGTGCTGCAGCCCTTAGAGGCCTTCTCTGGTCACAGTGCCCTGGGTACTACTAAAGAAATCAACCTGCCTATATATTGGATTTGTATAGAGCCCAAATCGGGTCAAACAATATTAGACAACACTGGGCTAACAGTAAAACATAATCATAATAATTCCAAGGATAACATAGTTACAAAATTTCTATTTTTTTTATTATTGTTATTGTCATTCTTGTATTTCATTAAATTTTATCAAAGTTCACAGAATAAAAGACATAAATAGATGAATAATACATAGTAAACATATATACAAAAGTCTCACACAGAGCATTCAATCAAACAACACTCGTTCAAAGTTCCAAAGTTGCATACACATTCATTCATCACTCTCAATCAACTGCATTCTAACCATCATACATATTGCTCAAACAATCAAAAAATGCTATGATTATGTCTTACTGTTAGCCCAGTGTTGTCTAATATTGTTTGACCCGATTTGGGCTCTATACATATCCAATATATAGGCAGGTTGATTTCTTTAGTAGTAGTTTGGTTGTTTTCCTCTGCTTCACCTGCCTATCATTAGCCGTCAGGGGTCCCCCTTCATATTGGTCACAGTGCCCTGGGTACCTGTGGTACCATTTACCAGGGACTGCCCTGTGGCCAGAGATGCCAATTGGGTTTAGGCTACAATGCAGTTTTAGGGAAAGAACATAGGCCCTGGGTACCCGATTAGCAGGAGCCCAGGGCACACTCAGTCAAAGTACATCAGCGATTCAGCAAAAAGTGGGGGCAACCATGCAGAAAGAGGGCACTTTCTCATAACATGTACTTATGAATTTCTTATCTTTTTATGAAAATAGAATTTCTTCTTTTTAAGTGTTGGTTAAGTTGATAAATTGGATATATGTTTTTATGTGGAACTCTTCGGAGTTCCAAATCATAATAAATAAATTGAATTGGGAAGCTGGGCCCCACACTGCCAAAAGTGGTCCATCAGGCTGGTGGTGCCTCCCTGCATGTCGGGGTTGTCCACGCTAGTATTGCAGTTGAGGTTCCTTCCCACCTTTACTGCCCCATTTCCTCTACTCGGTGTCCAAAAGGATAGATGTCAGGGTCGGCGCCAGGCGAATGTCTCTCAGATGGTACCATGGTTTATGTCCTTGAACTTTCACCGCAATAGCTGTGCTGTGAGTCACCGAAAAGGGTCAGTTGAATTCGCTGTCCTTCCAGGTATGGATAAAGTTCTTTGTGTACACTAGAGTTCCACCTGGCAAGCGTGGTCTTTGGTCATCTGCTGGAGGTGCGTTGGCACACTTATCAGCCCCCTGAGTGACCTGTTAAGAGAAGAACTTTGCGGCTTTTGTTAGCTGTGCAATATAATCAGACATTTCAGTTTGAACAACTTCAGGTGCACTTTCAGTTTGCAACTTGCGTCTAGTTGGAGGCACAAATGTATTCATCAGTCTTCCAGTCACTATTTGGTGTGGTGTCAAGTGGTGATCTGACCCTGGGATGTTTCCGAGGGCAAATAGTGCTAATGGGAGACAATACAACCAGTTCTTTTTCAGGGTAACACACAGTTTACTCAGTTAGTTCTTGAGGAGGCCACTGAGGCGCTCCACAATTCCATTGCTTTGAGGGTGATAAGCTGATGAGAGCCTGTGTGTTATGCCTAACAAGGTGGTAAGATGGGAAAAAATGTTATTCACGAAGTGTGTGCCAGTCGGATCTGTTCCCTTCGGGAAAGCCCCATCGTGGTATAATCTTCACGGATCAGAAAATTAGCAGCAGACTTGGCATCACAGTGCACACAAGGTCCTGCCTCGATCCACCTTGAAAATGGACAGACTACAACTATGAGATACTTGTAACAGTTGCATCTGTCAATCATATCAACATAATCAATGTGCAACTCTTTCAAGGGTCCTTGGCGTCGGGGTTGTTGTGCCTGCGGTGGGTGGGGCAAGCTGCGGCGGGGTCGCGCTTCTCGCGGTATGCAACGAGCCACGAAGAGAGAGTATAAAACTCTCTTGACCCCGCGCTAGAACGCTTCGCGTTCTAGTGTTTCGTCGGGCACTATGTAGTTCCGGATACTTACCCTTGCTTCCGGTCGAGTTGGCAGCATCCTCATCTCCCGCGTCTTCTCGGCGTCCTCGTCCTCCCGTCTCCTGGGAAGTGGATAGTCCTGCACAGCGCTGCAGTGTCTCTTCTTCCAGTTCTGTCCCGGCTTGCCATTCTCTGCCTCCTTGTGCTTGTGAGGCGTCCCGCTGAGTCCCTGTTCACGGCAGCGTCTTCTCCGTGGTGGCGCGCCACCTCGCAGTGCGTTTCTTCTTCTGGCAGTGTCCTTCGCTTGGGACCTATCAAGTCAGGAACATACAAAAAGAGAAAGAGTCAATGCTGTAATTTACTTATAAACATTACTGTTGGCTGTGACATAAAGCCATAGAGAGTAACACTTATCTCTGTAGGCTCCTCGGTCTTTGGGGATCTGCCTTGTTCTGTGAGTTTCTGTAAGAAAGAAAAGTGTTTAGGTTAAGTATCCTGAAGAAAGGACACACAAGGCCAACCCAAGGTGTAATTAGTAGTTTTTTCCGTTATGGATGGACATTTCTAGAATAGGTGAGTGATTTGTGCTTTTACTTTCTTTACTGCTATCAGGGTTGTTTTCTGAGGGCATTTAAGTTACTAATATCTTTTATTTATGCGGATATTCACTATTACAGCGTATTGCAGATAAACTCCACCATACAGTCATTGAGCTAGTGTTTAAACAATAGAAGAGGGGAAAGTTCAGCTACTAAAAGTACAATCATTTGTCCACTGTATAATTCCTTAGAATATACCATCCAGAGTTCACGTTCTTCTTTGTTAACTCATTAGGTATTCTCCTGATTGCCTGAGCGGACATCCATCCAAGAATCATCGAGGAACAGTGTCTTTCTTTTCCCTTCCCCCGATTTACCATTGGGCTTTGACGTTGTTGGGCATCATTGGTGGATGGGGGACGTTGGGATCTTTTCCGTCTTGCATATATATTTTCAGCGGAAAATACTGGTAAGAGCTTGACAGGGGTATTGTAGAAGCCCAAATCCCACCTTAAAGGTGGGATTTGGGGAGTAGTGCTGACAGTGCATGCGTATAGGTACATTGTGATCATCTCATGTAAGTTGGGGACAAACCAATCTTGGCGTATCTGGAGGGACATGTCTCTGGCAGTGTGCGACGGAAAATGTAGCTGGTTCAAGGCTATAAGTAGCAATGCTTGGGGCATGACAGGCTTCCCTGTGGATATCTGTCTGTATATTAAATCTGTACCTGTCTGTGTGCATCCCCTGGATTCCAACAACTGCTTTTCATGTTCTGGAGCACTTTCTTGTATCTCTCTTGGATGCAGGTGAGCTGTCTCTGTATAATGCCTGGAAGGGTCCAAGGGATTATAAGGTGCATCTGTATCACTAGCCACTTTGTCAGTTGTCAATAAAATTGTGGCAGGTGCATTGTTTAGAGGGAGTTTGGCTGCTTTTTTGGCTGCCCAATCAGCCAAGGCATTTCCACGGACACAAAGTCTTGGGAATTTGTATGAGCTGCACACTTTACTACTGCAACTGCATGTGGCAGAGCTAAAGCTTCAGTCAGGTCCTCTAAAAGAGGGCGGTGCATGACAGGGCTTCCATCAGATTTTAGGAATCTGTCTGCTCCACCGCATAATGCTGGAATGCACTGTTGTAATGACATAGTCGGAATCAGAATACACTGAAATTGTTTCTCCTTCCCCCTGTTTAAGGGCCGCCACCAGTGCTACTAGCTCAGTAGCTTGAACAGAATAATGAGATGGCAAAGTTATCTGTTCTGTTATCTACAAAGTATCTGAAGAATCATGCTGCTTGGCTCTGACCACTGCTGCCCCTGTATGTCGTATTCTCCTTTCCTGATATATTGTGGATGTTCCATCTACAAAATATACAACGCTACCTGGAATAGGGTCTTCTCTTGCTTGGCTACACTCATCTGGAGCATATGTCCACAGTCATGTAGGTCATCATCAGTATCTTCAATAGGGTGTGCAAAGAAAGTGGCAGGGTTGACTGTGTGACACTTGACTGCCTTGAGAGATGCTAATGATAATATTATCTCATAGCCTGATACTCTGTGTTGTTAATGTCGTCTTGGCCTCCTGAATTATTGCAAACACTGTATGTTCGGCATACAGCATCAAAGGTGCACCCATGACAATGGGAGCACTTTTCTCAGCTGCAAAGGCTGCTGTGGCCAGCGCTTGCTCACAGGGGTAATGGCCTTTCATAACAGAATCAAGTAGGCCACTAAAGTATGCAATTGGCTTGTGGCCTAAAGGATACTTCTGGGTGAGAACAGCAGCCATCACTTGGCCATTGCAGTGGTGAAAAAGGAAAACATCTTTAGTGTAGTCTGGTGTCCCTAACACTGGTGCATTTGTTATTTCTGCCTTCAATTTGTGAAATGTTTCCTGCATTTCTGCAGTCCACGTTATTCTGTCCTTCTGTGTCTTTGCATGTTTGATGGATGTGAGCAAAGGGGCTTTTAGGGTGCTATAGTCAAAAACCCATTGTCTGACATAATTACATAAGCCCAAGAATGTTTGCATTCCCTTCACTGTTTCAGGCTCTGTCATCTGTCTAATTGATGCCGCTCTTTCGGGTGTAACTCTGCAGCCTGAGGTCGACAGCAATTGTCCCAAATAATGGACTTCTTCCTGACAATATTGTAATTTGTCTCCGTCAACTTTGTAGCCTCGTTGGGCAAGGGTGCAAAGTAAAGACACATATTGTTATTCTGTGGCACTACAGATCAGCAAGTCATCGACATATTGTAGTATTGTGCTGTCACTTTGAAAATTAGTGAGGTAATTTTGAACTGTTCTGTTAAAGACACTGGGGGACTCACAGTGCCCCTGGGGTAAATGAGAATGGAGGTACTGGGAGCCACGAAATGAAAATGCAGTCAAGTAGTGACTGTCTGGGTGCAGTGGAATACTAGAGAATGCATTTTTTAAGTCTATGACTGAGAAGTACTTGGCATCTTTGGGTATGTTAGTAAGGATGACGGAAGAGTCAGATACCACAGGGAATTCTGGTATCACTATTTTTTTGTAAAACATATTTTTATTGGCATTTGATATATAACAGTACTGTTTACAGAATTTCTATTATGTCTTCAGATCCAGTTGGCTTGTACCTTACTATATTAGATCAGATCATGTCTATTCAGGTACATAAAGTGTATATCTGATTCCATACATATACCGACCTTAACATTGGAATGTCGTCTATTGGCGTATCTCAACTTCTAACAGATAAATATTTAGTCTGCATTACAATTTGCATTCTATCCATTCTTTTCTAGGTGAATAGCCGTCGATATTTATTCTATTACATAGTGGTTGCCTTTGTATTGTGAAAAATAAACAACTTTCCACAACCATTGTTCAAACAAAAAAGGAATAACAGAGAAAAAAAGAACTTATGCAGATGGGTGGTTTTTGTGTATAGTTATTAAAGATCTACTCAGGGTGTATAGTTTACAGGGCCCATCGGAAAGTCCTTGATTGGACTAGAAGGGTTCCCCCACAGTACAAAAGTGTCTTTCGTGTGCTCGTATCTCGTTCTTAGTTGTAGACGTAACTGGTGTCCAATAGTAAGATCTGGTCTCATATCTCGTTAGAGGGACGGGATGACTACACTGTTACGTGTCCTCTTGTTCCTGCTCGCCACTACTCCCCCCTCTCTCACCGCCTGACTGTGTCGGTGTTTCCCATGCTTTATGTGCCTATGTTAGCCCATTTTTGCTTTTTATTTGTTGACCCAATGTAGGGCACCATACATCCTATATATAGGCAGGTGTATCTTCTCTGTATTGGTCGGGTGTTTCCCATGCTGCCAGCGCTTCTTTCCAAAGATCGGCTATGGGATGTTCCCGCACCCCCTGGATTCTTCCCAACTCAATGCTCTGCCTTCAGCCCCCGCCCAGTTAACCACATCTCGGTTCCAGGCTGCCGCCTGGGGTCCAGACGCGGACTTCCATTCTGGTGCTATTCGTCGCTTAGCTAGTCCCAATGTTAGGTCTTTCAGTCTATTCCCGAATTTGCGCTTTTGTGGTCTGGGAAAAAGACCCAACAGGCATACCCACACTGTAAGGGCTAATTGTCATCCCAAGGCATCCTTAATCTTAGCCAAGATTGCCTTCCAAAACATAGTTGCTCTCTGGCATTCCCATGTCATGTGAATAAAATCTACATCTATGTGGGAGCATCGTGGGCATTTCCGTAGTCCCCCCCATAGGTGACATTGAGACGGTGCGGTCTCATATGTATAAAATTAAATTGTATACATTTCAAGCGGGTATTTCGAGAAATCTTCTCAGGTGATTGTACGATTTCCTCCCATTCTGCATCTGAGAGTTCCCCGTTTACAGCCTTCTCCCATCTCTCCTGTAATTTATTTAATGGGGTGTTAAATGTGAAAAGCAGGGTAACATAAACCACTTCACCTGGTGCCCCGCCGAACCCAGGGTAATCAGCGAATGCAGCACTGGGTGAGTCTCAGGCTCCTCCCTCCCCCCTCCCCACAGCTGCCCAAAAGTGCGTGTCAGGGCCTCGTATCTTAGGAATTGTCCCAGGGGGAGACCACTGCTCTCCGCCAGTTCCTCAAATGGGATTAGTGTTTTATTCAGATAGCAATCCCCAACCCTCTTCAGACCCACCTAAGTCCAGAGTGCCAATTGTTCTGGTGAGAAGATCGCCCTAGGTTCCCCATGAAGCAAACCCACCAGTGGCAGCATAGGGGTATATTTCTGAATTCCCGGCGTGATAGTCAGACACCTTTTCCAGGTCTGCAAGGCTGTGTGTTGCAATACGGAGTGATATGGGACCACAATTGTTGGGTCCAACAATTTCGCCATCAATAGGCTAGGGTAGGCACCAGGTTCTGTTAAATACGTGCCTTCTTCGTTCACTCCTTCTAACCATTGCACCAGCCATTGCATTTAGGCGGCTAGCATATAAAGTTCGAAGTTTGGCACCCCCAATCCACCTTCAGTCATAGGATGTTGTAGTCACTTCAACGACACTCTCCTTCGCCCGTCATTCCACAATCAGATCCCGTAGCAGGGAGTTCAAAGGGTGGAACCACCCGGGGGCATCAGGACTGGGAGATTAACGAAAAAATAAAGAAGCCGGGGCAGCATAACCATTTTGGATAGTGATATTCTAGCCATTATAGGCAATTGCAGGGTGCGCTAGAAAAGAACACAAGATCTAAGGGATCGAGAATTCTGTTATCACTATGTCATTAAGGGGGCGCAGGTCTTGAATCATGTGCCACAAATTGCCCTTGGCCTTCTTGACCTGGTAAATCGGGGTATTGCAGGGGGATACACCTGGAGATATGACTCCCTGCTCTACCAATGCCTGTGTAACTGGTGTGATGCCCTCCTGTGCTTCTTTAGATAGAGGGTACTGCCTTACCCTTGGTAGTATTGCTCCTTCCATCAAGGTTATTCTGAATGGCACTGCTGTGTGGACGAGGCCTACATCGTAGGGGCCTTTGGTCCACAAATCAGAGGGTACTGGTGCAAGGTCATTGTCTTTAATAGGACCAGAAACAGTCTTTGGTATTGCAGACCTTGTCTCCAGCGTAGTACGCAATGGGATGCTATCTTGAAAAACTAACACTGACCTTGTGGGGTCATCGGCAAACAACTGGTCATCTGATATATCTTTTATTTTCATATTAGGGTCATGAAAGATGACACAGGCCCACCTCGCACAGGTGTATTCACTTGCCATCAACTATCCCACAGCAGGAAGATATCTCTACAGCTTTTACCTCCAGAATGAGATCTTTACCTGATACTTCAGAATTCAGCTTCAACGACCAGGAGCTCTGGCGGCGGAATAGAAAGTTCCTTGGCAATTCAATTAGCTTTCCTGTTAGTTCTGGTGTGCCTGCTATGATAGTTGTCACGTACCTGGGAGCACCGAAGCAGGAGCCGACGACACTTTCCTGATCCGCTCCGTGGAAACAGGAAGTCAGGCCAAGGGGAGGGGCCAAGGACCTCCGTGGAGCGTCAAAAGGGACGAAGGAAGTGACGAGTCGGTGGCGTTGTTGGAAGGAGGAGGAGGAGAGGACGAAGCTGTGCGTCGCAGACAACCGGAGGCAGGGGCAACTTGGGAGGCGATCCGGAAGAACCCGAACAGCCGGAGAGTGGAATCCAGGAAGACACACGGTCAGGAGAGACCGCAAAGCCACCGGAGGGAGAGTCGACGATCCCTGTCTACCGACTGGTTCATGCTCCTCGCCATGTCTCAGGAGGGGCATGGCTTGACCAGGTGCGTGTACGGCTCCTAAGTCGAGTCTTTAAGGGAGCGAGCAAAGCACGAGAGGGTGGTGCGCGGGTTGGAGAAAGGGACAAATAAGGCATTAATCATTGTGAGGTGATGTTAACCTCGTCAATAAGAAAACTTTTTTTTTTTTTTTTTGTTGTTCCAGTATTTTTGTTCCCCTGCCTTATTGCTTCAGGTAGTTGGAGTTCAGAGCTGACTCCTTATCTCTTTCTTTTTTTGTGTTTTCTTTTCATGTTTGTTGCTTCTTCTCCGGGAGAGTGGGTCCTCTCTTCAAAATACACCCCCTCTTCTCTACTAATCCCACTAAGCAACAAAAAGAGAGAAAAAGAGAAGCACCATTCTAGCTCACCTGACTTATAAAAATCTAAGAGAGTCAGTACCTCACCTAATATTCTTCTTTATACCGAGGGTACCATCAGACAGGAGCTCCCAGGACCCTGCAAAAGAAAAGAAAGAAGACATTGGGTTGAAATCATACCTCGAGACCCTTCTCAATATTTCGTTTTGATGATTGTATGATAAGAAAAACAGCACCATAAGTCTTATAATAATGTTGTGTGGTGACAAATATTCTGGACTGGCTCGGCTCACAATAGTATACACTGCTCTAGTAAAGGCTGATATGTCTATGGGCCTAGCCCAGGTCACTGTCTGGGGGGGTGCGTGACCACTGTCATGATGCGTGCACGAGACATTCCAGGCGTTGAGCAGATCATTGTCCCATCCTCCTCAAAGTGGATGGACATGTTTAATTTTGCCATAAGATCACGTCCTAATAAGTTTGCTGGGGCCATGGGAGAGATTAAGAGACTGCTGTTAACGTACCTCCCCCCTATCTCCATCTCCACAGGTTTGGTGAATGGAACCCTCATTACTGCCCGGAGAACCCCTGTGTGTCTATTGATGAATCTAATCAGTGGGAGTCCACTGTCACGGATACAGGACTTAGTAGCCCCAGTGTCAATGAGAAAGCTGTACTCCCTGTCATTTATGGCTACCGTCACAGTGGGTTCCTCGTCTGGCCTGTGAGTTATCGATAGTACTGGACACATGAAACTACTCCAGGGGCAACTTCATTGAGCATATCCTGCCACATAATTTTGCTGAAAGGGGTTTCCTCCCCTAACCGCCCCATCTTGTAAGGTCTGGTGCTGTACAGTGGGCTGCATTGCCTGTTGTGGCACATACTGCATTTGAGGCACAGGTTGCTGCACCAGCTGGGACTGGAATTGTTGTTGAGGCTGCAGCTGCGTTTAGGGCTGTGTAAAATATATCACTTGGAAGCTCATGGCAGACTGCGCCACAATACGACCAGGTGGTACCATTTGTTGACCATATATTGCCCCTATCTGGTCACTGTTATTTTTAGCCCTGAAATATTTAATGAAATATCCTGGCATTTTACAGTAGTGGCATGTCTGTCCACTCCTGAATGTGTTTTGCCTATTCCCCCCAAACCTTCCTCTCCCTCCTTGCCCAGTCCTGTTATTATATCTCTGGGTATATTGTCGAGGTTGCGTGGTGGTGTCTACAGGTGGCACACTCAAAGATACTGCGGCAATCTGGGTAGCTGCAGTGGCAGTCCCTCCCTCTGTCTTCTTTGCTAGTCTCTGTTGTGCTAATTTGGCTGCTGCTTTTTCAGTTTTATCCTTCTCTCTCTTTTCCTTGTCCTGTCTCCTTTTACAATAATGTATTAGGTGTGCCTGTATCTCTGTCCATGGTTTGGCTTCTATGGCTACTATATTGTCTAGTTTATCCTGCACTTCAGCTAGTAATCCCTTCTTCACTAGGTTATAGAACAGTATTGCATTTTGTCCAGTCACATCCCATCCCTCCCCTACATCCTGTGTCCATTTCTCTTTCATCTTGCTGAGGAATTGTGCTGGGTCCTCACTTGGCTGAATTGTCTGTGCCATGAGAGACCCAATGTCTGGCCTGTCTGGGCACATTCATCTTAGGTGCTTCCAAACAATTCCCCTTGCTTTGTTAAAGGGTGCCCCATCACATTTTGAATTAGTCAATGTCACGTCCTTTACTCCTGCTTTTATGAACAGTGTGTCTGTTTCATCTCCTATAAGGGAGCTTAGTAAACTTTTGGTGTCACCTATTGAAAGAGTTATACCTGCTGTGGGTTTTTCAGAAGCTGCTATCCACTTCCCTGCCCCTTCGGCAAGTGCTGGCAGCTGTTGTTTAAGATTTTCTTTGAAACCCCGAAACCGGTCCTAGGATGCTTGTTTCCAGTCCAGGGAGGACCTGGCCTGGCAGTTCGGGCTGGACTGTTCCCATGAGGCACAGGGTCAAGACTGATTTGCATATGGCTGGGTCCAAACTGGAATGGCATGGTGAGCAAAACAACCGATGGATTTAGGCCCAGATCTCTGTACTGGGGTGAATGTATGACATTGTTCTGCATTCTGTACATCAGTTGTGGTTTTTGCATTTGTCACCCCGAGTGGGACGGGTATGCCCAGACGTGGGTCCCGTGCTCTCCATGCCACTGGAGTCAAGCTATCCTGGCTGAAGAGGGGTGAAACCCCGAAACCGGTCCTAGGATGCTTGTTTCCAGTCCAGGGAGGACCTGGCCTGGCAGTTCGGGCTGGACTGTTCCCATTGGGCACAGGGTCAAGACTGATTTGCATATGGCTGGGTCCAAACTGGAATGGCATGGTGAGCAAAAAACGATGGATTTAGGCCCAGATCTCTGTACTGGGGTGAATGTATGACATTGTTCTGCATTCTGTCCATCAGTTGTGGTTTTTGCATTTGTCACCCCGAGTGGGACGGGTATGCCCAGACGTGGGTCCCGTGCTCTCCATGCCACTGGAGTCAAGCTATCCTGGCTGAAGAGGGGTGAAACCCCGAAACCGGTCCTAGGATGCTTGTTTCCAGTCCAGGGAGGACCTGGCCTGGCAGTTCGGGCTGGACTGTTCCCATTGGGCACAGGGTCAAGACTGATTTGCATATGGCTGGGTCCAAACTGGAATGGCATGGTGAGCAAAAAACCGATGGATTTAGGCCCAGATCTCTGTACTGGGGTGAATATATGACATTGTTCTGCATTCTGTCCATCAGTTGTGGTTTTTGCAATGGTATCTATTGGGGCGCCCCTGGGCCTTTAAATATTAAGGGCAATTGTGACAGAACCATGTTCCTATGCCCAGTAGGGTGACATGAGTCATACTATCTGGCATATCTTTGCCATATTTGCAGGCTGTCCTTCATATAAGGATAATCCCAATCAGGATCCCCTATACCGTGAAAAATCATCTCTGCATTTGCATGTCTCGTGGTGCAAAAGAACAATCTCATGGCTATGGCGTCTTTTGTGGTGCCAGTCCTTCTGTCCAACCTGCTAGGTTGTCAGTAAAAGGGACAACATTGTACCAACTTTGTTCATGTTGGGTCACTGTTTCATTGGGTGCAAGATCACTGCCTGGGTACACAGGGAATAAATGTGCCATGTCTTTTCTCAACGCCATCCTCCCTGCCAAATCAAACATTCCCTTCCTCTCATATGGAGGTGCATGCGCCCCATCAAATCTCAATCTGTTTAACTCTCGCTGCCTCTTTTAAAAGGCCTGGGCTACCTTATTGTCGTCTCCCCCCTGACAGGCATATTGTGACTGTTATCTGTCATAGTCGTTAATGATGGACATTCTATTAACATGATCTGCAACGTCATCTAATGCACCCTCTGTTCCTATTTCGATCTGTTTGACCTCCTGTTGTCTTCACCTAAGAGGTTATGTGCACGAAGGAAGTCCATCATTTGTGACCTGTCTAGTGTCCTCCGATGCCACAAGGGCACTTCCTCCTTTTCCCAGGTTGCTCTTGAGTCTATCAGTCCATCTTCTAATATCTTAACCCACTTGTTTTCTGTCAGGGACTGTCCGGGACTATGTCAGGAACACAGTCAGGGACTTGGGCAAGGACTGGGAATGGGGTAGAAAACGTACACAGAGAGGAGTACAGCGCTGCCCAGGATCACACAGGAAGTCAGAGAAGGAAAAGGGATCCAAAGGGGAAGCCTGTACAAGTTAACAAGATGGCTGAGACTCAGAAAGGAAGGGCACTCACAAGGCAATTTAGCATTCAGACCAACTACACCCAGGACGGACGTGCAAGAAATATATATAATACAACATTAACAATAAAGGGAATGTGGGGTAAAGCACTCAGGAGCTCCACACGGTAAGACTGAAGCTCAGTAAGTTCCTCACCCACAATTGCTGTTACAGATACTGATTGAAAATACCCACATATAGGATATGTATGCAAAGGCAGGGTCTGTGGAGCTTATACCTATGGTGATGTTATAACAGTAACTCAAAGACAATACTCACAGTGAACAAGAAACACCACCTAGGTAGTCAGCTGTGCCCACGGATCCTGGCGATCAAACAGGAACACGCAAGGCAGTAACAGCAAAGGGGTAGAACTAAACACAAGCACAATAGACAAGGAGCTAGCAAGGAGCAGTGCTTAACAGGAAAGGAAGGAAATCACAGGGCACACTTGGCAGAAAGCAGGTAACAAACATACAAGGTAACAGAAGCAAGACAGCAGAAATAGAAAGACAGCAAACTAGAATTGGAACCAAGGAAATGGGAAGAAAGGCAGGGACTGGAAAAGGATATACAGATGGGGAGGCTACAAGGGTATACTAGAATAGTGCAGGTTCAGGAATCAAGAAAACAAAGTAGCATAAAAGGCAGTGTTGGGACAGGAACAAGAATTGAGCAAAAGCTCAGGAGTCAAAGTAGCACTGCAGGCAGTGCTAGTTCAGGAACAAGGGAAACTGCTGCAGTTCAGGAACAAGGAATGCTAAGGCTCAGGAGTCAAGGTAGCACTGCAGGCAGTACTGGTTCAAGGAAACAGGAAATAGCTACAGCTCAGGAAACAAGGAGTCAAGAGAGCACTGGAAGCAGTGCAAATCAGGAACAAGAAATAGCTGAAGCCCAGGAACAAAGAATAACTATAGCTCAGGAACTCAGGAAACAAGGTAACACTGCAGGCAGTGCTAATTCAGGCACAAGGAATAGCTATAGCTCAGGAACTCAGGGAACAAGGTAGCACTGCAGGCAGTGCTAATTCAGGCACAAGGAATAGCTATAGCTCAGGAATCAAGTAACAAGGATTAACTATAGCTCAGGAATCAAGGAATATCAAAAGCTCAGGAAAGACTGGAAACAAGGATCGGCCTCACCAGTATACAGCTACAATGACCAACCCTGGGCTGAAGGGAGCTGGGGCTTAAAAGAGCTCACAGTAATCACATGCATCAGGTGTGAGCAGGCTAGCAGCAGCCAGCCACAGGTGAACTGAATTCCTCCGCCCATCCTTGGCCTGCAGGGGTGGAGACAAAGCAGTGAGCAGGGGATTATAGGTAATGGAGTTTCCAGCATGAGCAGACTGGCTTCCACAAAACCCGGCATGGATTGGGAATGGATGTCAATTCCTAAATGATGTCCAAATGCCTGGAAGTCAGGATATGCATACAGGGGAGTGTCTGGAAGCTTATTAGAACACTGGAAAGCCCCACAATTCGGCCTCCTGGTGGTGGGAACGAGCACAGGGAGTGAATCGTGACATTTTCACCACCCTCCTCTGTCAGAGACCAGTGTGCTGCAGGAGGTGTTTTTGGTGTAAAGGCTAACTTTCCTGTCCTCTTTTCACTCCTGGCACTTGAGTCATTTGGACAACTGACCATTTTCTTAGTAACATCCCTTCTCTGTGTGTCTTTTGTCTCTGAGTTTGGGGGCTGACCTGCACCTTCATCTTTCTCGGCAGGGGTTGTTTCATCTTCTAAATGAAGTGTAAAGGTAGCATCCACTGTTCCTACATAATTACTAGTGTTCCCACCCGTCATCTCCCGAGGTGTGCTAGCCATTCGTTTGCGTGGAGCTAGCCGGACATATTCATCATGTTCGGAAGATGATTCCGATGGTGGGCTGCACTCAGGGTCTGCATATCCTACAGCAGGCATATGTGAGGAGGTGGGAAGTGGGTTTGATGAATTAGCCTGCACTGTATACATGCCCTGTACCTTTGCAATGTCTAAACTTGCTTGCGCCTCTCGGTAGGGGAGTGGAGGAGCCGAAGGAGGGGTCTGAGGCTTTGTCTCTGACTCCTTCCTATGTGTTTCACAAAAGACCCTCCATTGATCTAAGGTGGTCTTCCTTTTTTCTAGTTTCTGCCCATTATATTTACTTTGTAAGAAGGTGGCTATGTGATCTAACGTTATATTTTCAAATGAGCCCTTTTCAGGCCATGCATGTGCAAGTTTTGATGTTTCCTTATGCCACACTTTACAGTATTTCTCTATTCTGGCCTTATTGCAAGGAAACACCTTCACCATGTGTTCTAAAGGGGTCCCAATCATTTATTGAATGTATGTGGTCTCAGTTTAGTCTTATACTTAGGCCTAACCTGTTCCTGCGGTAGGTATTAAATCTTCCTAATGATTTAACCTATTCAAAATGTTATTGTATTTTCTACCTAATATCTTTAGCTACTTCATGGAGTATTTCCTGACTTCACATAAATCTTTGTCAGGCAATGAAGGTGTAAATCGGACATGCTTATTCCTAATCTCTGGAGCACTTCAGTTATGCATATGTCTTGGGCTGGAGCATTTATAGGTGGCCTAAGCGGATTGTTTCCGGATGCTATAGACACAATTACATTATCATGAATTTAGACAACAATTTGTGGACCCTGTGGGTTATTGTTATTCATATTCTAAACCCCACACTGAGAGGTCCCTACTAAATGCGTACAGTAAGAGATCTAACACCAGGTGTTTGTTTGTAACTATGTTAGGATGATTCAGAAAAGAGATGTTACTATTATGTCAATATAGTCTTTTGTTGACCACACAATGGCAGCAGTTTCACCCATAAATAATTAACCTAAATATTTTCAAGAGACTAATCACTTTAAATTTGCCCCATCCTGTGTGTCGGGCAGAATGTTTCCCCACTTCCAATGTTTTTTAGGCTTCTCTTTAACTATGCCAAAAATATTAATTATATCTTGATATGCCTCTTCTTCGTGTATATTTGGTTGCGTAGGGGGTTCTGGGGCGTTTGGTTGCCTATATTTAAATATCTGTCCTTGGTAATTATGATATATTTTCTTCAGGCCACTCTCCTTACTACTCAAATAGGTAATGAGTTAATTCCTTGGGGGGGCCTTCTGAGGAGTGTCTCACTGTGGGGTGAACAACTGTGATAGGTTTTGTGGATTTTAAAACCAACTCCACTATTCTAAGTGCGGAAAGGTCCTGTTCAGAATCACCTGCAAGATAATTAAGGACTTTCCTATCAAGCCTATCTGTTATTTCTTCTATTGTATGTCTACCCAGAAAATAGCTATTTTGGTCCTCATCTATACTTTTTGATAGTTCTTCTAAGCTCCAATCTGGAGGCTCTGTGGTTTGACTATAGGAATAATAATAATAATTGGTAGTATCAGTATTTGTTGTGGGGTTCATGAATGACGCTACTTTACACTATTGTAACACTGTAATGTGGAGGTCAATTTCCTTGTATTTAATTCTTTGGAAGCGTTCTTTTAGTTATCTGACAGGGGTACTACTGTCACATCAGTGTATGTTGTCATGAGACCTAGCGGTGATGTATTGTCAATACCTAGACGCTCACAAATCTCTGACATTAAAGGGTTATCAGATGGTATTGGCATTTGTAGGAAAGTAGGTTCTGCTTCTATGGTTACCCACACTTTTTGCCTGGTGCTAAGCTGTTATTGACTAGTCTGACTGGGATCCTGCTAATCAGGACCCCAGTCTTTCTGCTTTCCCCCTAAATTGTTGTGTTCAGTACTTAGGTACATCCCAGATTGGATACTGTGGTACCCTTATAAGACCCTAGTATATGGTACTTAGGAACCCAGGGAATAGGTACCCCACAGGTCTCCCATGGGCTGAAATATGTATTATGCCACCCATGGGGAGACCATTCAAAATGGAACTACAGGCCTGCCATTGCAGCCTGTGTAAGCTGGTACTTGCACCACTTACTAAAGATTTAGGTTTCCTATATCTAGGGTCACTGCACTTAAAACCTATAAGTCACCCCTATAGCAGGCATCTGCAATCCTGAAGGCAGGGTGCTTGGTTCTAAGTGAGAGGGTGCCCCTGCATGAGCAGGACACCCCCACAGCCTACGGAGTCCATTCTCCCGCGTTGTCAGTGAAGCAGCCAAACACTATATAGAGGGGCACCGTGTAATTAAGTGAAGACCATCTTGAAAACGGCTGCAACGAATCCTATTGTGTTTGGTATCAAACATGTTGGAATCATACCCCCACACCATAAACGGTGTGGGAGGTATGATTCCAAGCACTGGAAGAGCCCTCCGTTAGGCTCTCAATGTTCCAGGTACCAGCCTTCTTGACCCGGACAGCACAAAATGGTTGCTGCCGACCAGAGACACAATTCTGCCCTCCTGCTGCTGAGCTAAGCTCGAGCAGGGGAAGGCAGAACAATAGGCATCCTGTCACAGGGAGGTGTGACTACCTCCCAGACAGGATTTAGTGTATTGGGGCAGGGTGGGTGCGCTTGCCAGCGCCACTCCGTCTGCATGAGGGCCACATTTGGTGTCCCCATGCATAGTCCAGTTCAAACCAGTCCTGGGAGCCGTTAGCTCCCGCTGATGTGAAACTGGACAAAGGACATGGGAGTAACCTCCCCTCTGTCCAGACCCTCCCCTGAATCATCCCAACCCTTTTCCTAGGGTACTGAAGTGCTTACCTGGGTGTGGGTCCCTAGATTTGTCGTGGGATAAGATTCAGATCAGACACCACTTCTTCTACCCTCTGCCCACTCTGGACTTTGTTTGGGCTCGACTCCGTCCCCCTTCCAGTCTGTTCCATCGTCTGTGCCTGTGCACCATACAGGAACCTTCCAAGGCCCGTGGCCATCAAAGACACCTGTAGGAATCTCCCTTGAAGTGAAGGAGTCACTACCCTGCATCCGCAGGCCCCACAACTAAGTCAACCGGTCTGCTGATCCTGAGCTACTCCGGACTCCAAAGGCTCTGCAATACAGGTGGTGGTTTTCCACAGCTCCCGAGGCCTGCCATCCCTCTCACCAAGTTTGAGGCCAGTATCCCTTGTGGGGGTTGCAATAACTGAACCCATGTGCACTGCGTCAACTTGCAGTTGCAAAGGCTTGTTGACTTCCTTCCAAGAAGATCTTCGGAATCCAAGTAGCCCCAACCTCGAGCACCTCCAGTGACCAGAATCTTGGGCCACACCGCATTGTGTGCATCGTGGCCTGCATCTTTTGGTGAGCTGCTTGAGGTCCTCTTGCGACTCCTGTGCTTCCGGCCCGAGGGTCCATTTGAGGGTCACACTTGTTTTGTTTGGGCTCCCGTGATTGCTCGGGGCCTGCCCTGACTCCCCTGTTTGTGGTGAGTCCTCTGGACCTTGCTGGTCCCAACGTTGCTCCTTCTTCAATTCCTGCGTTGGTTGAATTTGCCAAGGTTTGTTGGTGCTCCCGCTGGACACCGACCCCTCAGCACTTGACATCCTTTGTGGGACAGCTCGTGCACAGCTCCTGGTCTTCCTCAGCGTTGCCTGGTCCTCACAGCTGCAGAGTCAAGGTCATCGTCACCCATCCCTCAACACCCGACATCGGAGGGCATTCGTCTTCCAAGTCTCCTGGTCACCCCTGAGTGACATAGACTCTGTCCCCTCTGCTTGCAGGTACCTCTCAACTAGAATCCACCTTCGGATTCCACCGGACAGTTTCTACTTCTTCAGCAGCGCCACTTTCCTGAAGTCCTCCATTGGATTCGACAGCGGTTTACGACACCACTTCACACGGATGCACCCGGCTTCCCTGGTGTAGGTAACGTGGGTACTAGAGTATCCACGGGTGGGGTGTCTCTCCAACCTTCTGTCTTCCACAGGGTTTCTTCAGGGTCCACTGGGAAGGGTCCTTAATCTTTAAAAATCCAACCGCGACTTACACGTAGAGTTGTACGAAGCACGCTGTCGTGTTCCCACACTGCACAGGCTCTCCCTGGGGTCCCTATCTACTCAGCAAAACCAAAGGGGATGATGGACGGAGTGTTGAACATTGCAAGCACTCACCCCCAGTCAACTGATCTGGGTTTAATCCATCATCATTCTTTAGCTCACTCCGCCACCCCAGTTCAGACATGGCCATATGCAAATCAGTCTGACCCTGTGCCTCATGGGAACAGTCCAGCCCGAACTGCCAAGCCATGTCTTCCCTGGACCGGAAACAAGCATCCTGGGACCGGTTTCTGGCTTACAGCCGTCATCAGCCAGGCTATCTTGAATCCAGTGGCAAAGTGAGCAAGGACGTGGGTCCCTTGCTCACTTTGCCACTGGATTCAAGATAGGTGGCGGAGTGAGCTAAAGAATGATGATGGATTAAACCCAGATCAGTTGACTGGGGGTGAGTGCTTGCAATGTTCAACACTCCGTCCATCATCCCCTTTGGTTTTGCTATGTTCGCCCTAAGTTGGCAGGGTATGCCCAGACGTGGGTCCCTTGCTCACTTTGCCACTGGATTCAAGATAGCCTGGCTGATGACGGCTGTAAGCCAGAAACCGGTCCCAGGATGCTTGTTTCCGGTCCAGGGAAGACATGGCTTGGCAATTCGGGCTGGACTGTTCCCATGAGGCACAGGGTCAGACTGATTTGCATATGGCCATGTCTGAACTGGGGTGGCGGAGTGAGCTAAAGAATGATGATGGATTAAACCCAGATCAGTTGACTGGGGGTGAGTGCTTGCAATGTTCAACACTCCGTCCATCATCCCCTTTGGTTTTGCTATGTTGTCCCTATCTACTCACCTTGGGTGGTTCCTTGGGTCCCCAGCACTTCTACGTTCTCTCGACATTGTCTTGACCCGAGTCGTGGTTCTTTTACCACTTATGGTTTTGTCCCCCCCTGGGGTCCACTGTGTATTCTGTGCCATTTACTGTGTTTCTTTGCTAAAGTATTGTGTGCATTGTGCATATCTCCGGGTAGGAGATTATCCTATGTGTTAGAGAGTATTATATAATAAATACATATTTTTATAAATAATTTGTGTGGTTCTTTTTCACTTAGTCTATACTATAAGATGGCATTTTGGTAAAACAAGCTGCTTTACACTCCTTCTGGACTAAGCCTGAAGGCTGCTCTCCCCAGCTACCACTTAGAGAGCTTTCTAAGGTTGTCTGAGACCTCTTAAATCACCATAAGGGTTGTCTGGACTGGTGCAAGGTGTCCACTTACATAAGTGTACATCATATGTCTTCTTACCTTCTTTTAGTTGCGCAAAATCGTTCTACGAAGACAGGCAGTGCTTAGGGTATGGCAGCAGGTGAGAAGAAGTGGAACTCCTGGCTCAGCTCGCCAATATGTTGTAAGGAAAAATCTCTGTTAAAAATAACAAAGCGGCAAGTTGACAATACAATATGGTTTAATGCATTAATCAGCTGGGGAGATCAGCCAGGCTCAGCCGAGACTGGAATCTGATGTCCAACGAACAGTTCAAAAGCAGTGGCTTATATACTCTAAAACCACAATAGAAAAAAGTTACAAGCGTAGTATTTGCGTCACAAATGGGTAGATTAAATCAGCAGATACAATAGTTTCCTGGAAACAAAGCACATATAGATTTGGGCCACATGGACCTCGCATCTCATATTGGTGGAAAACCCCTCAGTGGTTTTTCTATTCTCAGAATCTAAACGTTATTAACAACATTTCACGTGCATCTCTTTTCCTGCACAGCGAGTGATTATATCTTTGCTTACCGCTTATAGGCTTAGCTTATCTGACCTTTTGCGTGGGGTTTCATCCATGATGCCTAACATTGTGTAAGTGTGACATGTGGTTTTCAACAAAAGCGGATATTCATGTCATTATGAACAGTGGCAAGGCTTGAACGTGGGCCAGTCCATCCTGTGTACGTACTTAATCTATGTGTGCATGCATCAGCAACATGATTACAAAGTAAGTAGACTTTAACCTGATTGGCACATTTTCGCCCCGTCTCTCTAGACCCATTGTCTTTTGTGACATGCTATTTTGACCTATTTCTCACAGAGGCCTAAGTTCCTACTGGGGCCTAAAACTGCTTCTAACTTGAAACCTTTGCATGGAAGTTGCAAGCCTCAGCTCTGTGTGTGTTAGTTTATAATGTATCCTATTTTTCCCTATATCATGGCACACATTTGCCTCGTCACCTCACCTTAATCACCTTATTCAGGTGCTAAACTGGAGGTGAGAGTCCATAAGAGGGGGTGCGAGAGAATGAAAGGGGAGTGGGGCAAATGTAATCAGAGGGAGGATAAGGAAAGCATAGAGCCGGTGTAAAGTAGTGGGCTCTAGGCCCACATACTTACAACGAATGCACGCACCCACAGTGGCTATGGTACTGGTAACTGGCCTAGGGCATATTACGCCCGGCCTCTTTTATTAGCAGGGTCACCTGGCTGGTGACGCCTGTGCTAGGTGGGTGTATAGTGTAATACATCATAATCTTGAACACTAGAACCTGTCCTGCAGGACCCTGCATCCCTCCCAAACTTTATTGGAAAAGAACCAAACAAAAGTCCGACCTATGAGAAAAACAAACTACAAAAACACAGTACCACTCCTTTCCTGCTCGGCTCCAGGCCCACAAGCAGCCGCAGAGATGTTAATGCCCAAGAAGAACCGAATCTCTATCTATGAGCTCCTGTTCAAGGAGGGAATGATGGTGGCTAAGAAAGATTTGAACCAAAATCTGACAGTGGAACTCTCAAAAAATACAGCACCTGAGCTGCTATCCCTCTAGTATTATTACCCCTCTATTCTTCTTGGGGTTTGTGTGCACACTGAAACGCACCCACCATCACAATGCAAATCCTCATGGGATCATAACAATATAGAACACAAGCACAGGTGCACCACACATTAGTTACAAAATATAGAAGTACAAAAATATAATCTATATACAATACAAATATTATTCAAAATTTCTTTTTATTCCAAAATTTTCTTTTTAAAAGGTAATCATATGCATCAAATTTTCACAGTGATTCAGCCACAGCCGACGCGTTTTGTCCTACTAGAGGACTTCTTCAGGGCACTGATAACTTTAAAGAGGTCAATCACCACAAGAAGGAAGAGTCAAAGGAATAACCAGAGAAACTGCCTATCTCTCGTTCCTCATCTAAATCGCGGTTATCCAGAATACTTCATGTCAGAAGTTTAAGCAATGTTCCTCAGAGCTATCGATGTTCAAAGAATATGAAGGGCAAGGATATCAAAAAGAATGGGTGAAGGGACAAGGCGTGCATGTAGAGTAGAACCTTGCCGCCTATTGATGATCGCCCGGTTCAATCACATAGGTATCATATCACTAGCCCCAAAACCGTATACTGCAAACCCAAGCCTTATCAGTTCCAATGCAAAATATATGTGCAGGAACTGTTGTTGATAGTCGGTATAAGACTATCAACAGGTTTCCAAACGCCAGACGTCACGGCAGGAAAGACAGCAAGGTTCTACTCTACATGCACGCCTTGCCCCTTCAGCCATTCTTTTTGACATCCTTGCCCTTCATATTCTTTGAACTTGCTTAAACTTCTGACATGAAGTATTCTGGATAACCGCGATTTAGATGAGGAACGAGAGATAGGCAGTTTCTCTGGTTATTCCTTTGACTCTTCCTTCTTGTGGTGATTGACCTCTTTAAAGTTATCAGCGCCCTGAAGAAGTCCTCTAGTAGGACGAAACGCGTCGGATGTGGCTGTATCACTGTGAAAATTTGATGCATATGATTACGTTTTAAAAAGAAAATTTTGGAATAAAAAGAAATTTTGAATAATATTTGTATTGTATATAGATTATATTTTTGTACTTCTATATTTTGTAACTAATGTGTGGTGCACCTGTGCTTGTGTTCTATATGGCTAAGAAAGATGTCCATATGGCCAAGCATCCGGAGCTGGCTGACAAGAATGTCCCCAACCTACATGTCATGAAAGCCATGCAGTCTCTAAAATCGTGTGGTTACGTGAAGGAGCAGTTTGCCTGGAGGCATTTCTACTGGTATCTCACCAATGAGGGCATCCAGTACCTGAGAGACTTCCTGCATCTGCCCCCTGAAATTGTACCAGCTACTCTGCGCAGAAGCCGCCCAGAGACTGGCAGACCAAGGCCCAAAGGTCTTGAAGGTGAGCGCCCTGCACGTCTCAACCGTGGTGAGGCTGATAGAGACACTTACAGACGCAGTGCTGCTCCTCCTGGTGCTGACAAAAAGGCAGAAGCTGGTGCCGAAGCTGCTACAGAGTTCCAGTTTCGTGGTGGATTTGGTCGTGGATGTGGCCAGCCTCCTCAATAAATTCTATTTTTGGATTTGTGTAAAATAAATGTTTTGAAAAAAACCCCAAAAAAACCACAGTACCACTGGGTCTCTTCAGGCCATCTGCCGGGCAGTGCTGGATCTCTGGACCACATGGCCTGGAGGGTTTTGTCCACCTCAGCAATGTCGTTCGGACCAGCCTGGTCTCACGGTGTTGGAGACTATTTACACAGTTCAATGTGGGAGCATATGGAGTGGTGGTGGAGTCTATTTCGGAGATTTTCATGAAGGCGCTCAGGCTCCAGTGGATAGCAAACCTGCAAAGATTGAGGATGACCTTGGTGGATGAGGGCCTTCCTTGAAGGCGATAATGCTTCCCAGTGCCCGCTGATAGAGCAGCTTCAGACTTGCCTCTCCTGCCTGGACTCCCCTCTCACTGTAGTCTCCTTGAGGCCCTTTCTGCCGGGCTGCCATGGGACCGTGTGGACTGTGCGGGGCCTTCCTCACTGAGGAACAGCCAACAGGACCACAACCAAGTAGCTCATGCAGCCGCAAAGGGTAGTGTCTCAGGGTCTGTGTGCTCCAGCCGTAAGGACTCAGGTTCACATGCCTTCATCAGATGGTCTTTGGGTAACCAGTCTCCGTCCACAACCTCTATGTTTCCCGGTCCCTGTCATGGAGCTGCTGCAGATACATCTCTCTTGTCGGGATTCCACTCTCACCGGAATTCCCTTGTAGACCGTGCAGAGGGGTTGCTGCTGCGGAACTCCCAACAGGGCCACGGCCAAGCCTAGTGCAACCCCAAGGGTGGATGGTTCAATGGTTGCGTATGCTCTCTTCGGCAGGCCTCAGGCTCACGGGTTCTCACAGAAGGTCTCTGAGTGGCCAGCCTCCCACGGCGCCAGGAATGCCTTGTTGGTCTCCAGACGTTTCAGGCATTTGGTTCCACTCTGGTGGTGCGATGCTCCTTAGGTGTTTCTGGTGATGCACCTGGGTAATGATGACGATTACCTTCTTACACTTGGGCTACAGGTGGCAATGTCTTGCTTGGAGTGAGGAGGACTGGAGGGACTTCGTAGCCACTTGTAATTTTTCCTTTGGCATGGGTAGTTGCTATCCTGGATGCCATTTATGTCAAGTAGCCGTTGACAGGTGTTGGGACGGTAGCACTGTGAGGCGTAGGGCTTGGACACGGTTCACGCTTGCTGGCGGCTTATAGTTGGCTCAATCTCGGGGCTGTCTCCAGTGACGTCTCTGCACCCAGGTGGCTGGCTTGTGTTGATGGATGCCCTCACCAGTAGTGGCATGAGTCCTCTATCTTATCGCTCTTATCCCTTTTTGCTTATGCACCTGTGGTGGCTGTTCACCATGTGGCATCGTGCCACACTCTTCCTGTCCTCAACTCATTTGCGTGGCTCTTCATTAGTTCCGACCATGTTCCTCACAGTGGTGTGGCGTTGTGTCAAGTGTCTCATGTTCACTCCACATTGACATCTCGCTGGTCGCATCTGGTTCTTAGGACTGTGTCTTTTCTTTGCTGCGGACCTGTCGCAGGTCTGTCCTGTAGGTAGGACATGCTTCTCCTCTGTGTGGACCTCTTGCAGGCCCCATCCCTCCCTCAAGGATCTTCTCGGTGTTCCTCTACCTGGATGGAAGGTTACCATTCTTCCCTCTCCTTCGCTCAAGGGCATTGCGCTTGCGCCTCGAGCCCGCTCCACCGCGGCGCTTGCTCCTTCCTCCATTCACTGTGCCACTAGATTCAAGCTATCCTGGCTGATGAGGGGTGAAACCCCGAAACCGGTCCTAGGATGCTTGTTTCCAGTCCAGGGAGGACCTGGCTTGGCAGTTCGGGCTGGACTCTTCCCATGAGGCACAGGGTCAAGACTGATTTGCATATGGCTAGGTCTAAACTGGGGTGGCATGGTGAGCAAAAGAATGATTAATTTAACCCAGATCTCTTGACTGGGGGTGAATGTTTTAATTTGTTCTGCATTCCGTCCATCAATTGTGTGTCTTTTGCTTTCTCGCCCTAAGTGCGCCGGGTATGCCCAGACGTGGGTCCTGGGCTCACTGTGCCACTGGATTCAAGCTATCCTGGCTGATGAGGGGTGAAACCCCGAAACCAGTCCTAGGATGCTTGTTTCCAGTCCAGGGAGTGCCTGGCTTGGCATTTCGGGCTGGACTGTTCCCATGAGGGGTACCCCCCAGATTGGCTACTGGTGTACCTTTGTAAGTCCCTAGTATACGGTACTAAGGTATCCAGGGCATAGGTACACCAGGGGTGCCCCATGGGCTGAATCATGTATTATGCCACCCATGGGAGAACACTCAAATTGTGATTACAGGCATGCCATTGCCGCCTGTGTAAGCTGGTGCTAGCACCACTTACAACAGATATACGTTTTCTTATATCTGAGGTCACTGCACTTAAAACCTATAAGTCACCCCTAAGGCAGGCCTTTCAATCCTGAAGGCAGGGTGCTTGATTATAAGTGTGAGGGTGCCCCTGCATGAGCAGGACACCGCTACAATCCTCGGAGTCCATTCTCCCGGGTTGTAAGTGCATCAGCCATTACGATATATAGGGTCGCCATGCGTCATTACGCAATGGCTAACTCTAAACTGGCTGTAACAAACCCTGGCATGTTTGGTTCAAACATGTTGGAATCATACCCCAACATCATAAACGGTGTTGGAGGTATGATTCCATGCACTGTAGGGCTCCTCTGGGAAGCCCTCAGTGCTCCCGGTACCAGTCTTCCAGACCCAGACAGCAAACTATGGCTGCTGCAGATCAGAGACACGATTCTGCCCTCCTGCTGCTAAGACAAGCTCGAGCAGGGGAAGGCAGGACAATAGGTTTCCTTTCATAGGGAGGTGTGACCACCTCCCAGACAGGACTTAGTGTACTGGGCCAGGGTGGGGGCGCTTGCCAGCGCCACTAGACTGCTTTGAAGGGTACATTTGGTGCCCACCTTGCATATTCCAGTTGGAACCAGTTCAGAGAGCCGTTGTCTCCCGCTCTGGTGTGAAACTAGACAAAGGACATGGGAGTATCCTCCCCACTGTCCAGTCCCTCCTGTGGGAGGGACCCCTGAATCGTCCCAACCCTTTCTTGAGGGTACTTAAGGGCTTACCTGTGGGTGGTTCCTTAGATTCGTTGTGGGACAAGATTCAGATCCGAAACCACTTCATCTTCAACCGTCTGGGCACTTTGGACTTGGTTGGACTTTGCTTTGGGAACCGAGACTGCACCAGGAAGACTCCTGCTGCTCCTGGTCTAGTCGTCCTGCCAGTCTTCTGCGTCGTCTGTGCCTGTGCTCCATACAGGTTATTCACCAGTTCTGTGGACATCCAAGACACCTGAAGGAATCTCCCTTGGAGTAAAGGAGTCTCTCCCCTGCATCTGCAGGCAGCCCACGAAGCTGACTGGTCTGCTGTTCCTAAGCTCCCACAGTCTCTGAAAGGTTCAGCAACACAGGGGGTGGTTCTGCAACTCCCTTGAGGCCTGCACTGTCTTCACAGTAAGTTTGAAGCCAGTATCCCTCGTCGGAACCGCTGTAGCAGTACCCCTGTGTACCCCTGTGCAAGGCTTGTTGACACTTCTCCAGAGATCTTTGTGCTCCAAGAAGCTCCAGCCTTAAGCATCTCTTGCTACCAAGATCTTCATCCTCACTGCATCCTCTGCACCGTGGGCCTTCATCATTGGTGAGCTGCTCGAGGTCCTCTTGTGACTCCTGTGCCTCCGGCCTGTGAGTCCTCTTGAGGGTCTTCTTTGGCTCCAATGGGCTCCCCTGCTTGCTTGGGGTCTGCTCTGACTTACCTGCTCGTGGTGAGTCCCTTGGACCTTGGGGGTCCTGACACTACACCTTTTTCGTCTACTACGTTTGTTGCCGTTGCCAAAGCTTGTTAGTGCTCCCGGCGGACACCGACCCCCTGGCTCTTGACATCCGATGTGGTACAGCTCGTGAATGGCTCCTGGTTTCCACAGCATCGCCTGGTCCACACAGCACACCAAGGTCACTGTCAACTCTCCTGCATCTTCCGACATCTGTGGGCATTCGTCTTCTGTGCCTCCTTGGTCACTCCTGAGTGGCATAGACTCTGTCCCCTCTGTTTGCAGGTACTTCTCCTCCTGAATCCACCTTTGGGTTCTGTCTGACTCTTTCACCTTCTTCGCCAGCGGCATCTTCACTGAAGTCCTCCATTGTGGTCTACGGCGGTTTCCGACGTTACTTCGCACCTATGCACCTGGCTTCCCTGGTGTAGGTATCCTGGTTCCTGGGGTATCCACGGGTGGGGTGACTCTCCAACCTTCCATCTTCCACGGGGTTTCTTCAGGGTCTGCTGGGAAGGGTCCTCTTTCTTTAAAACTGAAAGAGCGACATACCTATTGACTTACATTGAGCACGCGGTTGTGTTCCCACTCTGCACACGACCTCCGTGGGGTTCCTAGATACTCCCCTGGGCTGGTTCCTTGGTTCCCCAGCTCTTCTACATCTTCTGGGTCCAGTCTTGACTTAGGTCGTAGTCCGCATTCCACTTTATTAGTATATGGTTTGGTCTCCCCCTGGAGACAACTGTGTATTTGTGCTACTTACGTGTTCTATTACGAAAGTATTGTGTGTATTGTGATTATATCTCCGGGTAGGAGATATTGCAAAGTGTTAGTGAGTGTTTATAATAAATACATATTTTTATAACTACACTGTGTGGTTCTTTTTCACTTAACCTACACTATATGATTAGTACTGGTAAAACAAGCTGCTTTACACTCGTCCTGGACTAAGCCTGAAGGCTGCTCACCACAGCTACCACTTAGAGAGCGTTCTAAGGTTGTCTAAGACCACTAAAACACCATAAGGGTTGTCTGGATTAGTGCATGGTGCTACACTTACATAAGTGAGCACCATATACTAAGCCAGCCTCCTACAGCAACCAAACCAATTCTTGTCCAGGAAGGAGCTGTCTCCCGAACTGGCAATGTTGCTATGCCTGGATTTCATGCTTAAAAGTTTTGGATGTGCGGGCCTTAGATATTTCAGGCAGAACTTTCTCTCCGTCTGGAGTCTCTTTCACGGTAAGTAGAAGGACGAAATGTAATACCAGGGACATTACTTACCCAGCGTTTCTGGACTTTCCAAAGCATTGTGTGAGGCAATGCCTTAAGGCATATGAGTAGATATCGGAGGAATTTCGCCCTCCAGGGGAATGTCAACTCCTCATCGCCTTGCAGAAATTGCATAAGGCGGTTTCTTCTCCTACCATTGCCCGCTGGGTGAGGTGGGTAATGCAGGAAGCTGGCATTGATCTCGCTCGTTTTGGTGCACATTCTGCACGCGGAGACATGGCTTCAAAAGCTTTTGCTCTGGGCGCCCGGCTTTAGGATATTATGAATGCGGCAGACTGGTCTTCAGATTCTACCTTTAAAAGGTTTTATTTCAAACCAGTCTTGGAAATGGCTCATCTGGTTGTGAGCAAGATTTAAACCAGCATAATCCTTGCCTCCGGTCCTGACATAGAATAACAAAAATTTTCTAGCTATCGTAACGGAAAGTTTCAGTTCTAATAAGGACTCAGAGGCGAGGATTATCCCACCCACTCAAAGATAACTTGGGACCCTCCCCGTTACTAGTAAGTATTGATTTTCTTGGGGGACATGGCCTCGCCGGGCAGCAAGATGGCTGCTCTGCAAGCGGGCTCTGCCGGCTGAGACAAAATCCACCATAATCCGTGCTCACTGGGAGTTCCTGCAGGCGCTACCATACGAGGACAGGGCAGATAAACGATCAATGGCCCCAACCCGTGGTGTTTGGCTGCTGGATGCCTCCCCCCACCCGCTTGTAAGGGCACTGTGTGGTGCGCTGGACCTGTGGCCTACCTCCTGTGCGACCGATGCCCGAGTCGTGGTGGCCTGGGTGTGCGAGCGCTGGGCTGGGCGCATCACGGCCGCAGGCGCTGCGACCGGAGTGGATGCTGCCGTGTACCTGTGTCGCGCTGCTGGGAGAGTGCTCCGGCTGAGCTGGAGAGGAGGAAGGGGCCATGGCTGCGGAGAGCCGAGGAGGGCGGCTGCCGCATGTGTGGAGGGGCGGACGCTCGGAGCGAAGAAGAAGCGATCGGCCCCGACGGCAAGGCGCCACCCGGTGCACGGCACCACGACGCCCCACTACTAGTTCCCCTCCAGTAAGGCAAGCTGTGTCATTGGGACTGCCTGGCTTTGTGACGTGAGGCCCAGGGCCTACCTGTGGACTTTGTCGGTCAGCTGTGGTGGGCCAGGAAGTGTGGCCTCTCAGCCCTGGCCCCGTTCGAGCCTGTGTGCGGTTCTGCCTGCCTGTGGGCTGGACTGTTGGGTGGGTGCCGGCGGCCCTCTGCGTGGGCCTAACCTGCACAGCTGTTGCATCCCCAGATCAACCCATAAGTGACGTTCCCCCCGCTTGAGAGCAATCATCATTTTATCAACCTGAGGTGGGAGCATGACGAGCGCAAGCAACGGACATCGGCTGTTGCCTGCGGGGGGCTTCCACATATATTGCTGTTCTCCAGGCTCGTGGGGCAGCCTGGGCCCCCAGTACAATATCCACCCCACTGTGCAGGATCTGCATGGTGTGCTACGTTCTCTGGCTGGGCCCTGGACTCTGCTTGCCATCTCCCCTAGGTCTATATCACCCCTGCAGCTTCTTGGGACTCCTTCTGGGGGCATCCACCTGGCGTTGGGGCCTGCTCGTGCCCCTCTTGTTTGGTGGTCGGAGCCGGGAGGTTTGGTGGGACCTGGAGGGTCATCTGGACTGGCGGTGCTGAGGCTTCCCTGTTGCCATTCGCGGCTGTGAGCTGGTTCACCCACCTATGAACGTATACTTGGTCGTTTGTATCGCGCCCACAGACAAATCGCTACTGCCCTCTAACCGCCGCAAAATGGGCAAGCGTGATGGGAAGCACACAAAGCTCTTATTTGAAAAACGACGATCCGCCGACAAGTTGACAACGCTTTGGATTAGGAGATCGACTTGGCGCGGACGGAGGAGGCTGGCGAGCCAGACATGGATCCTCAAGAGATACTCATGGATGTCAAGGCCAGCTTGAAAACAACTAACTCTAAATTAGACTTGCTCACCTCACACCTCGACCACTTTAAAAAGCGAGTTGACACACAAGATGCAAGACTTGATCATTTAGAAACTTGTGTGTCAGATGTGGACGATCTCCAAGCTGACTCGAAGGAGCATCTCCTGCGCATGAAAGAGTGCTAGAGCTCATTAAGGTTAAAAATTAAGATCTCGAGGCCCACTTCAGACGCAACAATCTCCGCATAGTGTGAATACTCAAGACCACTGCAGTAACCAGAATGGAAGACTTTGTCGAAACTTTGCTGCGGGAGATCTTTGGAGTGGACCTCTCACCCATCTTCATTGTCGAGAGAGCCCACAGATCGCTTGGAGCCAAGCCGCTGGTTGGGGCTTCTCCCCGGCCCATCATTGCCCGCTTACTGAATTACACAGATTGGGACATGATCCTAAGGCTGGTTCGCGAGAGAGGACAGATCCAACATCAAGGTAACACAGTATCCTTCTACCCCGATTTCACCCTAGCGGTACAGGCAGCCCACCGGGACTTTCTACCTGTCAAGAAGATGCTCCAACAGGCGGGCATACAATATGCCCTCTTGTACCCCGCCAAGCTCAAGCTCTCTCATGAGGGCAAGTCGTACTACTTTACAGACGATAAGCACGCCTTGAAATTTGCCAAACAGAAAGTCAAATTTAATTGCTCCCTGGAGGCTTTGCCGCACTCCTTGCTTTGAGTGCAGCTTAATGATAACGACTGATGGCTCAGGGATCATGGGATGCATATGCCTCGCTGGTTGGGTGGGGGGTTGAGAGCCCTCCTTATTAATGTGCACTGTCCTACCAGGAGTGTTTACAATGTATTTCTTTGCAATGTCATCATTAGATATTTCTGTACACATATGCCTATGCTTACAGCGAGCCTGGAGCTCCCATGAGTTCACCGCTCGGCCACCCAGCCTCTATGGCAGGTCGTCAGCTTGGTGTCACCACGGCCTCGAGGGATAATTCCCATTTGTTGAGTTTATGGGATAGGGTTTCACAACCTGTTTGGGGAGTTGTTGTGGGCAGTGGGTAGGCAAGGGAATGTTTTTTGAAGTTGAGACGGAGGTGGAGGGTTTATGGGTTTTGAATAATTGTTAGCTGGTAGTCGCGCTCAGATACTTCACATTGAGACGATATCATACACGAGATACTTGCGATGCAGAGGGTCCTATTAAATTACACTTGGCCAGGCACACAACTGTTTACTCCCTAACAAGCCCCGGATAGGATGTCCAGTGTGTTCTGTCTTACATGGAATGTGCATGAGCTCAATGATGGCCGAAAGGCTCGACTGGTGCAAGCCTACCTCGTTAGACATAAAAGCGATATTTGTTTCCTACCGGAAACCCATCTAGCTAAGACTCCAATCCCTGGTCTTCTTTCACGAGGGTGGGGGGCCACATACTCCTCAATTACGCCCAGGAGGTCACCATCCTAATTAAAAAGGGTCTACCATGGCAGAAATCCCACTTCTTCAGTGAAACAGATGGGCGGTTCATCATACTTTATAAAAGTATGGCATCTGATCACTGAAATTGGTCCCAGGTCCATAATATGGGGGAGATTTTAATGTCCCATTGGAAGACTCCCAGGACAGGTTCGGCAGTTCCCGGCGCCCTCATCCCTTAGCGGCCAAAACCCTACAGACGATTATCTCAGACAATCACCTTGTAGATATCTGGTGCATTGTACACCAAGATGCGCGCCAGGGTACCTGCCTTTCTACATACCACAATGCTTGGTCCAGAATTGACTTCTAGTTGACCTCTAAGGATGTGCAGCAATTGACAACATCAATCTCTCATCTGCCACATACTCTCTCTGACCATGCTCCTGTGTTGCTTGCCATACAGATGCCCCATACCCTCCCCTGCGCATTCACTTGCCGTCTTCTACCTGGTGTACTACGAGACGCAGCCTTTAAAGAAGAAATCCGGGCAGCACATCATAGAATATTTTGAACACAACACTGACTCTGTCGACTCTCCCTCTGTCTTATGGGAGGCCTTCAAAGTGGTCATAAGGGGCGTATGCATTGCTAAGCAGAATGGCATTCTCAGGGCTATCCGTGGGTCACTCGCTAAATTGGAAACCAACATCGGTGCCCTAGACTCAGACCTTTTCCAGTCTAACAATCCTGCCACTATGGCCGACATTCGCGACAAGATGACCGAATACCAAACAGAAGTGACACATGAAACACATTACCTAGGCAAAGAAACTCGGGCCCGACGCTATGGGAAGGGGGACCGCCCCATCAGAACTCTGGCTGGACTGCTCCAGAAGCCTCATGCTTCCGCTTATGTACCAGAGCTCAGCGATCCGGAGGGCCAGCTCTGCTCTTCTCCATCTGAACTCCTGCATGTCATGGCTACCTTTTACACCCGCCTATATACTGCCACTCCCGTGGCAAGCCCCGCGGACCTCCAAATTTATTTTGACACCATACAACTAATGCCCAACAGGAATTCCTGAACTCCCCTATCACAGTGTAGGAAATAACCCAGGTGATTGCAAGTCTGCCCGCGGACAAGGCTCCTGGCCTTGAGGGACTCACCACAGCCTTTTACAAAGTATATTCCCAGATCCTAGCCCCCAGGTTTCTCAATATGTATCGGGATGCCATAGAAGCAGGGTCCCTTCCTCCATCTTTAAGAGAAGCTGTTATAGTTACACTACTCAAACCGGACAAACCAGCAGACCAATGCAACTCCTATCGGCCCTTGTCCCTCATTAATACCGACAATAAAATCTTTGCAAAGGTTCTGGCAAACCCGCTGCTGTTGTTGCCACCGGTGATGGTGCAACCTGACCAATCTGGTTTTATTCTGAGGTGGTCGACCTCACATAATCTTGAAACCCTTTTTGCAGTAATGCATCACCTACATCCACAGGTCACCACTGCTGATGCACTACTGGACGTTACGAAAGCGTTCGATTAATTGGAATGGGCATACCTCTTCCCACTGTTGCGGAGGCTGGGACTAGGTGCCCGATTCATTGCACAGATTCAACTTCTATACACTCTTCCCACGGCCCGCATATGGCTCAACAGCCTCATCTCTAAACTATTTCCAGTCATGCACGGCATGAGGCAGGGATGTCCACTCCCCCCCCCTGCTGTTTGCTGTGGCCATGGAGCCCCTTGCCGCACGTCTCCGCCAACATCATGCAGATAGAGGTATACACTTCGCATCCCGAGGTTTGGTTGTATCGCTCTATGCGGACAACATAACCCTTTATGTGCAGGACGCGCAGACCAACTTGGCCCCCTTAACGCGGGAGGTGGTGAAGTTCGGAGGCTGTTCTGGCATACAAGTGAACTGGGCTAAATCTGTTATCTTTCCTTTGACGGAGACGACCCTGCCCTTCCCCACAGAATACCCGATGAAATGGGACTCAGGCTCGACAAAATATTTGGGCATCTGGATTAGCAGGTACCCTGAAGAACTACAGGCGGGCGATAGACTGGTTAGAAGACCGCATTCCGATATGGTCCAGGTTACCATTGTCTAAGGCCAGCCGTATCGCCCTGGCCAAAATGGTAATTCTTCCCAAATTCCTCTATCTATTCGTGAACATTCGAATGCCCCTTACCGCTAGTTTTTTCAAACGACTACGGTCCAGATAAATTACATTGATATGGGCTGGACAACAACCCCGGGCCCCGCATGAGCTACTCACACTTCCACAGACACAGGGGGGCATGGGTGCCCCAGATATGCACCTCTATGCCCTGTGCACCCAGGCCCAATATTTGCACTACTGGGATCACCCCATGCCATTTCAGCCGCATGTCGCAATTGAACTGGACAGGACTTCCCTATGGCCACTCACCACAGCTTTAATCCTGCCATAAAAGGCCCCTAGGTCTGAGATTGACACGACACAGTGCTTGCGTTGGGTGTGGGACGGGCTTCAAAGGCGCGCCGGTACCCGAAAGCTACATGCTCCAGCTGTCCCTGTAGCCAACCACCCTTCACTCCCCCCACTACACAACAAAGGGGCGATAGGTTGTGCGGGCAGACTAGGTATCCACACCTTTGCAGATCTTTACCCGATGACGACTTCCTCCCTCCCCTGTGGCCACATCCTGATTTGCCCCCGCACTGCTTGACATGCTACTATATTTTCAGCTGCGAGCCACCTGTCGCGCAATTCACAAGATTTTCCCCGCTCCGCCGTTCACGGCGCTAGAACACGTTTATACCAGCACATCACAGCGTGAGCTAATAAAACACCTCTACCTCCACATGCAGCAGTCCTCTCCAGCACTTGTCCCAAAGGCTCGCGAAGGCTGAAACGCTGATCTTGATACTCCTTTGACTGATGCCCAATGAACCTTCTGCTGCACCCAACTTGAAATGCTATCCCCTAACTCTCGACTCCACCTCATACATTTAAAATTTCTGCATTGTCTATACCATGGGTACTCGTAAAAATTTGCCCAGGGGCCACAAAGTATGGTGTGTGGTGTGACCGAAGGCCACACTTTGGCAGTAGGGGGGCCTGGATGGGTCAGGGATTGTGTAAGGAGCACTAAAAAAATGTTAAATAAACGGGCAAGCATTTATTTGCAGGTTAACTAAAGTTAAGTGGTGCAGGACATCACAGTAGTTACTTAATTTAACATGCAAATAAATGCTTGCCCGTTTATTTAACATTTTTTTCTGAATATCAATAAAATCATAGTTGAGAAAAATACACGATAAGGTAGCACCCTACATAAGGGATGGGGAAAACAATATCATGGTTAAACAGGTAAGTATCACACTTACAATTCCAGTCTTCGGGACCAAAGGTCAGCCGTGGGCAAGGATCAGGTGAGTACCAAAACTGCACCGCCAGTGGCACTGGGGCGGCTGGGTGCAGAGGTCAAAATCAGAGTTCGCTGGACATTGGGGGTGCTTTGAGCCACACTACATGCAGGTAGGTAAATCAGTTGCAGGGGCCAAGCTTTGGGGGTTAGCACAAGCACAGGGGGCCACAAAGCAGCACCAAGCATACACCACCAGTGGCGCAGGGGCAGCCGGGTGCAGGGTGCAAAATCAGCGTTGGGCACCCAATGCTTTTCAATGGAGTTTCTTATTTTGACAAACAGACTTCAGGCATCGCACCGGAGGTTGCTAGCAGAAGACTAGTGACAGCAGAGGTAAGTAGAGATGTAGGGGGTCGCACAGGCACCGTTGGTTCAGCTCACCAAAGCCCAAGTGCTTCGGGTGCAGGGGTGCCTTTTGACGTCGAAGCCTTCTTACCGGAGCCGGTCGCGGTCAGAGGGAGCCTCTCGACTCAGGCTGCAGGCATCGTCGTGGAGGTCAGGAGTGGTCAGCTAATGCTGGACTCGAGGTCAGGATCGCTGGGGAGACTTCACTGGGCAGATGGGTCACTCAGGCTCGGGCGTCGGGTGCAGATGGGCCAGGATCGCAGTTCCAGCTGAATCGGGAGCCCTTGGATTCAATTTCATCTGGACAGGTCCGCTGTCCATGGGAGATTGGAGCTTTTTTCGAAGGCAGCAGTCCTCCCAGGGTTGTCAGAGGTCAATGGCTGCAAGACAGGTCGCAGGTTCGTCAAAGCTGGAGACAGGCCAGTAGGGCTGTGGCTAAGGCAGTCGTTGTCTTCAGTCTTCTCTGCAGCGATGTCTTCTTTCTTCTTAGGTCGTCGCAGATCTAGTTTCCAGGTCTTGGGGAGCCACTTAAATACTGAATTTAGTGGCGTTTTAGGGGAGTAGCAGGTAGGGCCAATGGGTACCTTACCTGTGTTGACTACTCCCTCTATTATGCCACCCTCCTGTGGGAGGGGGCATAGACCTAGCCCTGTTTGGAGGGGTCACCCCATCTTCAAGATGGCGGGACTGAAAGAAGTGCTTCACCTCACCTCCCCCACCTTAGGGGTGGAGTGGGCAGAGGTGGGCACACCCCTTATTCTCCCAAGTTTCCCCGGCCAAAGTGGGGGTGTAAACCGGGGGCTGCCATCTGCTGCTAGCATGAGAGGCTGGGGGTCGCATTACAAAGGCGGCAAGCCTTTGAAGCTTCCCCTTCGAGCACTGGCCCATCCTGGGGGAGGAAGTGTGACACCTCTGCTCAGGATGTGCATTGTGACTGGTCCCAGAGAACAGGGGCTCTCCATCCAGGGGTCCAGAAACATGTCTGGTGGTGAATGGCTGCCTACAGCTAGTCAAAGACCACACAAGGGTTTGTAGGTTTTCAGGGGGCACCTCTGAGGTGCCCACTGAGTACATGGTACACTGAATCTCACACTAGCATCAGTGTGGATTTAGTGAGAGGAGTAGTTTGGTACCAAACTCTCCTGTGTTCAATTGAGCCATCATGCTGCTGTGAAACTCAGGTTGTTGAGTTCCCAGCCCATGTACTCTCTATGGCTTCACTGGCACTTACAACATTAAAGAATGGGGCCTAATATTGTAGGGGCATATCTGCTCATGCAGTTATTCCCTCACCTGGGATATAGTGCACCCTCCCTTAGGGCTGCAAGGCCTGCTAGAGGGGTGACTTACCTACACCCTCAGGCAGGGCTCGCTGTCATGGCACTCAGGCAGGGTGCCAAGTCGACTTTGTCGTTGTCTACCTCACAGGGGCATGCAAGCTGCAAGAGCAATGGCATGGTCCCAGTGAGGGTGATTCAAGGGTACCCTCTTCAGCTCCCAGGCCCTAGGTACCCAGGGTACCACTTACTAGAGACTTACAGGGGGCAGAAGTACCGATTGTGGATATGTTTTAGGGAAGAAGCACTGGCACAGGGGTCCTGGTTGGCAGGGGCCCTGTGCACTACAATAGAAACCACATAAAAACCAGGCAAATAGTGGGGGCTAACCATGTAAAAAGAGGCACTTTCTCACAACATGAATTTGCAGACTTGTCTGAACACAAGGTAAAAAACGCATGTGGTATTTATCACATGCTAAATACCGCATATCTGTATTCCACATGCGTTATTTTTTGCTTGAGATAGCACATGCGAAACAACGTGGTAAATAACATCCAATTTCAAGAATGAGAGGTCATTGAAAACCAGTAGAAAACACCACCCTAAAGGCCTCTGGTCAAAAGTAGCTGGTAAAAATTCCTGAAAGTGTAGGGAATAAAAGAAAAGCTTTAACACAATACAAAAAAAGTAAGACTCCACACAATAACGAAAAGAAACCACAGTACATGCATTGTTTGAGCGAAAAATTTAATTAAATCACACAAACATCTGAACACAGGGCCAACCTACATTAATAGCCATGGAGAGGTGTGATGCTCTCACAGGCTGATTGCAGCAGCTCACGCTTCCATTCTACAATACACCACCATAACTTTAGCATGGTAGGTCACTATATCATACTATTTCAGACCCAAGTTCTGCAGAGAATGACTGTAGTACTAGAGGCACTCCCATGTATTGAGACCATGTGATGACCTTTAACTACCATTATTTTAATTGACTTTTGGTGTTTTACTCTATCCTAGCTTGAATGTACGACATCATGTTTCCTGCATGTGCCTTTTTTCCTTGAAGATTTCTTCTGTGTCTCTTTGTACTTTTAGAGTGGAAGCGCTTTCATTTAGTAGAACAGCCTTCTCAGGAACAGAACGTGTGGGATGTGCATTTGCAAGCATGAGAGAGAGAGAGAGGTGTGGAATGTACTTCTTGGTCTCGGAGTGCAGTCCTATAAGCAGTGGTGCTCAAATGTGCATTATGTTGTACATTGGGAGATGAAGTGTGCAGTGCTATAGGCAGTGGTGCACAAATGTGCATTGTGTTGTACATTGGGAAGTATTATGAAGTTCTTACTATTGCCTTTGACATGCCCTCATGCCCTCTTGAATTCTTACTCTGTCTAGCTTGAGCTTTTGCGCACAGGCAGCAGTGGCGGCTGGTGACATTTGAAAGTGGTGGGCGTAAAATTAGTGGTGGAGCACACCGCAGCGAGCGAGCGTAGCGAGCGAGCCTGAACCACCTAAGGAGGGTTCGGGGGGGTTCTCCCCCCGAGAAAATTTTGAAAAATGAGTGGGCAAATGGTGCATTTTCAAGACTTTCGGAAGCCACTGTGCTAAACGGAAACAGGCCACTCACTCCCCTCAAACTATCATCAGTTCCAAGGCCTCATGAATAAACCATTCTAAATTGCAATAAACCACAATTAATTTTAATAATGTTGCATAAATAGGTTGGATCTGTCTACTGAGCCAGTGCCTACTTGAGATAAAGTGGCATTCAAGATGGCCCAACAGAGTAAAAGGCCTACTTTTTCCACGTAGAATTGAATATCATATTGGTTAGTGTTCATTTTTTGAAACTCAATATCATGCATAAAGGCAACTTGCCTAAACTAAAAACACATAAGCATACAGAGATAAAATATATACATGCAACACATAAATGTTTTCCCTACCTGTGCTTGTCTGTTTCCTTTATGAATCATTGGTTCAAAGCCAAGTACACAGGAGGTGAATGAAATCTTCATTTGATATAATTGGCTACAGATAGAAATATTCATTCGAAGAAAACAAATAATTCAATCTTATAGAATGTCAACCAAACTTTGAGCCGGATAGCTTTACAGTTGAAAAACGAAACGTAAATATCCATCACCCCAAAGCCAATTGTTCAAACAGTAATGTAGAATACTTTATATAGATTTACATTTAAACAGTCAAGTATGGTAAAATCCTTTCAAAAATTATTACTTAGAGCAGGAAGATGACCAAAATCTTTGTGTAGAGAAGGTTTAATAGTACAAGAAGTATGTTTTATATACTCTAAATTTAAATACTTGGTACATCACTGATAAAGTGTCTGGTTAACCAGTACTTTAGAAAACTTGTATAAATAATTACATGAAATATGTATTGGTGCATAGAAGAAACATAACTTTCTCAAAGTTGTATGGGTTTACACATTTATATTATCTAACACCCATGAGAGCCATCAACAAAATATTACTAGTAGATAATTCTATATGTTCCAACAAGCAAACTAACATTGTTATATCATTTATCAAACTGAAATGAGCCAACATTCAGACCCCTTGCATGAAAATATAAGTGCACCCTTATAGATGTTGCATCACTGCAGATGGCAATTTGCATCAGATTCTGCTAATGTAATGGACTTGATCAACATGAAGTGCTGCTGCCTTTATATAATTGTTTGAACTTTTTATGATGTGTTGAGTATTAAGTTTGAGGTAATGAGTCATGTGTAGATCGAAAGATATGCAATGGTGTCAAATCTAGTATGCTCTTCAGTTCAGAAATGAATCCCATCATTATAAATGAAGTAATATTATTAACAAATCCACTCAGTATCAGTCCATATGATGGTCGCTGATAGATATGGTAAAAAAAAATAAGTCCAGGATTCTACAGGCCTCTACCACACAGCAAACACTACAGTGTATCAGTTTGCAATTAGGCAAAGAGCAAACAAACTACAGCTTCAGCAAACGGCTAGCCAGAAGAAAATAGTTTCTCCTAAAGGACACTGCTGTACAGCAAAATGTTGTAAAACGAGACTGTAATCAGGACTGACTATAATACCTGGATCAGGACTGACTATAAAGATGAGACCAATAAACAATATCCTGTAATTCTTACAAGACTGACTGCAGCCCAGTATGCACCATCTTTAAGTATGTCATGGAAGGTACATGGGATCATTCTGTCTGGCTATAGTTTGCAAGTTAGTCCAAAGCTTGCCAGAGTATAGGATATTTACAAAACTGGGTCATATTTGCTGGGGAACTTTGAAAAAGGTTGAGAGAGAGGTGCATTAACTCATACCCTGAAACAACACCAAGCTTCTATGGCTTTATAATGATAAGTCTGAATTCCTCTCAAGTCATGCAAGATACTGAAACATACATTTAATACATGGTGCATTTACTTTCATAGGTTCCTACAGTATACTTGAATGTTACTTGCAATACAAAGCAAACAAAAACTATATGATTCACAGCACCACGTGCATTTCCATGGTTTCTATTTATACAGAAAGTTTGCACGCCGTTCTTTAATGTGAGCAAACTTTTCAATAGTTCTCTTGTTGAAATCTGGAATCTGATTTATTAGTTCCTTTTCCATTGACAGCATGGCCAATGCATTTAGTCGAGCTTGGGTCATTGTGTTCCTTAAAAATGTTTTTATCCTCTTCAGTGTGGAAAAACATCTTTCAGCCTCAGATGTTGTCATAGGTGTTGTAATTACGATTCTCAATAACTTAAGAGTCTCACAAAAAGAATTCTGCAAGTTGTTTTGACATAAAAATATATATAAAGCCATGGCACCACCTGTAGCCTGCTGAAAGTCCTGTCTTCCATACAGGATTGATAGTTCAGTGCGCAATCTTGACTTGTTTATCATTGGATATGCTTCCACTGTTTCACTGAGAGCTGCAGTAGGAAAACATTTGCTATGTTTTTGAAACAGGTCACTATGCAGTAGTGTTGCACTGACTAGATGCCTTGTAAATGCAAAGCGCTCCTTGGCATGCACCACAATAATGTCACATACTTCTTTTCCTTCCTGAATCAAGGTATTTATCTGCAGTTTGCGGTTTGTAAATCGAGAATCATCTGGCAATTCAGAGTCCAAATTATCAATGGATTCTCGTACCTTGTTGATGCTGATCATAAAGGCTGAAGTGTCCGTTTGTACAGATACAGTATCAATGTCTCGCTTTTGCAATTGATTGTACAAAATATTGACGTGCGGCATTATGCCGTGGAACAAAAAAAGAAAAAAAGAAACTCCCTGTCTTCCAGAGTTCTGGTAAAGCCCTTTGCTTCACACACAGAAGTGGAATCAAATGTACTGTCTTCTGTAATAGATTTCATGCATTCTACAAGGTCATCCCTGTGTTCGTGAATTATATTGACAGCTCGGATGTTGAAGTTCCAGCGAGTTGCAGACCCTCTCGGTATTCTTTTTGCCACTATCTGTTCAAGCACTTGAGTCCGTTTTGGCGAACGGGAAAAAAAGCAGTAATACCACCCAACTCTTTAAAGAAAATTCTGACTCTGGATATTTTTGAAGCAGCCTGTTCCATGATTAGATTTAGTTGGTGGGCATAGCAATGGACATAGTGTGCATTTGGATAGACGTCTCTGATTTTTTTTTTTAACCCCACCGGAGGCACCACGCATGACACTGGCACCATCATAGCTCTGAGCAATTAACTTCTCTTTACCACTGTGCTCTGGGAAAATAAGGTCAAGTTCATTAAGAATAGATGCTGAAATTGTATCTGCAGTTGAATCTTTAAGATTCGAAAAGCAATAAAATCTTTCCACTACCTTGGAATTGCCATCAATGTAGCGGAAAACAAGTACTGACTGCGTCTTGGTAGAGACATCAGTTGTATCATCGGCCTGGATAGCTAGGTAATCAGTGCTTCTTATTTGCTGTACAATAGTTTCTTTTGTTACCTCCAGCATACAATCAAGCAACTCATTCTGGATTGTCTTAGAAGTGCCTTTAAATACAGTTGCACTTTTCAAGTGTGCTTCCATTGCACTGTCTATACTGGCCACAAAATCAACCAGCCCTCTGAAGACTCTGGGATTTCGGGAATCTTCAGTTTCATCGTGGCCGCGCAATGCCAATTCAAACGCTCCACAAAATTTTACACAGTCAATCAATTTGGATAATATATAACGGTTCTTATCAACCTCCTCATTGTGTTTGATTACCCCCTTGCGGTAGGCTTCATTTAACTGCAGTGCAATATTTGATTTTCCAAACAAAGATAACTTTAATACATTGGTCAAGTGGGCTTCACTAGAATCATGCCTCTTTATTTTTTCTGCCAGATGTTTAAGGTCAGTAACTCCTGTTTTAGTCCAGCTAACTTCACCCCCAAAGAGCAAGCAGGGGAAACAGAACAAGGCATTCTTAGAAGAGCTGGCAGTTAGCCACTCTATTTTATCAAACCAGGTTCGTGTAAACCTACGTGTGTAACCCTTACCCCGGTCTTTTGTAGACTGTTCAATGTTTATTTCAGGTTTATCAGGTCCTAGTCCTTTCACCCGAAGTTTATCTTCGTGTGCCATTCCCAAAAATGGTTTTGTGAGTAAACTGTCAACTGTGTTCATTTTGACAAATAATAAAATGAACAGTACAAAGAAAGCCTAAACTATATTATAGTATCACCTAACAGAGACCACCCGCGTATATTATGTAAAATACCATAGATGTACTAACAAGAAATGTCAATAAGTACACAAGTAACAGTAGTTAGTTGTTATTTGTCTATCACTTGTGATACGGATTTGAAACTATACTTCAAGTTCCCTTTTAGCGATGGGTGATGAACTTTCCGCTGATTTTGTAACTGGTCGCTTCTGTTAAACTGTCTGCTGAGTGATCTGTAACCTGGAGACAACCTTCCTGCTGAGTTCCTCTCTAGCTCCTGTTGATAAGCTATCTGCTAATTTGCTCCCTGGTGTTTCTCAAACTATCAGTTGATTTGATTTCCTCTGGTGCCTGTCCTTTCTGCTGGTTTCCTCTCTGCTGCCTGCCGATCCTGTTGATAAACTATCGGTTGATTTCCTCCCTGGTGCTTGTCTAACTATCTGTTGATTTTCTCTGGTGCCTGTAGAAAACTTTCTGCTGGTTTCCTCTCTGCTGCCTGCTGATCCTGTTGATAAACTATCAGTTGATTTCCTCCCTGGTGCTTGTCAAACTATCTGTTGATTTTCCCTGGTGCCTGTAGAAAACCTTTCTGCTGGTTTCCTCTCTGCTGCCTGTCGTTCCTCTTGATAAACTATCGGTTGATTTCCTCCCTGGTGCTTGTCAAACTATCTGTTGATTTTCTCTGGTGCCTGTAGAAAACTTTCTGCTGGTTTCCTCTCTGCTGCCTGCCGATCCTGTTGATAAACTATCAGTTGATTTCCTCCCTGGTGCTTGTCAAACTATCTGTTGATTTTCCCTGGTGCCTGTAGAAAACCTTTCTGCTGGTTTCCTCTCTGCTGCCTGTCGTTCCTCTTGATAAACTATCGGTTGATTTCCTCCCTGGTGCTTGTCAAACTATCTGTTGATTTTCTCTGGTGCCTGTAGAAAACTTTCTGCTGGTTTCCTCTCTGCTGCCTGCCGATCCTGTTGATAAACTATCAGTTGATTTCCTCCCTGGTGCTTGTCAAACTATCTGTTGATTTTCCCTGGTGCCTGTAGAAAACCTTTCTGCTGGTTTCCTCTCTGCTGCCTGTCGTTCCTCTTGATAAACTATCGGTTGATTTCCTCCCTGGTGCTTGTCAAACTATCTGTTGATTTTCTCTGGTGCCTGTAGAAAACTTTCTGCTGGTTTCCTCTCTGCTGCCTGCCGATCCTGTTGATAAACTATCAGTTGATTTCCTCCCTGGTGCTTGTCAAACTATCTGTTGATTTTCCCTGGTGCCTGTAGAAAACCTTTCTGCTGGTTTCCTCTCTGCTGCCTGTCGTTCCTCTTGATAAACTATTGGTTGAATTCCTCCCTGGTGCTTGTCAAACTATCTGTTGATTTTCTCTGGTGCCTGTAGAAAACCTTTCTGCTGGTTTCCTCTCTGCTGCCTGTCGTTAAACTATCTGCTGATTTCCTCCCTGGTACCTGTGAAAAATTAAAATAGGACGTAAGCTTTGAGACTTGTGTCCATTGGATAGCTTGAACAATTTTAAAGCAACTGTTAATTCCACATTTGCAGCAAAACCATATGCCCACACAGTAAAGCCAGAAGGGACTGCGGTGTGTAGGTTTCTCAGTAATATAACTCCACAGCCATCCCCATGTGGAAAATGTTTCCAATACAAATTGATTCATAACTTCACAAACACACTTTTGTCGTGGCAGAAAGCCAACTTACTGTGAGAGCCTCAGTGAAAAGTTCAGATTGCGAATGTTCAACCCCAATGAAGCCCCATATATGTAATTTTCTTTACAGCAGTGAACAATGTGAGTGTTGCACCGGATGTAGAACTATAGAAATGTCACATGCAATATTGCCATTACCTTATGCATGCTTCACCCCTGCCATCACTCTTACTCACAGTTCCTTGATGTTATCAAACGTCCTTCCTCACCTGCATCCAGTCAGATGCAGAAGGAAGGCAGAGGTCAAAGATGCACTATATGCATCCACATTCTGCATGCTATCAATGCCCAAGTTTTGGGGACAGTTCTTAAACATCCCCACCTCTTTAAGTCCTCGAAAACAGAGGCAAGCAACCATTTGAGGACATGAGAGTAACCCTTGGAACTGTACCAGAAATAAAGCACAATAGGTAAACCTAGACCAAATAAAAAACACGAGATGAGGCGTCATTAAATAGTGTAGCCTGGAGAGGTGCATGAAAAACCCCTACAAGCTTTTTAAGCATTACCAAAGAGACACACAACGCCATTTTGAGTAAGTTGGCAAACTAGTGCACAAAACTATATTCAAAGATTAATTAAACATCCAACAAAGAAATGCAAATACCTGCTTCAGGACCTTTAGCAAACACAAGCCCAAATATATATTGAGTCTTTGTGAAAGACCAGCTAAATTCAACAAACATATATACAACCAAATCCACACCTGTGAACCCGTACAGTTCTTATGAGAAAAAACATAATTGTTATGTTCTCCCTCAAGCAGATTACATTCAAATTTTAAACATTAAAATATGTGCATATGCACACTCCTGCAACATTCCCTATGTGTAGTGTTTTATGTATAGGCTTTCAATGAGGAACATATGGCATGAGCACCAGTTGCATTACAGTACATTCATTTTGTTACGCACAGGGAGATTAGGGGATTTGCCCAGAATCAAAGGATGTTGTCCCAGAGACCACTACCTGCCCTTAATAAATTAAACATGTCTGGTGGTGGCAGCCTAAGCAGCCACTCAGTCAGGTCACTAGAAGTTGGTCGAATTTCAGGGGGCATCTCTAAGTTGCCCTCTGTTGTGCATTTTACATTAAATCCCACACTGGCATCAGTGTGGGTTTAATGTGCTGAGAAGTTTGATACCAAACTTCCCAGTTTTTAGTGTAGCCATTATGGTGCTGACAAACTCCCAGCACCACATACTCTTAATGGCAACACTGCACTTACAATGCCCAAGAATGGATTTGGGCACTGTAGGGGCACAGGGCTCATTCCCTTGTGCCCTCACCACTGGCATGGTGCACCCAGCTGGAGGGGTGGCTGATCTAGGCCAGGGCAGTGTCTTGTTAGGCATGGCACACAGGACTGTCTGCCATGTCGACTCTTTACTTTGTTCTGCACCAAGACATGCAGCCTGAAAAGGCAGTGTGTGTGAAAAGGTGCAGGGCCTCTAAGGGTGGCACAATAAGTGCTGCAGCCCTTAGGGGCCTTCCCTGGTCACAGTGCCCTGGGTACCTGTGGTACCATTTACCAGGGGCCCACCTGTGGCCAGGGATGCCAATTGGGTTTAGGCTTCAATGCAGTTTTAGGGAAGGAACATAGGCCCTGGATAACTGATTAGCAGGAGCCCAGGGCACACTCAGTCAAAGTACATCAGCAATTCAGCAAAAAGTGGGGGCATACCATGCAGAAAGAGGGCACTTTCTCACAATCTCCCCCACCACCACAATACCAGTCTAAAAAAAGTGTTTGAAAATTGCATTTATTTTTTATGGTGTGGCCTGTTATATCCAGACACTGCTTCTAATATAAAGTTAAGTATGTCAGCCTGCTGCGTGTCCTCAAACAGGCCCAGACTATGTATTGTGCTAGGTGAGTATTCACTGTGCCATAGGGTTCTTCACTGTGCTTTGGTACTACTGAGGGTGCAATAGCTGTTGCAAATAATGCTCTGATAACTGCACTCGAGTGTTGATCTTGCATGCTCAGATGTCATACAGCAGAGTTACCCTTTAGACCACAGATAAAGCATGATGACACTGTCCACAGTATTTCATTATGAGACACACATTGTCCCTTCAGATTACATATTTTCTTAGAGTATAACTGTTGCCCTGCTTAAGGCGGCATTCATTGCTAATCTGATTTCAGTTTCTGAAGCACTATTGACCAATGCTAGAATAAGCCTCATGTTCTTGATAGTGTCCTCATTTCACCTAATAAGTAAATTACACAATAACATGCACATTTCAATATTTCCCTGTGTATAAAACACCATTCCAATGCCATGCTCTGCCTTTCCCCCTGGGTGGTGTAAAGCACCATTGCTGCCATGCCAGTAAAATACATCACATTGATTTATTTAAATAAACATAGGAACATTTACTTTGGGAACATACAAAAATACATACCAAATAACATAAATTGAAACTACTCTCCCTTGCTCTCAAGCAGATCTAGGATGGCTTTGATCGTTATTTACAGTGAAGTTTCACTCTTCCTTGAGAAACATGCGTAATCTTTTCTCGTCAGCGGGTGGGATGATCCAAGATCTGTTTTACTGTCCCTGCACTATTCTATTTCTAGACGGCTGCAGTCGGAAGATTATTGAAGGTGCTGCCAGTGCGCTGTGAGCCAAGTGGTTTTGGGACAAAATTCTGCTTTATAGGAAAATTATTATAATTGTATGCATGCACCAAAGTTAAAACGCATGAGTGACAGCTGCACTATAAACAGATAGCTTTCAACATGACATTCCAAATCCAAATCCAGAAAGACTACATATTTCTTCACCTTTGCTAAGACTGATTCTTAGAAAATCGGTTGTCTTCAGCCTGGGACTCCATCACCACATCCATAGCCACAGAAGTCTTTGACACTTGTTCCAGCACCGATACAGTATGCATCCTCCTTGCCGCAGCCTGTACCAAAGAATACTTCTTAGCCTATGCCACAGCTGCATGCTCCTCTACTGTTGGCATCCATATCTAAAGCATTTAATTTTTCCCACAAAACCATGTCCAGCTGCATTCTTTAAACAATTCCTACCTGTGATTGTACCAGACATCACTAATATGGAATGCCTCTCTTACCATGGGAGTTGTTCATGGCCCCCGATCAAGCGACTACCACCCCGGTCGTTAAAAATCTAACAGCAGATGGGCCTGTCTCAGGAAACGGTCGAGTCAACCCCGTGCATAAAAAGAAAAGTTACAATACAAATCCAAAAACGTTTTGGTACAGAACCAACTCCGCCATGATCGTCAGTTAATATTCAGAGTGACACAACTAGGGCACAGAATCCATATTAGCCAATATCACAGAATCTCCCTCTCCCTCTATACATGTACGAAAAAATCCTGACAAAGCGTTAAGAGGCAAGGTTCACACAGGTTCACGTGGCGCTTTACAGAAACAGCGCCCATTTCAGAAAGGTAGCCAGTGCCACTTGTTAATGGGTGTTAAAATGGGTGTGCACAGTGCACTGCAGCAAGTTAGCAACTTCCAAAAATGCCTGCATGGGCCTCACCTGGGCAGGGGCTTCTGATAAACTGCTGCGCCGTCACAGTCAGTCTCAAACAATCGGGGAACTACTGCAGGGGGAGGGGCACTGAGGGGCCAGGAAGTGTCAGGGGCAACCTGCGGGTGGGAGCGGGGGGATGGAGGGGATTCAGAGGGGCATGGAAGCAGCAATATTAAGTGTAAAAGAGAGCGGAAATGGGGCATTTACCTCACGCACAAGAATTAGAAGGCGGCTTACAGAGACACACTGGAAAGTATAAAATATTATGTTCTTAAACATATATAAAGATATATTAGTCACAGAGATAATGGCAACAAATCATCACTGGGCACATACAGTGATAGAAATGAAAACTAAAAATAAATCATGAATGCAAGTGGGAGGACCGATACAACGAGTTGGAATACTGAAAAGAAACCGAGAATGACAGCAAGGGAAATAACAAAAAAGATGGAAAATGGAGAGTGGTTTTCGAGAGAGAGAGAAAAGAGAACTAGGCAAGAATGGGAAGGGAGATAATGAGAAAAGTGGGTGGCGATAAAGGGAAGGAGGAAGAAAAAACGAAAATTGAGCATTACAGTACATTCATTTACAGGGCTTGCAACAATTATTTCTCAGGCTTCGCTGTGGCCCGGAGCATGTTTTTTGAGTTTCACTCTCGCCACTGTCGCCAGTAAATCCCTTGGGGCCTGTGTACTAAGGACATGTGCCCTGCTAGAGACACGAAGTGTGAGAAAGTTACTTCAGCAGGATTCCCGAGCTTGCTTCGGGGCCATTTGATTATGTTCCTGGGAAAATTGGAATTACTTCGTTTTCCACTCATTGGTCTATCTTCTGCCCCTTTTTTCTCACCCGGTCAGGCGGGGAACGATTCCCACAACTGTCAGAGCCGGTGACATTACTCGATGGCAAAATAATATACAGGCTGTGAGGCTGTTAAAATAATTTTTCTAGAAAACTGAGACACTAGAAACAAATTGACTTAAATCAAACACAAATATCACTTAAACATACAACAGATCAGAAGTGTTATTAATAGAACTGCGTAAGCTTTATACTCATTAAACAATTAATTTAAGCTGAGGGAATTCCGAAGGGAGATGAAATGAACTATGATAAAAAAAAGCTTTGCTGTCAAACATATTTTTCTTGATTTAATCCCGGTTAATATCAATTAGTCAATTGTTTATTCCCAAAAGCTGAAAGCTGTGATCAGTAGTCTGACTGTACAGATGCCAAAACTAACTTTGAAATATATCGGTACCACACCCTTCAGCTGTTTTGAACGGGCTTTTCAAAATGGATGCAGTTATGCAGAAAAAATGAAGCACTTTCTCACTGCTGTGACATGGCACTCAGCACTCTTCACCTGACAAATTCTGTTTTACGGATACTTCAGACCCTAATCTGAATAGGTTTTTGATGGTTTTGCAGCACTCTACAGCAAACTTTAGAGTATCAATTAGCAGCAGGAATACCAGTTCGCTTCCATTAACGAAAGGAACTGCTGCTTACCTCAGGAAAGGGTGCTACCTGTGCTTAATTTTACTGCCCAATGCCCATCTGCTCGCACAAGACCTGTTCACCTCCACTTGTTGGTGAACCTCACTGTCCCTGCGTTTCCCATGCATTCCTTTGAACTCACAACCGGCCGACAGACCCGTGGACCGACAGAGACAGGCTCCTGGCGGGCCTCAAATCCTTTCCTGGAATGAGGCCCGCCAGGAGCCTGTCTCTGTCGGTCCACGGGTCTGTCGGCCGGTTGTGAGTCTGTCTCTAGGACAGTGGTCCGGGCCTGCTGGCGTCACAAGTACTGGCGAGGAGTCAGGGGCAGGTTTGGGGACGACAGCTTGGGTGTCACTGTCCGGACAGTGAGTTTCACACCTCTGTGTATCAGACAGTGTGCAACCCACTGCATGGCATCGGACAGTGAGGCGCAAACCCGGATTGTCGGGCAGTGAGATTGGCACCTCAGGAGTTTGAACGGTGTGCCTCGCACTACAGGGCATCGGGTAGGGGACCCACACCCGGGGTTACACAGTATGTCAGTCTCACACTCTTGGGTGGCGGGCCTCGCGTGCGTCATAAAAATCTAACAGCAGATGGGATAGGCCTGTCTGAGGAAACGGTCACTGATGTCAACCCCCGAACCCCGTACATGAAAAGAGATAAGAAGAGACTAACAGAAGTTACACAAATCCCAAAACTGCCCGCATGGGCCTTACCTGGGCAGGGGCTTCTGATGAACTGCCGTGCCGGCGTCACAGTCAGTCCAATCAATCGGGGAACTACTGCAGTCCAGTCCTTGCAGTGCACTCCGACCGTGATCCAGATCCTCCTTCCAGAATGTTCCAAGTTCCACCACAGGACACGCGCAGGAAGGGTCGAGTCTGCGCAGACCCGAATCCTCGGCTTCCCGCCTGCCACACCCCTTTCCCAACTCGTCACAGGGTGGGGTGGGTCTCACCACGCCCTGTAATGAGTTGGGAAAGCTCTCCACTCTCTGATTGACGTGGAGGGTTAGCGATACCGGGCATGGGCATAAAGCGCCCGGGGCTAACTTTGCCTTCACGCCATCAGGGGGTGGAGACTGGGTTGTGAAGCTAGGTCTTTGCCGAGCTGATGACATCACAGCCTTCGGGGCTGTGAGGTTGTCGGCCCGGCAAACACTTCGGCTTCTTTTGGGACCGCAAGGGGGAGCATGCAAGGGTAGAGACACGTGGGTGAGTGACATCCCTCCAGCCATCTCACTATCACGGTGCGGCGGCAATAGACTCTCTGACTGACTCAGACTTAGTGACTTGTACTGAGTGTAAATATAAGTTATATTTATTTTGTAATTTAATTTACAAAAGAAAACGGATTTTAACATTGAATCCGAGCAACTTTTGGTAACGGGGGCGGAGCCCCGACGCCCTCGGGGAGAAACCGCCACTGACAGGCAGGCCCCCAGACTACTCAAGTTGTTTAGGCTATTCACGTTCAAGGTTGTTTTGTTTTTGGAGATTGTTTTGTGTACTGCTGGAGATTTTCGTAAGCTTCGTTTAGATAAGGGCTGGAACACATGAGAGCAGAAGGAACGTGAGAACTCTTTTGCCTTAGGAATGCTTGCATGGAGAGTGGCCAACTCCAGTAAGTTTCCTTGGCGCAGAGGAGGGCCTCTCGGAAACTTCTAGTGTGCTTTGAGAATATAAAGCTGGGGTTTGTTGACCTGTTAACCGGGATTTGTTTGGAAATCTGAATGCGGACAGACGCGTCTACTTCAGTACAGCAGTTCCCGGTTTGCTGAGTCTCTTGACCCCGGCTGTGAATCCCCCAGTCTGGAGTAGGCCAAGATGCAGAGTTTGCAGCCGGTGAGGTGTTTTATTTTTGATTATTGACTTTGTGATATATGAGTGTGTCTGTGTGCACATTCAAGGCTTCAGTGGTTGTAATCATCTGATGTATTTAGTGTATATATCTTTCTGATTTCTTAGAGTAGACGTCCATATTATTATCTGCTTGTATTTCATTCCATATTATTATCTGCTTGTATTTCATTTCATATTGTTATCTGCTTGTATTTCATTTCATGTATTTTATTCAATGCATTTAACAGTTGCATTTGCCTACTTATAAGTGTGTTATTATTTCTTGCATATATATATATATCTCTGTATACATTTGAATGTTGTTCATTTGACATCTGGTAAAGTTTTTTTGTTAGAGAGTGTTGCATAAATAAAACCCCATGCCTTATTCCGAGAACAGTCTTTTGATGTGTTTCCTTTTATAAGAGTGAAATCCCTTTCCTGGTGGTGTTTTCATTGCTTTGCCGTGTTTGTGCCTCCGTGTGGGAGGGTGGTGTGAGAAAGTGCCCTCTTTCTGCATGGTTGCCCCCACTTTTTTCTGAATTGCTGATGTGCTTTGACTGAGTGTGCCCTGGGCTCCTGCTAATCAGGTACCCAGGGCCTATGTTCTTTCCCTAAAACTGCATTGAAGCCTAAACCCAATTGGCATCTCTGGCCTCAGGTCAGCCCCTGGTAAATGGTACCACAGGTACCCAGGGCACTGTGACCAAGAAGGTCTCTAAGGGCTGCAGCACTTATTGTGCCTCCCTTAGAAGTCCTGTACCCTTACACTCACACACTGCCTTTGCAGGCTGCGTGTTTTGGTGCAGAACAAAGTGAAGAGTCGACATGGCACACATCTCTGTGTGCCATGCCTACAACCCACTGCCCTGGCATAGATCAGTCACCCCTCTAGCTGGGTGCACTATACCAGTGGTGAGGGTACAGGTGCATGAGCCCTGTACCCCTACAGTGTCTAAGGCCATTCTTAGACATTGTAAGTGCAGTGCTGCCATTAAGAGTATATGGTGCTGGGAGCTTGTCATTACGAACTCCACAGCACCATAATGGCTACACTGAAAACTGAGAAGTTTCTTATCAAACTTCTCAGCACATTAAACTCAAACTGATGCCAGTGTGGGATTTAATGAAAAATGCACACAGAGGGCATCTTAGAGATGCCCCCTGAAAACTAACCTACCACTAGTGTCCAGGCTGAGTGGCTGCTTTCAGCTGCCACCACCAGACATGTTTCTGGACCCCTGGGTCAAGAGCCTGCTTCTCTCTTGGGCCTGAAACAATGCACATCCTGGGACGAGGTTCCAAGCCTCCTCCCCAGGATGGGCAGGGTTCACGAAGGGAAGCTTCAAAGGCTTGCCGCCTTTGTGAGCTTCCCCAGGCCACTTGCTGCTTTTAGCAACTGGTCCCCACTGGTTCTGACCCCCACTTTGGGCAGGAGAACCGGCGGGAAAAACAAGTGAGGAAGAGAGGTGTGCCCACCTCTGCCAACTCTACCCCTCAGGTGGGGGAGGCGAGGTGAAGCACAACTCTCAGTCCCTGCCATCTTGCAGATTGGGGACTCAGCCAACCAGGGACAGGCTCATGCCCCCCTCCCACTGGAGGGTGGCATAATAGGGGGTGTACCCACCCCAGGAAGGGACCCATTGGTCCCTACCTTTTACCTACCTGTAACGCCCCTAAATCTATAATTTAGGGGCACCCCTGAACCTTGCTTCCTCAGACAAGAACCTGCAACAAGAAAAGAAGAAGAAGGACTGAACAGCCGTGCCGAAGCTAACAAGAGGAAGACGCCCACTGACTTGGCCCCAGCCCTACCAGCCTGTCTCCCCCTCGAACCTGCTCCTGCGAAATCCCGGTGTGTCCTGCAGCCAGCAACCTCGAAAACCCCGGAGGACCTGCCTGCCTTCAACCACAAAGACTTTGCCTCCCGTGAACACCGGATTGGTTCACGGATTGGACACCGCAAATCGACCCCACTCTGCACCCGCCATCCACGGCCTGAGCTCGAGTGGGCAAACACCACGAGGAGGTCCCCCCGGCAATCCTGACCCAAGATCCGGCGACCCCTGACCTGCCTCAAGCCTCCAGCCGACGCCTGCAGCCTAAATCCAGAAGGTCCCCCCAACCGCGACCAGGAGCTGGTAAGAAGATCCGACCCCAAAAGGCACCCCTGCACCCGACGCCCCACGGCCTTGGGTGGCCAAACCGACGGTGCCTAACCAACCCCTAACTTCTCAACTTACCTCTCGAAGTGGTGGTCGCACCCAGAAGACCTTCGTCCCCAAGCCTGCAGTGCCTTTGCAAACCTGAGGTTCCCCATTGCAAACAACATGGCGCCCGACGTCAAAACAGCACCCTGCACCCAGCCGCCCTAGTGCCGCTGAGGGTGCACCTTTGGTGCTACTTTGTTTCCCCATTTGCCCTGAGCTAAAGTCCAGGAGCTTTGCTCCCACAACCAAGTGGCCTGCTCGTCAGCAGCCACCAACCGGAGGCCCCCTATCCCCCATTGGATAACATTGGGCCTCAGCACTCTGCACCCGGCCGCCCTAGTGCCGCTGAGGTTGTAACAAGAGTGCATCCTTGACCCTGGGGGACCCCTGAGTCTACCCCCAGAACCTCAACTCCCACTACCAAATACTTACCTCAAAACCGATAACACTATTTTCCTCCATAGGATAACATTGACTGTTTTTCTTGGAAAGGTTTTCAAGTGTGGAGTTTGAAAACCTAAAGAAATTATTTAAAATTGTACTGTTTAACAAAAACGATTTTACTTACCTGTTTACAGGAAATGTCCCAGAGTAGTATCCAGGTATACTACTCTGTGTAAGAAAAGTAATCTCAAAAGTAACTTACGTGTAATCTTACTGAAAATCCCATTCAAAGTATATGTACTGTATTCTGAAAAGCATTGCATTATCAGTAACACTACTGTAATCAAATCAAAGTACATTTACAATTGCAATCCAAACTGTGTTACAATCTGTATATTTACTGCAAAGTACTTATCACTTACCTGTGCCAGGCTTGCTTGGTTCTAGGAAATAAAATAACTAAAATAATATTTTTATACAAAAACAATTGGTCTGAAGTTCAGTTTTTGAGTGTGTGAATTCATTTGCTGACTGAGTGTGTGCAACAAATGCTTAACACTGTCCTCTGATACTTCCTTAGTGCTCGACCACACTACCACAAATAGAGAGTGAGGTGCTATCTAACTTTACCTCTGCCTACCTTTGGGGTTCCACTGGACTATGTGCACACTATACCTCACTTTGGTATAGTATATACAGAGCCAGCTTCCTACATTGGTGGATCAGCGGTGGGATATACAACTTTGCATTTGTTGGACTACTTGGTTACCACCTGATCACACGACAGAACTCTTAAATTGTCTTTAGAATTCTGATTTTTCAAATTGCCATTTTTGCAAAATTACTAAAAGTCTTGTTAGGGCCTTGGTTAAGTCCCTTTAGAATTTTAGAAAACTAAAAGTCACTTTAGCTAGGGTTAGAGGGGTTAGAAGTTTTTTTAACAATGTCTCAAAACAAGAACCCAGCTGTTAGTGAAAATAACCACAATACCATAGAGCAGTGGTTCCCAAACTTTTGACTCCTGAGGACCCCCACTGAATCACTACTGGAAGCCGGGGACCCCCAAGCAATTTGTACAATTTCAATTTCAAAAAATTAAAACAGTAATTCCCCAAAAATACACAAACAAGTACACACCAAACAAATACTTGCATTACTAAAGCTTTTATTATTTTATATTGAAAAATATGCAAAAATCAAAACATTTTAATGGGAAGGATGGTGCTGCATCTCGGCGACTAACTTTTCAATGTTTGGTTTTATTTCGGAAAGTTGAATCGTTAGGTCAGATTCAACATTTTGCAAGCGATTTCTGTACTTATTTTTAAGGTACATAAGATTTGAGAAAGCCTTCTCACATAAATATGTGGTGGGGAAAGGAAGTAAAACCTTAAGTGCCTTGTACGATAATTCAGGGTAATCTGTTCGTACATGCAGCCAAAAATTTGTCAGACTTTTCCTTGAATTGAAGTTTAAGTGCACTATCTGTAGAGATTTCAATCAAACCGTTTTCTTCAGATGCGGTCAGCCCCATTAAATTGTCAATATCTACATTAAAAGGATCTTTAATCCAGTTTTTGCTTTCATCCGGAAGTGGAAAGTACTGACGAAAACTACACCGCATATCTTGGATATGCTGGATAAAAATTTCTAAGACTTTGTTCGATAATTCATCATCAGCAGATTCCAAGAATGTCTTCAGGTTATGAAAAGAATTAAAATTTCTTTGTGATAAGCGAAGAGTCTAACTTTTTTATCATTGCCTCAATCTTGTCTTCGACATTAAAAATTGTGATACCTACTCCTTGCATACTCAAATTGAGTGCATTTAAATGGGTGAAGATGTCTGCCATATATGCCAGCATAGCTAACCAAGTATAGTCATGTAAGCGCTCATGAAGTGCAAATGGAGATTCCAGTTCAGTGACGAAAACTCTGATTTCATCTCTTAATTCAAAAAGCCGAGACAAAACTCTACCATGAGACAGCCATTGGACATCTGTATGCAGCAAAAGCTGATGATGATCACTATCCATGGACTGACAAAGCTGTTCAAAAAGCCTTGAATTTAGTGACCTAGCTTTGATAAAATTTACAATTTTGACTGACTCATTCAAGACCTTTTTAATTCCTCTGGTATCTTCTTAGTGGCTAATGATTCTCGATGAATGCAACAATGATGCCATACAACTGAAGGGTTAATTTCCCTTATTCGTGCTACAAGTCCAGTTAGTCTCCCAGACATGGCACGTGCCCCATCTGTGCTGATTCCTATGCATTTGGACCACTGAATTCCATTTGATGTCAGAAAGTCATTGAAACTGCTGAAGACCTCTTCAGCAGTGGTATGTATCAAATAGCGGCAGAACAGTAAATCTTCAATAATGTTCCCCTCAAAATCGTATCTAACGTAGCACAGGAGATGAGATTTATTTGCTATGTCTGTACTTTCATCTACTTGCAGGCTATAATGCAGACTTTTACAAATTCTTTCGATCAACTGTTCCTTTATGTTGTCTGAAATGTTGTCAATTCGCTTTTTTACAGTGTTGTTAGATAATGGCACCAAATGAACATCTTTTGCTGCTTTTTCTCCAACCATTTCTGTCACCATGGCTTTAGCAGCAGGTACTATTAGTTCTTCAGCAATTGTATGAGGTTTTCCAGCTTTTGCTATGAGCATGGACACTTCATATGAAGCTTTCAGAGCATTTTCATTAACAGATCCTGTCGCAGTTTTCTTAATTATTTTTCTACTTTTTAGGAGCTCTTGCTCTTTATTCTTGAAGAATTCTATGGATTTAGTCGCATGTTCTTTATGCTTAGTTTCCAAGTGTCTTCGTAATTTAGAAGGTTTCATGGCCTCATTTGACAAAATTTCATAACATAGCACGCATTGTGGTTGCAGTTCATGTTCTGAACCTGAACATGTGAAACCCATTAGTAAATATTCACCATCGTATTTGCGACACTTCCTTTTCTTTTCACTTAAATCACTTTGTTTTGAGCATGATGGCCCATCATTGATTTCTTCAGTGGCTTTCCGCTTAAGGTTAAGCCAGCGATCCATCTTCCTTATGTTTAGGATACAAATGACAAGTCTATTTCACAACAGGTTATGGAATCAATTTCTATCAAAGCTATTTGGTGAGGCACGTAGTAGACCTTCACTACTTTACCTACTACAGGTTGCCCTCATCAGATGTTTCCGGACTACATATGCTTTGACGTTTAGAGATGAAGCAGCAGCTGTAAGAAGATTTTAACACTGTATCAGCACTTGTTGAAAAGACAGAGGACACTAGCAAATCATATGCATGGATATGAGAATCTTATGTACGCTACTTCAAGATAATTCCATTTGCTCAGTTTAATTAAACATAGCTCATTCATTTGGCCTCCATTGTGGAAGTAGTCCATTGTTGATTGCACGGAGAGGTTCGCACAATAGTATGGGAAAATATGATCAGGGTTGGAGTTAAGCGAGAACACTTCAGAAAGTCATTTTGTCTGCTACACAATGACCGTAACTGTGTTGAGGTTGAGATTCAATTTACACCTGAGTGTCACAGAAGTTTCCTGTGTGGTTCCTGGCAGCCATGGGACATGGCATGAGCAGCTGATGTGACATTGAGAACAGTTAAATGCATACACATACATGCCAACATTTTAGAAGAGGAAAGTGGGTTATTTAAAAAATGTTTGGGAGAATGTATTTCCTCCATTTACGTCTATTGAAGCAGAGGCAATTTCAGGCGGGAGACAGCCTGAATTGGGTCCATTGGCATGGCCATCTATGCATACAGTGGTGTCTTATTTAGTGGTACAAGGCTCCTGCTCTCAGCCATAGCAGCACCTCTACATTCTCAATTCAGAGGCTACGAGTGGTGACCCTTCCTTGCAGAAACAGGTTGAATGACTGAATTATTAGCATGTTTACCTATTCACCCTTTAAAAAGGTCTAAAAATATTATACCTTTATGAAGCATTTTATAATAAAGACATGCCCCAAGAAGCAACCAATGTTGTGAAAATTCTAACAAGATAGTGCACAAATCGATGAGTCCAGTGTATAGAGCAAATTCAAGGCCTATATTAGGAGTTCATCATGGAAGTGCAAGAGATGGCAGGATGGTATCTGCACAGGAGGCATATTGTTTCAGCAAGATCATGGAACAATGCTATTCCAATTACCATAAACACCTCTTAGGCATAATCTTTAGTCACAGACAGTAGAACAACATTTTACCACCAATGGGTGAGCAGTGCAGTTAAGGCATATTTCAGAGAGGCCTTGCATGGCACCTGACGAGACCCTCTCCTGTTAAGGTGCCCACTGCCTCCATCCCCTGCCAACAACAAACCACAAAGGCTACACAGTGTCTATTAAGTGGTCCTGATAAGGGAGCATATTCCACAACCGTTCATGCATACACAAATAGGATTTTTACACAGGGGCAGCTCATAGCTCACCGAAGACCCTAGCGACTGGTTCCTCCAGGTTCAGACCGGTGAACTTTCATACAGTTTTTTTTTTAAAGAGTTTTATATAGCGCGAACTAGACCCGAGGATATCAGGTATCAGAGCGCTTTACATGACCACCAGTTTCGTTACAGATGGACACATTAATTTTTGTTAGGCACGGGGAGATTAAGTGATTTGCCCAGAATCACAGGATGTTGAGCGTCCCTGCTGAAACTCGAACCCGGTTCACCAGCTTCGAGGTCGACCCTCTAGCCGTAAGGCTACGGGATTCGGAACTTTCAAATGGGGACCACTTGAGAAAGTCCCAGTGTACAAAGCTGCCGAGTTATCTAATGCCACAAGTAGCAAGTCGTAACCAGCCCAGGCCCTACAGCCAACAGAAGTGTGATTACCATTCTGGGACCTGTGTTTCGGCTGCCATCATACAGATAGGCTTATATCTCATGGAACTCAAAGTATTAGTGGCTAGAGAGCCACAACCCGGCGAAGGTGACATACCAAGCGTGGTTCCACCCGACTGTTCGCTGGGCTTTTATTTGAAGCCCACTCCTAGTGTTCACATTTATCCATCCAGGCCCTGCACGTGAATCTCTTTGCGGTGGACAATCTCTCCAGATGCTGCGCCCATTCCCTTCAAGGCCAGTGCCCTCACGGCACCTTTCGCACAAGGGTAGATGCCCTCAAAACACACTCTACCGGGCAGTGATAACACCGTCACACCAACAACACTCTGCCCAGGGGCAGTCAGTGTGCTCACAGCACCCTCCTTTAACAGATTTCGTGGCTGACTCTTCAGCAAACCTTTTGGGTGACGCGATCCCTTTACTTGCCATCACTTCATCTAACACCATTGCCCTTAACAGTACACTTCATCCAACTCCCAGAGAGTGCCATTTCCTAAAAACAAGAATGCAACAGCCCCCACAAAAAATGACAACATCCCACCATCAGATGTAATCGCTTATCTCAAGGCTCCCCAGATCCTACTCAGACTCTTGCCCTCTACTTTCACTACACCTGACCCCCAAACAAAGCCTTTCTTGCCCTACCCTCACTTACTGTGTCCCTCCCTTTATCATTAGCCCAGCTTTTCACACTCTTTTGTCGGTCTCTTGATTACTCTTCTCACTCTTTTGCTTTCAATTTTATTGTAATTTCCCTTGTCGTTTTTTACGGTGACTCCCTCAGTGCCACACTATTTCTAGGGCACAAAATCCTGCATTCTCTTCTTCCTCACTACTTCTCTTACAAACTCAGTCTCTGGTGACCTTTTCTCTCTCCAAAGTTTAAAAACCCTCCTCCTGGAGACCTTGTATAAAACACACACACAGGCACGCACGCACGCACACACTCTCTCTCTCTCTCTCTCTCTCTCTCTCTCTCTCTCTCTCTCTCTCTCTCTCTCCCCCTCCCCCCTCACTTTGAAGCCACGTTTGGCATGACCATGAGTGAATGTGCATGCCAGTGTGCAAGCCCAAATTTACCTAGGAAAGGTCAAAGGGGGTGAGCTTTGTCCCGTATAATTATTGAAGAATTTACAAAAAAACTCAGGGCCTGCTTCCTGAAGCTGACCTTCCGCAGGGTTTCTTCTAAGAAGGTAGCGATGTGTATAACTTCAAACCATCCAAATGGTGCATCTCACCAATTTACCCAGATCACACGTCTAAACTGCTATCGTTCCCTACCGTGTTCATATTTCAGTTTTTCCAAATTAGAAATGCACAATCAGTGCATATAAAATTGTTATTCGTTACATAACTGTAAATGAATACCTTGCGTAATAACAATCTTTGAAGACATCTTCCATTTGTTTATCTTTTAAGGCAGTAAACTGTTCGAGGGGAATTTGGGCGCTCAAAAACTATTACTTTCAGGTAACAGGCTGGCACAGCGCAGTTCAACAATCTGCGGGGCAATAATTAATGCTCTTCTGCAATCAGCTTCAAGATCGGGGACGAAAATAAATGAACCTTTCCGTGTAAATGACCCTTATATGTGAATTAAATTTTTCCCATTTCCCTTGTTAAAGCATGCGCGCGCTTTTACCGTAAATGCTGGCGTACACACACAAATTAAACACTTACATGCAGTTCCAGACGGAGAAGAGCCCTCCTGCCCGTTCGACGTGCTCCAGCCTCCAATGCTCTTCAATATCGACACACGAGGCACAGGTGTACCCTGCTTTCAGGGCAAATGGGGACATATGGTAGCAAAATGCCCTGGGCCTGGCAACAAACAGAAGAGGAAACGCATGCACTGCCGTGCGAGCGCGACGTCGGGTGACGGGCAGAAGTGAATAACACAATAAGGGCAATCACCCTTCAGCTTGCACCTATAGCTGAATGGTGATTGGCCAGATTGTATTGCAGTCTTGCCGCCCGGCGCCAACAACATTCACACCTCTTATGTGCTGTGAGGGCCGCCCGGCGCCAACAACATTCACACCTCTTATGTGCTGTGAGGGCGCATGGGCGTTTCGTTTTCACAACGACGGTAGGCACTCAAGTCCTGCGGACCCCCTGGGAATGTGTCACGGACCCCTGGGGGTCCGCGGACCACAGTTTGGGAAACGCTGCCATAGAGGACTTGGTTGAGGAGCTCAACCTCACCCCTTACCTTCACTTGTCTTTCAAGGAGGTAAGGTCCCTATGTAAAATTAAAAACATAGCCATGGGGTCCCATCCCACCAAACAAAAGCTCCAGGAGCTGTTGGCTGGGTATGCTAAGGACCACCCATCTGAAAATGGTGAAGATCAGTCAGATGAGGAAGGAGGGGAAAGGGATGACCTGGTAGATCAACCCCCTCCACTTCCTTGGGAGAAAAGGGTCCAAGTACCCTTGACTCCAAGAATCAACCTCTCAGTACCTAGATCCCACACAGGTGGATCAGGTACCACTGAGGACATTGAGGACAGCCTCAATGAGGAGGACAGCCTTTTAGAGAGGCTGACCAAAAGACTGGATCTAGAGACCAGGTTGCTGGCTCTAGAAAGAGAGAGAGCAGAGATGGGCCTAGCACCCATCAATGGTGGCAGCAATTTACTTAATAAGGATAAAGAGCAATCTTATGATCCTAAAATCCCCAAAGGGATTGCCCCTAAATATGAGGAGAGTGATGATATCACAAAATGGTTCACAGCCTTTGTGAGGGCTTGTGAACTGAGAAAAGTGAAGAAGTCACACTGGGGGGCACTCCTTTGGGAACTGTTCTCTGGTAACTGCAGAGACAGACTCCTGACCCTTTCTAGGGCAGATGCTGGGTCTTATGACCTCATGAAGAGAACTCTGATTGAGGGATTTGGACTCACAACTGAGGAATATAGAATTAGATTCAGGGGGCTCACAAAACCCAAAACCAATCCTGGATTGACTTCGTAGACTACTCAGTTAAAACACTAGATGGTTGGTTAACTGGACACAATGTGCATGATTTCAATGGACTTTACAATCTGTTTATGAAAGAACATATTTTATGTAATTGCACTAATGAAAAGTTACATCAGCATTTGGTAGACCTAGGTCTAATTTCTCCCCAAGAATTGGGAAAGAAGGCAGACCACTGGGTCAAGACAAGGGTGACAAAACAACCACTGGGGGTGACCAAAAGAAAGGGGTTACAAAACCTCCCCAGGGGAAAGGTGGTGAGAATTCCCAAGATAAAAAGCCTGAGTCTTCTAAAGGGCCCCAAAAACCTGCACAGGGGGGTGGGTCCCAAAACTCTTCCCAGTACAATAATAGGTACAGGGGAAAGAACTTTGATCCTTTAAAAGCCTGGTGTAACAACTGTAAGAAGTTGGGACACTTAACTGGAGATGCTGCTTGCCCAAACAAGAAGGCCCCTAGTCCTACAACAGCTACTCCTGGTGTAGCAAGTCTCCAAATGGGATCAACAGTGTGCCAAGAGCAAATCGGGTTGCACACTGAAGCAGCTCTAGTTTCAGAAGGGGAAGTTGAGTTTGCCACTGTAGCTGTGCGGCCACCCAACTTAAAAAAGTACTTACAATACCCTTGGATTAATGGAACTAGGATAGAAGCTCTGAGGGATACAGGTGCCAGTGTCACTATGGTGAAAGATACACTGGTTTCCCCTGAGCAATACTTGATTGGGAGCACTTACCCAGTCACCAATGCTGACAGTGTTACCACTAACCATGCAATGGCTATGGTGACATTAGACTGGGGGGGGGGGGGTTACTGGCCTGAAACAGGTAGTGGTCTCTCCAAAGCTACCAGCTGCATGTCTGCTTGGCAATGACCTGGAAACCTCAGCATGGGCTGAGGTTGAACTAAAAACCCATGCAGCAATGCTGGATATCCCTGAATTGGTGTGTGTAAAAACAAGCACAGAGCAGAAAACAGGGTGAAAAAGAAGTGTTGGAGCCTGAAAGTATGGCCCAACCTTCCAAGAGAAAAGGTAAGAAGACTGGGGAACCAGCTTCTGTACAGCAAAAGGATCAGGACCCCTCTCCTCAGGGAGAGGACTTGGACACCCCAGAAGGAACTGAGCCCATGGAGCTTGACCCTTACCAGGTTGAACTCTTGGGCCCAGGGGGACCCTCTAGGGAAGAGCTGTGCCTTGGACAGCAGGACTGTCCAACTCTTGAAAGCCTGAGGCAGCAAGCTGCTGCACAGGAAAAGGGAGATGTCAGTGGTACCCACAGAGTTTATTGGGAAGAGGGACTACTGTACACTGAGGCCAGAGACCCCAAACCTGGAGCCACTAGGAGAGTGGTAGTGCCTCAGAAGTACAGGGAGTTTCTCCTAACTTTAGCTCATGGCATCCCCCTAGCTGGACATCTGGTCCAAACCAAGACTTGGGAAAGGCTAGTTAGCCACTTTTACTGGCCCCAGATGTTCCAAAAAGTAAAGGAGTTTGTCAGCTCCTGTGTCACCTGTCAGGCCAGTGGCAAGACAGGTGGACCCTCAAAGGCCCCCCTGATACAACTACCTGTGGTGGGGGTCCCCTTTGAAAGGGTAGGGGTGGACATAGTGGGTCCACTTGAACCTCCCACAGCATCAGGAAACAAATTCATTCTAGTGGTAGTGGATCATGCCACGAGGTATCCTAAGGCAATACCCCTTAGGACTACTACAGCTCCTGCAGTAGCCAAGGCCCTCATTGGTGTCTTCACCAGGGTATGGTTTCCTAAGGAGGTGGTTTCAGACAGAGGTTCCAACTTCATGTCTGCTTACCTAAAACACATGTGGAAAGAGTGTGGAGTGCAGTACAAGTTTACTACACCCTATCACCCACAAACCAATGGCCTTGTTGAGAGATTCAACAAGACATTGAAAGGCATGATTATGGGACTCCCTGAAAAACTCAAAAGGAGATGGGATGTCCTCTTACCATGCCTGCTTTTCGCTTACAGAGAGGTGCCACAGAAGGGAGTAGGGTTTTCCCCCTTTAAACGTCTGTTTGGCCATTCTGTGAGGGGACCACTCTGTCTTGTAAAAGAGGGTTGGGAGAAGCCTCTCCAAGAACCCAAACAAGATATTGTGGACTATGTGCTTGGCCTAAGGTCCAGAATGGCTGAGTACATGGAAAAGGCCTCCAAAAATCTGGAGGCCAGCCAGGAGCTTCAGAAGCACTGGTATGACCAAAAAGCTACACTGGTTGAATTTCAACCTGGGCAAAAGGTGTGGTTTTTGCAGCCAGTGGCACCAAGGGCACTCCAGGACAGATGGAGTGGCCCTTACCCTATCCTAGAAAAGAAGAGTGAGGTCACCTACTTGGTTGACCTGGGCACAAGCAGGACACCCAAAAGGGTTATCCATGTGAACTGCCTTAAGCTCTTCCATGACAGGGCTGACATCACCATGCTGTTGGTGACTGATGAGGATCAGGAGACAGAGAGTGAGCATCTACCTGACCTCCTCTCATACAGCCCAAAAGATGGGTCAGTGGATGGAGTTGTCATTTCAGACACCCTCTCTGCCCAACAGCAGACTGATTGCAAGCAAGTCTTGCAGCAGTATGCAAAGCTCTTTTCCTTGACCCCTGGTCAGGCAAACTGGTGTACCCATGATGTGGACACTGGTGACAGTTCACCTGTCAAAAACAAAGTCTATCGACAGTCTGATCAAGTCAAGGAAAGTATCAGAGCTGAAGTCAGCAAGATGCTGGAGTTAGGGGTTATTGAACCCTCTGAGAGCCCCTGGGACAGCCCAGTGGTTCTAGTCCCCAAACCTCATCCACAGGGTGGAAAGAGAGAAATGAGGTTCTGTGTGGACTACAGAGGGCTCAACTCTGTCACCAAGACAGATGCTCACCCTATCCCAAGAGCAGATGAGTTGATAGACAAATTTGGTGCAGCCAAATTTCTAAGTACCTTTGACTTAACTGCAGGGTACTGGCAAATTGGCATGGCCCCAGGAGCAAAAGAAAAGACAGCATTCTCCACACCTAATGGGCATTATCAGTTTACTGTTTTGCCCTTTGGTTTAAAGAATGCCCCTGCCACCTTTCAGAGGTTGGTGAATCAAGTCCTTGGTGGATTGGAGTCCTTTAGGGCAGCTTATCTACATGATATTGCTGTCTTTAGCTCCACCTGGCAGGATCACCTGATCCACCTTGGGAAGGTTTTAAATGCCCTGCAAACTGCAGGCCTAACTATCAAGGCATCCAAATGCCAGATAGGGCAGGGAACTGTGGTGTACTTGGGCCATCTTGTTGGTGGAGGCCAGATACAACCCTTTGTCAGGAAGTCCCTGTCCCAATCGAGGGAGCAGAAGAGAAGGAATACGATGACCCGATTCCTTCATATATATCTCCCCTCCTTTACTTACAGCCCCCCTTCGTTACATGGCATGACAACCATCCGCCAGAAATAGAGGAAGATATACAAAGGAGCGACCCCTTTAAGCAAGACTCAAGCGAGAGCAGAACGGCTGACATCAGGAGTCACATGTGTTATGAGGGCGTCCCAAAGAGACCGGCGGGCGCTCCAGAGAAGTTTTCCGAAACGCCGAGAAGGGAAACAGCGCGACTGGATGACCGCCCGGAGAACCGGAGGCCGGAGGAAGAGGCGACACTAGTACCGGGAAGCACAACTGAGCCCAGAGACGAACGCGGCTTCCACAAGGAGAAAACAGCTGATCCCAGTAGAGAAGGAAAAACTGAAGAAGCCGCTGACCAGACGCCACAGAATAGAGCGGAATCACTCCGCCATGACCCCAGAGGGACGTGGCTTTCCCAGGTGCGAGGGCGTCTGCGGGGCTATTTGAGGGGTAAACTAAATAGCAGTACGTGAGGAGATGGGGGAGGGAGAAACGGAAAGAAACAGGAGAACGAAGGGGAAAGACGGGAAGAGCAAAAGAGAGCTTGGTGCTTTCCTCCATCAGATTTTGTTTTGGTTTACTCCATCTCCCCACTCCCTCCACATTATGCTTTCTTTCTTTTATTTACCCCCCACTCCCTCCCCTATTTATACTATTTACCACTGAACACTTACCTGAGCCTTTCTTCTGTCCGAGGGACGACGGTGGCCAGGAAGACTCCTCAAAAAGGGACTGACATAGAAGACCCTGCAGAAAAAAGGAGACAAGAAAAGAAGAAAAAGGACATTAAAACTAATTGAAGCACAAATAAAATATACTACAAAGAATTTGTCACCTGTATTGAGTTCCTTCTTATTGAGAAACTCCTACACCCTTACAGCCCAAGATCCAGGCCATCCTGGACTGGGCAGCTCCAACAACCCAGATCCATGTCAGGGCATTCCTTGGCTTGACTGGGTACTACAGGAGGTTTGTGAAGGGATATGGGTCCATTGTGGCTCCCCTCATAGAACTCACCTCCAAGAAGATGGCCAAAAAGGTAAACTGGACAGTTAGTTGTCAAAAGGCTTTTGACACCCTGAAAGAGGCTATGTGCTCAGCACCAATTCTCAAAGCTCCAGACTATGCCAAGGAGTTCATTGTGCAGACTGATGCCTCTGAGCTTGGGATAGGAGCGGTCCTATCCCAGACCAATGATGAAGGCCAAGACCAACCTTTTGCTCTTATAAGCAGAAGGCTTCTCCCCAGGGAGCAGCGTTGGAGTGCCATTGAGAGGGAGGCCTTTGCTGTGGTTTGTTCCCTGAAGAAGCTGAGACCATACTTGTTTGGTACTCACTTCCTAGTTCAAACTGATCACAGACCTCTCTTATGGCTAATGAAAATGAAAGGTGAACATCCTAAACTGTTGAGGTGGTCCATCTCCCTACAGGGAATGGACTTTGTAGTGGAACACGGACCGGGGACTGCCCATGCCAATGCAGATGGACTTTCCAGGTTCTTCCACTTAGAAAATGAAGACTCTCTAGGGAAAGGTTAGTCTCATCCTCTTTCGTTTGGGGGGGGGGTTGTGTGAGAAAGTGCCCTCTTTCTGCATGGTTGCCCCCACTTTTTGCTGAATTGCTGATGTGCTTTGACTGAGTGTGCCCTGGGCTCCTGCTAATCAGGTACCCAGGGCCTATGTTCTTTCCCTAAAACTGCATTGAAGCTTAACCCAATTGGCATCTCTGGCCACAGGTCAGCTCCTGGTAAATGGTACCACAGGTACCCAGGGCACTGTGACCAGAGAAGGCCTCTAAGGGCTGCAGCACTTATTGTGCCACCCTTAGAGGTGTTGTACCCTTACACTCACACACTGCCTTTGCAGGCTGCGTGTTTTGGTGCAGAACAAAGTGAAGAGTCGACATGGCACACATCTCTGTGTGCTATGCCTACAACCCACTGCCCTGGCATAGATCAGTCTCTCCTCTAGCTGGGTGCATTATACAAGTGGTGAGGGTACAGGTGCATGAGCCCTGTACCCCTACAGTGTCTAAGGCCTTTCTTAGACATTGTAAGTGCAGTGCTGCCATTAAGAGTAAATGGTGCTGGGAGTTTGTCATTTCGAACTCCACAGCACCATAATGGCTACACTGAAAACTGAGAAGTTTGGTATCAAACTTCTCAACACATTAAACCCACACTGATGCCAGTGTGGGATTTAATGAAAAATGCACACAGAGGGCATCTTAGAGATGCCCCCTGAAAACTAACCCACCACCAGACATGTTTCTGGACCCCTGGGTCGAGAGCCTGCTGCTCTCTGGGGCCTGAAACAGTGCACATCCTGGGACGAGGTGCCAAGCCTCCTCCCCCAGGATGGGCAGGGTTCACGAAGGGGAAGCTTCAAAGGCTTGCCGCCTTTGTGAGCTTCCCCAGGCCACTTGCTGCTTTCAGCAACTGGTCCCCACTGGTTCTGACCCCCACTTTGGGCGGGAAAACCGGCGGGAAAAACAAGTGACGAAGAGAGGTGTGCCCACCTCTGCCAACTCCACCCCTCAGGTGGGGGATGCGAGGTGAAGCACAACTCTCAGTCCCCGCCATCTTGCAGATGGGGGGACTCAGCCAACCAGGGACAGGCTCATGCCCCCCTCCCACTGGAGGGTGGCATAATAGGGGGTGTACCCCCCCAGGGAAGGGACCCATTGGTCCCTACCTTTAACCTACCTGTAATGCCCCTAAATCTAGTATTTAGGGGCACCCCTGAACCTTGCTTCCTCAGACAAGAACCTGCAACAAGAAAAGAAGAAGGACCGAACAGCCGTGCCGAAGCTAACAAGAGGAAGACGCCCACTGACTTGGCCCCAGCCCTACCGGCCTGTCTCCACCTCAAACCTGCTCCTGCAAAATCCCGGTGTGTCCTGCAGCCAGCAACCTCGATCCTGACCCGAGATCCGGCGACCCCTGAACTGCCTCAAGCCTCCAGCCGACGCCTGCAGCCTAAATCCAGAAGGTCCCCCCAACCGTGACCAGGAGCTGGTAAGAAGATCCAACCCCAAAAGGCACCCCTGCACCCGACGCCCCACGGCCTTGGGTGGCCAAACCGACGGTGCCTAACCAACCCCTAACTTCCCAACTTACCTCTAGAAGTGGTGGTCGCACCCAGGAGACCTTCGTCCCCAAGCCTGCAGTGCCTTTGCAAACCGAAGGTTCCCCATTGCAAACAACAGGGCGCCCGACGTTGAAACAGCACCCTGCACCCGGCCGCCCTAGTGCCGCTGAGGGTGCACCATTGGTGCTACTTTGTTTCCCCATTTGCCCTGAGCTAAAGTCCAGGAGCTTTGCTCCCACAACCAAGTGGCCTGCTCGTCAGCAGCCACCAACCGGAGGCCCCCTATCCCCCATTGGATAACATTGGGCCTCAGAACTCTGCACCCGGCCGCCCTAGTTTCGCTGAGGGTGTAACTAGAGTGCATCCTTGAACCTGGGGGACCCCTGAGTCTACCCCCAGAACCTCAACTCCCACTACCAAATACTTACCTCAAAACCGATAACACTATTTTCCTTCATAGGATAACATTGACTGTTTTTCTGTGAAAAGTTTTTACGTGTGGAGTTTGAAAACCTAAAGAAATTCTTTAGAATTGTACTGTTTAAGAAAAACGATTTTACTTACCTGTTTACAGGAAATGTCCCAGAGTAGTATCCAGGTATATTCCTCTGTGTAAGAAAAGTAATCTCAAAAGTAACTTACCTGTAATCTTACTGAAAATCCCATTCAAAGTATATGTACTGTATTCTGAAAAGCATTGCATTATCAGTAACACTACTGTAATCAAATCAAAGTACATTTACAATTGCAATCCAAACTGTGTTACAATCTGTATATTTACTGCAAGGTACTCATCACTTACCTGTGCCAGGCTTGCTTGGTTCTAGGAAATAAAATAACTAAAAGAATATTTTTCATACAAAAACAATTGGTCTGAAGTTCAGTCTTTGTGTGTGTGAATTCATTTGCTGACTGAGTGTGTACAACAAATGCTTAACACTGTCCTCTGATACTGCCTTACTGCTCGACCACACTACCACAAATAGAGAGTGAGGTGCTATCTAACTTTACCTCTGCCTACCTTTGGGGTTCCACTGGACTCTGTGCACACTATACCTCACTTTGGTATAGTATATACAGAGCCAGCTTCCTACAGGTGGTATTTTCTATTATTTGGGAGGGTGAAGCAGTACAAGGACCATTAGTCATACTGTGGTTACATATCACCCTCAACATACTGGGCAGACAAATCAACCCTTCATCATCAAGATTACAATGCTCAATGATTGTTGTAATCCATTCTCATTACTTGTCAACAGTACCTAGAGAGAGTTGTTAGCCCCAATGGCAAAGCATATATGGGTCAATGTGAATATGTGTAATAAATTACATTGATCACTCTTCACAATGATGATGATCTTCAGCCAAGCCAACTTTTTAACAACCAAATGTACTTGTATTCTCTTATATCTCTTACCTTGGATTCCTCCAGACCTTCTTTCAAGTCCTTCACTCTAGACATGTTGAAGAAAGTCAAAATTATTTATTTTTTCTTCCAATAACTGAGTTAGAGCAGATGTGGAGAACTACCACCAGTTGCTATGCTTTATTTCTTGTACTCACTTAAGTACTTTACCATTGCAAGGTTTGGAACCTGTTTTTAACGTTCTCAACATCATGTGGGTATGGCGATACAGTACTGATTTTGTCAGTTATGTCCACAAGCATGTTCTTGTTTGATTTTGGTGGCATCTTGAGATGCATGAGTTGGCACATTAGGTGGTCATGGTGTCTTACCGCCTCCTTAGCAAGGACCTGCAGCTCAGGATCCGTAAACTTGTACTTCCTTTCACTGTTGGGGTCAATGATGGAAGAGTCTGGCAGGTTTCTGTTTGTGATGACTGTGATATCAGAGGATGGCAATGCATTCTGTTTCTCTTGTTTCAAGGTGTTTTGAAACCTGGAGGAACTCCAAAAGGTCCTGGATCATCCAGCGGCCAATGTAATCTTCTGTGCCATAATATTCAGAGAACCTTCCAGCACCAGAGGATCAGGATCTCCTTGGCAGTTTGTCAGAATATGTGGAAATTGAAGTAGAGACACTGGGAAAGCCCACAACAGTTCTAGCACTGTCAGGAACTAAGCTGCAACGTACAGATTGGAGTCACCAGTAGCAGATTCACTGTCTGATGTCTCATTTGAGCAGTGTGAAGATTGTGCTGTACTATATGGTATGGTTGTGCGACCTTACTGTGTAATACACTCACAAAACTGTTCTGGGTCCAGTCAGGCTTGTTTGTAAAACCTCTCACTCAACCCTGGGTAGCTGTGGCTTCAAGCATCAAGGCTTAGATAAAGGAACTAGTGTAAAGCATTTAAAAGCACCTAACAAAGAAAAAGAAAGTCACACAACACAAAAGAAATCCGACACCAATTTATAAAAATAGATTATATTTGTATGAATGTTTAGACACCAAGATGTGCAAAATCCACCGGAGGGTCCTGGAGATATAGATTTTCCAATAAACTGTACATCTCAGCTTTTTAGTCCAAAGAGCAAACAAGCATTGGTAACTGTAAAGTTTAGAAACTTTTGAAAGAGTTGTGTTTAGCTACTGCACCCCGAGTGAGGCAACCACATCTGACAGGGAAAAGGCCAGGGGGGCTACTAAGGAGTAGACGGACAGTTACCCGGTCACCAAAGCAGTCTCAAATCCAGTTCCACACTCTACATCAAGACTGCCATAGACTTCAATGGAGTGGTCATGATGCTGGCAATGCAGGATGCTGAGGGGGCTGAAAGATGGTCTGGGTGCTGTGCGATCGACCAGTGTGTCCTTGCGGTTATTCCTCAGTCCAGGGGTAAGGTGGGGCAACTTTGGCCACGGGGTCAGTGTCCCTCAAATTCCTCTTTGAACCAGTAGAAGGACAGCTGCATCTGAGCAACTGATTTCCCTGCACAATGGGTCCAGCGGTATCATTTAGTGAAGGCTGGTGTCCGTCTTTGGCGACCAATCTAGGCTTAGACGACACTCCAGGGTCAAGCAGACTTGGGTGCAACTTTTGGCTATCAAGGATCAGTCTCTTGGGCTGCCTAGCGGAGTTCAGCAGCAATTTGCAGGAAGTGAAAGACTGATTTGCCAGAATGGGCAGCTTCAGCTTTGGTAGCCTTGGTGCTGGTTCCAGGAGATCAGCCGACTAACCCTTGGAGTCACTTCTTTGGTCTGGGGCTTGGGAGTGACTTTTCCATGAGCCACGAGCCACATGCAGAATCCTTTCTTTGCTAGTCCAAGGTGCAGCACCAGCAGTCAGTGCAGTCTCTCTTGCCGGGTCCAGGTGTCAGCAGGGCAGTTCTTCTTTGGTCCTTTCTCCAGTTCCATTGTGAGCTGAGGTTCAGGGTGCCATATTTGTGCCCAGAAAGTGCACTGGGGGAATGATGCTGTCACTAGCCAATGTGCTACCAGGATCCCTACCACCGTGTGACGACTTCCAGCTATGTGTGGCATCTAGCAATTCCGGAGTACACTGTTCTGTCCACTCCCAAGATGTCTGACCCTTCTTTGGATGCTAGGAGCTTGGTAGCCCACCCTAAAGGTGTGGCTACCTGTGGACTACACGCCCACAGGAAAACCGGTTTGGACACTGATCTCCGCCCCCTGTACCCGCTGCCAACCTGTCTACCTGAACAAACTGGCAACTCTTCAGGAGTGTGATCACCATTTGCACACCAAAGGAGGCTTCGCCTTTAAAGCTCCCCTTTTGGACCAACACCCTGATTGGCTTCCTGTAGCAGGTTTCGTTTGTTCCTGCGCCCGGGAGTCATTCACACTACTACCCAGGAGGGCAGAAGCCTGTCTGCTGGCCAGGAACTGTGTGAGGCCACTGGACAAACTGGGTAACAGAGTGGCAACTTTCTAAAAGTTGCCTTTCCTTAAAAGTGACATTAAATGCGACTTGGGCATCAAGTCGGGTCTACTGCCACAATTAATGTGATACCTTGAAGTACCCATTTTAGTAGCCCCATTCAAAAGTTAGCCAAGTTGAGAGTCCGCCGGTAACTGTGTGTTAGCCAATGGGGCTACTAACCTTTCCACAGCAAAAACAACACTTTGGAAGTTTTGATGTCAGAACATATTAAAAGTATATGTACTACTTAATAATACACAGCTTCCTGCCTCTGAGCTCCAAGGGGCTTCCTTAGGGGGGGACTTATTTTATTGTTGAGGGAAGTGGAGGTTTTGCCAAATGTTTAAATAACAAAGTCTAACTAGCAGTTTAACACTACTCTTCCAAGCTGCAATGGCAGGCTTGGAGCCTTTTTGTACCTTGTCACACACAGGGCGGCACAACCAGTGCTGCAGCCCTGGGGACACACTCTGTCTTACATACTTGAGTACAGTGGGTACCATATACAAGGGACTTATAAGTAAGTCAGCTTAGGCCAATTGGGAGTATCCAATTCAGCATACATTTTGTAAGGGGTTAGATAACTGGCACAGAGATCTAGTTAGCAGGCCTCAGTGTACTCTTAGAGTCGAAAAACCAGGAGCATCAGTGCAAAACGTGGGGGTGATCATGCAAAAAGAGGCCTTTTCTTATAAGCAGAGAGTGTGTCTATTGTGGCAAAAGGAGGAAACAATGATCTCTGAGCCCCCCCCACCCGTTCCTTCAGGAACATGTCCACTGCACTCACCCCTGGATCTGGCCTCCAGCTGAAATATTTCACAGATGATTGTTCAATGTGGACATGAAGAGACCTGTCTCATAAGCACCCCACTGCTTCACGAGTGCCAGAAACACTCTGCAATCCAGCATCTAATCACTGGAGTCCTGTATGAACCTGAAATTCCAGTCTGCCTTTACATTCTAATGGCCTACGAAATAGAAATACTATACTATACTGTTACCAAAATCCATCTCTGTAGGCAGAAACTCTAAAAGTCCTTTGCTAACTTGGTTAGAATCCTGTACCCCGTCTGTCTTATTTGACTTTCCAGGGAATGGATAACAAGTTGATTAAAAATAAGTGAGATATCTATAACAATAAATGCCTCGTAATGATCACCTATAGGGCAGGTGTAATAGCCATTCGGATGTATTTAATCTCCAAATAAAAGAAAACAAGTTCTGCATAAGGCTGTTAGGCTAACCATAAAATTCCCCTTCTTTCTCCTGCCATACAGAGCTTGGTCTAGGATATCTGGAGGACACAATTAAACTGTATTCTATGTTGCTATTGATGCAAGTTTCGATTTAGCCTTCAACTAGCCTCAATAGAGACATCCTTAAGGATTGCATGAAAATGTCTTTTTATGAGGAGATTTCCATGACTCCTTGGCTAGTCGCTAATAAAGATAAATCATGGATTATGAAGTTTTTTCTTACAATAGAAACAAATAAGTGGGGAGACTTTAGAGATTTCTAAACTTTAAGTTAGATCCCAGTACATACTCATAACATCTGAGGTTATGGAGTTGTACATAGGGCATGGATCTAATGTATACCAAAAGATTCTACTGACCAGATTATGCTTTATAACTGGCTACTATAAACAATGTTTTCCCAGGGGCTGGTTTATCCCAAATAGGCTATATTCCAAGAAGGAGGGAGTGAGAAGTGATACAGGGTTCGCACACCTTCCCAAACATCTAACTATTCAAAAACAACAGGAGGGAATCCCTACCATGCTTAGCCAATCTCTCTATATCTGCCCAAGGGGATCACTCTATGGTGTTAAAAGGACTTTCACCCACTGGGATTCCAAGTGGCATGCTTCATCATAGAGTCCTCGTCCAGATACCTAGTGTATCTGGATGGGCTCATCCTTGGTAGCCAACGGAGCTCTTTAGTTATTAGGTGGGATCCTAGGTTTAAAATAGTCTAGGGTGTCCTGAGGGGTAATTTTATTTTCAAAGGGCACCCTGATGGAGTTAAAAACAGGTGGGGATGTACTAAGGAAATTAATATCCTCTGTATCCCTGGATGAACATGTTTAAGCCATCACAACAATGCCTCATCGGGCTAGTTGGCTTTTGTCAGGACTTCACAAGAATCCTGTTATTATCCTATTTGTGTGCATTCAATTGTGAAACTTCCATTCACCATACTCATACATATCGACTGATTTGGTCTCTATATTTGCATTTCACTGATGGTATGTGAGAGACCGAGATAATTAAGCAAGCACAACATCATTACATATATATGTGTCTATCTTTATACATGTCTCCAAGTGACCACTGTGATTATTTTACATCAAGCAGGACCAATGTGTAAGCAGTACAATGCGTGAGTCTCCATCACAGTTACTCTAAAAATGTATGCATACTCTGCATGCACTAGGTTGGTATACAGTATTCAAGTATTATCCTTAGATTACCAGGATAATATATGTGCTGCTGTCGTGTAGTTCCTACTAATCGGTAGGATCTGCACATTTGTTTGGACAACATAAACTAAGGGCCTGGTGCCAAGCCTGATTTCTGACACCCTCACAGGATATGTTGGCCTATAGACCAGCTAGCTCACAGTGCCACCATAAGCTCCCCTAACCTACCAGGAAGCGAATGGTTTCTGGCAACCACTGAACATGACAACCCTGACCCCTCAGGAATCGTGGAAACAGTACAGAACCTTTTACTCAGTCACTCGTGCTCACTTATTCTCAGAGAAGTATACAGTGAATACACAGTGGGACGTTTTCAATAAATTTTTTGAACCAACATAATTCTTGAATAAAATACGTGTGCTGTAATGATTAATAGACAGAAGTAGATAAACGTGATTACAAGCACCAAAAGCGTAAATAGTAGATATAGTTCTACCATGGTGCTAAAACAATGTATATATGCTGGCATATAAAACAAGGCAGTAATTGAGCGTATTTCCTACGATGCGAACCCTACTCTAAGTGTACCTAGAGTGTGTAGGTGTAAAGCCAAGAATCCCCCCAAGGGACGATCCAACCCCATTATCTGATGGGATAGAGTGAAGGACCCTGTCTTGGTCACGAACTGGACACCCCTTACGAGATGTCAGACCGCTGTGTGGTGAAGTCTCGGCATGCAGGGACCCTCGGTGTCAGCTGAAGTGCCTCCTCTACTAATATAATGGGATGCTCATTTTTTATAATCGAAAGCAGCCTCATGATGTGCGTATAGATTAATGAAGTTATGGATATGCAGATAGCCCTGTCGCCCCGTGGATGAAGATAGAGATGACATTTGTACATAGTGTGAAAAGAGACCTTGTACATGATGTTCAGGGCATTGTGATAATGTTGTGAGAAGCCAGATGTGTAAACAAGTTTAGTTTCAGGAAACTCATCCAACATTGTTGTGCATGCAAATATGCGCAAAGGTCACAGCTTAAATGTTATTGTTAGGAAAATGTAAGAATACTGCTTCGCTACATGGGCCTACCTTGGGACTATAACACTGCACTCATCATGCTTATAAAGTGTGATTTTTGCTCATCCCCCTTACTTAGTAGTGTTCTATTTAGAGCTCCATGAGGGTAAGGAGGCAGGTGGACCTTGTAGTCAAACTCTGTTAACATATAGGTTAAAAGAACATCCATAAGAATGTCAAGGTCTAGGTTCTCCTAGTCAGAGAACTCATCAAAGCCTCCCCTTATGTACCACTTACTTCGTCAAAGGTCTCTTTCCAACCGTGAACCTATTTAGCTCCTCCTTCACCCACATCTTAGCATGGGGATGTTTTCCTGGCCTTAAACACCCACTGTTCCTATGAGTCACAAGACCCAGGTGCATCATCACATGACAACTTGTTACTATTTAATTGGTCGGGTGCCACAGGAGGCTGTTTTGCTACCAGTTTGTATTGTTTTGTATAGAAAATTGCCTAATTGTTCTCAATCATGAGACTCTTTTGCTGCCTATTCATTTTGTTATGTGTCGAACAACGTGCAAATGTTCAAAATGTGCTGCATAGAGACATCCATGTCTTAGACTTCCTAAGATTATCCCTATGCTCCATTTTAGTGCCTTTGGATGTGCACTGTTTGCAAACAGAATGCTATTACAGCTGGTCTGTTTTCTATGTATTCTTGTACATATCTTGTTCTTTTTATGTACACTTCAATGTCCAGGTAATTTATTCTAGTGTCACTTATTTCATAAGTAAATCGCAGTTTCTAAGAATCGTTGTTCAAAGATTGTAAAAATAAAGCAAGCTCCTCTTTGTCTCCTTTCCTGAGTAAAAACAAGTCATTAATAAAGCGGACCCATAAAATCCCTTTCTTGAGTGTTTCATTGTTTTCCTCTGACCACACAGTCTCTGCTTCCCAGTATCCCATGGTCAAATTAGCATACATTGGGGCAAAAGAGGTGCCCGTTGCTGTACCCTGTTTTTGGATGTAATACTTTCCATCAACGAAGAATACATTGTTCGTTAAGCAGAATTCCATAATCTTCTTGAATTGTTTTGATCTCTTTCAATAGTGCTTCTCTGTCTATCCAAGCATATTTAACCAAGATTTCCAGCATATGCATTGAACTGGTCGCCAAATTGTCTGCCCATTCTTTTAACATTTTAGGATTGGGCGAATCATACAAGGGTATGGTATAAATTCTCAATCCCCTATGAATCATGCCTTTGTCTATATGGTCCTGTAAGGAGATTGCCTCCCACCACTTTGAGATTTTTGATTTCTTTAGCTTCTCCAGTTTCCTACGTTTTTCTTCCAATGGCTGGCCATGGTTAATTTCCTTCTGTTGTGTCTCTCCTGTGCCTGGTGTCCTTGCAAATAGAGTGAGAGCCGCTGCTCTCCTCTCTCCATCCTCATCCATCACTGAGTAAATTGATGCAGATTCTTGTTCTGCTAGGTTGATTTGTGTGCCTGGTCCCCCTCTACAAATGTCAGGTTCTTCCTGCCGTATCCCAAATAGCTTGCTGCTATCATCAACTTGAAAGATCTCCTTGTTCCACGTATAGAGGCAATGCTGACCATGCGTGTGTCAAAGTCTCTCGGCAAAAGACCTGACTCCAGCGTGAGACGCCGAACAGAGACGTAAGCTCAACTCCCGGCCCTACAGCTGCTGGGTTCGGGATCGCAGCGCGACCTCCGTTGCCCAGTGAATCCTCCCCCCGGCTGTGTCAGAGCGTTGCGGGCTTACCTCTGTGACGCGTCTCTCCTCCAATGAATACTGGCTCATGTGCTGTTGTAGTGGATGAAAGCGGGCGGTCCAGGCTGGTTCCTCAATAAATATACCACAAAAGACGTTCCTTTCTAAACCAAAGGACCAGCGGGAAGTGGTGCATAAGCCGGCGGAGAGCGCCGACAATAACAATTCTGCTTTCCAAAGTAGTATAACACGCACTCTCAGGACCAGGCAGGGTGAGATGCAGGAATCCGTTTATTTACACATTACGCGTTTCAGCTGCCCAGCTGCCTTGATCACATATACAAAAACACCAATCATGTGTCCTTTAAACATTGTGAATGAAATGAACATAGGACTAACAAAGCTGCTCCTGTTTCGGCCATATTGTAATGTGTTCAAATAACATAACTGACACATTCTGCCCTGAAAAAACATAATTTGTATACAGATGTTACAATATTCACAGCTGTCAATTTGAATAATTATACATAATGCCATCATCGTCATCTGTGTGTGTATGTGCATGCAAAATAATGAAATACAAATTCATAGCGTGATCATGCCCGGTAGACAGCATGCACAAAAAAGAGAAGGAGCAAACAGGAGAAAATTATAACAGAAATATGACGTTGATGTTGGTCTGTATTAATCGGTCTGGGTTCATGGCAAGTGAGACATTGCAGGAACAAAGTTGCTTGCCTGCATGGCAGCAATCCACTTTGGTGAACTGCTGATGAAATTAAAATTAATGCTCACTTATATATTGGCGTAGTGCCTCAATGTACAGTGCAAATGAAGAGAATAACAGGCAAGTGCCTCCGTTTACTATCTTATGCGTATTTAGTCACCTGAGCTGAACTGTGGGCTCCAGAAGGATTAGAGGAAAATCATCCTATAAAATAGAACAGTAAGAGGAGGTTACATGGCAAGTGCCCCCACAATGGCTCCCAAGTCTGCCTAGGCCACAGGTGGTACAAGGTCAAGTCCTCAAAGCAATGGGAACTTTTCTTCAGAGGCACAACTGGGAATAGCACTTCAGATAAGATTTTCTTCATCTTGTATTGTCAAACCAATATTTGGACTCAGAACTTGAAGTTATTGACATTAGATCGATATGTTGGAGGTGTTCGTGGTTATTTGAGAATTCTGACTGTCCCCATTGCTTTGAACACTTGACCTTGTACCACCTGAGGACTAGGCAGACTTGGGAGCCATTGTGGGAGCACTTGCCATGTATTCTCCTTTTACTGTTCTGTTTTATATGAGGATTTTTCTCTGATCCTTCTGGAGCCCACAGTTCAGCTCAGGTACCTGCCACAGGGTACAGGCATGTTTGAAAACATGCCTCTTTGCATTGGGGCTTGCGCTGCTGCCATTTCCGGGCCGCAGCAGAAGCCTCATTCAAAGATACATGTTTCTGACCACCTCCATGGAAGTCGGATCCTAATTTAGTGGGCGGGACCACCGACTACCTGTCGGTCGGTCCCGTTCCCACAACGAGTCCGACCGCCATCGTAGTCGTCCCCCTAATTCATGGATACGTTCTGATCACGTGATCGAAATTAGAAACCATAGAGTACTTGTAGTCCTGGCTTAGTTTTGGGACCCGCAGAGGATCCACAGTTTCCAAAAATAATTAAAAAAATAACAAGAACTTGTTTTATTATAGTTACAAAAACATTACATATTTTACATTAAGAATATTTGTGATTTTTAACTTTTAAAATGTATAAAAAGTATATTTATTAAAAAAGGAAATAGAGAGTTAAAAAAAAGAATTAACTAGGAAAATTAAATTATAGTACACTTTGTACTAAAAAAAAAGCCTAGGAATTTTCTGAGAAAAACAAACATTATAGGGATATTATAGTTAGGAAATATAACTAAAAAAAACATAGAAATTCACTGAAAAAATCAAAGGTTATAGAGACGTTCTAATTAGAAAATAGATTTTTTTAAATCCTTTGAAATTCACTGAAAAAACCAAAGCTTACGGGGACGTTAGAGTTAGGCTCGGATTTCACATGTACAAAACCATAGAAATTCGGCAGTTATAGTTAGCTGAGCTAACTATAACTTACGCCCCCGCAATGCACCGCTTATGACCTCACAAATTACATCACTCACGACATGGTCAGTGACATAACTCATGACATCTCAAATGACTAAGAAAACTTCTTTTCCATTTAACAGGCTTCTTTGGCGCCAGATTCTGGTCCAGCCTCAGAACCTCCTATGAGCTCAGAGTCAGTCGACTCATGTATTGAGGTCACAAAGGTGAATTTGTCTAACCACAACCATTCAAGGGCCGAATATTGAGTGAATTACTCACAGGGGGATAGCCTTTCGGAATCTATCAAGTCCTTACTAGACACTATACAGATCGAAATAAGAGAGCTAAAGCTCTCACAGGTGCAAGAGATTGCAGCTCTCCATAATGGACTATCTAAAATTGAGGAGAATATGGCACTATTACCAGCTAAACTACAGGTGTCGGAATCCAGGATATAAGACCTCGAGGATAAGGTGGCATCCGTTCAGCAAGATGGAAAAAAACAGGTCACCTTCAGAATAAAATCGAGGAATTGGAGAACTATGTGAGACATACAAATTTGCACTCCGTGGGACTTCCAGAGGGGAGCGTAAGTCAGAATGTGCCCAGTGGGTGGGTTCACTGATCAAAGCCTATGTGTTGCCTGAAGCTTCAGGAGACCTGTCTATTATGAGGGCCCACCGTGTTCCAGCTCAACTATCACCCAATCTTAAATATCCACAAACTATTCTAGTGAACTTTGCAGACTCCCACATCAAACAACAGAAATAGAATAATCTTAATGTACATACGCTTTCTTTGCATGATCTCTGGCTCATAAAATAAAACTGCCCTACAAGCCAAAATAAAAAGCATCTTTTTATGCCCCCCTGGGCAACAAAATGAAAAATTTCCCTAGCAGTGAGCCACACAAACTACTATATGGAGGACACGATAATTGGCCATTAGGAAACAAAATAATAATCTTAATTTTTATAACAACAATGATTGGCTTTCAGTCACTTTGGGCTTCATATGTAGCACAATTCTATTAAAAGCGGCAAGGAAGCCCAAAAAATAAACTAGACTGCATATGTAAAGTTTCAGAATTACTACATGAACAACTAAAAGACACATTTATGGTCACATAATTATGTAAACCAATAAACAAATACAATAGATAAAATGAAATAAATCACATTAAAACTGATTGCCATACTGTAGTTATAGTTAGTATTACCAAAGACAGGAATTCTTTGGATATTAGCTCCCTAATAACTTTCCACTCGTTTGGTGAATCACCACAAAACTTTCTAGACCTATCAACTTTTGTACATTTTGAGATGATATAAAAGTTTGTGGTGAATTGTTAAGGGTGTGCAAAGATAAAAGGAGGTCCCAAATGCGATTTTCCACCAATGCATTTTCCATAGACTATTGTATTTGACGTAGCGCGAAAACGGCTGAATGGATGTACATGAAATTTGGCAGCATTATACATTATGGTGCAGAGATGATGCTTTCTCTGGACTACAGTTAAGTAGGGTAAATATTTTTTAATTTATAAGGCATTTAAACTTAGTGACATCTGTCACCGCTGTACTTTTGCAGACTTTCATAACAATGTGTGAAACTACTGCAGTACATTGCTGTAAACTTATTTCAAAATATATTACAAAATATAAATACATTTCCCTACCTATTACCACTTTAGTAAAGTGGTAATAGGTAGGGACCTACTACTTACCTATATTTAAGGGCATAACACTGAACACAGCCAAAGTGTAGTAAAACAATATGGCTGCCTTTTCATTCTCTAAAGACAGCCATTACCCAATTATATACTGGCTTCTCATCACCATGAACCACGGTATACTGCAAAGTTATCACGGTATACGATGGTCCAAAATATAACTAAGGCCTATCTTTATTATTGGACTGCGGTACTCTTGAGTCACGCATGGTGTTGCATGGGCAGCACAATACTTAAGTCAGATCTACAAAGCAATGCAAGGCCGCCATGCGTGGCCCTGCGTTGATTGGTAAATCTGGTGAAACACAAGGCAGTACAATTTGCTGTTTTGCATTACTGTGCACACTATAATGTATTTTGCTGCTACATTTCACATACCTCAGTATGCCACGCCACTGTAGCCACTCCACTGTACACTATTCCACTCTACGCCACTCCGCTCTATGCTATTACACTGTACTCAATGCAACTACATTCTGCGTTCTTACACTGTACGCACCTCTACTTACGCCACTCCAGTCTACCTCACTTCACTGTACGCCACTCCACTAGACACTGCTCCACTATACGCTATTCCACTCTATGCTATTCTACTGTACTCCACTCCACTCTATTCTATTCCACTATATGCCACTCCACTCTACAACACTCCACTCTATGCTATTCCACTGTATGTGACTCCACTGTACGCTACTCCACTCTATCCCACTCCAGTGTATGGCACTCCACTAACGCCGCTTAATTTTACGATATTCGATTGGAAGCCACTCCAACATACGACACTCCACTGTATGCTATTACACTCTACCCCACCACACTGTACGCCACTCCAGTCTACACCACTCCATTATACCCCATTCCACTGTATGCTACTCCACTATACACTATTACACTATACGCCACTCCACTGTACAACACTCCCCTCTACGCTATTACACTGTACACAACTCCACTCTACACCAGTCCACTCTACACTATTACACTGTATGCAACTCCACTCTAAGCCTCTTCAGTGTTCGCCACTCCACTGTATGCCACTCCGCTATACGCTATTCTAGTATATGCTATCCCACTGTATGCCACTCCACTCTATGCTATTCCACTGTATGCCACTCCTGTCTATGCAATTCCACTGTATGCCACTCCACTCTATGCTACTCCACTCTACCCCACTCCATTCTACCGTATTCCATGGGACGGCACTCCAATGTACGCCACTCCACTGTATGCTATTACACTCAACACCATTCCAGTGTACGCTACTCCAGTTTACACCACATCACTGTACACCTATGCACTGTCCGTTACTCCACTATATGCAGGGCTACAGGAATTATGCGATTGTGTGGCCGCAGCGATTTTCGCATAATTGTAGATCTGCCACATTTGCCACATAATCCATCATCTGCCACATAATCTGCAGATTTTAACCCCAAAAATATGTTTTTAGCTCAAACGGTTCAAAAGTTAGTAAAAACGTAGCGGCACATGGTGCTCCGCAGTGGAAGGTCCTTTGCAAAAGTCGAATGCTCACCTTTCTGTAACTTATTGCTATGTTTGTGTGTTAAACTGGCACTGATGAGGTGCAACCAATGCCCAGACAGTGTTAACAAGTGCAAAAATGACAAAATAATGAAGTAATACTATCACAGAATGTGCCGCATAATACAGCATAATTTGCCTTTTCTTGCTGCATGATTTACTCAACTCTGCCACATAATTTGACCCACCCCGGTTGCATAATTCCAGTGGCCCTGACTATACGCTATTCTAGTCTACGTCACTCTACTGTACACCGCTCCACTCTACACTATTTCACTGTATGCCACTCCACTATATGCTACCCCACTCTACGCCACTCCAGTGTACACCATTCCTCTCTACGCCACTCCATTCTACGTTAGCCCATTGGACGCCTTGCTATTTCACTCTACCCCACTCCACTGTACACCACACCAGTCTACACCACTCCATTGTACACCACTCTCCTCCATGCGATTCTACTCTAAGCTATTGTTCTCTATGCTAATCTATTCTACACCACTCCACTGTACTCCACTCTATGCTGTTCCATTCCACTCTACGCTACTACACTGTATGCAACTTCAATCTTTGCTACTGTATTCTATTCCATTCTACCCCATTCCACTGTACGCAACTCAATATATGCTATTACATCTGCCCCACACCACAATACCCCACTCCAGTGTGCTGTGTGTTTCAAAGTTTCCTCTTTCCTTAAGGTGGTCGTTAGGTGCAGGAAATCCATGGAACGTCGAGCTAGGATTTTGTCATCAGTTTGTGTAGCATGGTCCAATTGAGCCATACTTTCTTACCTGTGACTGTGCTCATTTTTGTATTTCCTGTACGGTTACCCTGAAATGTTTAAACTGCTTTTTAACATGTGATTTCAATTTTTATTATCTTTTATAGTTTTATGCAAAGCAGAATAAAGATTACTCTGATTCTGATTCTCACCACTCCAGTCTATACCACTTCACTGTACGTGCTCCACTGTACGCTTCTACACTATACGCTATTACACTCTACACCACTCCACTGTACACCACTCTAGTCTACTCTACTCCACTCAACGCTATTCCACTTTATGCCAATCCACTGTACACTACTCCACTCTACGGCACTCCAGTGTACTCTCCTCCACTCTATATAACTCCACTTTACAAAACTCTAGTACACTCTATACCACTGTACTAGACTCTACTCCACTCTACCTCCGTCCACTCCACTGTCCAAATTTGCACTCAACTCTATGCCCAACACTCTACTCCACTCTACGACAGTTACCAACATTGTACGACACAGCACTCCACTCTACTGTATGAGACACCACTCCAATTTAAAATAGGTTCCTCAACTCTATGCTACGCCACTTCAATTTATACCACCCCACTCTACGCTAATCCACTGTAGCCTACTCCACTCTACGCCACTCCCCTGTGCACCACTCCACGCTATTCCACTCTATGCCGCTCCACTCTTCTACACTCCACTTTACAGTATTCCACTCTGCACTATTCCACTGTAAGCTACTCCACTTTATGGTAATCCACTCTACGCCACTACAGTGTATGCCACTCCACTCTATGCCGCTCCATTGTATGATACTCTCCTCCACTCTATATAACTCCACTCTATAAAAGTCTACAACACTTCATGGCACTCTACGACATTCTACTCCACTCTATCCCCGTATACTCCACTGTCCAACTCTATACTCCACTCTATACCCGTACACTCCAATGTACCAGCGGCGGCTGGTAGGGGACGGAGGCAGGGGGACAGGGGAAGGTGGTAGGGTTAGGAAATAAAAAATAAAAAATAAAACTTACCTGCTGGTCGCCGTCATGAGCCACTGCCTCTCCTCCACAGGAACCAGGAGCAGGAAGCACCCACCCCTAGCCAATCACGACGCTGCTTGGTCTGAGCGTCGTGGTTCAGGGCTCAGAGAGTGAGTGTGAGCCTGGGCATGTTCTCCACCCAGACTGTAATACAGCTTGGGTGGAGCCCATGCAAAGTGTGCATGACTGTTTGGCCAGCCCGAGACAGCCAGCCAAACAGTCATGTGCAGATCAGGTACAGCAGCTACCACTCCTCTTCGCTCTGGGTCATGGGTGCCAGCCCGCTTACCCTAACCTGGCGGCAACTGCAATACTAACAATAAAATGATAATAACATTCTGTTATTATCAGTTTATTTTTTCCTTTGCACCGCTTTAAAGCAGTGGGGCGACGCTCTTCCCCCTTAGCGGAGGAGCCACTGCTGCAATGTACAACACTCTATTCCACTATACAACACATTTCTATATGACACAGCACTCCACTTTACTGTACGAGATCCCACTCCAATTTATAACAGTTTACTATCTACACTTCACAGTACACTCCACTCCATATGATTCTACTCTGTGACACACCAATACACTCTACAGTACTTCACTCCACACTACGTTATACCACTCCACTCTACTCTACTCCACTGTACGAAACTTTACCTCACTCTACACTACTATACAAAAATCCACTCTACAGAACTACACCGTTTCACACACTTCTGTACTCTATGCAACTCCACTTTACAACACTCTACTACACTCTATGCCACTCTACGACACTTTACTCCTGTCTATACCCCTTCACTCCACTGCACAACACTGTATTATACTGTTTGCCACTGTACAACACTCTACTTCACTCTACTCTACGACTATAGTCCACTATACAACACAGTACTCAACTCTTTTTATGCCACTGCACCCCACTTTAATCCACTGTACACTGACGCAGTAGTCCACTTTACTCCACTGTACAACACTCCACTCTACGCCACTCTATGCCATTGTACTCTATAACACTGTATGCCAATCCACTCTACAACACTTTACTGTACTGTACACCGCTCCACTCCACAAAAATCAACTAAACTGTATACCACTCTACTGTAGTCTACATCACTTTCCAATACCGTACAGCACCCTACTACACTCTATTGTACAACACCTTACTCCAATTTATGACACCTTACTCAAGTGTATGCTGTGCCACTCCACTCTACTGCACACCACGCCACTATAGTCTACGACACAACACTCCACTCTATGACACTTTACTCCACTCTACACTACCCCAATCCAGTGTACTCCACTCCACTATACTCCACGCTACTACACTTTATCCCACTCTATGCCACTGTACTTTACTCCGCTCTACACCGCTCCACTGTACGACAATCTACTCCAATGTATGCAACTTCACTCTACAACACTGTACTACACTGTACTACATCCATCCATGGGGTAAGAAGAAGACGGACCTCAATGCCAGTGCAAGTAGCCAGCAAGGATTTCTTTCATACACTTTTCCTATGGGAACTAGGTTCTAACTATAAAAGCCTACTGGCGACTGCCAGTAGGTAGTTATAGTTAGGACCTAGTTTCCTAGAGTGTTTTTTCATTTGCCAATAACTTTGGTGTTGTTTGACGAATCCTCGCAAACGTTTCAAAACTAATACGCCATTCACTTCAGCTGCTGTCTTGAACGTTTCGGGGTGATCCATCAAGAGAGGGCTGAGAAAAAAGGGGGTCCCAAAACGCTTTTTCTCCATGTTAATTTCCTTAGGAAACTTTAGACACGGCTCCAGCCTGAACTGCTGAACGAGATTACACCAAATTTGGCAAAAAGGTAGCTCTTGGACCAGAAAGCACTCTTTTTGTTAAATGGTGTAAATCCATTCAGTAGTTCCTGAGAAATGTAAAGATATCTCAGATATAAAACTGTGGCTGCGGTGGATCCACAAACCCTCCCGATCTCGTGCCTGAGATCTGATTGGCTGCCAACACTTCAAACCAGGAACTCTTGGCAGCCATCTTGTGAGTCGGTTGAGCCGAGTCACAAGCAAAAACGTTAACAAAAGAAAAGGGGGCAGGGTAGAAACACCCTGACCCCCTAGGCCTGTTCAGGGGGTCCCATAGGAACCCCCAGGGTAAAAGAAAAGCATTTTCTTTTAAACTTTCAGTGGGAGACGCAAAAGATCCACGAATCCGGCCAAAAATATTTTTTTAAACGAAGCATGGGCTCCCACGCTAAGTTTAATTAAGCCCCCGGGTAGGCCAGGTCCCGGGGGCAATAAAAAAAAAAATGTGGCGGCCCGCCCGGGCCATCGCAGCCCTGGGGACCGCCACTTCACCGGGGCTATTTTTACTTATAATGCGTGGGGGGCTCGAGCCCCCCACGCAGCCCCGCGGACCACCACCTCCCTGGGGCTAATTGATTGAATCGCGGGGGTACACGCAACCCCCGCTGCCCCGGGGACCGCCACCTCCCCGGGGCTATTTTTAAATAAGATCTGTGGGGGGCTCCGGCCCCCCACGCAGCCCTGGGGACTGCCACCTCCCCGAGGATAATAAAATTAAATGCGGGGGGCCATGCGCCCCCTGCTGCCCAGGGAACTATCACCTCCCCCAGGCCACATTGAAGATGGGAGGGGGGCCATGTGGCTCCCCTCCTGGAGTCATAGATGGCCCTGGGGACCACCACCCCCCAAGGCCAGCTCCAGCAATGTCCCAGGGTGCCCCCCCCAGGACATTGCAGTTTGCTATGGCTTGGCAGGAGCAGTGCCATGGCAAACTTTGCTCCGGTTTATGGAAGCGAGAGCAGTAAAAATGCTTTCACTTCCATGAAGCAGAGCAGAATTGCTTTTGGACAGAAGGAGCTGCATGTTTGCAGCTCCCTCTGTCCAAAAGCAATGTCACCTCTTGCAAGAGGCAGGGAGCGGCAGGGACCGTGGGAGCCTTGAGGCTCCCCCGTGGTCCCCAACGAGCTGGCCATGCCCCAGGGGATGGGGTCCCCGGGGCAATATCAGCCCGGGAGGGGGGCCACGCTGGCCCCCTTCCAATTTAAAAAAAAAAAATATTGAAGACCTGGACCCAGGGGACGGGGTCCCCGGGGCCGAAATAGGCCTGGGGAGGTGGGCCATGCGGCCCCCTCCCCCTTTTGTTTTAATCAAAAAATAAATAAAGGCCTGGACCCGGGGATGGGGTCCCAGGGGCCGAAATTGGCCTTAGGAGGGGAGCCGTGCGGCCGCCCTCCCATTAAAATAATAAATAAAGGGCAGGCGCTGGGGGATGGAGTCACTGGGGCCAAAATTGGCCCAGGGAAGGGGGTGCCCCCTCTCCTTCCTTTATGTTGAAAATATTTTTTTAAAAGGAAAAGGCCGGGCCCCGGGGTCATAATCGGCCAAGGGATGGAGACCATGCGGCCTCCCTCCCCATTTCCAAAAAAAAAGAGTGGCCCTGTGGGATAGGGTCCCCTGGGCTGAAATTGACCAAGGGAAGGGGGGCTACCCAGCCCCCCTTTCCTAAAAAAAAAAAGAAAAATCGCCGGAGGCCAGGCCCCCTTCACCACCACTCTGCAAATGCGCTTCTTGGCGCAATGGTGGTTAGAAAATCAAATCCCCTTGAATGCTGAGGGTCTTTGGGGGCCAGCAAGCCCTCTTGTTACCTCCAGTAAGTCCCAGAGAGCGGGATTGCTGAGAGGACTTGAAGGCCATGCCCCCTTTATCCATCACACTGCAAACACGCCACCTGGCGTGCTTCTAATTGGGGAATGAATTCCACTTTACTCCTGAGGGCCTCAGGACTAAAGTGGACTACTTCCCCCAATCAGTAGTGTGTCACGAGGCGTGTTTGCAGAATGGTGGAGAAAGGGGGGGTGGCCTCTGACAACCTCTCAGCAATCCAGCTGTGTGGGTGTTACTGGAGGAGGCAGGAGGGATAGTTGGCCCCCAAAGACCCTCAAAAGCCAAAGGGACTTCATCCCCAACTAGTAGTGTGCCAGGAGGTGCGTTTGCAGAGTGGTGGAGAAAGGAGGCATGGCCACTGAACATCTCTCAGCAAACCCACTGTGTGGGACTTACTGGAGCTAACAGGAGTGGTAGTTGGCCCCCAAGGACCCTCAATATCTAAGGGAACTTCATCCCCCTACTAGTAGTGCGCCAGGAGGCGCGTTTGCAGATTTGTGGAGAAAGGGGGCGTGGCCTCCTATCAGGTCTCAGCAATCCTGCTGTGTTGGACTTACTGGAGGTCATAGGAGGGGTAGTTGGCCCCCAAGAACGTCCTTGGGGGCCAACTACCCCTCCTGTTATCTCCAATAATTCCAACACAGAGGGATTGCTAAGTGTTCTTCGCAGGCCACCACCCCTTTCTCCACCACTCTGCAAACGCGCCTGGTGGTCTACTACTGGCTGGGGTATGAAGTCCACCTTACTCCTGAGGGACCTTGGGCGCCAAGAAGCCCTCCTGGTACATCCTGCAAGTCCTACACAGTGGGATTCCTGAGAGCTGATCGGAGGCTCAGTGTCAGGTTTGCCAAGCGCGAGTGGCCAGCGAACTACAAATATGGCCGACTCCCGCTTTTGCACATGCGCAGGAAACAACAGCGGAGGTTAAGACCCGGCCGCTCCCGAGCAAGGACGCTTCGCGTTCTTGCTTCTGGAAGGCTTAGTCTGCTTCCGGGTTCACTCACCTGCACTTCCGGGCCATCGCGTCTCCTCGTTGGCTCACTGTCATAACAGCGTCCTGCTGCTCCGACGTTCTGGTTCCATTCCCTGCTCTTGCTCTCCGGATCCTCGCTCCAACCGCGGTAGGCTCCTGACCCTCGGAGAGTCTTCTCTGCATTTTCCGCTCACACCGCGGTAGGCTGCTGAACCCCTGGGAGGCTTCCTGTATTCCTAAAAGAAATTACAAAGGACAAGCTGCATTGTTCTTTTGTAGTATACAGTGCTTGCTCGCTGTTTCCTATTTCATATAATTATGTCACCCTCATACTTATCTGATTGAGGCTCTGGGTTCATGGAGGTCTGATTTTCTTTTATTATTTTTTGTGAATTCCTGAAGAGAGAAAGGAATAGATTAGATACCCTGCTGTTAAGGTGAACTATGTTTTTGGGCGTGACAGAGAACCAGTAATCCTTGAGCGGTTCTTGCATGTTTTTAAGGTGGGTTTCAGTACTGCATTCCCCCTATGCCGATTCTATAAGTATACTGAGACTGTTTAATATACGCATCTCTATTTCCTTCTATCCAGATATCCACACTCTATTATTTACACCAACTGCCAGTACATACGGAAGAAGGGAGTTGTTCAGGTAGATACAAGCATGACTAGAGAATAGTAGTGTTAGTAGGGGTGTAACACTGTGTATACTTACCTCTACTCCTGTTCTTTCTTTTCAACAGAGAATTCTTTACTCGACTGCTTCTGTCTCAGACTGGGGTGCGACGTGGGACCTTTGTGTTTTCCTCCTTGTTTTTTCTCCCTTCTTCCCAGGTTTACTGTTAGTACTTTGACTAAGTTGGGTATAATAGATGACCAGGTGAAGTTGAGGATCTTTTCATCATTTGCATAACGTTCCTGCGGAAAAGTGAGAAAATCTGACACTCAGCTCCCTTTCTCCACCACTCTGCAAACACGACAACTAGTTAAAAAACCTTAAAATTCACAGAAAAAAAACAAAGGTTACTAGGACGTTATAGTTAGTAAATAGAATTTAAAAAAAACTTAGAAATTCACTGAAAAATATAAAGGTTACAGGGACGTCATAGTTAGGAATTGGCATTTAAAAAACCTTAGAAATTTACTAAAAAAAGCAAGGGTTACAGGGACGTTATAGTTAGGGTCAGAATTTACTCAGACAAAACCAGAGAAATTCAGCCGTTATAGTTACCTGAGTTAACTATAACTCGCGCCCCCGCAATGCACTGCTTATGACCTCACATATTACATCACTCATGATATGGTCAGTGACCTCACTGATGACATCTCAAATGACATCACTGATGACATCATCCACAGCATCGCTGACGATACAGGGCAAAACTCAACATTGATGCGCAGGGGTCTGCACGCCCCTCACGGCAGCCCCGAGAACCACCACCTCCATGGGGCTAAAATTAAATAAGTGTGGGGGCCCATGGGGTACACCCGCTGCCCCGGGGGCCGCCACCTCCCCGGGGCAAATTTCAAAACTTAAAGTGGGGGGCCACGCAGCCCCAGGGACTACCACCTTTGCTGTGTTTTGCAATGGAGTGAGGCCGCTCAACCCCTCCTCCAGGAGCCATAGATGGCTCTGGGGATCGCCACCCCCCAGGGCCGGCTCCAGCAATGTCCCGGGGTGCCCAACCTGGGACATTGCTGTTTGCTAAGCCATAGCAAACTCTCCTCTGCTCGAGTAAGCAAGAGCATGTAAAATGCTCTTGCTTACTCGAAGCAGAGCAGAATTGCTTTCGGACAGAGGGAGCTGCATATTTAGGAGCTCCATCTCTCCAAAAGCAATGCTGGCTCCTGCAGGAGGCGGAGAGCCGGCAGGGACCACGGGGGCCTTCAGGCTCCCCCCGCGGTCCCCAACGTGAATAACTGGATGCCTAGGGTGGAACGAGGGTACCCACAGTACAGGCCTGGCCCCGGGGGATGGGGTCCTGGGGCCGAAATCGACCGGGATTGGGGGACATGCGACCCCCCTCCCTTTTTATTTTTTTGAATAAATAACTAATAAAGGGGCATACCCCAGGGGGTGGGGTCCCTGGTGCAGAAATAGGCCCGAGAGGAGGTTCCACGCGGCCCCCCTCCCTTTAATAAAAAATGAAAAGTTACAGAAAAAGAAAGGCCGGGCACCGGGGGATGGGGTCCCCGAAGCCAAAATTGGCCCGGGGAGGGGGGCCACATGCCCCCTTATTCTAAAAATGCCTGGCCCCGGGCAAAGGGGGGGGCTAGACAGCTACCCTTCGCTAAAAAAAAAATAATAATAATAATTAAAAAAAGCCCGGCAACTTGCCGGAGACCCCACCCCCTGTCTCCACCACTCTGCAAACGCGCCTCCTGGGGCACTGCTGGTTGGAGGATGAAGTCCCTTTGGCTTCAGAGGGTCCTTGGGGGCCAACAAGCCCTCCTGTTACCCCCAGTAAGTGCCACACAGGGGGATTGCTGAGAGGTCTTTAGAGGCCATGCCCCCCTTTCTCCACCACTCTGCAAACGTACCTCCTGGCACACTACTGGTTAGGCAATAAATTCTACTTTACTCCTGAAGGCCTCAGGACTGTAGTGGACTTCTTCCCCCAAGCAGTAGTACACCAGGAGGCGCGTTTGCAGAGTGGTGGAGAAAGGGGGCGTGGCCTCTCAGGACCTCTCAGTAATCCAGCTGTGTGGGTCTTAGTGGAGGTAACAGGAAGGGTAGTTGGTGCCCAAGGACATACTGACACAAGTACACACTCACCCATACAGCCACTCTCACATTCACTCACTCACCCATACAGTCACTTGGGTACCCCATCACTCACCTAAACTACCTTTCACATACCCAGTTACTCACCCATATACCACTGACACATACACTCACTCACTCACCCATACAGCCCCTCACACACGCAATCACTAACCCATGCAGCCACTGACTCACCCACTCACTCATCCATACAGGCAGACACACACACCCTAACCCACCCACACAGACAATCAGACACCCATACAGGTACTTAGACAGCCACTCACACACCCATACAGCCACTTTGACACCAACTGACTGACTGATACAGACATTCACACAACCAATCCCTCACCCATACATTTACTGAGACACCTAATTATTCCTTTATAGAGTCAGTCACGCAGCCCCTAAATCATCCATACAGGCACTCATACACCCACTGATTCACCAATACACCTTGGTATATATATTTAACACTGATAAACTTTTTAAAAACACTCACAGTCAGTGGATGATGTCATCAGTGATGTCATTAGTGAATGAATGAATGAATACATTTTTTATTGTGTCAATTAATTAAAATTGTTACAATGGAGATCAAGCAAAGATATTCCAGCACTTAATTACTTCAGTTATAATAGGTACATATTTAACCATTCGAATATACCTGACTGAAACATAAATAAAATAGATCTAAAAATACTGCATTTGAAGATACAAAACGAATAAAAGCAGTGCAAAGAGTCAAATGTCGAAGCCTTCAATTAGTTCTAATACCTGATTAAGGCGTTGACTTAAAGTCTTTTTACTGATGTGCAAATTTTCGCTCCTCTATGCAGGTCCAAGAAAAAGGTTTTGTGGCGTCTGTGCGGGTACCTGTTCGATATTTTAGCCACAGAGATTTCAGTAAATTGCGACGTGCGTGACATTGCCTAAAAGTTCTTTCACCTTATGTGCAAATTTCGCAAATCTAGCCAGTTCCATTGGAATGTCCAAGTTAAAAAAAAGTTTAATTGCATCTTGGCATGTACGTGTTCCGTATTTTAAAAACAAAGGTTTTAGTAAAGTGCGACGTGTCTGTGCCAAACAGTGGCATATGCAAACGAGGTGAGCCAAGGATTCCTCGTACTGTTGGCAAAGTCTACAAGTGCTGACCGCCTCTAAAGATTTCCAGCGCATGTCATTAGTGATGTCATCACTGATGTCACTGAACATGTCATGAGTGATGTAATATGTGAGGTCTTAAGCTGTGCATTGCGGGGCGCGAGTGATAGTTAGCTCAGCTAACTATAACTGCTGAATTTCACTGTTTTTTTACGAGCAAAACCTGAGCCTAACTATAACCTCTCTGTAACCTTTGTTTTTTTCAGTGAATTTCTGCGTTTTTTAAATTCCATATCCTAACAATAACGTCCCTGTAACCTTTGTTTTTTTCAGTGAATATATGTATATGTATACATGTGTGTGTAATATGTGATGTCTTAAGCTGTGCATTGCGGGGCGCGAGCGATAGTTAGCTCAGCTAACTATAACTGCTGAATTTCACTGGTTTTGTCTGAGTGAAACCTGAGCCTAACTATAACGTCCCTGTAACCTTTGCTTTTTTCAGTGAATTTCTAAGGTTTTTTAATTCCATTTCCAAACTATGACGTCTCTGTAACCTTTGTTTTTTTCTGTTTTTTTACTAGGGGTTGCCATTGGGTAGTTATAGTTAGGACCTAGTTTCCAAAGGAATATCGTTTTTTGTTTTGCCAATAACTTTGGCACCGTTTGACGAATCCTCCCAAACATTTCAAAACTAGCTTGCCACTCACTTTTGCTACTGTGTCAAAAAGTGTTGGGTTGCTTCGGCAAGCGGGGGCTGAGAAAAAGGGGGGTGCCAAAATGCATTTTCCCCATGCAATTTCCTATAGGGATTTTGAACATGACTACAGCCCAAACCGGCTGCAGTCATGTCATTACACTAAATTTGACAGAAAGGTAGATTTTGGTCCAGAAAGTGCTCTTTTTGTTATATGCTGTAAAACCGTTCAGTTGTTCTTGAGATTTTAAAGGGAAAAAAAATGTGTATATCTAGGGATGCCGACCCTCCGCGGATCCACCCGCGATTGCTTTGCAAATTCACATGCCAAAGTAAAACCCTGATTGGTTGGCCGCAACTTGACAGAAAAGTTGCACCCGCCATTTTATAAATCAGGAAACAATCCCTGGGGCTGAAAAGTAGCATGTACACAAAATGAAGGGGTCAGGTTAGAGCTATCCTGACCCCATGTGTGTGTTATAGATGTAGGAAAAGCATGTACAATGGGCAGCAAAATGTCACAAACTTCTTACCTATACTTGCATGGGAACAGAATGATGACTAGTCCCAATGACCCTGCAGGAACCCCCCACGCCCTCCAAGCAAAGTTGGGTGACAAGAGAGCTCTAATGGAGGAAAGGTGATGAGGAGAAAAAGAAGAGACCACCTTGTCTGGTCTTCGGGTTTCTTCTCTCGTCTTGGTGTGGCTCACTTTTCTGTTTAGTTAGTGCATATATTTGAGGTGTACATTCTTTTGTGTAAGCTTTAGAAACTTAAAAGAAACATAACACCATGTAATCTTCTTTGCTGTGTTTTCTTCTGTCTGTAATCTTTCACTACAGTAGGGAAAAGACTAGAGTAACTTTTTATTAGTTGGCCAGGACGAGGTTGTCTTCATTCTTAAAGAGACACTAATCCTTCCAAGAGAGTATTTCCTAGGATTAGCATAGTGTCTTTCAATGTGAGAAACTCACACTTGGAATTTAGAAGCAGAGACGCTTTGGAGAGACACTTCTCCTGACTAGAAACAACTCCATACTGGAAACACTACTTTCCTTGACAAATGACATGCTAGGTGACCAGCAGGCTACTTCTTCAGATGAAGTGTCAACACGGACCTGAGACACTTCTTGTTTAAAATCCGCTCAGCATGCTGCTTCCAGGAAAAAGATAACCCACAATGAAATACTAAAACAACGCGCTTATATAGCCACAACTCTACCCTAAACTAAACTTTCAGGACGAGACACAATGGTAAGGAATGAGCACTGCTTAATCTCCTCAGTGAAGTGTGCTTTTTCTCAGGCAGCGCTCGCTTAAGATTCTATTCCTTGACTGGGAGAGCAACAGCTAGAGTGGAACCAGGTAATTGGTACTTTAGCAACCATCTTAGAATTTCACAGATTCCAGTTGGCTCTCCAGCCATTAGCCCTTGTCTTCTCCTTTGTCTGGAATTGTTTCCCAGAGAAGACTACACTCACAGTTTGAAATATTAACTTAGGAGTTCTCCTTGGAATCCTGACACAAAATGCAAGAAAACAGGTTTTTTTTACACGTGCGAGATCCACTGATTCTTCGCAGGTCTCAGCGCTGCTCTCATGTAAATCCGTGATGGATCCGCAGATCTCGCTGCGAATCAAAAATATATATATATAATGACACACCCACTCTGATACCCATATAGACACTCTCACAACCACTGTGACACTCAAACAGACACACCCAGTCACATACCCAGTCAGACGGTCTTACACCCACTGTGATACCCAGACAGACACTCCCACATCCACTTTGACACCCATACAGACACACTCACATGCAGTGTAAAACCCAGACAGACACTCCCACACCCACTGACACACACACTCTCACACACACTAACACATACAGACACTCTCACACCCATTCTGACGCCCACTCTTATACACACTCACAGACACTCACACCCACTCACACAACCAGACATACACTCTTACACCCACTTTAATGCCCATACAAACACTCTCAAACCTGCTCACACACAGACACTCTCACTCTGATGCCAATACAGAATCTCACACCCACTCACACAAAGTCACACCCACTCACACACCCAGACAGACACTCTCACACACATTCTGAAGCCCATACACTCTCTCTCTCACACACACACACAGACATTCTCACACCCACTGTGACACCCAGACAGACACTTTCACACCCACTCTGATGCCCATACAAACACTGTCATACCCACTCACTCATCCAGACACTGTCTCACCTACTCTGACGCCCCATGCAAACACTCTCACACTCACATACACAAACAGACACTGACACCCACTCACACTCAGACACCCACTTACAGACTGACAGAGACAGTCAGACATCCACTCACAGACCCACTCAGATACTCACACATCCACTTACAGATCCAGACACACACTTACACATCTACTCATACACACACAGATTTACTTGCACACCTACTGTTGGAGTGATGAACCACTCACATATCCAATAAAACATTCTGTAGTGTTACTGGTGTGTATTGGATGAGTGCTTTTAGTTTGTGAATTCGCAACGGATCCACATGAGATTCAAACTCTTTTAATTGAAAATAAAAAAACTGTCTCTAGTGAAAGGGTTAGCTCTGAAAAGAGCTTTTGAGTCTTTCAAGTTCTAGAGGAACACCCTGTTGCCTTTCTTTGTCAAGTGAGTGCCATCATTTCTATATATACTCTCCATGTCACAGCGTAAATTGTTGTTGTAGATGGAGCACATGTTGTGGTCTCTGAGGAATGAGTTGTATTGACATGTTTCCTGGCTTTGTCTGTCTGTGGACAGACTTCGTTTGACCACCTCCATTTCTGCCTTTGGCAAATGTTAGAGAACACCAAGGCAGTGTGAGGGAAAAGTGTCATTAATTGACCAAAGGTATCCTTCATTAGGATTTCCAGTCCTACCCCAGTAAGTTTGCCTAGGTCATTGCCACGACAGTGCATAATCATGAGGTCTGGATGTTGGCAATCCGCAATGCTTTCAACTAAATGCAGCAATTGATGTCATTTTAACCCTCTCTGGCCAACCCAAGTAATGACACACATTAGTCTTTCTAGCACACTTTCTAGCCCAAAACACAAAGCTATGACCCACAATCCACACCCTAACCCTTTTGAAGTCAAGGAGGAGTGGCACACAGAAGGCTGGAGCTGAATAAGACCCTTTTCAAAATGAAAGGCAGTTAAAGTGGAGGCCAGTATCTAATTTAAAAAAGAACATATTTCATTGGATGGTGTAAATATGCAGGTAGCTAACATTAGGAAGAGATTTTCAGCAGAAAGTAAGTAGATCTGTGATTGGATTTGGAAGAATTAAAAGAATGTTATGGTATTTTGGATTTGCTTATATTTCCAGTCAATCACACCTGCTATAGTTGAACTTGAAGCTATTATGCTGCTCACAGAAAGTGTTGTGAACTTTTGACCTACTGACACAAGAGAGTGTGCCAAAGGGGGTTGTTATGGAAACTGAGCTACAATAGTGTGGGGGGAAGGGTTCTGAAGAGACTGTACTTTTAAAGTAAAAGTAGAGTGGTTTAGGCACATTCGTTATTATGGAGGAGTTATTTTTTAAATCAGTACTATCTTATAAAGTAAAATGTTGATGCAAACTCATAGTACAATGTTAAATGGCTTAGTGGGCTCTTGCATAGATTTGCGAATCTGCCGTGAAGTTACATGGGGGCCGCGCTGAGTGTCACAACATATTCACGAATCCGCCCAAAACCCCTACCAAATTGGCCTTTCTTTAAAGGGGCATTAGAAAGACTTAACAATGCTGACCATTTAGAAGTGGTATACCTTAAGTTAAATATGAAAGGGATGTTCTTATTTGTTTTCTGACTGAGTAACCTTGAACACTAATGCTTACACTGACACACCAAGGCACACACTGATGCATACACTAACACACCCAGGCACACACTGATGTATACACTGATACACTCAGGTACTCACTCATTTATGTACTAACACACCTAGGGTATACACTCATGCATACATTGACACACCCGGGGACACACTGATGCATACACTAAAACGCCCAGGCATACACCGATGCATACACTGACACACCCAGGCACACACTGATGCATACACTAATACACCCAGGCACACACTGATGTATATATACACTGACATGCCCAGGCACACACTGATGCATACACCAACACACCCAGGCACACACTGATGCATACACTGACACACCCAGACACACACTGATGCATATGCTGACACACCCAGGCACACACCGATGCATACACTGACAAACCCAGGCAGACATTAATGAAGTCACTGACACACCCAGACACACACTGATGCATAAACTGGCACACCCAGGCACACACTGACACATACGCTGACACACTCATATATACACTGACACACCCACGCAGACACTCATGCATACAATGACACAACCAGGCACACACTGGTGCCTATACTGATACATTCAGGCACACACTGATGCATACACTGACCAATGCAGGCACACACTGATACATACACTGATACACTCAAAGACATACACTGATGCATACACTGAAACAATAAAAACACAGATTCAGCTATTTGATTAACCAAATGGTGGTTCTAAAAAGAACCTTTGTTTTTTCAAAGTTTTTTAAACATTTTTTTTATTTTTTACACAAAAACTAAACAGGGTAGAAAAGTAAGAGAAGGCAATTGCAACGAAGCAACTTGCTTCATTTTTCCAAAAACATTATGAACCAACTAGAGAAACCAAAACAAAATAGATAACAGCAATGCTTTTTGACTGCATCCAAAAACTCAGGAACAGAAGAGATTTTAAGTGCAACAAGCATTTGGCACTTTGCACAGCGAGTGACCATGCCATAGAGATCTGCACAGATAGCGAGTATGGTTACATGTGAAGCAGACAATGGTTATCTGGAAGATGTAGCAGAGCTGGACTCCCCGGATGCACCAACTCTCTCCCATATCATCTTATTGTACACTCTCTCATGTATTGTCTTGAGGTGTTTCCACATGCTGCTAGTACAGTGAGAATACTTTTTAGCCGTCCTTCGTGAGAACTGCTTGCCACAAATAGTATATTTGACATACTTCGCACTCACTTTTTTTTCCTGTGAAGGGATAGTGAAGGCGTTTCCAAACATCACTCTGTCTTTTAGGTGGTGTAGATTCTTCTCCTCCTCTTGAACAACCTGTGGATATTCCTCCTGCTGAAAGGTTGAAGCTTCTGCCATTTTTCCGAAAAACAACCACTCCTTCTGGATCCTATTTGAACAGAGTTCAGTAGAGAAATAACAGTTTTTGGGTGTGTCTTGCATGTATATGGGTGGGGTCCAAAAGTACCCAATCAACGGCAAGTTTTACCTGTGTCATCGAGTGAATTTGCAAATCCGGTCCGTAGATTTGCGATTTTGCGAGACTCGTAAAATGATGGCGTTTAAACAAAATCAAATATAGGGTGCCATATATATACTTCCACGTATCTTCACCCTGATGTCATTAATCAAAACAAAGGTACCTGTATACTTAATTTTTAATTTTTGTTGACACTGCGGTTCTGAAATCATGCATTCATTCCGATTACGTGATCGGAATACAAACCGCAAAGTATGTCCTGTCTATGTTTTGCGGACTTGCAGAGAAACCACGGATTCCGAAAAATACTTACAAGAATAAATAAAACAAATTTAATTACATTTACAAGAATATTATATATTCTAAATTAACTATTAATTTTTATGTTTTAAAAAGAAAATAAAGTATATTTTAAAACAAATGTCTCTAATGTAAACAAATCCATAATAATTTGTACAATACTTAATATTTTTTTAAAAACTACATAAATTAACAGAAACAACTAAACATTACATATACATAATACTTTAGAAATAGATTTTGAAAAACCTAAGAAATTTACTGAAAAAACAAAGGTTATAGGGAAGTTTTAGTTAGGAAACAGAATTTAAAAAAACGTATAAATTCACCTAAAAAAACAAAGGGTGCACGACGATATTGTTAGGAAATGAAATTTAAAAAATCTTTAGAAATTCATTGAAAAAATCAAAGGTTAGGCTGACATTTGAAATGTACAAAACCATAGAAATTCAGCAGTTATAGTTACCTCACCTAACAATAATGTACGCAACCAAAATGCACTGCTTATGACCTCATATATTACATCACCCATGACATGGTCAGTGACATCACTCACAATGCCCCTCTCCCCGGGCCGTATTTGGTCCAGAGTACTCCATTCACCGGGGCCCACCACTTAATTTATGGAGGAGGGGAGCACGCAGCCCCCCTAACCCGGCCGATTTCATCCCAGGCACCCCATCTCCCGGGGCCTTGCCATATTGTACATAGGGAGGGGGCACTCAGCCCCCCTCTCTGAGCCGATTTCGGCACTGGGGACCCCATACCCTGGGGCTCGGCCAATAAAGTGTAGATGTCCTGGAGCTCACGCAGGGCACCAACTTCACCACTGTTGGAGACTGTGGCGGGAGCCCCAATGCCCCCCGGTCACAGCCAGCTCCCCACCTCAGAGGGAGCCGGCATTGCCCCCGCCCGCAGGGAGCAGCTAAACATGCTGCTTCATGTGGCCGGGTGCAATTTTTTCATCTATTTCCCTGCCGACTTCACAGCGGGCAGGCAAACAGATGAAAAGTCGGCTCCCAGCTGGTGGGAACATTTTTAAAGATCCCGCCAGCTGGGAGCAGACTTAGTGTTTGCTCTCACTTGGCGGGAGCTTTAAAATTGCTCCCACCAAGCGAGAGCAAACACAGGTTTCCCTACCCATGGTAATGCGGGCAGTAAGATCGCTATGTCCCAGTGGTAGGCACCCCGGGACATAGCAGGAGCCGGCCCTGGGCTCCCCAGGGCCATTAATGGCTTCAGAAGGGGGTCCATGCGGCCCTCTCCCTCTTTAAAGCATGGCCAGGCCCCGGGGGTTGGACTCCCCAGGGCCAAAATCGGGCTGTGGTGCGGGGCCACATGTACCCCCTCCCCCAAAAAATAATAAAATAAATCCCCTGGGCCCACCAGGCCTAGGTGATAAGAGTATTCCTACCCTGCCCCATTGTCTTTTTTTTTTTTCTTCATTCTTGGGACTCAGCCAGGACAAGTCGCAAATGGCTGCCAACACTTCATCATTGAAGTGGTGGCAGCCATTCAGATCTCTTTTTGAAATCTGTCGGATCTGCGAACCCTCCACATCCCTATATATCTATAAATCTTTTTTCTTTAATAACTCCAAAACTACTAAACCAATTTACACCAAATCACAAAAATAGATCTTTCTGGACCAAGATCTAGCTTTCTGCAAAATTTGGTGTCATTCCTTTCAGCGGTTCACGCTGTAGTCGTGTCTAAAATCCCTATAGGAAATTGCACTGGAAAAACGCCTTTTGGGACCCCCCTTTTTCGCAGCCACACTTGACAACTCACCGCAACACTTTCTAGACAGCAGCTGAAGTGACTGTCGTACTAGTTTTGAAAATTTCATGAAGATTCTTCAAATGGCGCCAAAGCTTTAGCAAAACAAAAAATGCTTTGTCTATGGAAACTAGGTCCTAATTACAATAAATATGTATAATTAATAGATAGATAGATAGATAGATAGATAGATAGATAGATAGATAAACAAAATACAATTATTCAATATTATGCTCACTCAAATGCAAAAACAATGGATGGACTATTCCGACAGATATTGAGTGGGAAAAATAAAATAAAAATATATATATTTATTTGAGTGAAATATATGTTTTACTCTCATAGCAGTAGTATATAACATGCACTGCACTATACTATACTCTAGCCAAATACTGCAGGCCATTTTTACACAAGGGAAACTAATGTTAAATACTAAAAAACATGACTTACATGCTAAAGAAAACATAATGTGTATGTAATAAACCCCTATCCAAGTACCAGAACCCGCCCCTTCAAGAACCTTGACGTTGGAACAATCTGCCAGTATTATTCTCTTAATAAGATGCTATCTGTAGCTCATAGGCTGGTAGAGCGTGCGTTGTTTAGCTCTGAGGGCGTGGCTGCACTCAGAGCCTGGGGCCATTTGGAGTGAGTCTGAGATGCAGCACGAGCAGCAAGCTGGAACACTCTGGAGTCTTGCCTTTACTTTCACTTTTGTTTTCTTCTGTAATAAGGCTAGGAAGTCTAGAGGTGCTGAAAAATGCCTGCTGAGGAAAACAGAGTCAGGCCTGCAATCCAGGCGCACCTGGCATTGGGGTCCTCTTTGGAAGATTCATCCCTGGCCCCCGCAACACCTGACCAGTGGGGCTGCACAGTGACTCACTGCAAGCCCTGTGACCGCATGTGGGCACTGCTGAAGGCACTGGAGAGCAGCGTCAGGGCCATCGGTCGGAGGCTGATCAGCATTCAGGAGCAGACAGCGGAGCCCTTGAAAGTAGTCTGGAAGGTCCGGATGAAGAAGGAGGCAATGATGGAGCCAGGTGAGGCCATGCAGTGCGCCTGAATGTTTAACTTGTGACTTCTGGGTTGGAATACTTTTAGTCAGGCCCTGTTACCTCTCTAACTGCCCTGATGTGTACTTCAGTGTCATGCCCTGAATCCTCTCACTGCGGTCTCTTGCAATCGTCTGTGTGTCATCAGCAGCCAACATAATAAAGCACAACATGCCACGATCACCTGCCCTGATCTTGAGAGCTAGTACCTATTTTTGGTAACGTTACATTTTACTGATCTGATCTAAACAGTTTTCCAACTGCATCTGCTATCTTATTATGATAGGATGCAACAGTGCCATTTCAAGAGATCACCATGGAGCGAAGCCGGTAATGAGGCCCCTCATTTTGGGACCTACTATAATCAGAGCCGGACTGGGAAACCAAAAGCAGGCCTGAGAAACATGCTCAAACCAGCCGCACTCCTTTCCTCTGGGGGCCCAACCTCTCTTACATCCACCCATTGTCTCTCCTCTCTCTCTTCTCCATCTCTGATCGCTTTCTCTCCGTCTTCGTCCTCCCTCTCTCTCTCGCTTTCTTGATGCTTCCTGGTGCCTGTTGCAGTTAACCTCGGGGGCTGAAGAAAGTGACCGAGGCACCAGGAGTGGTCCAGGGCCTCCTGTCCGCCCATGATTATAATTATAGGATGACATTCCAAATTGCTGTATAGGTGATGTCATGGCGCTGCTGTTTATTTTGTGGTACATTTATTTGTTGTTGTGAACTGGACGTTCTAGGGCTCCAAAAACCACAAAAAGTGGCCAGAGTCAACCTAAAAATCAACATGTGCAGCCAAGTGTCCCCACCAACACCTGCTTGGCACAAGATGCCCAGGGCCCTATGCAGCTCAGTTAAGGCTCTGAGGGACTCGGATGAAGGACTTACATTCCTAAAACTAGAACTACTGCAATGCACCTATAGCAAGACCGCTGTCAGGACTGGCCCCACTCCTGAACACCCCCCTTCAGAAATCTTGCGATTAGGTCACTTTTTTCTCTATACAGATGACCGAGCTAGGGAACTCGCTCCCGGCAAGAATTTGGATCATTCACTACAACCCTGAATTCCATAGTGCAATAATGTCCCGATGACCCTATCAGGTTCACCGTAGATTAGAGAATGGGGTACGGCATCCACAAGCCTGACTGACTCTGTCTACCTTTTCCTGCAGTCATTGCCTAAGCACAGCTACACCATTGGAGCATCATGACTGGAGCACTGCTGAACATCGCCTACAACATGACTGGAGCTTACATCCGAACTTCACGCATGACAACCAAATCAAGGCCACAGGGTAAAGTCATCTTCAGCCAAACATACAGCAGAATGGACTCTTACCCGACCATCTGGTGCTTGGTCTGCCAAACACAACAGAATGGCCTCTTACCCGACCATCTGGTGCTTGGTCTGCCAAACATACCACAGAATGGTCTCTTATGCAATCATCTGGTTCTTGGTTTGCCAAACATACAACAGAATGGTCTCTTATGCAATCATCTGGTGCTTGGTCTGCCAAACATACAACAGAATGGTCTCTTATGCAATCATCTGGTTCTTGGTCTGCCAAACATACAGCAGAATGGCCTCTCACCCGACCATCTGGTGCTGGGTCTGCCAAACATACAACAGAATGGTCTCTTATGCAATCATCTGGTTCTTGGTCTGCCAAACATACAACAGAATGGTCTCTTATGCAATCATCTGGTTCTTGGTCTGAGAAACATACAACAGAATGGTCTCTTATGCAATCATCTGGTTCTTGGTCTGCCAAACATACAACAGAATGGCCTCTTACCCGACCATCTGGTGCTGGGTCTGCCAAACATACAACAGAATGGCCTCTCACCCAACCATCTGGTGCTGGGTCTGCTAAACATACAACAGAATGGCCTCTTATGCAATCATCTGGTTCTTGGTCTGACAAACATACAACAGAATGGCCTCTCACCCGACCATCTGGTGCTTGGTCTGCCAAACATACAACAGAATGGTCTCTTATGCAATCATCTAGTTCTTGGTCTGACAAACATACAACAGAATGGCCTCTCCCCTGACCATCTGGTGCTTGGTCTGCCAAACATACAACAGAATGGTCTCTTATGCAATCATCTGGTTCTTGGTCTGCCAAACATACAACAGAATGGTCTCTTATGCAATCATCTGGTTCTTGGTCTGCCAAACATACAACAGAATGGTCTCTTATGCAATCATCTGGTTCTTGGTCTGACAAACATACAACAGAATGGCCTCTTACCCGACCATCTGGTGCTGGGTCTGCCAAACATACAACAGAATGGTCTCTTATGCAATCATCTAGTTCTTGGTCTGACAAACATACAACAGAATGGCCTCTCACCCGACCATCTAGTGCTGGGTCTACCAAACATACAGCAGAATCAACGACCTCTTACCCGACCATCTGGTGCTGGGTCTGCCAAACATACGACAGAATGGCCTCTTATGCAATCATGTGGTTCTTGGTCTGACAAACATACAACAGAATGGCCTCTCACCCGACCATCTGGTGCTTGGTCTGCCAAACATACAACAGAATGGTCTCTTATGCAATCATATGGTTCTTGGTCTGCCAAACATACAGCAGAATGAACGGCCTCTTACCCGACCATCTGGTGCTGGGTCTGCCAAACATACGACAGAATGGCCTCTTATGCAATCATGTGGTTCTTGGTCTGACAAACATACAACAGAATGGCCTCTCACCCGACCATCTGGTGCTTGGTCTGCCAAACATACAACAGAATGGTCTCTTATGCAATCATCTAGTTCTTGGTCTGACAAACATACAACAGAATGGCCTCTCACCCGACCATCTGGTGCTTGGTCTGCCAAACATACAACAGAATGGTCTCTTATGCAATCATCTGGTTCTTGGTCTGACAAACATACAGCAGAATGAACGGCCTCTTACCCGACCATCTGGTGCTGGGTCTGCCAAACATATAACAGAATGGCCTCTTATGCAATCATCTGGTTCTTGGTCTGACAAACATACAACAGAATGGCCTATCACCTGACCATCTAGTGCTGGGTCTACCAAACATACAGCAGAATGGCCACTTACCCGACCATCGGGTGCTCGGTCTGCCAAACATACAACAGAATGGCCTCTCACCCGACCATCTAGTGCTGGGTCTAAACATACAGCAGAATGGCCACTTACCCGACCATCGGGTGCTTGGTCTGCCAAACATACAACAGAATGGCCTCTTATGCAATCATCTGGTTCTTGGTCTGACAAACATACAGCAGAATGAACGGCCTCTTACCCGACCATCTGGTGGTTGGGTTTTGGTAAACATAAATGTACTGTGAACTTGTTGACTTGATGCTGTGCTCTAAAGCTTGGAGGGTAGAGGTACAACATGACCCAGAGTCTACTTTCGACACAGCACTGTATGCCAACCCACACTGAGGTGCTCAATAAAAGGATCAGCTGTGCTTTTTCAGTCATTATTCCATTATACCAGCGTGTATCACTACACCCAAGAATCCGCACTTTGATGATTAAACTTATATTGAATTATAAGCAAGAGTGTGCCTTCACACTCGGCCTAGTGGTCCCACTTCACCCTTGTTCATGCACCTGTCAGTCCCGAGTTTGTGCATGAAGCAGTGGACAGTGGCTCTAGGCTATTTTAGAATGAGTCCATTTGTGGCATAATTTGGACAAGCCATCCCTGCGTTCTCATTTTGCGCCAACTTATTAAATAAGGTGACCTTACCACCTTTCTGCTGTGTCCTGTTTCCGTGGTTCTTTGTCTGTCTCTAGCTTGTTGATGTTCTCGTCTTCAGCAGGATGTTGGATATTTGAGCTAGAATGTTTTCCAGAGACGGATTAGAAAGCTCAGATGATAATAGGCTGAGCTGAGGTCAATATAGATCATGGTGATTTGCACTGAAGTGGATTTAAACTTGTAACTATGCTTGCACTACTGGCAAAACACCTCCTTGAAGTTCCCTGCACTCTGTGGGCATTCTGTCAGCTCCCGTTGTTGCCATTTTGCTTCTCCTGGGGTGAGGGCTGTGTAGGATTCAGCAGTCTGTGACCATCTTGCTACATGTACTTTTCAGTGCCATGGTGCTCTCAGTGGGCTCTCTTGCCTCTTTACTCCTGTACGATTCATTCGTTTGAGCCAAAGAGAACTTCTTCTAAGATGAATTCTACAAGTGCCAGAGAAGCAGTGTAAGCTATACAGACATTCCCATTAATGACAAGTGCCCAGCCTGGCCCACTTCTATTACTGGAGTCCGAAACGTAGGCGGGGTCAATAACATTTCCCTATGCAAAGCAGTCCTGAAGATGGTCTTGGGTATTCTATACACTTGAGACGAAAAGTCAATGGTGGTTCTTCTTCTGTGCTATAAATATTCAACTCGGGATCATCATCCCTGAGTAAAGTGCAACATTCTATGACTGATTACCTACTAAGAGTGGGCTGGTCATACATTTATCTAATGCCTCTACATTTATATTGACTGTGTGCTGTTCATGGTGAATGCACGCTTTTTGATAGTTATGTGCCCCCTGATGACATATTCATTTTTCAATTTCATTATAAAATCCATTAACTGAATACTGCTGTAGGAGTATACCTTTTTGATTTGTTTTGCTCTGTTTCATGCTCTCTTTTCTGGATTACTCTTCAGATTGATTCTATACACAATTATGCATAGACGTACAATTTATTTATAAATAATGGTGTAACAATTGGTGTAAATGATCTCAGAGACGTGCTAAGGCAGGGGCAAAGTGGGCTGTGGCCCAGGGCCACAGACATTCGGGCCCTCCGCCTGATAGAGACAACTCTGTTCTGCAGAGTCTTGCCCTTATGACCTTGATTAATTCTTACAAAGACTGTTTTAAATACAGTTTTCATTTGCTTTATTTTCAATGTGGGTGATATGTGAGTGTCTATTACCGACATTTTGTAGAGAATGCAACTTGCAACAGCCATTACAAAGTTTCTTTAAGATCAAATCTGAACCTCACATATGAGAAATGGGAGGGTGTCACAGAGATTATTTGCGATAATATTAGTGAGCAGCTGCTGTGTTACAATATTGAAAACACACATCACTATCCCTGAGTATTACATGTGAACATAATTAGAATTTGGACCAGTCTGCCTGTGCACTGTCAGTGACCCGGCCAAAGAGGACATGAAAGAACTGAAATTGGATCATAAATTCAAAACTGTTCCTAACAGGGCCCCCCAAAATATGCTTGTTCCAGGACCCCCAAAATCTTTAAGATGTCCCTGAATGATCCCCTTGTCGGCCATATGCCTCAGCATACACTGACACCCAAGCTCACAAGGGATTGCTGGATTACCCTTGTTCTTTTTACTTTTCCCTTTCGAGGCAGCACTGGTTGAAATTGGAGAAAATACATGAAGGTAATGGACAAGGAAGGTGACTTGAAAAAATCAGCCCTACCAAATCTGTGCCATGGTCATGTTCTAGCTAACGTTTCGGAAGCAGACTAAGGGCCTAATTTAGTGTTTGACATAGAGGGTACTCCTTTGCGAAGGCAACAGAGTACCCTCTCCACCAAAGTGAAGTTCTGCCCGCCTCAGTACCCTCTTCACCAAACTGAAGTTAGGCCCACATCATTTAGAGCTGGACAGAACTTAAGCATGTCAGCGGCGGAGATTATTCAATTTCCGCCGCTGACATACGCCTCCAATGGCCTGACAAGGTAAGGGCAGTGGGAGGTTTGGCTATTTGACCGCCCACTCGATTCAGAGATGGTGGTCAAATGGCCAGTTTTCACTGTCCGTCACCGCCAGGTAAAAACAAAAATAAACTTCCGCTTTTGGATTTTGATTTAGAAAATAAACAAAACTGAATGTTTGCTGTACTGCTCTGTCATGTTGATGGAGCCGTCAGTCAAGCTTTCAATGCATTGACAGAAACCGCCGGACATCTCTGAATTCGGCAGGCGGGTACTAATTCAGGGCAACGGTGTACTTTACGCCATAGTCTCCTTTTCACCACACTGTTTCTTTTTCACCCTGAGATGAAATTTCCTTACTAATAGTGAAAGTGGAAACGGTGAGGAAATTCAATAAGGGCAGGAGGATGCATTATGAGACAATCTAGAGAGAGAACAAGAGCCGGTGGGCTCTAAAATAAAGTGCTGGGTTCACATGAATCGGTGATGATAGAAGGTAGTAGGGTATTCAGAGGTGGGCCGATTCAGTTTTGTTCAGTCAAGGTAGAAATATAACAAACAACCAAACACTTTGTATCAGACCCTAGCATGTGCACATTGCCAGTCGTGACTAGGGCTCATCTGACTGGTGCTAGTCTGCCGTAGAAGCTTTGGGGAGTTTGAAAGTGATTACTCAGCCTTCTGTGACTGTTCCCCATTGTGGTGTCAACGTGCATGGTACCTCACTCTCTCTCTGGCTAGGTCAGTGTTATTTAACTGCCTAACTTCACTTTTCCTACAGCAAGTCCTCCCAACTCAAACTAGATAACCACCCTTTGGTTACTTAACTGTGCCCCAGTGGTTGTTTGCTTCTTGATGGGCCCTGCACAACGTTTGAATGCTGGTTACCTTAAAAGTGCACTCAGGGATTGACTCAATGTAAACTTCAGGCACTCCATCTCTCACAGTTCTTCCCACCACCACACTAATAAGTGCTGCAACCCACGACAAGATAAGGCTTCTCTAGTTAGACGCACATGGCAATAAAACTCTGCCAACATAGGCTCACAACAATACGCAAGACTCTTCCAACCAAGGACCTTGCACTGTGTAGCCTGCTACTTATGTGGGCAATCCCCTCAGTGCCCCACGTAAGGGTAGTAAGCAATTTATAAACCTTAGAGTACAATATACCTATTTACTATTTGGGTGTATCCATTTGATTATTCTTGAGTTTTCCTCACTATGCAATAGGATCTATCAAGGCCAAAACCGGTCTAGGATTGCCTGTGTTCCCTTCTGGAGTGACCCTCCCCTGCCAATTCAGGATATACTGTTGTCATGAGGAGCAGGGTCAGAACTGATTTGCATAAGGCGGGTGTCTGTCTAGAGTGTCAAAGTGGGTGAAAAAGAAGGGGTTTGAATGCCATGCAGAGCAATCGCCAGAGGTTTAGACTATTTGCATTCATTCCTCATGTTACCTTTTGTGGGTTTGATGTAACATCCTAAGTGACCAAGGGTGCCTAGATATGGGCCCCTTGCTGGCTGTGGCATAGGATCAAAGCTATATCTCATTGATGAAGTCTAACATGGCCAAAACTAGTCTGGGGTTGCTTGTGTTCCCTTCTGGAGAAGTCCTCGCTAGGTAGTTTGGGATATACTGTTCCCATGAGGAGCAGGAGCAGTACTGATTTGCATAAGGTGGCCCTCTGTCTGAAATGGCACGGTGGGTGAAAAGTTATGTGTGGTAATGCTACCCATAAAAATTGCCAGTGCTTTAGACTATTTGCAAATGCAAAAAGAACAATTGATGGACAGAATGCTGAACAATGTCATACATTCACCCCAGTACAGCGATCTGGGCCTAAATCAATCGTTGTTTTTCTCCCCATGCCATTCCAGTTTAAACCCAGCCTTTTTCAAATCAGTCTTGATCCTGTTCCCCATGGGAACAGTCCAGCCCGAACTGCCAGGCCAAGTTCTCCCTGGACTGGAAAACAAGCATCCTAGGACCAGTTTCGGGGTTTCACCTCTCATCAGCCAGGATAGCTTGACTCCAGTGGCATGGAGAGCACAGGACCCACGTCTGGGCATACCCGTCCCACTCGGGGTGACAAATTCAAAAAGAACAATTGATGGACAGAATGTTGAGCAATGTCAAACATTCACCCCAGTGTAGAGATCTGGGCCTAAATTCATCTTTTTTTTGCTCCCCATGCCATTCCAGTTGAAACCCAGCTATATGCAAATCAGTCTTGAACCTGTTCCCCATAGGAACAGTCCAGCCTGAACTGCCAGGCCAGGTTCTCCCTGGACTGGAAAACTAACATCCTAGGACCGGTTTCGGGGTTTCACCCCTCATCAGCCTGGCTAGCTTGACTCCAGTGGCATGGAGAGCAGACTATTTGCAAGCATTCCTCCCATCATCTTCTGAGTGTTTAATGTAACCCCCTAAGTGGCCAAGGAAATGCCCAGATGTGGGTCCCTTACTCACTGTACCAGAGGCTTCAAACTATACCTCATTGATGAAGCCTAACAAGGTTTTAACAGTCTGGGTTGATTGTGTTCCCTTCTGGAGGGGTTCTCGCCTGGTAATTTGGGGTGGATGGTCTCATGAGGAACAGTGTCACTACTGATTTGCATAAGGCAGGTCTCTGTCTAGAGTGGCACAGTGGGTGAAAAATGCTAGCCTGAGCAACTGGCAGTGGTTTAGACTGTTTTCAAGCATTCTTACCATCACCTTCTGTGCGGTTGTTCCTGAGATTTGCCAAGAATGGTGTCTGTGTTCGTTTGTGTATGTAGGCTATGCTAGTGCATTTCTTACGTATTCAGGGATTTTGCTATTCTGAGCTATTACAGTTGTATATCATTCTTTTATATGATATGTTTAGAATTAATTTCGGAAATATTTTTCAATGCAATTCAAAAGTTTTGAGTACTTGTTAATGTTGACTGTTTGATGCCAACTTTCTCATAATGCTTTCCCTCTCTTGGTTACGCGGATTGTGCTTGCTATTCCGTTTTTGGACAGGTTTTAGAGCCTTATTACGAAAGCTACCCGATCAAACTACCCCGTACCCCTGGAGCTAACAAACTGGGGGCTTCCTTAACTCTCATGGGTGGAGGGGTTACGAGGGATTGCAAATGGGAAACTGATGGTACCCTTGGAAATGAGGAACTACTGGGGGAATTATCCATCCAATCACGATTCCCCCAGTAATTCTCATTTTCACCCAAAGACTCCACCTGCTTTTTGAGTTAGCACAGATTTTGTAATTCTGATGGGCAGATAACTTGTGTTACCAGCCTTATCAGAATTAAAAGGAACCACGTAATGGGGGCCTAAGGATGTTATGGTTGCTGTGTACAGACGTTTATATTCTTCTTTACCCAGCTTTTGGAGTGAGTGCTGTGACTTTAGGGGTGCCATGTGTGTTTATCCTGTGTGCTGTGCATTCTGGTCAGATTCTGCGTATTGTGGTTTTGGGGTCTGCTATGGGCAGTCATGTGTGTTCTTGAGCACAGTACATTCTGCCTGTGGGGAGACATTGATATTTTTTGGCATCCTAATGCACTTTTCGTTCCATGCCACATATCCATACCAAGGAGGTCCAATGTATTAGTTGTGCATCACTGTTGGTGGTCAAAAGTCAGACGTTCTTCCGATTTTTAAGGCACAGGGATGTCCCCAGAAACACCCGAAAATATGGAAGAGGTGCCATGAAGTTTCAAAGTTGGGTATGCGCACTGTGACCAATTGTACTTATACTAATTTATCGCAATTGGAGTCAATATCTAATATTGTTTACATGGACATTGCGACACTGCTGTTCTTTGTTTATAATGTTCACTTTAATTTGATACAGTCCTATGTATCCTCATTTTCTCGACAAATCTATTGTAAAAAGTTGACATTTTTACTAATGCCATATTATGTATATGATGTATTGCCCTGGACCTTCCTGGGCTCATTTTGCCTGTCAACAATAAAATCTGTTGTGAAAAAAAAAAGCCAGATGTTTATTGTCTTCTGCTGGTCAGTCATGCACCATTTGGGGTGGCTGAATGCTACATTGCCAGATGAGGGTGGTCCAATGTGCTAAAGTTGTGTGACAACCCAGGGGTCACATGGAGTTTGACGTTTATGATGACCATGTGTTCACTATGCACTAGTTGACTTGCCATGCACATTATGGGTGCTTGCATGACCTCAATGCCACATTTTGGGTGGTTCATTGTGTTACTTATTGGCTCCCTGTATAGTCAAGTCATGTCATTTAAGATGGTTATGCAGTTGTATTGGTTGTTTCGTTGTCTTGTGTACCTTAAGTCTGCAGTGGGAACTAGGGGAGGGTATTGCCCGACCCACAACACTGGTCTGTTCTCAGTTGTACTTGCACTACAAAGAGGGTAGTGAAATGCATTTTGTGGGGTACAGGGTATCTTGTTTCTATAGTTTGTATTGTGGTCTTTCTGTACATACCCTACCTGTCAACATGGGTAGTTCTGCTTTTCGTCTGTGCCATTGTTATGTGGCTGTGCAACTTCCTACCATTTGGAGGTGTTTGGTGTTCATACACCACCTGTACTCCTGCATGCAGTTTTCACCTTGTAGGTCCATTCTTGTGCTGCGGGGAGGGGGGGAATGTTGTTTTATCTTAGATGTAGTATGTGTTTTGTGGTACGGCCTGGGTTGAGAGAGTGATGAAGTTTATTTTTCAAGGATTAAAGTTGAATGTGTTTTTCGTTATTAATCTTATTGAAGGCGACATTGTTTGGTCCTTTGTTTATTTCCTTTGAAAACAAATGGAGATGTGTTGTGTCCTGTCTCTTTTGGACCTTTGTCTGGGCCTTACGTGGCAATGTAACTATCTTGTTGAGAATAGGAAGTACGTGGAACGTTTGTACTCGTGAAAGGAAAGCTCAGATACAGCTGTGTTGAGCTGCTGTAAGCATAGCTACTTGTGTGGTGAGTTGCAGGTTAGAGATGCACCAGTCTGAAAGAGTAATCTGTTTTTTAATTTTGCCGAATTGTAGATTGTTGTACCTATTTATTTAGGACTTTTTATAAATTGATGAGTGTCTCATTCTGGTTTACTTTAAAGTGCTAAAATCAGTGCAGGTTTGATAAAACTCCTTTTTTTAAGGTCTCGCCTGAGACACCACATGCCCTGTCACTTGTGAGACATTTTGTTTAATTACAGTGGTCTTAGGACCAGTCCATCGCTTACCATTGGTTGGCTTCATCATCACTCTCATTTGCTTGTTTCTTATTTGTTAATACGTGTGGGCTTCATGTCATCTTCTTGTATTTGACCCTCCCCTTGAGCATGGGCAAAGTATTTGTGTCCTTCCGCTGCCTGCTTTTTGGGAGGTACTTTTTTTCTTTTTGTTGATGCACTCCATGGGAGTTCATGTGTTCATAAGTTATTTACCTCATTCAGAATAGCACGATGTACTTCTTTTCACTTGCCTCTACATCAGTTCCCTTTTAAGCCGCCAGCCTTTCACTGCAATTTGTCCCTCATGTTTGCTGTGCCATTTCTTTTACAAAATAGGATGATTACATATATTTGGAATGACAATTTTTGTACATGCCTGTGTTATTTACACTCTTAAGTGTTTCACTCTTACTTCTATGCGTTTGCACTCGCTCCCTGTGTTGTAGCTCCAGTTACATTGTTCATTTCTCATTCGATTTCATTGTTTTTTTACCTCTGAGTTACTGCATTGGCTTTTATGTTCGCTTACTGTAAAAAAATCTTACTTCAGATGTACTCAATTTCTCTTTTTTTTTCTCTCATTCACACATACAACTTTGCTTTCTTATCTCACCCACCCTCTGCTCCTCCGTTTCTTTGAAGCACACATGATGCTCTGATCTGTTAAATCTTCGGCATGTTGTCAATGTTTGTTTATTTGGGTACACCAGTGCACGGCATGACAGGCTCCTCCCATGTTTATCAACTCCTGCAATGTTGCTTCGTCCTTTAATACTTGAAAACAATTTGGAAGTATAAGAATAAATACTTTTCACGAATGCGCCACACTACAGATTCACTGCTAATTTACAATTAAGCCTTTCATTAGTAAAGTGTATATACTTGTAATGCCTTTTTTACTTTGCAGCAAATTATTTAGTTATAAATTTGAACGTTACAGTGGTTACCTAAGGTATTTATTTTAAATTCACACTTTTTTCAATTGTATAGATAATATGTACTCTGTTTAACATTCTCAGTCATGCACTCTTCCATAACACATTCCTATTCCCATTGGTCGAGTCAGCGCAGAATGACCAGGCCAATTTAAGAGCAAACGGGCGCTTTATTAGGACAGGTATACAGCTGAAACCTATATACATTACAACATATGTCGCACAACCCCACCTCACTAATACAATTATTCAAACTAACTTCCCCCACCCTTAAGCCTCCTCGCAACATGGACAAGCCCCCCAACAAACCATCCAAACATTCCATACCATCCCCTCATTTCATTCACCGTACTTTCACACGTGACTCAACTCTGCCAAGGTCTGCCAGGCCCCAACCCTTCCGGCCTATTTCGTGATTCCTATGCTTTTCTGCCACCTGTCCAAAGTGACAAATTGAAGCCTCAGCCCCACATAACTAATAAAGTAAGTCATGGGTAATAAGAAACATCATGGGTAGGGAGGAAGGAAGTGAAGAACCCACTAACTAACCTGCCTATCAGGACCACAGTGCACTATCACTGTGTCCCAGTCACCTGCTGAGTCCCTAACTGCCACCAAGCCCCTCCCCTGGCGCCCAGCAGCCAATCCAGTGCCATCTAGGGCCCGGGCTGCGACACCCACCCTAGGCAACCTTGGGGATGGACATCCGGATAATGCCACCCCTGGGAGGCCACATTTGCTTTTAACTTAGTGCTCCTGGGAAACTTACACTCACATGTGCAGCCCAGTTACATTTAACTTCACCCCTTTCCTGCTGTTTCATCCCTTTCAAGGCAACTAGCGTCATTGCTTTTACTTTATTTACGTGTTCGTTTTTTTTAACTTCCTGAATAGGGATTGCAGATGTTTCATCTCTGTGCCCATCACTATTGCGCTTTAATTTGAACCCCAACTTACAACCACATTTCTGGCTTCTTTCCCTAACAATCTCTGCTCCTTCATAACCTTTGGTCATCCGCAAAACTACTTTCTTCTCTTTTCCGCCCTCTGCTCCACCGTACACTGATTCACGCTTGTTGCCCCTGCCCCTTCATACTCCAGCCTACTATTCTTTTTCCTTTGCACCATAAGCAGTGCATAATTTGTAAAAATGTAAGTGCCAGGGCGCTAGTTACTTCTCACGGAGCCACTGCAGCTTGCAATCCACTGCCCCTGAAAGTACTGCCAAATGGCAGCACCATTGCTACTATCAACTAACCATCACGCTTCCACAATGGGTTTTGGGGGGCAGCCGACCGCAAGGAGGCAGGGTCGGATTGGGAACACAATTAGGCCCGGGCACCGAAGGAAAAAGTGGCCCACATTTGTGGATAATGACGTTTCATGAACCGCTGCTTAGTATCGGGAGTAATCTGTGATAAATTAAGCGTTCTAAACTCGTGGGGTCAGTAGCATTGGCCAAGACTAGACGAACTACTAGACACACCATTATTCCACTGCAACTCACCCACAGGTCTCACCTGATCTTCATGCCTATCTATACATTTCTCTACTTTTGGTGCCTGAATGTGTTAGTCACCTATTGGTCCCTTAGTCTGTGCTCCCCCCCCCCCAAAGATCCCTGAATATCCTGTATTATATCAGGCCATGAGTCAGAGAACCATGTTCTATCCTTTGCGTCTGGAGGCTTCTGTTCACCCTCAGGAACCAGAGGTCTTCCTCTTTTGGTTGTCACTCAGGAGCCTCTCTGCAAGCTTCTCTTTGGGGATTGCATACAACTTCGTACTTGATATCTTTTGTATGTTAAGTAGAAAATTGATTTGAATTTGGACAAGCTGCAGTAATTCACTCCAAATGCTTTTAATTCTCTCTGTCTCTATACCCCTTTCTCACTTGCAGTGCTGTGCTCTCTCGTTCTCCCTATCACTTTTTGCCCCCTCCTAGTTCTTCCTTTTTCTCTCATACTCTACTTCTTTTCCTCTCCTTGGTGTCTCTCATTCTACCTATGTGCTTTGGTCTCTCACATTTCCCCTCTCTTTCCCTATATTTCCCTCTGTCTACTAATACCCCTCTCTCTCCCACTTTTGTCCCCCTGTGCGCTATTTCTTCAGTTATTTGTATATCTCTTATGCCATTATTCCCTTGTCATTTTGTATCTCTCCTTTAAGGTTTATTTCATGTCTCTGTATTGCAAACCTTCCCTTTTTCGCCTGTCTTGTTCTCGCCTGACAGTCTCTTTCACAACCCTCTGCCCCTTGAATTTATGTGTAGTATACCTTAAGTTATATTATTATGTGTCCCCTTTATTGCCTTGCTGCAGACAGTAACGGAAAGTCCTCCTGGGCCTGGAGGCAGGGTTTAAACCAAAGGAGAATCCACAGGTGGAATTTCCTTTACCATTCTATCCGTGTGATGAAGGAAATTCCACTGGTGGATTTTAATCTACATTTAGCACTACCTCCTGGAATGCCAGCAACCTCTAAACTAAGCCCTAGACTGAAGGAGAGACTTAGGATAGTGCATGTGAGGTAGTAACCATCCTTCTTTTTTTCATAGACCAGAAAATGTTTGACGCCCTCTGCAGCCTTCTGTTCCTCTCCATCATTTCCTTTGTCATTCACTTTTATTTTTCGAGTTTTATAAAAAGCAAGCTCTACACAATGGTATTGGAGCGCTTTACATGGTCAATAGAAGCGCAGGATGTTGAGCCAATGCTGAGACTCAAACATAGTTCCCAAGTCGTCAGCTCTGGCTGTTACACCACATCCTCTACTACTTTCCTTCCTCCCTCTTCTCCACTTTCTCTTTCCAGCTTTCACTCTGTCTTGAACAATTTCTGCCCTTGTCTCCAATGTCTTCCATCACTTCTCCCTAATCTCTTCCCCTCCCTCCCTCCGTCTGCCTCTCTAGCAATCTTATCCTCCCTCCTCTACCTTTCCTTTCTTCCTCACTTGATTTCCTTTTCCTCTTCACATATTTTTGTCATTCTTCTCCACTCTGCTGTCTCGTTTCTCCTTTTGTCTCTCTCCACATTGCTGTCCCCACTCAATCCATTTTGTTACTGTCCTCTTGTGTCTATTTTCCCTTCTCTTTGTCATTTTGTCCCAGAATGAACGTTTTTCACAGTAATGTTTAAAAAAAAAAAAGTTTTGTATTGTCAAAAACATTTTTCTTTTTGCTCATTTTGGTTGTTTGCGTTGTTTTTTTTTCGTTGTGTCCCCTCATAGTTACGTAATATGTCTCCCTTTGCAGCCCCTTTCACCCCACCCCCAGGTAACATTACTGCTAGCTGTGATGCTCAAAAAGAGCACATCCACTCCCAGTGGCCTCACTGTCATGCTGAGAGGCTCGGGACAGGAGGAGACCCACCACATGCAGTGCCTGCTCAGTTTGGCTCATTGTCCTACTGCATAAGACAATGAGCCAGACATTATCTGCACTTAGTTGTAATGGGCTCCGATCTTCCCTCTAAGGCTGCAGCAGCCCGTGGGCAGGCAAATGTGATGTTATCTCCATGTGAATAACCGGCCCACCAGCTGGCCTTGGCCTCAGGCCCCTCGGGCAATGCCCGATTGCCCGCCCTGCCAATCAGACGCTGCAAGGAGGTGTGCTTCCCGGGTACTTCGGTAAAATGGTGCAGCCCAGGTTGCAAGTGGGCTCGTTTGGGCTACATGCCTTTGGTAGGCATCCCAACATAAATACGTCCATCTTAGGGTTAATAGTCACCAGTTTGGGAAGGTGACACAGTGGTTGCAGTAGCAGAATTTTCATCAGTAAGTGAAATATGATATTGTGTCAGGATGGAGGATTACCATGTAAAAGACGCCATGCGCTGCCTCTCCGAGGCAGGTCACATGGATTTACTTGCCCCAGGAGCACGGGTGATGGCGCGTGTGCCACAACAGGCAGCGAGTGGGGTTGCTGCAGCGGTGAGGGCTTGTTTGCCACCCCGGGTATGGCCGGGCAGGAGCGCATCTAGGTAAACTTAAGGGGATGCCCTAGAGGGAGGAGAGCGGCCTCTGGGCCAACACACGGCACGTGCCGCGCCCGCGCTGTGGTGCACCGTCCCGCGTTGTCATTTGTGAAGGGTGTAGCGGTCTAGTGTTTTAGAGACCTCGCACCCTAGACCTTTGGCCCGGAAGGGTCTATACACAATGTATCACTCTCTGGCCAGGCGTGGCCAGAGAGCATAAATAAACGGGCCGGAGTCGCTCGTGACTTCCGGCCCATACTAGCTCAGTACAGTGTGGTCGTGCATTCATTGGCAGCCTGCCATATTACATTGTGGCACTGTGGTTCCTGCCGCTTTACACTGGCGACGAGGGTGGGGGTCCGAACCAGCGGCCCGACCCCACCAGTGCGATCGTCGCAGCTCCCGGCCCGTCGGCCTGGCGGAGCTCCATCACGCGACGAGATACGGCCCACCACTGCCTGTCCTCGCAGGGTGAGTGAGCCTGGCTGCGAGTGCACAGCAGCGGGGAAGGCGCGAACATCATCCCCGAGCGTCTACCTGCCATCTGCATTTGCCAGACGCGGCCCGCAGCGATGGTGCTCCCGGCTGAATTCCGGTGGAGCTTGCGCTGCACCACGTGGGGCGCGCACGCGCCGTGACACCCCTCCGGGCCGTCAGCGTGTAATTGCTTGCACCTCAAGGGCATACGACCACCGCGCAAAGCTCGCGCTGTCACGCCTGGGTGGCCCACCACTTGAGGGAAGAAGAGGGAAGTCCAGAGTACCATCCCTTGGCCACATGGGTGCTACACAACACGGTGGCCATCCCTCCGCGTTCCAGGGGAGCAGAGTAGGTGTGTGGGGACTTCCTACACTGAGCATCAGCGGCAACAGCAGGCGTTTCACAACAGAGGGTCCACGAGGTTACAAGCGCCATGTCTAACCAGGCGGCGCCAGCAGCCCAGCAAGCAGCTCCGCAAGCAGCTCCTCCAGCAGCGCCGCAGGTGTCCCCGCACTCACAGATCAGTGCGCTTCCTCCGTTCAGTGAGCTCATCGACCCTGCCTCAGCATCCCCCAGATGGACTGTCTGGATTGGCAGGCTGAACAATTACTTCATCGCCACGAAAGAAACGGACGGAGCAGTAAAGAGGTCGCTATTGCTTCATTTCGCAGGGGACGAAATATACAAGCTATATGCACACCTGCCTCACACTGGGGTGCCAACGGACTATGAAGCAGCGGTGAGGGCCCTGAATGCCCACTTTGACCCTCAGCTGAATCCTGATTACGAACGCTTCAAGCTCTGACAGGCACGCCAAAGAGAAGGAGGATGACCAGGCCAAGGAAGTATGAGCGCAAGTAATCCAAGGATGTCGCAACAAGACCCTGCGGACCCTCATTCTCCGGCAGCCACACATCTCCCTGGAGGATATACTTATCCTAGCACGGTCACACGACCTGTCGGAGGCCGGAGCGACGGCCATGGACGCCGTACTCACCCAGCAGGCGGAACAACCGGTGACGGTGAAGACCGAGAAAGTCGACGCGGTGCGCACGCAGCCGCGAGGAGCCCGTGGGCGGTGGCCGAACAAAAGCACGCGAAGATCCCAGTGCAGGTACTGTGGAAAGGAGGAACACCCCCCAGAAGAGTGCCCGGCACGAGGCAAAGTATGCTCGAAATGCGGCATTCCAAACCATTTCGCAAGCGTATGCCGAGGAGGAATGAGGAACAGAGGAGCACCCAGCCGAAGACCGCCGTCCAAAGCGGTGAAACACCTAACACTGGAAGAATCAGAGGCACCAAGGGCGACCAGGCCGCTAGCACAACGCAGACAGTATCTCGAGGACTCGTCCACCGAGGACGATGGAGAATGCTACTTGATCTCGTTCGCCAACGATCTCAAGCGGAGACGACGACCCCAGCCCATGTGCGCCATTGAGATCGCGGGATCACCCGTAACAGCGCTCATCGACACGGGGGCATCAGTGAACGTCATGGGGTGCCAGCAATACAAGCGGCTGAGCCCAAGACCCGCGCTGTCACCGTCCCAAGTGAAGATTCTCACATATGGCAGCCGGACGCCACTACCCCTTAAAGGAAAAATGACGGTCCAGGTGAAGTCAGAAGGCCACGAGATCACCACGACGTTCCATGTGGTTGACAGGGAGGCAGACATCTTGGTAGGAAGCCATACCGCGGAAGATCTAGGCTTGGTGACCTTCGCCAATGCCGTGAGGACACTGCAAACTGATGATATCCTTGAGCTGTTTCCCCAGTTGTTCAAAGGCCTTGGGAGCATGAAGAGGCCACCCGTGAAGCTCCACATTGACAAGGCAGTAACGCCCGTGGCGCTACGGCATCGGCGCATACCGTTTCATCTACGACCACTCGTAGAGCAGGAGCTGCAAAAACGTGAGCAACAGGGCGTCATAGAAAAAGTCACCGAACCAACCCCATGGGTATCGCCGATGGTGATAGCGGAGAAGCCGAAGCAACCAGGGAAGAGCAGGCTTTGTATTGATATGCGCATGCCCAACCAGGCAATAAAGCGGGAGAGACACCTGACATCAACCGTCGACGATATCCTGGCAGACCTCAACGGCTCCCGCTGGTTTTCTAAATTAGATCTCAATGCCGGATATCATCAACTGAAACTAGCCGAAGAAAGTCGTTATATCACGACGTTCTCAACCTACCTGGGGCTACGACGCTATAAGAGGCTGAACTTTGGCATTTCATCGGCTGCGGAGATCTTCCAAAATGCAGTGAGGGAAGTATTATCAGGCCTCCACGGGGTACTAAATGTCAGCGATGACATACTGATACATTCAGCGACGATTGAAGACCACCATCGTCACCTTCGAGCAACCCTCCAGCGTCTTGCCGACCATGGGGTGACCCATCACAAGGACAAGTGCTAGTTTTTCAAAAAATCTATTGAATTCTTTGACTACGTCTTCAGCCAGGAAGGCGTGAAGGTAGACCCCAGAAATCACAAGCCATCCAGCGTGCCCCGGCTCCCACGACCACTTCGGAGGTGCGAAGCTTCCTAGGTATGGCAACATACTGCGAGCGATTTATACCAAACCTAGCCACCATAGCTGAGCCTGTGAGGGCACTGACAAAGAAGGATGCCGTGTGGAAGTGGGAGCGAGAGGAAGAAGAGGCGTTTCACAAGGTGAAGTCGGCGTTGCTGGAGAAGACGACCATGGCTTATTTCGACACTACCAGGCCCACCGAGCTGATAGTGGACGCCAGTCCCGTCGGGCTGGGAGCACTACTTGCACAGGAAACCGAGCCGGGGAAATGGGTCCTGCTGGCATTTGAAAGCAAGGCGCTCACACCTACCGAGACCAGGTATTCCCAGATTGAGCGGGAAGCCCTCGCCATCAAGTGGGCGTGCAACCACTTTCATCTGTACATCAGCGGGCATCCCTTCAAGGTCGTCACGGATCACCAGCCGCTACTTCCGCTGTTCAAAGGGACATCGCCACACCCACCGCCCAGGATTGAACGGTGGGCCATACAACTTCAGCATTATCAGTTGGAACTGGTATACCGGCTCGGTGCCAAGAACCCGGCTGACTTCCTTTCGCGCCACCCCTCGGATCCCGCGGAAGAAGACTCCGATCAGGAACGGCAAACGGAGGACTACGTCGATATGATTTCCCAGTGGGCCTGTCCAAAAGCCCTCACCACCAATGAGATCAAAGAACACACGGAGACCGACGTGATCCTGCAACGAGTGACCGAAGCCCTGCGAAAAGGGTCGTGGGAACACTTTCTCCACGACATCAATGGGTGGAATGAGACGGACCGCGCCCGGTTGGGAAAAGTCTGGAGGATCCGAGAAGAGCTGAGTGCCGCAGACAGCGGGGTAGTGCTGAGAGGATCAAGAATCGTGATACCAGCGAGTCTTCAAGAAAGGGCAACAATCCTGGCGCACGAAGGCCACCAGGGGACCGGAAGGATGAAGTCCAGAATGCGGGAAAAAGTGTGGTTCCCGGGGCTAGAAGAAGCGGTGGAAGCCGTTGTTCGGAACTGTATAGCATGCCAGCTCACCAGTAACCCCGAAACCCCGGCACCGATCATTACAGAAGAGCCTGCACCGTCACCCTGGTCATGGGTGAGCCTGGACTTCGGGAGCTTTCCAGATGGGCGTGTAACGGCCGTCCTCATTGATAGCTACACCAAGTACCCAATTGTAGAGGTCCTCCCGTCCACAGCGTTCAACTACCTGCAGCCTGTGCTGGAGAAGACGTTCGCCCTCTTCGGGCTGCCACAGGTAATCAAGACGGACAACGGTCCCCCGTTCCAAGGTGGCGAGTTCAAAGAGCTCCTGTCCCAGCTGGGAGTGAAACATCACCGCATCACCCTCCAATGGCCACAGGCCAATGGCAAAGAAGAACGGTTCATGCGGACCCTAAACAAAGTGCTTCGAATAGCCGTAGCAGACCAAGTGGACCCTGAGGCGGCGCTCCAGAGATTCTTGCGGGAGTATCGCAGTACTCCGCACTGCACCACCCAGCGGTCCCCGTGGTCGCTGATGCTAGCAGGGCCCCGGCAAGACACTCTACCCATGGCTGATAACTGGACGTCGGAACCTTACGACCCAGTGGACACTCAGGCTCGGAGGTCAGCGACCAATGAAAAGGCCGGCAGACGGAGGAGGGCACGGCCTCGGGTGATAGTGCCAGGATGCGCTGTTCTCGTGAGAAACCGCCGCAGCGGAGGGAAGTTCCGCATCACATATGAACCCAGACTGTGGACGGTCGTGGCCACCAGGGGAACGGCGGTCACCGCCAAGAAAGAAGGAGAGACCATCACCAGGAATGTCTCGTGGTTTAAGAGGGTTCCAGTCTCTGAAACGGAGAGGCCAGACTGTAACCAGCAAGCGGAAGGCAAAGTCACTGACGAATGGCTGACACCGTGTCTGGTTGGCGAGAGTCGGAGAGAGCCTGTGACGACACCCTTGAGTCCAGAGGCCGACCGCACACCTGGTCCTGGAAGCTCAGGAGTAACTAGTCCAAGGGTGAGTCAAGGGTTGAGGCAACGGCGATATAATCTGAGGCCGAATCCCAGGCCGAACCAGAGACTGGCAGAGTTTGCATGTTGAAAATTTTGGTTAATTTTGTTGAAGACTGATTTGGGATGGGATGTAGCGGTCTAGTGTTTTAGAGACCTCGCACCCTAGAACTTTGGCCCGGAAGGGTCTATACACAATGTATCACTCTCTGGCCAGGCGTGGCCAGAGAGCATAAATAAACGGGCCGGAGTCGCTCGTAACTTCCGGCCCATACTAGCTCAGTACAGTGTGGTCGTGCATTCACTGGCAGCCTGCCATATTACATCGTGGCACTGTGGTTCCTGCCGCTTTACAAAGGGGAAGGAGAGAGGAGCCCATGGGAGCAAGGTGGCGCTGGGCAAACACAAAAGGAATGAACCAGTGGGGACTGTGAGAAACGAGTCCCTGCTGGCAGAGCATGAGCTGTCGGGCACAGAAAGAGTAGCGGGTACCGCAGGAGACGCTGCCCCATAGGGTTTGTAGAGGAGGGGGAGGAGGCAGTAACAGGGGGCCTAATACCAGCAAGGCAGCGGGCCGCAAAATAAGTCGGGCAGCAGGGAAGAAAGTATCAGAGAAGGGAGGAGAGGACAGGGGAGGGTCTACGGGGCCCCTGCAAGTGAACAAAGTCGAGAAAGGAGAGGTTTGGGCGAGGGCCGAGAAAGAGGGGTGGGAGGGGGCTTGGGAGACCCGGGGCCAAGCAAGAGATTACGGAGAGAGGACAGTGAGGAGGAGAAGGTTTGGCAAGGGGCAGGACGCATAGGAGAGAAGGAGGGTATCCAGCCATACCACCAGTTACTGTGGGGCAGCCAGAGACGGAGGGTCCAGGGAGTGGAGGAGGGGTTTGGGATAGAGTAGGAAGGGGGGCTAGCGGGTCAGATCACAATGCCAGAAGAGGGGGAATGGGCGTATGGGATGGACAAGAGCGGAAGAGGGCAGGGGAAAGCACGGGAGAGTGGTGGTTACCTCCGGGACAGTATACGTGGGATGGGGGGTAGAGGCAGGTACTGCAGGGGGTAGTTCATGTTGGGTGACAGATGGAGGGTGGGGACAAGGGGGGAATTCCTGTTTCCTATACCGCCAGTGAAAGGGAGGCCAGTAGTAGACATAAGAGCGGGGAGGGGCTTAAGGGGGGTACAGCGACATTCCGGCTAGCGGCGATGTTAGAGTGGAGCGGGAGGAAGAGCTACAGGGTGTAGACAGGTGCGCTTTAGAAGGAACGGCGCAATGGCCAAACAGGCTCAGGATTTATAGGCGCAAGGGCGAGGAGAGGGGTATGGCATGGCGCGACGAGGGGGTCATTCTGCGGTGGCCATGAGGAGGGGACTGGGGAGAAGTCACATGGCGGAGTCACAATGGGAGCAGATGTGGCAGGAAGGCGTGAAGGTGGGGGTGGACACAGGAGCAGGACAGGTTAGGACAAAAGCAATGGGTGCCAGGTGGAACAAAAGGGCAGATAGGCAGGGATACTAACCCTGACACACCGGACCTTCCTTTGTCTTTGCAGGCAACGGTACATGGTGGTAGGGCTGACTCAGGAAAGCTGGGTACAGCTTGTCTACCCCAAGGGATGTCACATCCACTGCCACACAAAGGATTTGGGGTGGCCTCGGCACTGCGTCAGCCTGGACAAATAGGTGAGGTTCCGGGGTGGCGGAGTGCAGTATGGATGGGCATGAAGAAAAGGTGCAGGCAGCAGGGCATAATACGGCCCACTGGTACAGTCCGGATGTCAACAGGGGACAGCAGCGTGCAGGTTACAAAGGCGAAGAGATAGAAGTTGTTGTGCATGCAGGGCACGTGAGCATGGGGGAAGGGGCCATGCAGCTTGATTATGATGAAATGAGCTTGGAAGAAGGGGAAGTGGTGAATGACGATCCTCCAGGGCAGGAGGAAAACATCTAGTGGCAGAACGGGGCACGTGGCGCAGGGGGGGCGCAGTTAATGCAGTTGTCACTAGTGTTATACAGGCATGGGTGACGGATCGGAGGGAACATGGTGCTACAGTGCATGGTGATGGCCCTTCACGACTGGTTAGGAGGCGGGATCCGGAGCAGATGGGATGTTGGAAAGTCGCCGTTCTGAAAGAATAAGAAGGGCAGGGCATGGTCAGGTAGGGCGCCCTCCTGGTCAATATGTGTTTGTCGGCTAGAGGTCTCGTGACACCCCCCCCCACCAGACTTTTCCCGTTCGGGTAAATAGGGGACCCTGGATAAAAAAAATCAGCATTCCCATTTGTGGTGCCCTTCCGATGTCGTACTTCAAAGCGAAAAGGTTGAAGGGAAAGGAACCATCTTAAAACTCTAGGGTTGTTTCCTTTATTGCGACTCATCCACAACAAAGGAGCATGGTCGGTGTACAATGTAAAGAAGGATCCCTCCAGATAATACCATAGCTTTTCTACTTCCCATTTGAGGGCAAGACATTCCTTTTCTATTGTGGGATATTTGCGTTCTCTGGGGAACAGTTTTCTGCTTATAAACAGAATGGGGCGTTCCTCACCTTCATCAGATAGTTGGGAAAGCACAGCCCCCAACCCTAGGTCAGACGCGTCAGTTTGGAGGCTAAAGGGTTTGTTGAAATCGGGGGATACTAGGACAGAATGGGATGTTATAACCTTTTTCAGGTGGATAAAGGAGGATTAGAAAGGTCTTTGTTTTTCACGTCTTTCTTTAGTAGGTTTGTTAGGGGAGTAGCTATGTCTGAATACCCAGTTATAAACCTGCGGTGATACCCAAGTAATCCGAGAAAAGCCCTGACTTCTCTTTTGGTGGTTGGGAATGGCGTATCTATGATGGCTTTAATTTTTTCTTCTTGCGGTTCTGACACCTTTTCCCAGAAGGTATCCCAGGTACTTCACTTTTTGATATGCCATTCTTGACTTTTTGGCGTTAATGTGAAGACCGGCTCTTTCGAGGGCATGAAGAACCTGTCGACAATGTATAAGATGTTCCTCCCACGAGGGTTTGAATATTACAATGTCGTCCAGGTAGGCGGAGGTATACTCTTGGTGTCCTTTAAGGACTGTATTCATGAGTCTTTGGAATGTGGCAGGGGCCCCGTGTAACCCAAATGGAAGCACTGTAAATTCGTACAGTCCATTTGGGGTGGTGAAGGCTGTCTTTTCCTGATCTTCTTCTCGGAGGGGTACCTGCCAATAACCCTTGGTAAGGTTTATTGTGGAAATATATTGGGCCTCCCCAAGTTTCTCTATTAATTCATCGATTCGTGGAAGCGGATAAGCATCAAACCTGGAGATAGCATTTACGGCCCGAAAGTCTATGCAGAATTGTATTGAGCCGTCCGGTTTTGGGACCAAGACTATTGGAGAGGACCAATTACTTTGTGATGGGTGTACGCCCATTGACAACATGTTCTCTATTTCTTTGTCAATGGCAGGCCTTCGAGCCGCGGGTATCCGATAAGGACGTTGTTTTATTACTTCCCCGGGTTTAGTGATTATGGAATGTTTCACCAGGGATGTCCTACCAGGTAAATCTGAGAAGATACCAGAAAAGGGGCGTAAAACGTCCGTCAGTTCCGTTCTTTGAGAGGTTGTGAGGGCATCGTTAACATCCAGGTGTTCTAGAGTAGAAGAGGGAATGGGGTGAGGGAGTTGTAGGAGGTTTGTAGATTTGGGAGGAGGTCCTATCCACTTCTTTAATAAGTTTATGTGGTATCTTTGTGTTTTTTTGGGACTTATTTGTATGGAATAGGTGGTACGTCCTATTGCCTCTGTTACCTTATATGGACCCTTCCAAGTTGTTTTCCCCTTTGTTAAGGCCGAGGGAAGTGATACCAGGACCCAATCACCAACTTGTAGTTGTCTCCACTTCTTCCCCTTATCATAAAAGGTTTTTTGTTTCATTTGGGCTTTCTCCAAGTTGGAATATGCTAAATCCCTCAATTTTCCTAATCTCGACTTCAGGGTGTTTGTATAATCAAGGAGGTCTTGAGTTTCTGCTGCCTTTTCTTTTTCCCATGCCTCCTTTGTCATTTCAAGAGGGTCCTGGGGTGGCGACCATACAGAAGTTCAAAGGAAGAACAACCAAGACTACTCTGCTTCTGTCCTCGAATGACAAAGAGGGCAAGGGGCAGGAGTAGGTCCCATTCTTTTCCCTCACTGGCCAACATTTTTTTAAGTGTCAATTTTAGTGTTCCGTTATACCTCTCACAAAGACCGTCGGTTTGAGGATGATATACAGAGGTCTTGATATGACTAATGTTTAGCAATTTACAGACTTGTTGCATAAGGCATGACACGAATGGTGTGCCCTGATCTGTCAGGATTTCCTTGAGGAAGCCTACTCTGGAGAAGAAGTCCACCAATTTTTCAGCAATGTTGGTAGTCGTTGGGGACCTAAGGGGAAAAGCGTCAGGGTACCTGGTCGCATAATCCTCAATGACAAGTGCGTATTGGTTTCCTTTTCTGGACTTAGGGAGGGTCCAATAAGATCCATTCCCACCCTCTCAAACGGGATCCTATTATGGGGAGTGGTTGTAGGGGTACAGCAGGGGGCTTATAAAGGTTTTTCTTTTGACACACCTCACATTCTTGGCAATATTTCGAAATATGAGCAAAAATGCCGGGCCAGAAAAAATGTTTCAAGATATTTTCCCTCGTTTTCTCGGCCGCGCTATGGCCTGCAATAAGGTGAGAATGGGCAAAGAAAAGAACCTGGTCTCGAAAGCTTTTGGGAACTAGTAGTTTTGGTGGATCCCCTGGTTTCCCTATCCGATAGAGAAGGTAATTCTGTATTTGAAAACACGGATGTGTTGGAAAAGGATCGTTTTTTCTGGCTTGTTCCCACGCAAACCGAAGGGTAGGATCATTGCTTTGGGCGAATCTGAAGCTACGATTAGAGGACCAGGCTGTTTGGGCCAGCATGTTTGGAGAAGAGCTAACGTTTTTTAATACATCTTTGCACAATGCAGCAAAGTTGGGGTTGTCAGTCCCTATGATGATCTCTTCTGGAAGATTGTCCATTACGCCTAATTTAAACACCATAGGAGCGTGATTGGATAGTTCAAGGGGAACCACGGCTATGGGATAGATTTTAATGTCCCCATGTACGCACTGTATCGGTATGGTTGTGCCAGATACTAGTTGATTTTTTTGTATTAGACTAGAATGAACGACCGATTGGCGGCACCCTGAATCCAAAAGAGCAACAACTTATTTCTTATTTACACTAAGACTTACATAAAAGCTCGTTCCAAGTTCCTCTGAATATAGTTCTGTTTTTGGGAGGTAACTGATGTCCATGGGTTCATCGGTCGTTTTCTTTTGCGTACAGAACCGAGCGATATGTCCCCAGTTACCACATTCAAAACATAGGGGCCCACGCGATGTTATAGTCTCGGTCTTGTGGTGATAGGGTTTGGGAGGGGGCTCTGGTTTAGTTGGTTTCTTTTCGGGTTTTGCCGGTAGTCCAGGTTTATGGGGTTTCTCAGCGTCCCAGGGAAAAGACCGGGGTTGGGCCCGGTAAAATGTAGTTGCCATTTCTACAGCTTGTTTGACAGTCAAATTAGTGTGCTGTCGTAACCATTTTTGCGTTGGGTAGGGCAATGCTTCTAAGTACTGCTCTAAGTATATGAGGGCCATTATATCTTCTTTTGTATTTTCGTGGGGTCTTAGCCATTTGTCTGCTGCTTTTAATTTAAAAAAACAGTGTCTTGGGATTATCTCCAGGAGACCCTCTTTCCTTACGAAACTTGACACGATAGGCTTCTGTGTCCAAGCCTAAGTGGTCTAGTATGAGTGTTTTGATTTCCCCATAAGGTGCATTACCATCCTCATTTGCGACCTGGTAGGCAGCTTCTGCTTCGCCTGTTAGTAGGGGAGCAAGAAAAAATGGACACTTGGCTACGGGCCAACCACAGGCCCGTGTGGCTCTCTCAAAGTTTAACAGAAATGCGTTGGGGTCCTCCCCAGGTTCGATTTTTGCAGGGAGATATTCGGGGACCCAGAAGAAGCATCCTTGTGGATACATTCCACTTGTTGGGCCAAAGTGTCCTTAAAGTGGTCTCTATCGGCCTGTGCCATCTGTGTTTCTAGGGCCCATTCCAACTTTTCCTGCCCTTTGATGAGTTGCTGTATCAGATTCTCCATTATTGTCTCTTAATGGATGTCTATGCCCACATTCTCCACCACTTGTCGTCTGGGCAGGAGGGAAAAGATGGAGTGAGGCTTGTTTTTCTTTCGTTATTTCTCTCTTTATTGAGAAATGTACACTTTTATACGTTCTTTCCTTTATTGTATAAGGGGGGAGAGTAGCTCTGGCGTCTTCTGCTCGCTTCGTCTTAACGAGAGGTCCCACCAGGAGTCTTCTTTGACTTCAGAACTCTCGGAGCAAAATAACAAAACACAGAACCAAAATTAATGACCTTGTTTTAGGGTCTAATGTTGTCAGGGTAGGAGTGAAGGGATCTTATACACCTTAACCAAACCATCACCAATTGTGATGGAAGGGGCTTTGCAGGCAGGGATTTCGCTATATTGTGGCCTTTATGTCGCGTCTGCACCCCGCCTCCCCCTTAGTGCCCTTAAGCGCGCCCGTACCTCTGTCAGCCACGCTCCTCCAGGAACGTGGCTCGCTTGTGCATGGTATCGCTGGAGTCCTCTCTCTTCTTGTGGCATGGAGGACTCTAGCTTCGTAGCTCCCACTTCCGTTTTGTTTCCGTAGTTTGTTGCGCTGCTTGTTTCTTCCGGCTCCGTCCACGGCTGGATTCCAGGTTCCTCGATGTGAGATCCGTCGCTGGTGTCTTGTTCCGGCGTCTTCCCGTAAGGCACAGCACACACCGGGCTTCTTCCTGGGTTTATGTTTTCAGGATCGCCGTCACCTATTGGCTCAGGGAATACGCTATACGTGACGCATTCCTTGTGGGCAGGGTTTATGTCTCGAACAGGATTTCTTTTAAAGGACCAGAATACATTCCTGTTCACACAAACGGGGATGTTGGAAAGTCGCCGTTCTGAAAGAATAAGAAGGGCAGGGCATGGTCAGGTAGCACGTCCTCCTGGTCAATATGTGTTTGTCGGCTAGAGGTCTCGTGACAGGAGGCCAACCTTGATGCCAGGTAAGGGTGACGAAGGGGCAGGTAGAGGCGGAGTAAAAAGAGTAATTAACAAAAGAGTTATGCTGGTCCTCAGGAATGAGAGTCAGATGTAGGGAAAAATAAACCAACCTGACTAGATAGTTCAAGGTTGGGAATCCATTTTATTGGATCATAATGCCCTCACACACCCTGTTGGGTGTCATGCTTCATCATAGGGCTGCTCCTCGTCGGGTCGGCGGTGCAATACCCGACGGGCTCCCTATAATAGGGGCTCTTTACCGGAGATCTTTTTCCAACAGCCGTTAGGTGAAGTGGGGGTGAGGGGCCTAGTGTGTGTAGATGAATGTGTATTTAAGTAATTGGAGTGAATGTAAAATAGGATTGGGAGTACCTATGACACCTATTTTAATCAAGGGGTCTCCTACCCTAAGTAAAAACAAGAAATATAAGGCGCTAAGCTGAGGTTATGTCTCAGGTTGTGGCGTTCTTATATGTGGTAGGTCAACATGTTTCTCGCCAATTGAATAGTCTTCGGGCGATTCTTCAGGACCAAACAGAGGTTATACTATCTACAACTAAAACTACAATGGTGTGTGGCTGCACACTCACATCAACCATGCGACTAACTTGTCGGATACCTAGTAGTACTGGAACTACCCTAAACTTTGGACTAACCAGGCATCACAGTACCCGGTAGGTCATAAACACGAGGGGTTCCTCATGTATTGAGTGCTAGTAGCACGTCGTCGGTAGACCTACCCACTCCTACCGGGTCCGGGGTAGTAAAAAGAGTGTCAACTGGGGTAAATGCAGGGGGCTGGTATAGTGGGGAGGTGAGGCTATGGAAAAAGTTTGTATGTCGAGGATATAGGGGTAGAAGCGGAGGTGCACACGACGGAAGGGAAAATCAGGACGCCCCAACACACATTGAACAAAACGTAGAGGGGGTACAGGAGGAGACGGCGCAGACAATGACAAAGGAGGGGGGGGGGGGCAAGGGTGGTCCAGAGAAAATTTGAGACAAACTAGAAGGGAAGAGAGGACAAGAAGTCCAGGACAAAGGGGAGGGACACGAACAGGGATTAAAGAAAGTAAGGAACTCAAGATACGAAAGTTACCATATATGGGGGTGACGAAGCCTCTAGATGCCCACCTCATGTTACCAACTAAGAAGAGGATATGGAAGGGGAGTACATAGAGATGATGAAGTTATTACACAGGGAACTCAGAGCTAAAGAGGGTTTCAAGGAAGAGGTGTACGAGTTGTCGAAATGACCTTGAGTACCAATGACCATAGAGAACTGGACTGTGGCATTTTTTATTTTTGCATGTGTATACTTTGAAAAATTCCTGGAATTGTATGTGTAATTGTTCAGATATATGGATGTGATCTGAAAGGCACACATCAACTATGGGGGGTACGCATGGGTGCAATATGACGAGAAGTTCCGGGCACCAATGGCGAGGGACATGGAGGCAAAGTAGGGGGAAATCAACAACGATCTGTGGCAGCAGACAATGGGCCCGGCAAAATTCGGAAAAAGCATATTTATGGCAAGTGGCCTGCCATTACTATACCGGCCCTTTCAGCCCTGTCCCACCCGAGGGGGGTGGGAGCTGTACCATGGAATCATGGGTGGCACTCGGGACCTGTTGGGATTTCAACAAAGAATGCTGCACGAGAGAATATTGCAAATTTCGACAGGAATGCTTGAAGTGTGCTGGCACACAGCCGCGGCCTCAGGTAAGAGCGGTGGGGCCTGGGAAATTTCGAGAGACGACCATAAGGGAAAATTAAATAAATAATTAATTTTCCCTCGTGGTCGTCTCTAGAAATCCCCCCCAGCCGGCCCCACCGCTCTTACCTGCAGCGGCTGCAGCTGCTGGCACACATGTCCTGGTACATTGCCAGGGAGCGGGGCAGCGGCCAGAGACAGCACACAGGACAGTGGACACCACACGCAGGCAATACAGATTTTCAGCAGGGAAATTAATCAGAAGGCTTTCGAGGAGGACGAGGGACACAAGGAAACATGGGCAAGGGCTCATACTCCAATTGACATAGAGCGCTTAGACTTCTTGGTTGGCCAAATATGACAATAAGGAGGATGCCAGGTTGCTATACAGGGGTTTTTGGGAGGGTCTTAGGCTGGGGTATAAGGCCCCATGAGTGAGTAGGTGGGCAGAGAACTTGAAATCATCACAGTCACATAAACATGAGGTGGGGACGAAACTTCAGAAGGAGGTGCGGGAGGGAAGAATGGCGGGCCCTTTCAGAGAGTGGTCTATGCCGGATTTGATTGTATCATCCCTTTGGAGTGGTGTCGAAAAAAGATAAGGGGCAGTATTGGCTTATACATCTGTCGTGGCCGAAAGGGAGCTCAGTCAACGATTTTATATCAGAGCAGTCAGCATCAGTCTCATATTCTTCAGTGGACATGGCAATGGAACTGGTGGAATGGGTAAAGCAGGGGGCCAGGATGGCAAAGTCCAACATTAAGTTGGCTTTCCGCCTCTTACCAGTGCAACCGGAGGATTTTCAGTTGTTGGGTATGCAGTTTGAAGGGCAATGGTACGTGGATAAAGCATTACCCATGGGATGCTCCATATTGTGCGCTTTGTTTGAGCATTTTAGCACATTTCTCCAGTGACTGCTTGTGTGGGATACAGGTCACAGCACCATGACTCATTATCTGGAGGATTTCTTTTTCATGAGGATACCCAGTTCTGCGGACTGTCAACAGCAATTGGCAAGTTTTGAAGAGCTCATGGGTGATTTGGGGGGGCCGTTGGCACCAGGCAAGATGATGGGGCCCAGTACAGTACTATCTTTCTCAGGATTCAAACTGGATTCTACCTCCATGGAAGCAAGATTGCCCAGGGACAAACAAATACACATGCAATTACTGGTGGACACAATGTTAGCAAAGAATAAGGTGGCTGGCAAGGAAGTGCAAGTGTTGCTAGGCCTTTTAAATTTTGTATGCAGAGTAGTGAGGGCAGGTAGGACGTTCTGCTGGATATTGGACAGGTCATTAGCAGGCCTTTCGCAACCACACCACCACATGCGGCTGACAGCAGGCATGAAAGAAGACTTACGTATGTGTCGCAAGTTTTTGGAAGACTTTAATGGCATACCCATAGTGGTCCCCAAGAGAGTGTGATTGGGAGGTACAGATTTATTCTGAATTAGCGGGGCAGTCGGGTTTGGTTTGTACTTGCAGGGCAGGTGGTGTGCCGGAGAGTGGCGGGAGGGCTGGAAACGGGGAGGGGGGGTAGGTGCATTGCTTTTCCTATATTATTCTCACTGGTAGTGGCAGTGACGATATGGAGTCAAGAACTGGTGCACAAGAAGGTCCTGTTTAGAATCAATAACATGGCAGTGGTGGAAAATTGTTAACAAACAATCGGCCAGAGATGTACAGGTTCTCAAGCTGTTGCGGGTAATTGTTCTGAGTTGTCTGAGACACGATGTGGGTTTCAGCGCTAGACACATGCATGGGGTGGACAATGACATTGCGGATGCTCTGTCTTGTTCACAGTGGGAGAGGTTCCATGGACTGGCCATGGAGGCAGACAAGGTCAAGACACCTATGCCAGCGGACATGTGGAACATAGTCGAAATAGGAAGCTCCAGTTGGTGGTAGGGTTGCTGGTGGAGTCAACCAGGAGGTCATACGGCAAGGCATGGGAGGAATTCGTTACCAGTGGAGCACAAAAGAGGATTGAGTGTTGGAACAGGGAAGAGGATGTGGTTCCGTTTATATTGGCAATGATTGACAAGGGTTTTTCCTGGGTCACAATTACAGAAAAGTTGCCCGGGATAGCGTTTATGGGCAAGCTCCTGTGAGGGTAAGAGCCATAAGCCATCAGCTGGAGAGTTAGGGAGGAGAATGTTAAAAGCTTGGGAGAGGAAGAGGGGTAGTAGGACCAGGGTGAGGATACCACTGACGACGCATGTTTGGTGAGGTATTGGGGCCCTGCCCATGATATGCCACGGGAGATGGGAGGCATTGTTGTTTGCAACTCTGATGTCATGGATGTTCTTTGGTGCTTTCAGGGTGTCGGAACTGCTGGGCCGAAAAAAGGTCATGGTCCTAGAATGGGGAGAAGTGGCAGTTGGGGCCCGCAAGATAGAAATCCTCCTGCACCACTCCAAGATAGGTCTAGGGGAAAACAGTTGTGTTACAAGAATTACTGGTGCAGGCTTTATGCCCAGTTAAACTGGGCAAAGAAATGAAGGGGGCAATAGGGGACGCGCAGGGTGTGGTGTTCTGGCATGCAACCAGGACCAGGGTCACGTCTTTTCAACTGCTGTGTGTGCTAAGGAAAGCGTTAACTAGTTTGGGGGAAGCCCCAAAAGATTTCGGAACACACTTCTTCAGAATCAGGGTGGTCACGGAGGCGGCAAGGAGAGGTTGGGGTAATGATAAGTTAATACACCTGGGCAGGTGGTCCTCGTAGTGTTTCAGGCGGCACGTGAGATTGGGGGAGGGGTAACTGTGATATGAGGGGGATTTGGCGGTGTCTGACATAGGTTGTTTTTCCAGGTGCAGTGGCTGATCCGGGGGTGGTCGACCTGTCCATGTGGATCGTGGGACATTCATTCCTAAAATGGGCGGAGAGACATGAACTGCAAAAAGGTCAAGGCATTAACCTTGGTTTCGATAACTGCTTGTTCAAGATCACATGGCAGGGGCAAGGGGGTGGAATTCCTATAGCCGGACGCTCAGGACATATTGTTTGGGGTCAAGGACAAGAAGTTTTCATTTTTATTTTGTCCTTGGGACAAGTACGCCCAACCCCTGCAGCACAAATCTTGGATGCAATATGCTCCTTGTGAAAGAGAAGAATGCTGTCACTCCCAGTGAAGCCAGCCAGCAATAGATAGAGAGAGAGAGAGAGAGAATTTTAATAAAAACAAAAGGTTTTGGTTAACTCCAGACCTAAATAGGGGCCCAGTTCTTTAAAAGAAATCACATAAGTTCACCCATGGTATATGTCCTTGCATTAGTGCAGATTTTAAGGTTTTTATGAATTTAAAGAAGTAGGTCAGGAAATCGTACTCCTAGAAAATATTTGTGAACTTCATTTTAGCACGAGCTAATGTGCATGTGTAGATTTGCTCATGCGAAAATCTGCTGAGCGGTATCAAGTTCACTTTTCCACCAACCACTTTTTTCCCCAAACCTGGAAGAAGTTTAACTTCTGCCCTTGTCAGGAGTACATTTCCAACCTTTCGCTGTGTGGGAAAATATTAGAGATAAGCTGATGAAAACCCATAAAACTTGCAAGTTAGTAGGTTTTCACTGACTCAAATGGGCATTCCTACCATGGGGATTGCTAACCGCTATCTCCAGCCCCAGTATGTAGATCTGCGGAAAGGTGGCAAAATAAGGGAATTGCTAGTATTCAACCCCTACTAGGGTATGAGCACAGGCATAATCAGAGAGGCTATTATCAGAGCTCTTATATGAGATTGCTGCTATCATTTGTCGCCGCAATTCATGGCACCAAAGAGACAAGTGGATTTTGTTACAGGACAAGTAGATTTAATAAGCAACCTGTCCCATGGACAAGTAGATATTTTATTAAATTCCACACCCCTGCAGGGGAAAGGGGGAATGAAATGGTGGGAGTTACTGCATTGTTTGAACAAAATATTGAGGCGGTATAGATGTCAAGGTGTGTTAGTCATTCACTTGGGCGAAAATTACATGGTGGTTTCTAAGGGGCTAGCGTAACTGAAAGAAATGAAGAAGGATATGTTGGAGATAAAACATCAATTGGCAGGATATTACATAATATGGACGGAATTCGTTCCGATAAGGGAGTGGAGGAGGGCGGACAGACCCGCCGCAATAGATAAGGCACGACGCAAGGTCAACAGGACAGGGATATGAGGGTTTTCTGTAGGGACGAGAATTTCAGGCGAGTGGACCATCTGGATTTGAGGTATGATGTTGTGGAATTTTTCAGAGGGGATGGAGTACACTTATCTTGCTGCCGGATGGAGCTATACTTATGTCAGGGGAAAGAGGTTTTGGACCGAACGCTGAACATGCATAGATGGAATAGTGGGTCCTAGTTGGGGGGAGGGGGGTCTGAAAAGCCAATGCCCTGTCTGAGTGGCAATTGGAAGATAAGTTGTCATGGTTACAGATTCAGATTATTGTTGAGCAAATAGGGAAGTAGGAAAACAAGGGATGCCAGTAAAATTACACCTGAAGGAAACAAGAAAGAAATGTTAAGATGTAGGATCTGTAGGTAGTTAGATTTAATAGATGTAGGGAAAGAGGTAAGAGAGTTAAAGGTCACCAGTAGTAGTTAGACAGTTTGCTAGATGAATATGTAAAGGGGGGTGGGAAGATAAGGGGTGGGGGTTAAGCAATCGTAGGTGAATGGTTGTATAGTGAGGTCTAGTTTTTAGAGGCGAAGGCCAAGGAGTTTCTTGTTGTAATGTGCACCTGTTTTTAATAAAGCAGCTTTTACCCACAACAAAGCGTTTTAGTGGTCTGTGCTGCTCCCCTTTTACCCAAATATGACAGCTATTCCAAGTCACCCAAACCAGTAAAAATAGCCTGGATGCACTGGTATTATGTTTTTTAATTCATATTAAATCGTTAAGTATTCTTTTGATAGGCTCATAAAAAAAAGCCAGTGCCACCATGTGGTAGACTGTCAACGTGTGGGTGTTAAGAAATAAGTGCTGGTGCTGAGCACCTGCAAACACCAGCACAAATTAAGCACTAAGTACATTGGAAACAAAAAACATATGTGTTTACCACAATTTTGATCTATTCGCATACATCACATTACTTTAAAAAAAAAAGCTGTGAAAGGAAGGACATCCTGCTTTCTATTTTTCAAAACATTTGAATGCAAGGTTTCCCTACTTATGCTGCAAAAGGCTGTTAAGTACAACTGCCTTGCAGGTATGTTTCACAGTTTGTGGGGCACCACCATGTTGGAATGTGGAAGCTACAGCGCTTTACAGTGTAAATACAACACAATCGTAACAACAACAAATGCAGTTATTAGCTGCCAAATTGATGTACACCCGATACGTGGCATTTTACAAGCCATTCCTTACAATACAACCAATATCATAACATTTGCTTGCCAAATATGTCTTAAATAATAGATGTTTGTTAATTTTTACAGCATATACATTCACTTCCAAACAGATTCAATATCACATTATTTACATACTTTATTAAAATAATACAAACAATAGGTCATAATATATACTGTCTAGCATTTAATAAACATACTACGTCGTACAAACAAAGACAACAAACAAAAAAATATTTGAGGCGAGACGTATGCGTATTGGCTTTTCCACTTCTTATAATAACCACAACAGCCGTTGTAAACGTAAAGACCGCTCCAAGGAACACCAATGCCTCAATGTCACTCTGTACCACCCAAGTAAGAACATATGGAAACGACCCTTGTTTGTTGTATTGTAGTAATGTTCACCATTTACGTGGTAAATTCATTCTTGTTGCTAGCTCCCGGAAGACCCCGGGCGACGAGGGGCTGACTTGGGAAATAGAGCGGGAATAGCGTGGAAGTACAGCCGTCGATATTCAAGGGACGTAAAGGAAAAAGGTTATTTCATTTCATTTTCCTGGAAATCCTTCTCCAGATCTACCAGTTTCATTGGGGGAGCCCCGGGAGAGGCGGCCCTGCTAGGCTGGGTGCAGTGCGCGGGGCGGCCCTAAGAGAGGCCCGCCTACTTACCAGAGGACGTTCGGTCCGTCCGCGTATTTACGGCACAGCATTAGGGCTACACAATGTTCTGGCTGCAGGGAACTCAGTGCTGGAACCAGACAGGTGAGGCAGTCCCGAGGAAATAAAAAATACATGCCATGCATGATGTAGCGAGGAGAGAGGGGTTTGGTCCCTCTAGAACCCGGTAGAAACCGGTTTTCCAGTTTCTGCATATAGCGCCGCGCAGCCACCTAATAGGTTTGTTCCTTTGAATCACCACCTAGCTTTTCTGGCGAAGAAGTGCGGGTCCAAGATTTGATGGGTGCTTGGACTGGCTGAGAGGATTGTTTCTTTTCAAGGAATTTTCCAGTTTATTTGACTCGACGTTCATATTTGCAGTTTTTTTTTTTTTTTTGCATATTTCACTTTGCTAGAGTATTGAAGATTATTTTCTAAAGCAGGAATATAATTGAGTTGCAGATGTGTCGTGGGAAAGGATCCGATTTAAGATTGGGTTAGAACCCCCCTCCCCCTACAACCCCCAGACTGGCACTAATCTTTGGATCTCCAGGGTGTGCGCATTTCCGCTTGGCCCCCGCGTGAGTAACGCACCGTCCCATGTACTCTCTGGCTAGTGGCTACTCTCATGTCCAGAGAGTACTAAATGCAGTGAAAAGCAGCGATTGCCACGGAGAACTAATTACGTGTACATCTTAAGTGCAAGAGCAGTGAATTGGGGCTTCTGTAGAAACATGGAGAAATACGACGAAAATTATTTTTTTCTACGTATTGGACTATAACCATTTCTTTCAGCAGTGCTTTCAAAGCCTGTATTTCTTCCAAATGACGTCTTACCCATTAACAATTCATTTTCCATCATTTGCAAAATTGATATCGCATTGAATTTCAATTTTCAATCAGTGAAAAATATTTGACGTAGCATAATTGCCTACAGCAAGGAGTAGTAAGTATTATGCAGAGATGTATTGATCAATACACATTTACCTGTTTCTAAACACGTGTAATTTCAAATATGAACAGGTAATATGACACGGTGTTATAGTGACAACAGAGTTCAATGGTTTTATAGGCCCAAAGTACAAAGGTACTTGTTATATCCCATCTGTATATACAGACCCCTAAATATTATGGTGACACAAGAAGACCAATATAATTATTTTTTTCTAAATGTTTATTTTGATCTTTTTTACAACATTTAACATAACATTTCAGGGCGTCAGAGAGATCAGCATCTTTCTGTATCAATATTTCACAGCCTCCATGTTCCCTATACCCCCTTAAACACAGTTTCCCTTGAAACACTTCCATTCCGCTCGTATGTTGAGGCCTACCATATTAATCATCAACCGTGAATGTGCTTGGATGCAGCCTGCTTATATACCCCTGCATCTTTAACAGTATCTAAGGAAGCTTTTGCCTCGCTAACTTTCCTGCTGGTGGCATTGCATCAGGTGGGTTCGTCAATCGTTGTATCATTGCTGGCCCTCCATCCAAGTCCTCCATTCATTTTTCATGCACTCTTTTTTATTTCATCAATCTCAAATACAATAACAGTTAGCTTGGGTACTCAAAAAACATTTCTAGGCTACTATTCTTGAATTGACAACATTTCTAATCACTTTCTGGCATGCACGTATGTGAAGTTTAGTGAACATTGAGCAAAGATTTCAGATTTTAAAAGGAGTTGATTTTTAAGCAAGTTGAATTTCGTTATAGACCACCACAAAGAAAACATTTTTGATGAATCCTTCTAACCACAAGTCCCTCACCTTAGGATACTCCTCAAGCAGCAGACTGGTTCGGGGAACTTTCTCCAGCCTTGCTCCCGTGCTCTGCTAGGTGGCATCATGTGCCTTCATGCTGAGTCCGTTCTGTCCAAGAATTGACAGAGTAAGCTCCACCCCTGTGCGCTGACGTCAGTTCCTTTCGTTCCATGCCCTCCAAAGCGGATCTGGAGCTCAGCTTCTAAATATTCTGGCCTACTGATGACTTATAAACCAAAATCCAATGTGCTAGAGTGCAATGTCCCCTAATAAAACTACAAGGATTTAAATCATACCATCACTGTAGAAAACAGATGTTAGACACAAAATCGCATGAGGTGTTTCTCTGGTGTTTGGGCTCAGGGCACGACTCAAAGTTGTACGATAAATGTGCTTTCATGCACTCAAATACAATCTGGGATCGAGAATGAAGTTGTACTTCGCCGAATATATAAGAAGTTGCGGCCTTCACGTAAGTCCTGCTCTTGCTCCAGGTTGCTGGTGCGAGTTTCCTGTGCCATCGGCAATGCTGCAGCAGATCAAGGCCTTCAGAGAGGCCAAGGAACTGTAGGGTTTCTACCGGGTTTCCACCAGAGGGTTCTTTGTCAGCTTGTCTGACCCCTTAGGACCTTACGTCTACTTTGACTTTTGGACCTGCGGCGGTCCGTTCCTTTCAGATTTCAGTACCAATGCCACTGGAGCACAGGTTCTCTTGCTGGTTCTTCTGTCTGAGCCCAATCTCGACTGATTTTGCGCTACTAAATTACTGAAGCACAACCTTTGGTCATACAACTTGACTATGTGCCAAAACCTCTACCAGAGTGGAAGCATCAGAAAGGCTCCAATATTTTTTTGACTCAGACTCTGAAGAAGGTACACCACTAGATGGAGATGAGGATGGTGAAGAAGGAGATGGTGATATACCCACTCATTATGGCAATGTTCTTTTTGTTTGTTTTGTCCTTGGCCCACCAAGGCCTTGCAGTCAACCCTATTAAAGATTATTTGTCAGGTCTTTTGGACTTTCTACTTTTGCAGTACCAACTGTCGTTGTTGACATCACCTGTTGTGGTGAGGTTTATATAAAGTTTGACACAGGTTTTCTCCCAAAACATTTGTGATGCCACAGTGGAACCTTAATTAGATCTTAATATTTCTCATGTGCACTGACCTTCCAGCTGACGCATAATTAATTGCTCATTACATCTCCTGACTTTACAGACCATCTTCCTCATTGTGATTATGTTAGCTTGTACCATGAGTAAACTCCCGGCACTTTCAGTGCAACCGCCATACACCATGTTGTCCCCCGGACAAGTTGGTGTTGAGGATTTGGGTGGCATTCTTGCCAAAAGTTGTGATGCCCTTTCTCGAGGGGCAAACCATCACCCTGCCTTTGTTCTTTGCTCCCCCCACTCCTTGAAAGAGGAGGAGAGGCTTCATCGGCTGGATCTCAAAAGGGCTTTAAGCTTTTATGTCGGTCATACAAGGGAACACCATGTGAACGATCAGCTTTTTTTGGATTTTTCCGGGGAGAATAAAGAGAAGGCTGTGCAGAACAGAACCCTGTCGAGGTTGCTTCATCAGTGGCTGCTCCATTGGAGCACTGGAGCGTTGTGGTCCCTGAATTTTTTGCCCCCTCGGCTCCACCAGTAAAGTTTAGGTTGTTTTTCACAGCTGAGCCACCTTGATGTTTTCATTTCAGGGCAGGTCGCTCTTGTGCCAGTCAAAATGAGAAAGAGCGCTGGGCGGGCAGGCGTGGGTGAGGATTTAGAGCAGCTTTGGGTTGCAGTAAAGTGTGCATGTCGGGTTGGACAGGTTCCTTTCTGCGTCCAACCCAACATGCGCACTTGAGGCTTCTCCTATACGCAACATTAATGAGCGGGGGAGGTTGGAGTTGCAACCCCTAGTTCTCCTGAGAAGCGCTAAGTTTGCTTGCTCCAGCCAATCTTGGCAATGCTTCCATAACATAAAAAGCAAGGAAGCAGCGCCTGGATTGGCTCAGTATAGGCAGGTCCCTGCTATTGCTACCGGCTACATGCCTGTAGTGTTGCTGACGTGAGGGCGAGACCACCTCTCCCAGTTACGTTGGGGAGAGATCAATTGGGACCCCCCTTCACGTCATTATAATGGGCTAGACTGGCGTACGCCAGTCCAGCTTAAGGGGAGCCAATAAAGAGCCCGGGGCTCTGGGCGTGGTTTAGTTTTCTGGCCACTACCTTACACACTGTGTCTTTTCCATATTTGTTTGCCCCTGGCTAGGCCTGTTGTCACCTAGAGCAACACCACACTGGCGACGAGGTGGCTAGGCCCCCACAGCGTACCAGTCGTTTACCTGGCGACACCGGAAAAGCAGTCGGCCGCAGCCGCCATCCCTGCGGTGCCACTGCCACCCGGCGGGAAGCCTCCACCTCTCGGTATCACCGCTGTACCTCTGCCTCCAGCAGCTGCGTGGACAACCACACGGCGCGAACAACGGATCCCTGGCGGTGAGCGTCCCCACCCTTACGCCACCTCTGAGCAGTGCCCGCTCCGTTCTTTTGCCTTGTATGTCGTCGCCGCTGGCAACTACCGCAGCGCCCCCTGCCGGAGCCACAGTTGCAATGCGGCGAAGAGCGCGAGGCACCAGTAGCGGCCTCCACCTGGTGTGCCTGCTTCTTTGCAACACCCCAGCCAGCAGCTTCCTGGGACACGCCTGGTCGCCACAAGCCCTGACTGCTCAGGCCGGCGCTCTGCCATACTGTTGCAGGGAGGGATCACTACGCAGCCCTGCAACCCTACAGCACAGACAGTTGGCTAGCCCACAAAGCCCAGTAGGACATAACCTGCTCTGCCTAGAGCCCTCCCAGAAGACTCGCACCCCTGAGCACCCTGCCAGAGCCCCAGCAAGGTCGCGCAGGGTCACGGCCATTTTAGTGCACGTGCAGGCCTGTGCCACAACACCACCAGCTACAAGTGTGCCCAAAACTACAGCAGCACAGCGTTCTCACCAAACACCCACCACTGCGGTCCTCCACTCACCACCATGACGTCAGTCCCGCCGCTGGAGCTGTTCACCATCATGGCCCCCCCGTCCCAAGCGGTGCGTGAAAGGCATGGGTTGAATGTCTGGAGTCCTACTTCGAAGCGGCAGAAATCCCGGTACCGCGTAGATGGCCCATGCTCCTTCACCTGGGAGGAGCTGACATCCACAAGATCTCCAAGACAGTACGGAAGGCCGGGCCTCCGAGAACCGACGCCACCATGCGTGATGCTATCACAGCACACTTTGAACCCTACGCCAACCCTGACTATGAGCGGTTTCTCATCCACCAAGCACGACAGCTACGAATCCGTAGACGTCTTCTACGGGCGGCTGAGAGAACTGGCGAGCACCTGCACCCTCCCGGACGAAGATGACGAGGTCAGGGCACAGTTCATTCAAGGGTGTGCCTCCTCCAAATTGCACGAACGTGTCCTGCAGGAGCATAACATGCCCATGAGAGACATTCTGACGCTGGGGCGCTCCAAAGAACTGTCCAAGGCAAGAGTGGCCCACATGGACCCCAACTCCGCAACACCTGTCAAGGAAGAACCCGTCAACGCCATACACATGGAGACGCGCGTGAACAGACCGAAGCTCACCAAATCAGCCCCACACTCGGCCAAGCAAAGCCCGCAGAGTTGCACATGTGGGTGGTGCGGAGGCCCATGCTCCTACAACGGAACCTACCCTGCAAGTGGCAAAACCTGCAGTGCGTGTGGTAAGCTCGTCACAGAGAAGATGGCCCAAAGGCCCACAGAAGCAAGTGCGCACAGTCGAACTGCACCCAGATGACTCCTCCAGCAGCGACATGGATGAAGATGACGTAGCCACTGTCCACGTGGTGAGGATGTTGGATACGCTCACGACCACCCGGCAGACCGCGCCGATTTGCAAGATCGGAGTGCAAGACCACTCCGTCACCGCACTCATTGACACAGGAGCCACCATCAACCTCATGGCCGCAAACATCTACCGCAGCCTACCCAGTCCACCAGCACTCCGCAGCACCAACGTGCAAGTATACGCATTCGGCAACCGTTCACCGTTGAAGTTGTGTGGCGTCTTCCAAGCAGATCTCTCTCATGACGCTACCCACCAACGTGCAAAGGTCTACGTGTCGCAGGAAGGGTCAGGGTTCCTACTTAGCTGCCGCACCGCTCAAGACCTCAACCTGATCCAGTTCGCATTCGACGTGCACGCACATGACCTGGACCGTCTACTGCAGGACTTCGCACCATTGTTTGAGGGGATTGGGTGTTTGAAAGGACCAGCCATCCAGTTACACATTGACAAATCAGTGGCTCCAATAGCCCTCAGGCACCGAAGAATTGCCTTCCATCTTCGGCCGAAGGTTGAGGCCGTGCTCCGTCTCCTGGAGAGAGCAGGATCATCGAACGGGTGCAAGGACCAACGCCGTGGGTATCCCCCATCATCGTGGCGAAGAAGTCTAAACAGCCCGACGCTGTATGCATCTGTGTAGACATGAGAGTCCCAAACTTCGCAATTAAGCGGGACCTCACACCGACTGTGGATGACATCATCGGTGAGCTGGCAGAATCCAAGTGGTTCTCCAACATGGACCTCCAGTCTGGCTACCATCAAATACCTCTGCACCCAGACTCCCGCCCCATCACTACTTTCTCGACTCACGCAGGGCTCTGGAGGTACACCAGGCTCAACTTTGGGATCTCCATCGCTGTCGAGGTCTTCCAGAACATCATCAAAAACGTCATGGGCTTAGTGGAGTGCTCAACGTGAGCGACAACATTCTGGTGCATGCTCCCACGTTGGAAGAACACCTCCTTCGCCTCCAAGCTGTCTTCTCCGCCTCAGAGACCGTGGGCTCACACTACACCTTGAGAAGTGCGATTTCCTGCGGAAAGATATCAGCTTCTTTGGCTATCGATTCTCCGATAAGGGCATCAGCCCTCACCCTGACAAGGTGAAAGACATCCAAAAAGCACCAGACCCAACCTCAGTGTCCGGTGTCCGCAGTTTCTTGGGCACGGTAACCTACTGTGGACGGTTCATCAAGAATCTGTCAGACTTAACTGGCCCGCTCAGAGACCTGACCAAAGCCACCAGCTCGTGGACATGGGAATCCGAGCAGAAGGAATCATTCCAACAGACCAAGGCAGCCCTGTCTGCGGATACCACACTGGTATATTTCCACCCCAAGAGTCACAGCTCGTAGTGGATGCCAGCCCCACTGGCCTAGGCGCAGTCCTAGCTCAGCGACAAGAGTGCGGAGAATGGGCTCCAGTGGCCTATGCCAGCTGAACACTCACACCAACGGAGCAGCAGTACTCAGATCAAGAGGGAAGCGATCGCAATCCTGTGGGGCTGTCGACACTTCTACATATAACTGTATGGCCATCCATTTGCTGTCTTCACCGACCACAAGCCTTTAATCCCGCTATTTCAAGGCTCCTCGTCAAGCCCTCCCCCGAGGATCGAGAAATGGATTTTGCAACTGCAAGAATTTCAATTCACTGTTGAATACCAGCCTGGCACCCGAAACCCGGCAGACTACCTATCGGGGCTCGCTCGACCTGCCACACTTCTTGAGGCCGCAGAGGCTGCAGCCACAGAAGACTATGTGAGGATGATCGTAGAAAGATCCAGACCCCTCCCAATCGCCCTGGAAGATGTGATAGAGGCCACAAAGAAAGACGACTGCCTTTAGATCGCCATCCAAGCAGTTGCCTCGGGTGATTGGAGGACACTGAAAAATCCAATGCCACTCCGTACTGAGACAGCTCAGTCAATCCTGAAGGTCCTGTATCAGGTTCATATATACACACAAAAGGAAGTAAGGTGAGTACAAATTGCAAATTTTAAGTATGTATGAAGTTATGTCTGGACACAATCACTTTGTAAAAACTGCCCTCACCCACAACAAGTTGTGGCATGCTTCATCATAGGGCTGCTGCTACTAAACGCCTCTGCGCAGACCAACGCTAGAGGCGGAGCAATAGGGAGGGGTAGACAATACAAACAATTAGAAACAGGAAAAGAAAAGGATCCTAAACAGGTGCAGACAAATAGTGTTAAAACTGACTAAGAGATATCGTCATAACAATTTTAATCCTTGATTCCCTTGTCAGGAGTAAAAAAGGTTATAAGGATACCCTCGGATGGTGGTGGCGTGAGTGAATTATGCACTCTCCACCCATCCGTTCTGCATAGAGGTCAACATGTTTCTGCCGGATTCCGTCTCTCTACCGGCATTCATCGGGACAAACGGGATCCCTATGCTACTTTCCCATTTGTTATAAATCCCCCTTGGTATTTCCACTGTACTAAGTATTGCTCCACCTGTAAGTCTGGAGCAGTCCAGTACACTTACTCATCAAATGACATCTGTAAGTGGAGAAAATAAAAACAGTCATAGTCATCTGTACAGTGGTACATCAACAAACACATAAATAAATAATACAAGTGAAAAGATGGTGCTCTCAGTGATAACTTCATAAAAACAACCCATTAGGTGTGACTCAGGTGTTTTTATAAATCATAAATAACACACCCTTTCAATGGGCAAACAATGGCCCTCTCTCTTGAATCAAGAACACTTATTGTGAGTTTCTAATATCCAAACATACTGTGCTTAGGTATCGATGCTATGGTGAACACATCCGTCAAGACATGGTGTGGTGGCACGACGTAGGTCATAGGATTCTAAAGCCACTCTGCAACTTATTCATGACGATAGCCTTTTATCACTGTAGTCTTCGGGGTGTAGCTGTCTCTCCCTACTTATAAGTAGACTCCCGATATGCTCCCTTTTTCGAATAAATTATTCTGAAAGTACCAGAGGACTCCAAGCTGGTGTTCTGTTGACTACGCTGATACCCCCTTCTGTCACTGTGGCCTCCCATCACCACTACGTCTGTTCGGATACATTATGTCTTAGGGCTTGTCCATTCTGTCTCCTTGTACACATTAAGTCTGAGGAGTATTCCATACTGCCTTTTAGCCACTGCTCCATTTGAGATGTAGTGACTATAACAGTCGGTTCCTCTAAAAAACTCCACGAGTAGGCAAACTCTTATCATCAGTGTATGTCCCAATCTGGCTGGTGTGAGCCACTGGCTGTACCAATTTGAAACAATAAAGTTTTTGCTGACAGTAACATCACTATATTAATTAATGACTCACCTTATTGTTATTTATGCTTACCATACATAACAGGGTACACGCCCTACCTAGAGTATCGGTGGTCGGGCGGGGCTTTTAGCAATTTTTTCCATCATTCCCATGGTTGTGGCATTGACTGTCACGAGCCATCTCGCTCGCTTATTGAAGCTTACTCGCGTTACCATACATAACAGGCTACAAGCCCGTCCTTTAATCACGATGTTCGGGCGGTGCTTTTAGCATTTCTCTTCATCTTTCACTTGCTTATGGCATTCACTATCACGAGTCATCGCGCTCACGTATGCATATTGTAACAGGTCTCTGTAGGGGAAGAACGCAAGTTACCGCTCTAGTCGCCGTTTCCTTGCGCGTGATGTAATACGTTGCGCTTACGTCACACGCACCCCACGTGACGGGAAGCGATCCTCCATTTATGGACACCGGTCCTTCACGGGCCCGTGTATCTACGTGGCACCTGGAGAGACCGATTAGGTGGCGGCTGACCACCCTTGACGAAGAAAGGAGGAATGAGGGGTTTACTTTCCTTGAATACAGACAGTTGTGTGCACACGCACCACGCCGGGGGACACGATTAGTCCATCTCGGTGCTGGCCGTGTAATCAGCAGATGTGAATGGCCCTATCCTTGTACCATTCAGCATCGGTACGATTGAACACTGGCATTTTGTAGTGGACGAGGTTGTCCTAAAAGCGTGCATACTCTGGAGGTGCTAGTATTTACCTGTTAACCATTTCTCCTCACAGAGTGTGACTACAGGGGGTCGCCCTCTACTCCCGTGCCTATTCTAGCGCTCATCATAATAAACTCGGTAAGGTGTGCCGAGTGAAGATATATGTATGACCCTACGAGAGCTCATTTAATGATACGTCTAAAACTATGAGTACGGTGTGGGGCACGTCGTGCCACCACGCCATGTCTTGATGGATGTGTTCACCATAGCATCGATACTTAAGCACAGTATGTTTGGATATTAGAAACTCACAATAAGTGTTCTTGATTCAAGAGAGAGGGCCAGTGTTTGCCCATTGAAAGGGTGTGTTATTTATGATTTATAAAACACCCGAGTCGCACCTAATGGGTTGTTTTTATTAAGTTATCACTGAGAGCACCATCTTTTCACTTGTATTATTTATTTATGTGTTTGTTGGTGTACCACTGTACAGATGGCTATCACTGTTTTTATTTTCTCCACTTACAGATGTCATTTGATGAGTAAGTGTACTGGACTGCTCCAGACTTACAGGTGGAGTAATACTTAGTACAGTGGAAATACCAAAGGGGATTTATAACAACTGGGAAAGTAGCATAGGGATCCTGTTTGTCCTGATGAATGCCGGTAGAGAGACGGATCCAGCAGAAACATGTTGACCTCTATGCAGAACGGAGGGGTGGAGAGTGCATAATTCACTCACGCCACCACCATCCGAGGGTATCCTTATACCCTTTTTTACTCCTGACAAGGGAATCAAGGATTAAAATTGTTATGACAATATCTCTTAATCAGTTTTCACACTATTTGTCTGCACCTGTTTAGGATCCTTTTCTTTTCCTGTTTCTAATTGTTTGTATTGTCTACCCCTCCCTATTGCTCCACCTCTAACGTTGGTCTGCGCAGAGACGTTTAGTAGCAGCCCTATGATGAAGCATGCCACAACTTGTTGTGGGTGAGGGCAGTTTTTACAAAGTGATTGTGCTCCAGACATAACTTCACACATACTTAAAATTTGCGATTTGTACTCACCTTACTTCCTTTTGTGTGTATATATCGTCTTGGAGGAGGAAGAGGTAAGGTTTTGTCCTTCTCCCCCTTTTCTTGTGTAAAGAATGCTAGTCTATAGACCACCAGACTCCCCGGCGGCTCACTTGATAGATTTGTATGACATCATAGCAGACCTCTCATTGAGGCATGCCAATTTCACAGTTTTAGGTGATTTTAATGTTCATATGGATAATGACAAATGCCCCCTCGCCTCCAAAATGGCTGATACTTTTTTAGGGTTAAACTTAACCCAAAAGGTAGCATCACCCACCCACGTGGCAGGCCATATACTTGACTTAATTTTTACTAATGACCAAACTTTAAAAGTTGAGACCCCTCTACAGTTAACCTGGTAGGACCACCGGCTTATTCCATTTAACATGACCTTGACCTCTGGTCCTAATCAGAGCGGGTCAGTGTATGAGGCCAGAAGAAACTGGAGAAAGGTTGTACCTGAGTCCCTTGGACCGGAACTACAGAATACCTTTCCAGTGCTCACAGGTGATCCAAGCCAGGATGCCTCTGATTTTAATTGCTGGGTTACCACCGCGCTTGATAAAATTGCCCCTATTAAGTCCATGAAGTTGGCCAGGAATAAACCCTCGGCCGCCTGGTTTTTTTATGTAAGAATCTTGAGCGTGCATGGAGAAAAAATTATGATAGTGAGGCTAAATGCATATATAAAACTGCGTTAAAAAAATTCCAGAGACTTAAGCGTAATACCATTAGGGATTATATGGCAGAGCAAATTAAGTCCTCTGACAATTCTGCTAAAGAGATCTTTAATATAGTCCAGGGATTTATTAAACCGCTGGCATTGAAGAGCTCGATTGCCCCTTCAGCTACCCTCTGTGAGAATTTAGCCATTTTTTTCGAAGAGAAAATCCAGGCAATTTACTGCTCCTTTCCCCTGACAGAGCCGTTAGATAAGCCTCCACACACACCCCAACTCTCAGATAGTTGGTCAGAGTTCTGCCATTTTAGCCCTGAAGCGTCCCTGTTGGAATTAAACTGTATTAAATCAGGCTCGCCGGCCGATCCATGCCCTGCTAGATTTTTTAAGTTACTGGCCTCTTGGTTCAATCCTATACTCAACTCTATTTGGAACTCCTCTCTGAGATCAGGCTCCTTCCCTACCCCCTGGAAAACAGCATATGTAAGGCCTATCCTCAAGAAGGAGGATGCTGACCCAGCAGAACTCAAACATTTTAGGCCAATCTCTCTTCTCCCAGCGCCATCCAAAATTCTGGAAAAAGAGGTCCAGAAACAATTGTCGGCCTTCCTGGAGTCCAATAATCTTCTACATGACTCCCAGTCAGGTTTCAGGGCAGGCTACAGCACTTGAGACAGCTTTGCTCGAGGTGGCAGAGACTGTACGTGCCACCGTGGACCAGGGAAACTGCGCAATGCTAGTGCTGCTGGATCTCTCCGCAGCCTTTGATACGGTGTCTCACCGGATCTTATTAAAAAAGCTTGAGCTGATGGGAGTGACGGGAACCGTCTTAGCCTGGTTCAAATCATTTCTTGAGGACCGATCACAAGAAGTGTCCCTCCATCCTTACATCTCAACCGCCAGACCTCTGACATGCGGTGTTCCTCAAGGGTCGGCCTTGAGCCCCACCCTTTTTAATGTTTATCTCGCCCCTCTGGCCTCGTTAGCTGAACAATGGGGTGTGAAGGTTGTCTCTTATGCTGATGACACTCAGCTGGTGTTCTCCTTTAGGGAACATACTGAGGCAGCCTTCACTAATTTCAAGCAGTGTCTTCTTAACATCTCATCTTGGATGACAGACAGCTGTTTGAAATTGAACACCGAAAAGACTGAGGTGTTGTTTTTTAATCAGGTGTATCCCCCACAAGCAGAACTTTGGTGGCCTGCAGAGCTAAATCCCCCTCCTCTACCAGTGGAGTCTGCGAGGAACCTGGGATTTAAATTCGATTCTAAACTCACAGGTAAAGCCCAGATTTGTCATGTCTCCTCCCAGTGCTTTTGGAAACTAAAAGCTCTGCGAAGATTCCCTCATTTCCTCCCAATGGATTGTAGGAAAACGGTAGTTCATGCACTGGTCACATCACAATTAGACTATACTAATAGTTTGTACTTGGGTCTCCCTGCATACCTGATCAGGAAATTGCAGATTATCCAAAATGCGGCAGCAAGGCTAATCAGAAATGTGCCGCTTCGTCATCACATCCCCCCCCATCTACGGAGCCTTCACTGGCTGCCAGTAAGGAAAAGAATAGAATTTAAGGCACTGACCTTAGCCTATAGAGCAATGGGGGAGAATGGTCCAAAGTACCTGAAAAAGAGACTACAGAAATACTCTCAGACCAGGGTCCTAAGATCTAACCAACAGGAACTGCTGGTGATTCCACGATTCAAAAAAGCCAGAATTGGCGGGCGCTCGTTCTCAGTAAAAACTGCATCCTTATGGAACTCTATGCCTGTACATATTAGGAAGGCCAAGTCAGAACGACTATTTAGAAAAACACTGAAAACCTGGCTGTTCGGCCTACCCTGAATCCCTTCATTTGGCTTTGAATCCTGGCTGTTGTTGCCATTGCTAGCACCGGGACACCCCCGTTGGAGGTAGCCGTGCGCTCTATAAATGGTAATAATAATAATAATAAAGAGAACCTGTATCAGGTTCGCCAGGAGCTATCTGTGACTACTGATGGCTGCCTCCTTAGGGGCCCGTGCCTCGTGCTACCCGAAGGCTTGACCCAGAAAGCTGCTCTCCTAGCGCCCGGAGCCCCCCAAGGGATTGTCAAATCCCTAAACCGACTTCGGAGTAAGATCAGGTTTCCCGGCCTAGACCAAAAGGTAGAAGCAGTTGTGAGGCACTCTCCCGTCTGCCTAGCGACTAGTCCACCGGATAGCCCCACGCCAATCATCACTGAAACAGCTCCCGGCGCCCCGTGATTTCGGCAGTCTCCCTGGAGGGAAACACATGCTAGTCGTAGTGGACCACTTTTCACGGTACCCCGAGGTAGAAATCATATCAACAACGTCTGCAGGTGAAGTAATCCCAAAGCTCGAAAAGCTCATGGCAACACACGGACGACTCTTCAGAGAGATTCGTACTGACAATGGCCCACCATTCACCAGCGCGGAGCTAATGGACTATCTAGCGTCCCACAATGTCAAACACTGCCGGATAACCCCGCGATGGCCCCAGGCCAATGGCAAGGTGGAGCGCCTGATTGTCGTGTAGTTCCTATAAGACCTTTATAGGATCTGCGCGTTTAGACACCATACACTGCGGGACTGGTGTCCAGACTGATTCCAGACACCCCCACCGGGTATGTTGGCCTGTGTACCAGCTAGCTCGCGATGCCACTATCACCTCTTACCAAGGAGAGAATAGTTCTTGGCAACTATCGAACATGACAACCCTGATCCCTCAGGACCGTGGAAACAGTAACTCACTTTTCGCTCAGTCACTCGTGCTCACTTTTTCGCAGAGAGATACACAGAATAAACGGTTGCAACGTTTTCAATAAGCATTTATTGAACAGTCGTTATTCTAGTGTAAAATAAGTGTACTGAAATCACCAGTAGCATAGATAAATGAGTAGCAGCACTAAGAAAGTAAACAGATGGTAGGTTTCTACCATCTTGCATAAATCATAACCACAGGCAAGTATATAAAATACATAGCAGTAAAATGCGTACTCCTACGATGCAATCCTAACTAGATGTACCTAAGTGTACCTAGCATGTGAGTAGGTGTAAAGCCAAGAATCCCTCTAGGATAAAACCAACCCCATTACCTGATGTGAGACTGCGGGACCCCGTTCTGGTCTCGAGCTGAACACCCCGCAAGGGATGTCGGACCACTGCGAGCTGGAGTATCATCTGCATGCAGGAACCTCAGCGTCTTGCGTCAGTGTGTCGGCCGGGAAGTCCTGATCTCCTCTCTCTATCTCAGCAAAATGTGATGTTTATATACCCTAAGGTATCCCCAGGGGTTCTACCTTGCTGTGCCAGTGTCAGACTTAGGATGACGTCAGGAATGAACTTTATACATAGTTATTATGCAGGAGCTGATGGTCCTGCTGTGATTCCAAGAAACTAAGAATCCTCATGCATAATTTATGAGGCCAGTGTTCAGGGAAAACCCCCACGTACTGTATGTAGTATTGTAACTAGGTAAAAGGTCAGTCCCTCAAATCTGTTATGTATGTAATATAGGAGAGAATGTAGGTGAAGGGTTATGATGTTACCCTGACCTATTTCGGGGTACCTATATGAAATATAACACCCACTCCTCATCCGACTGGACGACATTACTAAATTCTAGCTTACTACCAAGGCGTCTAGAGGTTTGTACGCAATTAATAATAATAAAAACATCTTAAGAGAATTTCTAAAAAGCGTTTAAAAACCCTTTAAAAATTATTCAAGCATTGGTCCTAAAGTGTCAGTTTATATTGTCCGAACAACTACAAGCATCTGAAAGCCATGCAGGTCAAAAGGTTTCCATTTGGAATTTCGTTAAAAGGTAAAAGGCCAAATCTTCCCAGCGTGCGACGTGCCAAATGTTTATGTGTCCTTGCTGGTAGACACAACATTGCTGCTGCCTGCATACGCACTTGACGATCCCTGTAACACCTCGCAAAGAATGTCAATCGAGCACAGATGATCTTCCGTACTGCCTGCAGCAGATAACGGGGCAGCCTGTGCCATATCCGAGGCCTGAGTGTTGGCGGAGGAGCCGGTATCCATACCAACAGGAGCAGAAACTACCTGTGGTGGCTCTAAGAAGGCTGCCAGCAACATAGGAACACGCTGAGGACACTGCAGAACATGGGCCATTATCGGGTCCAGTAAAGCATCAACGTCCTGGCGCAACCGATGGAAGTGTCAGACAGAGGTCCAACACGCATTCTTCTCCGCAGAACAGGCATCGAAGAACAGGTAGGACACAGTCCATCCAGACTGGTCTAAATAACAGGAACCAAGAGGCGCTCAGTTCCCATAGGCGAGGTGTGCCCAGAGGTTGTACCATGCGATCACGGTATTTGCGCTCCAGGAGTGCTGTTGCTATCTCCTTGGTGGCTGGGACTGTAGGAAGGTAGGATCTGACTGCATGGTTACCCCCACTTTTTGCCTGGTGTTTTGCTGGTTTTTGACTAGTCTGACTGGGATCCTGCTAATCAGGACCCCAGTCTATCTGCTTTCTCCCTAAATTGTTATGCATGTACTTTGGTACACTCCAGATTGGATACTGGGGTACCCTTATAAGTCCCTAGTATATGGTACCCATGTACCCAGGGCATAGGTACCCCAGAGGCCTCCCATGGGCTGAAGCATGTATTATGCCTCCCATGAGAGGCCATGCAAAATGGTACTACAGGTCTGCTACTGCAACCTGTGTAAGATGGTGCTTGCACCACTTACTTTAGATACAGGTTCACTATATCTATAGGTCACTACACTTAAAACCTATAAGTCACCCCTATAGCAGACCTTACCAATCCTGAAGGCAGGGTGCTGGGTTTTTAGTGAGAGGGTGCCCCTGCATGAGCAGAGCCAATCTGCAGCCTTTGTAGACCATTCTCCCGGGTTGTCTGTGACTCAGCCGGACATATAGGTAGAGGTGCATTATAACTAAGGCTCCCAGAAATCCGTTTTTACAGATTTTTACAGATAAATACAGACAGAAAACAATGTGTTTTCTATCTGCGTTTATTTTTAAAAGTGGATAAATACAGAAAATTGGGCTTCTTTTAAGTGACTTTCCGTGCTGTCTTTAATGAAATGTAGCCCAACAGCTGAGCGGATGGACAGCATGGGAAATCAAAAAATAGGGTGAAATTTCTTTAAATAACGGCATATGTCAACATACATTTGTGGTAAAATGCTCATATTTACCAGTTGTACTGTTATGTAATATTTTGCAGCTTAAGTAGCTAAAAAACGACAGACATCAAATTATGACTGCGCGTCTATCAGTTAATTAAATATGGAAATGTACAGTTTTACAACTTCATTTATCTGAAAAACACAAAATAAATATGGATAAATACAGATAAAATGGCCCAAAAATAAATATGGATAAATACAGACGGAAATGTTAAAAAAATAAATACCATAAAACCGGGAGCCCTAATTATAACCTCGCGGTAAATGCTATCTCGAAAACTGCTGCATAGTAACATATCGTGTTTGGTATCAAACACCTTGGAATCATACCTCCACACCGGTAACCGGTGTGGCAGGTATGATTCCACCCTTCTGAAATGAGCTTCGTGGGGTCACTGGTCTATCCGGTGCCAGCCTTCTCGACCCGGTCAGCACAAAATGGATGCTGCAGTCCAGAGACACATTTCTGCCCTCCTGCTGCTGAGCCAAGCTCGAGCAGAGGAATGCAGCACAATAGTTACCTGTCACAGGGAGGTGTGACCACATCCCAGACAGGATTTAGTGTATTGGGGCTGGGTGGGTGCACTCTGAGAGTGCCTGAAAGTCTGCACTTGGGGCACATTTGGTGTCCCTGTGCATAGTCCAGCTCAAACCAGTTCTGGGAGCCATTGACTCCTGCTCTGGCGCGAAACTGGACAAAGGACACGGGTGTAACCACCCCTCTGTCCTGACCCTCCCCAAGGAGGGTCCCCCGAATCTGTCCAACCCCCTCCAGTGGGTACAAAAGGGCTTACCTGGCTGTAAGACTTTAGATTATACGTGGACAAGATTCTACAAGAAGAAACCACTGACCTTCGACCGTCTGGGCACGCTGGACTTCGCTGGACTTCGACTGGGCCCGACTTCGTCTCCCTCTCCGTCCAAAGCTTTGTCTGTGCCCTTGCTCCATACAGGCTCCGTGCAGGACCTGTGGTGCACTAAGGAAAACTGAAGAATCTCCCTTGGAGTGAAGGAGTCACTCCCCTGCCCTAGCAGGCATCTCAACGCAACTGACCGGTCTGCTGCTCCTGAGCTCCTGCGGACTACGAAGATTTCAGCAATACAGGAGGTGGGTTACGAAGGTCCCTGAGGTCGATCTGCCCTCTCAGCAAGTTTGAGGCCAGTATCCCTCGTGGGGACGGCATAACCCGAACCCCTGTGCACTGCGTCCATTTGCAGTTGCATATGCTTGTTGGCGATTCCCGAGCTTGTGCATTGGACTCCGTGTAGTCCTGACCCTGAGCAGTATTTGCACCAAAGAACTCCGGCCTCCTCGCACCGAGTGCTCCGTGGGCTGGTACTTTGCAATCTTGCTCGATGTCCCCTCGCGACTCCTGGTTACTCGGCCTGCGGCTCCTCTTGAGGGTCATCTTGATTTCTACTGGGCTTCCCTGGTTGCTCCAAACATGCCCTGACTCTCCATTGCTTGGAGAGTCCACAGGACCTTGCTGGTCCTCACCGTAACTGTCATGATCTGGCCCCAGGGCGTCCGCACACCACCTAAACCTTCCCTCCTCACCTGAACATCCACACACGGGCGCATGAAAGAACACAGTCCTGCCGGTCCTGCTGTGATCGGCACGGGCAACTTCACTTCCGGGTCGCGCTGGGAAGAGGCAGGTCAGGTTTCCACTTCCGGGTCACGCTCTTTAAAAGACCGGAGTGTCGAACCAGACGCTGCTTCGTATCCAGTGCATGACTGGAACCTCGTCTGACCGCAGCCATAACCTGAAGACCTCCGCCTTGCCTAATAGGAACAACCAACACCGTCTTCACTCACGCTGTTCTTAGGGCGCAGGAGCGCCGAAGGTACGCCCTCCTTTCTGGACCGCAAGGAACGCGGTTGCAGGAATCCTTGTTGCTGAATGCGTAGGTGCGCTTTCACTCATTCAGTCCTGTACCGCAAGGAATGTGGTCGCAGGAAACTACCGGCATCGCGACGCAAGTACGCTTACACCTTCATATTGTGCTGGAGCACAAGAAGACGCCCCACGGATAACTATCTGCGCAGGAGTGCTTGTTTCTGAAGTTTGCCTATCAGCGCAGGAGCGCTTGTTTGTTTAGTTTACCCATCAGCGCAGGAACGCTTGTTTCTGTAGTTCGCCTATCAGCGCAGGAGCGCTTGTTTGTTTAGTTTACCCATCAGCGCAGGAGCGCTTGTTTGTTTAGTTTGCCTTTCCACGCAGGAGCGCCTGTTCTGTTTCTTTTACTTACTGTGTATCACCACGCTGGAGCGTGTGTTGGTACAAGAACGCCGGAGTGTTCATCTGGGTGCTTCCTTTACTACACAAGGAGTGTAGAAACACACCACGCCTGAACGTGGTTATCTGGAACTTTCCTTTCATTATTCTACCAGGGCCGAGACACCACAAACCAAGCCTTTCCCCTGGGTTGGAGTATCCGATTGAATCACTCACTACTTTCCTGCCCCCGAATTCTTTCCCTTCAGGTAGTTGCCACACCTTTGGGGAGGGCAGAAAAACTAGGTTCTTTTCTATTTATGTAGATTAGTAATACCTGTCTTCTCTCCTTTAGGTGTCCTACCTCGTACACATCACAGACACCCCTATTGTTTATCAGCCTTCTTTCCCAGCAACCCTACCTTCCTCTCGTGTAGACCGTAGTGTATCGAGTAAAGGTAAGGAGCAGGGGAGTTTGGTCATATCGTCTCGGCGAGGTCTCACCGCAAGTCAAGGTAAGAAGTGCGGTGGTCTGACAGAATACGAAGCCCAATGCATTTACCTTACCCGGACGATATGAGCAACCACGATGTTACCTTGCAGGACATAGCCACTATGTTAGCATGCATACAGTCAGAAAACCAAAGCTTACGACATGATCTAACCATTTTACAATCCCAAGTAGCAGCTAGACCAATGGGTGCTTGGGCCCCAGACCCGTCTACCACACCCAAAAAGAAAAATATCTTGAAAGCACCAGTGTTTAACCCTAGTGGAACCTCCTCCCCCTACAATGGGTCTGGTGCACAAACACAGAACGTTCCCACCCAGATACAGGTCATTACACCACACCCTATTCCCTTAGCAGCTCCAGAAAGATTCTATGGGGACAGCTCCAAGTTTGGCATTTTTCTTAACCAATGCCACCTGCATTTCATGGCCAAAACAGTAGCCTTCCAAGGATGATGCTTCTAGAGTCACCTTTATACTCTCATATCTGGGAGGAGACGCTGCCCAGTGGTCCATACCCCTGGTAGAATACGATGATCCTGGACTATACGACTATGTGGCCTTTAAGAATACCATGCGGCAGATGTTTGCCCGTCATACCTTTGTACAAGCCGCCGATAACGAACTCCTTGGCCTAAAACAAGGAAACACGGATCTTCTCCATTATATCACCTCCTTTAATCGTTTGGTGATTGAGGCTAAGTGGCCGGAATCAAAAAAGATATCGGTTTTCTACCAAGGGTTACATGACGATCTAAAAGACCTAATAGCCCAAAAGGTAGAACCCCCCGAAGAGATAGGAGACTTTATAGACTTAGTAGTCAAACTGAATTACCGGCTACTAGAGCGAAAAACTGAGAGAAGGAAGGGAGAAGAACCCAAACTCCTGATGATACATGAGAAAACTAAGAGTGAAGGGCAGAAAATGCGTGATCCTGTCGAACCCATGCAGATTGGGGGACTACGGGGTCCCCTATCCAAGGACGAAAAAGATAAAAGGCGCAAACAAAACCTATGCCTATATTGCGGCAAAAACGGGCATTTTGTAAAAGAATGTCCAGTGAAACCTACCAGACCCAGACAGAGTAGACCATATGTCCTTCCTGTTGTAAACACAGAAACGGCGGGAAACGAAGTAACTCGGTAGGCACAGAGGTCGGCTTATTGGGTTCTACTCCTACGAAGACCTCTAGGGCCTTGTCTGGTGTACTTCACCATCATGTTGGCTTAGCCGTTGTTCTTGGATCGACAACAGGCCAAACTTGGCATGGGAACGCCCTTATTGATTCCGGTGCCACGGGAAATTTTATAGATGCTAAATACCTGCTAGGACTGGGCATTCCTACAGTAAGGAAAGAACGACCAGAAGTAGTCAAGGCCGTAGACGGGAAGGATCTCACTTCTGGACTCATTAAATACCAAACCGAAATCTTAACCATGTTCTGTTTGAATGGCCATCGCAAATATATTGTGTTCGATGTCATTGATGCCCCACAATTTAAACTCATCTTCGGAATATCTTGGTTAGCTACCCATAACCCAAATATATCGACTGGGTAACCAGGGTAATAAACCTAGACTCTGCTTTTTGCGCCTCCACCGGTTATCCAACAAAGGCGAAGGACTCCGTTATACCCATCCAAACCCACACGTTACAGTTGGTCACAGCTAGTACCATTGTACAGGATCAGGTGCCTCCTGAGTATACCGATTTAGCACACGTTTTGGACAAACAAGGAGCTAACACCCTACCACCACATCGTAGCTTCGACTGTCGGATAGACTTGGTCCCTGGTGCTAAACTCCCCTGTAGCCGAATTTACTCACTAACAGAGAAAGAGAACGATCATCTTCGTTCCTATGTAGACGAATATCTTGAGAATGGGTTTATACGGCACTCCAAATCCCTGGTTTCTTCTCCCCTCTTTTTCGTGGCAAAAAAGGAGGGTGATCTTCGCGCGTGTATAGACTACAGAGCGGTGAATGACATCACCATAAAAAAACGATATCCTCTGCCACTCATCACCAGTCTATTGGACCAAGTCAAGAACGCTAACATCTATACGAAGCTTGATTTGCGGGGGGCATACCATCTAGTAAGGGTTCGAGAGGGTGACGAGTGGAAGACGGCATTCCGAACTAAGTTCGGACTGTTCGAATACCAGGTCATGCCTTTCGGACTCTGCAACGCCCCCGCTGCCTTCCAGTTCTTCATAGACGAGGTGTTGAGGGACTACATAGACTTCTGTTGTATTGTCTATATAGAGGATATCTTGATCTTTTCCCAAAACATGACAGAGCATATCCAGCACGTCCGTACCATCCTGCAACAGTTGCACAAAAACCAACTCTATGTAGAACTGGAGAAAAGCTATTTTCATACCACAGAGGTGGGATTCCTGGGTTACAAGCTAAGTCCCAAAGGGATAGAGATGGATAACAAAAAGGTAGATTCCATCCTGCAATGGCCATCCCCAACCACAGCGAAGCAGGTTCAAGGCTTTCTAGGATTTGCGAATTTCTATAGGCGCTTTATTGACAACTTCTCACACACAATAGCACCCATTACTCGCCTCTTACGTAAGGGAGTTAAGTTCAACTGGGGGTTCGAAGTCGAACAGGCATTTAACCAGCTAAAGAACAAGTTCACTTCTGCTGCCACCCTGGCTCATCCAAATCCTGACCAGCCTTTTGTAGTAGAAGCAGATGCCTCCCAGACAGCCTTAGGTGGAGTACTGTCACAGCGCAACAAACGCACAGGGCAGCTACACCCGGTAGCCTATTATTCCAGGAAACTATTGCCAGCAGAATGCAATTATACTATAGCCGATCGTGAGTTGCTGGCTATCAAGGTAGCATTCGAAGAATGGCGACATTATTTGTTGGATGCCAGACATCCAGTAACCATATACACAGACCATCGGAATTTGCAATACCTTCGTTCTGCTAGAGCTTTGACAGCCAGACAACTCAGATGGACTCTGTTCTTCAATGACTACGAATTCGTAATCACATATCGCCCTGGGAAAGAAAACCTAAAGGCTGACGCCCTTTCTCGGATTGGGGAGAGTGATGTATGCAAAGAGAACCCAGATCCACCAGCTATCATACCCACACATCGTTTCCTAGCCCCTATCCTTTCCTCTTCCTTCCTTACTACCCTCCGTGAGGAAATCAATCTAAATCCATCCAGTAAATGGCTTGAGGAATTTCCCGATCTTACCTTACATGAGGGGCTTCTATACAAAGACAACAGGTATTACATATCCTTCGAGGAGCAACAGAAACAGGCTATGTATGCATGCCATGATCACATGTTGGTTAATCACCCAGGCCAACAGAAAACCATTGACCTGCTACAGAGATACTTCTGGTGGCCTAACATGACCAGAGACACGCTAGAGTACATAGCCAAGTGCACCGTCTGTGCACAGGGAAAACCACCCACCAACCCACAGTAGGGCTGCTGCATCCCATACCTGTACCACCCCATCCTTGGCATACTGTGTCGATGGATTTTGTGGTAGAACTACCAAAAACCCAAACGGGGTACACCACCATACTCACTGTGGTAGACCACTTAACTAAAATGGCTCACTTTGTGCCCCTTAAGAAGTTACCCTCGGCTACAGAACTAGCTGCAGTCTTTGCACAAAACATTATCCGGTTACATGGTATTCCTTCCGTTTTGATAACTGATCGGGGTTCCCAGTTTATCTCCCATTTCTGGAACGAGCTTTGCACCACGTTAGGGATGGAGGTACGTTTCTCATCGCCATATCACCCACAGACAGACGGTCAGGCAGAAAGAACCAACCAAACCATGGAGCAATACCTAAGATGCCTAATGCTTACCATGGAAAGGGAATGGTCAGAAATGCTATGGGCCGTAGAGTTAGCTTACAATGACTCCAAACATACTTCCATAGGTATGTCCCCTTTTTTTTGCCTCCGGGGACCACACCCACAAATTCTACCATTGGAAAAACAAGTACATAGCCCCATGCCAGCAGTCCAGGAGTTCCACACTACGCTCCTTGAACTATGGCAACAAGCACGCTTTGAATTAGCAAAAGCCAAAGACGCATACAAACAGGCAGCAGACAGATACCGTCAACCTGAACCCAAGTACGCAATAGGGGATAACGTATGGTTATCCATCAGACACCTCAACCTGCATGGATCAAAAAAGCTACTACCACAATATTTGAGTCCTTTCCCTATAGTCAAAGTCATAAACGAAGTATCCATGAAGTTAGACTTGCCAAACTCCATGAAAATACACCCCGTGTTTCATGTATCTCTCCTGAAACAGGTACAACCAGACAGCCGGGTTCTTTCTCCTCCTCCACCGGACACTATCAATGACCATCTTGAGTATGAGGTTAGAGCAATACTAGACTCCCGTAGAACGAGAGGTACACTGCATTATCTGGCGGACTGGAAGGGGTACGGTCCCGAGGAGCGCTCATAGGAACCAATGTCAGTAATGCTCCTCGGTTGATTCGTAATTTCCATGCCCACCATCCATTGAAACCCCGTCCCGTTTCCTCGGTACTGGGGGGGTCTGTCTCGGTGGGGGTACTGTCATGATCTGGCCCCAGGGCGTCCGCACGCTGTCAGGACTCAGTCCGGGACACTGGCATGTGTCAGGGACTCTGGCAACGACTGGTGCCAGGTAAGACAAAGTAGGCAGAATACTAGGTACAGAGCTGCCCAAGATCACACAGCGAGTCAAAGGAGAAAGGGAATCCAAAGAGGAAGCTCTGTATAAGAGAATAAGAGAGGTAAGACTCAGAAAGGACAGGCCCTCAGTGGTGATTTGGCATTCAGACTAACTACACCCAGGACGAACGTGCAAGACATATATATAATACAACATTAACAATAAAGGGAATGTGGGGTAAAGCACTCGGGAGCTCCACACGGTAAGACTGAAGCTCAGTAAGTTCCTCACCCACAATTGCTGTTACAGATACTGACTGAAAATACCCACATATAGGATATGTATGCAAAGGCAGGGTCTGTGGAGCTTATACCTATGGTGATGTTATAACTGTAACTCAAAGACAATACTCACAGTGAACAAGAAACACCACCTAGGTAGTCAGCTGTGCCCACGGATCCTGGTGATCAAACAGGAACACGCAAGGCAGTAACAGCAAAGGGGTAGAACTAAACACAAGCACAATAGACAAGGAGCTAGCAAGGAGGAGTGCTTAACAGGAAAGGAAGGAAAACACAGGGCACACTTGGCAGAAAGCAGGTAACAAACATACAAGGTAACAGAAGCAAGACAGCAGAATAGAAAGAAAGCAAACTAGAACTGGAACCAAGGAAATGGGGAGAAAGGCAGGGACTGGAAAAGGATATACAGAAGGGGAGGCTACAAGGGTATACTAGAATAGTGCAGGTTCAGGAAGCAAGAAAACAAAGTAGCATAGAAGGCAGTGCTGGGGCAGGAACAAGAATTGAGCTAAGGCTCAGGAGTCAAGGTAGCACTGCAGGCAGTGCTAGTTCAGGAACAGGGAATTACTAAAGCTCAGGAGTCAAGGTAGCACTGCAGGCAGTGCTAGTTCAAGGAAACAGGAAATAGCTCCAGCTCAGGAAACATGGAGTCAAGAGAGAGAACTGCAAGCAGTGCAAATCAGGAACAAGAAATAGCTGAAGCCCAGGAACAGGAACAAAGACTATAGCTCAGGAAACAAGGTAGCACTGCAGGCAGTGCTAATTCAGGCACAAGGAATGGCTATAGCTCAGGAATCAAGGAATAGCAAAAGCTCAGGAACAAGGACTGGTCTCACCGGATAACAGCTACAATGACCAACACTGGACTGAAGGGAGCTGAAGCTTAAAAGAGCTCACAGTAATCACATGCATCAGGTGTGAGCAGACTAGCAGCAGCCAGCCACAGGTGAGCTGAATTCCTCCACCCATCCTTGGCCTGCAGGGGTGGAGACAAAGCAGTGAGCACGGGATTATAGGTAATGTAGTTTGCAGCATGAGCAGACTGGCTTCCACAAAACCCGGCATGGATGGGGAATGGATGTCAATTCCCAAATGGTGTCCAAATGCCTGGAAGTCAGGATATGCATGCAGGGGAGTGTCTGGAAGCATATTAGAAACCTGGAAAGCCCCACAATTCAGCCCCCTGGTAGTGGGCACGAGAATGCAGGGAGTGAATCGTGACACACACCACCTAAACCTTTCCTCCTCACCTGAACATCCACACACGCGCGCATGAAAGAACACAGTCCTGCTGTGATCGGCACGGGCAACTTCACTTCCGGGCCGCGCTGGGAAGAGGCAGGTCAGGTTTCCACTTCCGGGTCACGCTCTTTAAAAGACCGGAGTGTGGAACCAGATGCTGCTTCGTATCCGGTGCATGACTGGAACGTCGTCGGACCGCAGCCATATCCTGAAGACCTCCGCCTTGCCTAATAGGAACAACCAACACCGTCTTCGCTCCCGCTGTTCCCAGGGCGCAGGAGCGCCGAAGGTACGCTCTTCTTTCTGGACAGCAAGGATTGCGGTTGCAGGAATCCTTGTTGCTGAAGGCGTAGTTGCGCTTTCACTCATTCAGTCCTGTACCGCAATGAACGCGGTCACAGGAAACTACCAGCATCGCGGCGCAAGTACGCTTACACCTTCATATTGTGCTGGAGCACAAGACGCCCCACGGATAACTATCCGTACAGGAGCGCTTGTTTCTGTAGTTTGCCTATCAGCGCAGGAGCGCTTGTTTGTTTAGTTTACCCATCAGCGCAGGAGCGCTTGTTTGTTTAGTTTACCCAGGAGCGCTTGTTTGTTTAGTTTGCCTTTCTGCGCAGGAGCCCCTGTTCTGTTTCTTTTACTTACTGTGTATCACCACGCTGGAGCGTGTGTTGGTATAAGAACGCCGGAGTGTTCATCTGGGTGCTTCCTTTACAACACAAGGAGTGTAGAAACACACCACGCCTGAACGTGGTTTTCTGGAACTTTCCTTTCATTATTCTACCAGGGCCGAGACACCACAAACCAAGCCTTTCCCCTGGGTTGGAGTATCCGATTGAATCACTCACTACTTTCCTGCCCCCGGATTCTTTCCCTTCAGGTAGTTGCCACACCTTTGGGGAGGGCAGAAATACTAGGTTCTTTTCTATTTATGTAGATTAGTAATACCTGTCTTCTCTCCTTTAGGTGTCCTACCTCGTACACATCACAGACACCCCTATTGTTTATCGGCCTTCTTCCCCAGCAACCCTATCTTCCTCTCGTGTAGACCGTAGTGTATCGAGTAAAGGTAAGGAGCAGGGGAGTTTGGTCATATCGTCTCTGCGAGGTCTCAGCGCAAGTCAAGGTAAGAAGTGCGATGGTCTGACAGTAACATGCTTGACCTTCCTGCATGGGTTGCTTTTGCCAAGGCTTGTTGGTGCTCCCGCCGGACACCGACCCCTCAGAACTCGACATCCTTCGTGGGACAGCTCGCATCTGGCTCCTGGTCGTCGTCGACGTCTCCTGGTCCTCGTGGCTACAGAGTCAAGCATCCCTTCTTCGCACCTGAAGCACCCAACATCGGTGGGCATTCGTCTACTGAGCCCCTGGACAGTCTGAAGTGACCCAGACTCTGTCCCCTCTGCTTTCAGGTTCCTTCCTTCCAGAATCCAGGCTTTGATTCCTCCGGACCCTCTTCACCTTCACGGCAGCAGTACTTCTTCGCAGCCCTCCATTGAGAACGACTACGGTTTCCGACACCACTCCAGACCTATGCACCCGGCTCCTCTGGGATAGGTACTATGATATCCACGGGTGGGGTGGCTTTCCAACCTCTTAAGTTCCAAAGGGCTTCCTCGAAGTCCTCCTAGAAGGGTCCTTAAATTGTAAAACTGCAACCGCGACTTCCCCATAGAATTGTACGGAGCCCGCTGTCGTGTTAGCACACTGCACCCGTCCTCCGTGGGGTCCCTATCTACTCACCTTGGGTGGTTCCCTGGGGTCCCAGCGATTCTACGTGCTCTAGACCTTGTCTTGACCCGAGTCGTGGTTGTTTTACCACTATTTTAGTGTATGGTTTGGTCTTCCCCGGGAGCCCACTGTGTATTGTGCTACTTACAACTGTTCTATTGATCTCGTATTGTGTGCTTTGTGTTCTATCCTCGTGCAGAGGATACTAGAGAGTGTTATATTAATAAATACATATTTTTATATAACTACTGTGTGGTTCTCCTTTCATTTAGTCAATATAGGAGGTGATATTTTGGTAAAAACAAGCTGCTTTACATTCCTTCAAGATTAAGCCTGAAGGCTGCTCTCCACAGCTACCACTAGGATAGCTTTCTAAAGGTTATCTTTGACCTCATACATCATAAGGGTCGTTTGGACTGGTGCAAGGTGCCCACTTTAATTAGTGGCTAGCATATACCAGGCCAACTTCTCACAGGGATGTCAATTGCGTAGCAGAAAGGTAACAATCAGGATTCCTGCTACTAGGAACAGGATCAGCGAAAGCCCTCCAAAATGCTTCCAAAGACGGAGTGTATAGAGTTTGGTATAACTCCGCGGACCGTCTGAAAGGTGCTTAACATTCCTGAACCTATGGTCTTAAATAGGTGTACAATACCCGTCGTATCAGACATGTTAAAGATACGACTTACCATTTCTGTGAAATGGAAGGGGCAGTTTGTACTTATAAGTGCCTGTATCTCTGCCGAGGACCTTGCGGTCTGGAGATGAAAAGTCTCCCTGGCGGAGGTTAAGGGCACAGTTCGCTGTAAAAGCATGGCTTTCATTCTGCTCAGAGTATCAAACCGTATAAAGGAAACATTTAGCGAAGGCCATAAAGGCGCCTCCCTGACTGTATGTGCTGGTGGAAACAATACTTGCATGCAGCAAGTAACCCTGGAGCTCACGGTGACTAGATATGCGATGCCCGGAAGCATCCCACAACAACCTTGATCGTTCGGCATCAAGTAACTCCCATTCGAGAGAAGCCTGAATATCGGATTAATCACGGCTGCCGGGGTACCTTTTAAGTGACAGGACAGGTTTGCCACAGACCCATTACAAGCCCCGTGTAGCATAATATCCTGGCATATGAGAGATCCACTTAAAGCGTTCTCGCAGTTAGTACTGCTTAGAAGCACTTCCAGAGCCCCACTCCTGCATCGAAATCTGTACGGTAAATCCCAGGACTCCCTGATGAATTCCTTACCCATTTTTTCATATCTGCCTGCCTGTTGTTGTTCTAGGCAATACTGAAACTGGAAAGTTGCGACCGGTAATGTTATGTGGCCATGGATTAACCATTCTGTGGACGGTGATTCCGCCACAGTAAAGGGTAACCTATCCAGTTTTTCAATACGCAGCATTGTATATTTTGCTCCCCGCTGTGCCATTTTCATCTGTTTTACTGTTAGATTGTATGCAGAAAATAATGATGTACTGTTGATAAAACGCCAAGGCACATATCCGGCGCGCAATGACTGCTGCAGCGTCCAGCTTAACAAAATAATAGAACGTAACTGTGACTGTCCGTGTTGTAATATGGACAAATTCTGTTCTATTACATTGATAGCAGAAGATACAATGTTGCCCAGTGAATATATCCTGGATGTTAATGTAGTCATGCCATTGTCAACTACGGCTAACGCCTTTTCTAGGTTAACTCTATCTATTTCTCTTAATCTTTCCGCAGCATCTTGTTGGGAGATTTTCCAGATTTTGTTACAGACAGCATACAAAAAACACTTCTGTCTTGGTGTTCTGGGACCTAATAAAAAATCCCGTAGGTCCACATCCTCTGTGAGTAAGGACAAGTGTTGTTTCACCTGGGGTAGTGTTGAGGTTTTTAGCCAATCGAGGCATAACTTCCCAACACTATTTGATGTCACTACCCCCGGATGTTCTCGTTGTACATATTGTGGGTCTGGCCTATGGATACTAAACCCTTCGGTGGTACCCCTGAATCTTTCCTGACATCTGTTTGTGTCTGCGGGCCAAACCAACCATCCCTTCCATTTGGGGTCTGTTCTATTGTATTGCAATATGTCATCCATCTTAGCCCCTCTTTCTGACGTAAAATTCCCCTCGGTGTTTAAAGGTGTTGGAATTTGGGGCGTGTTCATGTCCCTATTCTTGGCTAGTCCAAGACAGGAAGTCTGTTGCACAGTGTCATTCAAAAAGATCATCTGCTGTGGAATGAGGCATGCTCGAAATAGCGCTTCTGTTCCCTGGACTTGTCAGTCTCTAGAACCCCAGATTGATTTTAAATCTACAGTGTCGATCCATAAGTCGAAACCCTGTTCAGACAGCTGTGTAATAAAAGAAGCAGAATAAATCTGTTTGGTGTTCGTTAACATATTTTTCTGTGCGGATATAGGTGCAACCCTATAATAATATGAGGTCGGGTCAGAAGTGTTAAACCCTGAAAAATATGAGAACTTCTGTGCAAACGTTTTTTAACTACTTTTCGGTGGTGTAGGGCAATGTTCCCACTGATGGTATTTGAAAACATTTCTATGTTTGCTAGATTTGTGCAAGGAATGATGACCATAATGTTGGTAACAATACATTTTGTCAGAATCTGATATGTCTTCTAACATTTCAGTGCTAGAAAATGCGGCAGATTGTTCTAAATCAGACAATAAGTTATTAACAGTTTCAAAATCCCAATCATCAGAAAATGTACTAGAGGTAATAATATCGTTCAATGACATTTTAAACAAATGTGGAATCTTTAAAAGCTTGGTCGGTCCAAATATATCATAATTTACTTTGTCCCACACTATACCATCCGGTATAGGAACTTCTGAAATGTTCATGAAGGACAAGTCTCTTTGTTCACGATGAGATGAAACATGAGGTTTCAAAATTAAGTTTACTTTTGACGTTGCAGAGCTCTGTTGAAGATAAGTTCCATTGATGAGTAAGTGGAAAACAATTACTAATCCAATCCAACAAAGAAGAAATAGTATACCGGTGATTATCCAAATCTCTAGCCAAGGTGATACTAAATAAGTCTTTCTAAGAAAGTTAAAAAAGTCTTTGATCCGTTGTTTGCGAGAAATTTGGGCTGACGTTGTTTCAGGTTCACTTGGATCCAGTGAAAAGGTACATACATAAATATATTCCTAGAGGTATGTATGCATGCACATTGGGTTTCTTGTAACATCAGCCATAAATCATAATTGATTCAGAGTACAAGCTAAATACTTCTGTTCTAGTTATGAGGGACTATCAAATTAACCCTTGAGTAATTGCTGGTATATGCATCATTTTGCCATACTTAAAAAATAATCTTGGGGATGGTATCCCTGAAACCCTCCTTGAGCAGGTCAAGTTACCACACTGTGGTCAGAGACATTCTGCACTTTGAGTGATTCTTCGCCTCACCACTTTCAAACTTCACCATCCGCCACTGGGTGGCTTGTCTCCTGCATCAAGATTTGCGATGCAGCCTCCAGAAGGTCTGAGAGTCCATTCCGCCAGAGCCAAGACTGCTACCACTGTGTTGGCACGTGGAGTGCCTGTTCTTGACATCTGGCGGCTGTGACGTGGATGTCAGTACAACCGTTCATGTAGTACTTGTGGTGCCTGTCGCGATCTGGTGCGCGGATGCTGCAGAGGCGGAGCGCTCATACACGCATAAGATGGGCGCTGACAGCAGGAAGCTGCTTGGCGTTCTTGCAGTTGTGCCTGTAGCGCCCTGCCGTAGGAAACACTCACCTTGCGCCTCCGGGTCTTTACGTGCTGTCCTCAACGCAGTCGGCGTTTTTGTCGGGCTTCTTCGGCATCGGTGTTTCTTCAGTGGCGCTGCTCCTGATGGTACTTGCGAAAAAGAAAAGAATAATTCTTTTTTTTTAATCATTTTCTTTTTCACTGTTGCCTCTGTTGGGTAGCGGCAATGTGGCGATGCTCCTCCGCCATAGCGGAGGAGACGCCCCAGTGTTTCTTTTCCCTTTCTGGCCGCTTGTCTTGCTTTCTGTGGAATCGTAAGCAGCGAAACCTGCAAAAAAGACAAAAAGAAGACCCTTAAAGCATTGCAAACTTCAAGCTATGGGTAATGTGCTATGTGCTACTAAAATTACAGTGTAAATTTGAAAATACTTATCTGATGCTGGTGTTTTTCTTCTGGAGATAAGATCTGCAGTGAATTTAACAAACCTATAAAACAAATAGAACTGATTAAATGTGTGGGACAAGTACTATTTTATGCAGAATTATTTTTGCTTATAAAAAAGGTCCTGTATTTTTGTTATTCTTCTTTTGTTCTATGGGACATGATGGAAATGAGTGTCTCCATCTGCCGCATTAATCATTACCTCCCGTCTCTCCCTCGCCTTCCTTCTTATCCAATGAGGCTTCCTTGCCTCCAATAGACCCCTCCCTTTTCTACATAAAAACACCCCCCGCCCCCTCCTCATCCTGTTCTTTTTTGTCTCAATATAGACTTACCTTCTGGTGTATTCCCTTCATGGCAGAGCCTGGGGGGCTTAAGTAGATAAATCCCTGGCAGATGCGGTGCTTCTGCCGGCGTTCTCCCCACTTGGTGGTGTCTTCCGGGTTTCCCTTCAGCGTGGCAGGGAAGGATTACTATCGGCAGTCGTCGGACAGTGTCCGGCGGTCCTGCAGTGGCTGGGGCTGTGCTTCCGGGATGACGTCTCTGGCAATTCGGGACTCATTTAGGGGCGTCTCTTTTCTTCTGAAGAATGGTAGAAGCAGGTTTTTGTTACCCGTTTTTCTGGGTCCCTTTTTGGGTATTGCGGGGGGGGGATTGTGTTAGTCACTGGTCCCTACACTGCTGGCATCCCCACTTTTGTGTGTTTATGGGCAACTGGAGCAATGGCTCAGCGAGTTCACCTCCCGCTACCTCAATTTGCGCTGACCCTGTTTGACGCCTCGAGTGGGCCAACTCAGCCGTTCGTCCTTTCTAGGTCAACAAACTGAAAAGCCTTGTCTGTACGGGTCTCTTACACTGCAATAATGGCAGAACCAAGCGTCATTGAATACATTCAAAAAGGTGTTGCCACATAAGCAGGCGGCGGATCATACAATATATATGTGTTTATCCTGCACGGGGCTTCATTTGGATTGTGTCGCTGTGGCCTGGCGTTTGTGGTCTTGACTCTTGCCATACAAGGTCAGTGTTTCGATGCTGGCGCATGCTCCTTAGCGTGGAGGGGTGTTGGCACTTTCATTGTTGCCGTTTGGGCCTCAGGCCTTACCACCCTCATTGCACCTAATCTCGTCTGATCTCAGAAGTTTAGTGGGGTCAGGCCTGGTTGGTACATGGATGGAAGACCGCCTGGGAATATCAGTTGCTTCCCGATGTTCCATACCTCATGTACAGTTACGCATTATAATCCGATGTTAAAAAAAACACATAAAAAAGAAATAGAAAAAGAAAATGGAAATACAAATTTGAAAGGAAGTTTTGACAGTGATGAAGAATACAATGGACAATGTTATGGGATCCTGTCGGCATCGTTTATCTCGGAGTCCCGGTGTAGGGTTGTTTTCCCTTATGTCTGAGATGGGATGTTGGCCTTGGTTTGAGCTGCTGCTGCGTGTGGCCTTCAGACTGTGTCTTGTTGGTCTGTTCTGGTTTCCACACCCTTGGCTGTTTTTTGGGTCGGGGATCCTTCAGCATTGGATCCGGATGGCTCCCTCAACTTCTTCGGGGTGCGCAGAAGTGATGTGGGTTGTTCTATTCCATATGCATGTGGTCTTGGAGTGTGCATCCTGACCAGCGACTTTGTACGGAGTTGCCCTTTCTTATCTGTATTTTTCTCCTTGGTGTGCCGTGCCCTTTCTTTGGGTTCGGTTATGGTTTTCTCCTTGGGAGTGTGACAGGTTGCTGATTCTGTTCAGTTCCTGGGATACTGCAGACATTGACCCTGTTGGGGTTGAGACCTTTTTCTCTCTATGTGCACCTGGGCTCTGATCCGGCTCCCCAGTTTGATGTGCCTCCCTTTGATCTGGATGTTGGCGATGGTTCAGCTGGCTGGGTCGCTTGTGGATTCTTGGCACACTTATGCGCTCTCTGCCCCTGGCTCCTGGGGCTTTGGTTGCGGCTGTGAGTTCTCTATGACTCGGACTCTGTCCGTTTCTGGTGTGCGTGGTTCCTTGATATGGTTTCCTTTTGGGACTCTTTTTTTCTCCTTGGGTTGTGGTTGCCTTGTCTTTTCAACTGTTTTTTGAATGGTTGCTTGCCTGGACCAGTGAGGGTGGCCTTTGGCTGGGTTGGGGCGGATGTCTGCCCTAATGCCTTCCACCACTCTCTTGGTCATTCGCTCTGCCTTTGGTGTTATTGCTTCCTGCTTCACCTTTCCTGAGCGTGCTGTTGTGTCTCAGTTGGGGACTTTGCTGTCGGCCTCCTGTCCATGTCTGTAATGTTGGCTGCTGCTCTGGCCGACACCCCTAGGTCTCGGGCGGCCTTTCCAGATTGGGTCTCCTGGGTGCCTTTCTGCTCGTTCCGGTCGCAGGTCCCCTCGCTGCTGTCCTGCGTCTTTTGCGATGGGATTGATTCTTTTCCGGTTTTATTGTCTCCCCTTGGCCTCAGATCTTCGCCCGGAGCGTTTCTGTGGTGCTGGCCCTGAGGATGTTTATTTGTCGCGGTGAGGGTGTTTTCGTTCCTCCCTAATTTGGTGGCCTGTTGGTGCAGCCTCCTGTATTCCCAGTTTGTGCATCATAGGGTTGTGGGGTTGCAAGTCCTGCTGGGGCGTGGGTTTATGACCCAGACTCTGTCCCCTCTGCTTTCAGGTACTCTTCATCAAGAATCCGCATTTGGATTCCTCCGAACACTTTCTCCTCTTCCAGCAGCGGCACTTTCCTGAAGTCCTCCATTAGGTTCGACGGCGGTTTCCGACACCACTTCACACCTATGCACCCAGCTTCCATGGGATAGGTAACTTGGGCACCACAATACCCACGGGTGGGGTGGCTCTCCAACCTTCTGACTTCCACGGGGTTTCTTCAGGGTCCACTGGGAAGGGTCCCTAATCTTTAAAATTCCAACCGCGACTTGCACATAGACTTGTACAGAGCACGCGGTCGTGTTCACACACTTGCACACGCTCTCCGTGGGGTCCCTATCTACTCACCTTGGGTGGTTCTGTGAGTCCCCAGCACTTCTACGTCCTCTCGACATTGTCCTGACTCGAGTCGTGGTTCTTATACCACTTTCTTAGTATATGGTTTGGTCCCCCCCTGGGGCCCACTGTGTATTATTAGTGCTATTTACTGTGATTTCTTTGCATAAGTATTGTGTGCTTTGTGTCTGTCTCCATGTAGGAGATACAGTAACGTACTAGATAATGTTATATAATAAATACATATTTTTATAAATACTTTGTGTGGTTCTTTTTCATTTAATCCATACTATAAGATTGCATTCTGGTAAAACAAGCTGCTTTACACTCCTTCAAGACTAAGCCTGAAGGCTGCTCTCCACAGCTACCACTTGGATAGCTTTCTAAGGTTGTCTGAGACCTCCTAAATCACCATAAGGGTTGTCTGGACTGGTGCAAGGTGCCCACTTACATTAGTGGACATCATATACCAGGCCAGCTTCTCACAGGAAGCTTCAAAGGCCTGCCACCTTTGTAATGCGACCCCCCAGCCCCCTGGTTTACACCACCACTTTGGGCAAGAAAACAGGCTGGAAAGCTCAAAGAGACTAGTAGGTGTGCCTACCTCTGTCAACTCCACCCCTCAAGTGGAGTAGGAGAAGTTAAGCTCACTTTTCAGTCCCCTCCATCTTGAAGATGAGGGGACTCTTCCAGTCAGGGCTAGGAGTATTCCCTCTCCCACAGGATGATGGCAAAATTGAGGGTGTATTCACCCCAGGTAAGGTGCGCATTGGTCCTACCTGCTACTCCCCTAAAACGCACCTACATTTACTATTTATGTGGCTCCTCTGGACCTGGAAACTAGATCTGCAATGACCTAAGAAGCATGAAGATATCACTGCAGAGAAAACTAAAGACGACGTCGGCCTTGGCCCCAGCCCTACCAGCCTGTCTCCAGCTTTTGCTAACCTGCGACCTGTCTTGCAGCCAGCGACCTCTGAAAACCCTGGGAGGACTTCTGCCTTCGAAAAAGAGTCCAATCTACTGTGGACAGCGGACCTGTCCAGAAGAAACCGACTTCAAGGGCTTCGGATCCACGTGGAACCTGGATCCCTGCCCACTCTGCACCTGACACCCACGGTGGCTCACCTGTACAGTAAAGTATCCCCAGTGATCCTGACCTCATGTCCGGCGTTGGCTGACCTCTCCTGAACTCCACGGCGGCACCTGCAGTGTGAATCCAGAGGCTCCCCACGATCGCCACCGGCTCTGGTAAGAAGACTCAGATGTTGAAAGGCACCCCTGCACCCGAAGCCCCTGGGCCTTGGTGAGCTGAACCGATGGTGCACCTACGACCCCCCTACATCTCTACTTACCTCTTCTGTCGTTGCTGTCGTTGGTCTCCCTCCTGCAACCTCTGGTGCCATACCTGTACCTATTTGCCAAAAGAATCCCCATTAAAAAGCACTGGGCGCCCGACGTAGAAATTGCGCCCAGCACCTGGCCGCCCCTTTGCTGCTGGTTGTAGGCAGCTGGCTCTGTATAAACTATACCAAAATTAAGTATAGTGTGCACAGAGTCCAGTGGAACCCCAAAGGTAGGCAGAGGTAAAAGTAGAAAGCACCTTACTCTCTATTTGTGGTAGTGTGGACGAGCAGTAAGGCTTTATCAGAGGGTAGTGTTAAGCATTTGTTGTACACACTGAGGCAGCAAATGATGTCACACACTCAAAGACTGAACTCAGACCAATTTGTTTGTATAAAAATATTATTTAGTTATATTTATTTTCTAGAACCAAGCAAGCCTGGTACAGGTAAGTGTAAATGGTACTTTTCAAGGCAGGTTGAAAAATACAAGCAAGCTGAAAGTAAATGACTTTGTTACATGTTTGTAAATACTTTCAATACAGTGGAAATTACTGTTAGATTACTTTTGATTACTGTTCAGATTACTTTTTCTACTCAGTGTGATATGCCTAGATATCACACTGGGACATTTCCTTGAGAAAAGGTAAGTAAAGCAGTTTTTAGTTATTTGCAGTTTTCCAGGTTCTCATACAAAACCAACTCCACACAACAATTTTCAAGAAAAACAGTCAATGCAATCCTATGGAAGGAAATTGAGTTATCGGTTGACAGGTAAGTAGTTATTTGTGGGAGTTGGTATTCCGGGGTGAGAACCAGGGTTCCCAAAGGGTCAAGGATGCACTCTTGAAACACCCTCAGCGGCACTAGGGTGGCTGGGTGCAGAGTGCTGAGGCCCAATGTTATCCAAAGGGGTATAGGGGGCCTCCGGTTGGTGGATGCTCACGAGAAGGCTACAAGGTTGTGGGAGCAAAGCTCATGGTGTTAGGCTCAGGGCAAAGGGGGATCCGAGTTAGCACCCAAAGTACATTCGCAGCGGCACAGGGGCGGCTGGGTACAGGGTGCTGTTTTGGCGTCTGGTGCCCTATTGATTTCAAATGGGGATTCTCCGGTTTCAACAAAGACTGCAGGCTTGGAGTCGAAGATCTTCTGGAGGTGACCACCGGTTGGAGAGGTAAGTTGGGATGCCTAGGGATGCTGGGACACCGTTGGTTGGGCCACCCAAGGCCGTGGGTGCAAGGGTGTCTTTAGGCATCGGGTTTTCTTACCAGCTCCAGTCGGGGAGGATCCTCCAGTGGTGTTGGGCTACTGGAACTCGGGCCGTGGGCGTCAGGTGCAGAGTGGTGCATACTCGTGGTTTTGGATGGCGGCCTGAGTCTGTGCGTGAGACAGTCTTTAGCTTGGAAGGCAGTGCAGGTCCTTCAGGTTCTTGAGGCTGCTGGCTGCAGGACACACCGGGATTTCGTTGGAGCAGGTTCGAGGTGGGACAGGCCGGTAGGGCTGGGACCAAGTCAGTGGGTGTCCTCCTACTCTTAGTTTCAGTACGACTTCTTCAGTCCTTCTTCTTCTTGTCGATTCTTGTCTGAGGAGGCGTGGAGTTGGCAAAGGTGGTCACACCTCCCTTCCTCACTTGGTTTTCCTGCCGATTCTCCCACCCAAAGTTTGGTCAGAACCGGTGGGTGCCAGTTGCTGGAAGCAGCAAAGGGCTGGGATAGCTCACAAAGGTGGCAAGCCTTTTTAAGATTCCCCTTCGTGGACCCTGCCCATCCTAGGGGAGGAGGTTTGGCACCTCATCCCAGGATGTGCATTGTTTCAGACCCCCGAGAGCAGCAAGCTCTCGACCCGGGGGTCCAGAAACATGTCTGGTGCTGGCAGCTGGTAAGCAGCCACTCAGCCAGGACACTAGAGCTAGGTCGTTTTTCAGTGGGCGTCTCTAAGATGCCCTCTGAGTGCATTTTTCATTAAATCCCACACTGGCATCAGTGTGGGTTTAATGTGCAGAGATGTTTGATACCAAACTTCCCAGTTTGCTGTAAAGCCATTATGGTACTGTGGAGTTCGTAATGACAAACTACCAGCACCATATACTTTTAATGGCATTACTGCACTTTCAATGTCGAAGAATTGACTTAGACACTGTAGGGGTACAGGTCTCATGCACCTGTACCCTCACCACTGGTATAGTGCACCCAGCTAGAGGAGTGGCTGACCTATGCCAGGGCAGTGGGTTGTATGCATGGCACACAGGGGTGTGTGCCATGTCGACTTTTCACTTTGTTCTGCACCAAAACACAAAGCCTGCAATGGTAGCGTGTGTGTGTAAAGGTACAGGGCCTCTAAGGGTGGCACAATAGTGCTGCAGCCCATAGAGGCCTTCCCTGGCCACAGTGCCCTTGGTACCTATGGTACCATTTACAAGGGACTGACCTGTGGCCAAAGAGTGCCAATTGGGTTTTGTCTTAATGCAGTTTAGGGAAAGAACATAGTCCCTGGGTTTGGCAGGAACCCAGGGCACACTCAATCAAAGTACATCAGCAGTTTGGCAAAAAGTGGGGGCGACCATGCAAAAAGAGGGCACTTTCTCACACTGGTGGTGTATGGTTGGTGTTGCTCTGTGCCCCCCCGTGCTTCACCTAACCCCCAAAGCTTGGCCCCTGCAACCAAACTACTTACCTGCAAGCAGTGTGGCTCCAGGCACCCCCAGTCTCCATTTAAAAGTATTCGTCCGAACTCCGATTTTGACCTTTGCACCCAGCCGCCCCTGTGCCGCTAGTGGTGCAGTTTTGGTATTCCCCTGACCCTTGCCGACTTTTGGTCCTGAAGACTGGAATTGTAAGTGCATTACTTACCTGTTTAACCACAATATTTTTTCCCCCATAGGATAACATTGAACTGTGCTGAAAAGTTTCTAAGTGTCGATTTTTCAAAGTGTGAAGTATTTTTATTTAAAAATGTACTTACTTTATTGCAAAGATCTTGGTCTTAAAATAAAATACAAACAAAGTATATTTTTCTAAAATTTGTCTGGGTCTCCATCTTGAGTTGTGTGTCCATTATTGATCACTGTTGTGCAACAAATGTCTTACACTCCTCTGTGTTAGGCCTAAGGCTGCTCGCCAACACTACCACTAATATAGCACTTTGGGTTTTACATTGAGCTATGTACACATTTGGGGAACCCCTGGACTCTGTGCACGGTATAACTACCTAGTGGTAATACCATGTGTAGAGCCAGCTTCCTACACATGGTCTGGGCCGTTACCAAAGGGTCTGTCACTCCATAAGCGGGCACAACAGCCACAACAGTCAGAGTTGGGGCAGTCGCAATTATTGTCATAGGAGGAGGTCACACTGTCTGAGTCATAGCAGAGTCAGCAGGAGTAGTATCGCCATTACCGCTATCTGGGGTGTTACAACCATCACCATCGAACTGAAAAACATTACAGGGTAGTGGTCGGGGAGACTACAAGTCCTCCAATAAGTCATCGCTAAAATCAGTGTCAGTGCTGGACTTATCTTTGGCATCAGCATTTTTTGCTCTATGGGCTTTTCCTTTCTTAGACTTTTCTTTTGTCAGTACTGGATTGAGTCATGTCCTTTCTCCACATCTGTTGCTAAGCATCCCATTTAGCATCTGCCCTACCACAGACAGCCCTTTTTGCTCTATTCTGGTACTTCTTTTTGCCCTCCACATGTGCAGCATATTCCCAAGCATTCAAGGGCTCATACTGTGCTGGTCTCTGTAGGGTTTTGACTCATAGAACACTTGTCTCAAATGTTCGATTATGATTAAGTTAAAGGTACCATATCTAAGAAATTGCAAGGACCCTTCTTTCGAAGTGATCTTGTTCCATTGAGTAAGCCTAATACATGTGTGGAACCCGACATTTATGGTCATGTAAAGTCCAGGCGTAAATTGCGGTGGAGCTTCCTCACCCTCTCGGACAGGAACTCTCACGTTACCTCACAGCTTGACTTTAACTGCCCTAAAACATTACATTTTTGTAGTGATCTTTGACAATTTAGGAATAAAACAGTCTAAATTCAAACACGCCTCGATTTCCACCAAATCATGAGGCAGTATGTGGCGGTACTAGTGTCTAATCTCAGCGCAGCACTCTCCATGTGGATCTATCACAGCGTGACACCTGATGACCAATAGCAGCGTGGCACCCATTGACGTGGGTTACAGCACCTCGCAGCGGTTCTCCTTCCTTTATAGGTTCTTCGTACAAGTGAACTTTTGGGAAAAACGCCAAAGCAAGCACAATTACCAAATAACTCTTGTCTGCTATGCAAAAGAAGTTTAAAATAATCACTCATTCAAGGGGATAAGGGGGAATAACGCTTTCCAATGTTAGAACACACACAAGTGAAATCTTGACCAATAGGAAATCACCCTGACTAATGTAGTTTCAGGTTTTAAAAGCCATAAAATTCATCAAAACTTTAAAAGCACATAAGTCGAATATGTACACATTAAGGTCCAGATTGAATTAAGAAGCTAATTAGTTAAAAAAGAAGATCTTAAAATAGGATTGGTTACTTTCTTAACCCCTTGCACATAGTATCAAAATCAAGTGCCACATCAGCATTGGCCTAGTCTTTATCACCAAAGAAGCCCTCTATTCAGATCAATGTGAGATGTCCAACCCTTATCCCAGGAACCTGTTACCAACACACCATATGGAAAAGAGATATCTAGATACTGTGAATACTGTGAATACTATCACATGGTGGAGATCTTAATTCAGTATTCCAAGGCCTTTAGGTGGTTAGGAATCCCTAGGTTCCTGCAAATCTGTACTACCCACTTTTGTCTTACTCTTTTATATGCCGGACAAAAGAAGAGCATGTGTGCTTCGGTTTCTTCTGCTGTACCACAGGAGGGACAATTCCGATCTATTTCCCTTGACCAGGCGCTAGTGAAAGTGCGCAGGGGGAGCGAGCCATGCCTGAGCTGCAAATACAACTTCCTGGCTAGTGCTGGCTGGATCTCATCTAGGGAATCTCATATCTATAAATGTCTTTAATCTGTATAAAATTCCTTGTTAAAATACCCTCTGTTAAACCCTTCATAAGAGAGGAAAGTCTGGAAGCCCTGTAGCAATCCACAAGTTTCTTCTTGGAAATTGCCTGGGAGGTTGTTAGAGGGTCTTCCCATAGAAAAGCTAGTCCTATACTAGTCAGAGTGTCCCTGAGATAAGGAAACCAAGGTAGGTTTTTGGCCCCTGGTATCCCCAGAAGTTCTTCTAATGCTTGTCTATATGGGGTCAGCTCTGGGGTTGACCAAACTCTCCTCCAAAAGAGGACAGGTCTTAAAGCAATAGTCTCCGAAATGGGGGGCAGCCCTAGATCAAGTCGGAGCGGAGTCAGCGGGGTGCTTGGGGGAAGAGGCACCAAGTGAGAGAAGCTGGCTTGGTATATGGTGTCCATTTATGTAAGTGGGCACCTTGCACCAATCCAGACAACCCTTATGGTGATTTTAGTGGTCTTAGACATCCTTAGAAAGCTCTCTAAGTGGTAGCTGTGGAGAGCAGCCTTCAGGCTTAGTCCAGAAGGAGTGTAAAGCAGCTTGTTTCACCAGAACATAATCTCATAAGTAGAGATTAAATGAAAAAGAACCACACAGTGTATTTATAAAAATATGTATTTATTATAAGACACTCACTAACACATACAGATATCTCCTAGCTGGAGATATACACAATGCACACAATTCTCTTCAATAGAAACAGGTAAGTAGCACGTAATACACAGTGGTCACCAGGGGGAGACCAAACCATATACTAAAATAGTGGTATGCGAACCACGACTCGAGTCAAGACTATACCCAGAAGTCGTAGAAGTGCCGGGGACCCAAGGAACCACCCAAGGTAAGTAACCAGCAGCCCCGTGGAGGCCGTGTGCAGAGTGGAAACACGACTGCGGGATCAATGCAAGTCAATGGGTAAGTCGCGGTTGCAATTTTAAAGAAGAAGGACCCTTCCCCGTGGACCCTGAAGAAACTCTGTGGAAGACAGAAGGTTGGAGAGCCACCCCACCCGTGGATACCCTAGGAACCAGGATACCTACATCAGGGAAGCCAGGTGGATAGATGTGAAGGGGCTTCGGAAACCGCAGTTGAACCCAATGGAGGACTTCAGGAAGATGCCGCTGCTAGGGAAGGTGAAAGTATGCGGTGGAACCCAAAGGTGGATTCAAGTTGAAAAGTACCTGCAAGCAGAGGGGACAGAGTCTAGGCCACTCAGGAGTGACCAGGAGGTACGGAAGACGAATGCCCACCGATGTCGAGTGCTGCAGGAGAGATGACAGTGACCTTGGAGCTGCAGCTGTGAGGATCAGGCGATGCTGTGGAAGACCAGGAGCCGTTCACGAGCTGTCCCACGTCGGATGTCGAGAGTTGAGGGGTCGGTGTCCATCGGGAGTACCAACAAGCCTTGGCAACTTCAAACAACGTGGAAAGCGAAGAAGGTGCAGTGTTGGGACCAGCAAGGTCCAGGTGACTCACCACAAGCAGGGGGGTTAGGCCAGGGTCTGAGCAATTAGGGGAGGTCAAAGAATTCAAAGTTGACCCTCAAGTGGACCCACAGGCCGGAGGCACTGGTGTCGCAAGAGGACCTCGAGCAGCTCACCAGAGATGCAGGCCCACGGTGCAAGTGATGTGGTGAGGACGAAGATCTTGGTCACTGGAGATGCTTGATGTTGGGGCTACTTGGAGCCTGAAGATCTTGGTGGAAGGAAGCCAACAAGCCTTTGCAACTGCAAGTTAACTGTGTGCACAGGGGTTCGGTTCCTGCGGCTCCAACGAGGGACACTGGCCTCAAACTTGGTGATAGGACAGGGCAGGTTCGAGGGCTGTGAAGAACCACCACCTGTGTTGATGAGCCTTTCGGTGTCCGTGGGAGCCCAGGAGCAGCAGACCGGTCAGTTTAGTTGCGGTGCCTGCAGATGCAGGAAAGTGACTCCTTCACTTCAAGGGAGATTCCTTCAGATGTCTTGGATGCCCACAGGCTTTGGAAGGTTCCTGTATGGTGCACAGGCATGGGCGTTGCAGTAGACGAGTAGGGCGAGGAGATCAGGAGCAGCAGGAGTCTTCCCGGTTGCAGCCTTGATTCCCAGAGCGAAGTCCAGAGTGCCCAGATGGTTGAAGAAGTGGTGTCTGAAATTAATCTTGTCCCACGACGAATCTAGGGACTCACCCACAGGTAAGCCCTTAAATACCCTAAGGAAAGGGTTGGGACGATTCAGAGGCCCCTCCCTAAGGAGGGGCTGGCCAAGGGGGAGGGTACTCCCCTGTCCTTTGTCCAGTTTCGTGCCAGAGCAGGAGCCGATGGCTCCCTGAACTGGTTTGGGGACTGGACTATGCATGGAGGGCACCAAGTGTGCCCTGCACGCAGACTAGGTGGCTCAGGCAAGTGCCCCCACCCTGCCCCAATACACTAAACCCTGCCTGGGAGGTGGTCACACCCCCCTATGACAGAATACCTATTGTTCTGCCTTCCCTTGCCCGAGCTTGGCTCAGCAGCAGGAGGGCAGAAGCGTGTCTCTGGCCGGCAGCAGCCCTAGCTTGCAGTCCGGGTCTGGAAGACTGGTACCAGGAGCACCGAGTGCCTCGCAAAGGAGCTTTACGGTGCATGGAATCATACCTCCACACCGTTTACGGTGTGGAGGTATGATACCTCCACACCGTTTACGGTGTGGAGGTATGATTCCAACATGTTTGATACCAAACATGACAGGGTTCGTTACAGCCAGTTTCGCAATGGTCATCGCGGTGCCCCTCTATATGTGAAGGGCTGTCTCACTTACAACTCAGGAGAAGTGCGGGGGCACCCTCACACTTAGAACCGAGCACCCTGCCTTCTGGATTGAAAGGCCTGCTCTAGGGGTGACATAGGTTTTAAGTAAACCTATATCTTTCGTAAGTGGTGCTAGCACCAGCTTACACAGGCTGCAATGGCAGGCCTGTAGTTACAAATTGAGTGGTCTCCCATGGGTGGCATAATACATGCTTCAGCCCATGGGGGACCCCTGGTGTACCTATGCCCTCAGTACCATATACTAGGGACTGATAAGTGTACACCAGTGTCCAATCTGGGATGTACCTAAGTCCTTACCATACCAATTTAGGAGAGAAAGCACAGAGACTGGGGTCCTGATTAGCAGTATCCCAATCAGACTAGTCAGAAACAGCATTACATCAAGCAAAAAGTGGGGGTAGCCATAAAAGCATATCCTACTTTCCTACACCAAGTCCTAATTCATTTATTTTCTACCAATACAATGCCTTTAACAGACTTATGTCCCCATAGCCCTGCCCCATAAGTAATGGCTCACAGAAATTGGGTTTTGTATATTTCCATCACGGGCTAAGGGGCTTAGAGAATGAAGACCAATGTACCTAAGCCAGACCACCTGTACTCTGTGCTAGCTTCAATCTCTGTTTCCCTATGTGAAAGGCCCAATCCATATGCTCATTGAGAGTGATCCCCAAATACTAAAAAATGGCAACCCTCTCCAATGGGATTCCGTTCAACACAGGGATGGTTCTGATGGAATGCACAGAATTCAAAAACATAAATTTAGTTTTCACAACATTCACTTCAAGACCCCGCTCGATGCAAAAAGAGTTAAACCCATTGAGTATCCTTTGGATCCCCATGGGAGATTTTGATAGGAGGAGGGTATCATCGGCGAACATCAGGGCTGGAATTTTGGTGGAACAAATCTTGGGAGCGTCATTGTCACCGACCCCATTAATGGTATCCACTAACCCATTGATGTACAAACAAAATAGGGGTGGTGCCAACACACAGCCCTGTTGTACACCCTTAGTTACCGGAAATGGTTCAGAAATATCCTCTAGTTTCCTACATCGAACCTGTGCAAAGTTCTTTTCATGTAGCCTCCTAAGGATATTACAGAGGTAGGCGGGAACCCCCATGTTAGTTAGAACAACCCAGAGTTTGGATCTCGGAACTAGGTCAAAGGCAGATTTTAGGTCTACGAAGATCAGTTACAAACTGCCACCCTCCAGGACCACCGTTTTCCAATAGAGAAGTCGGAGGTGGAATACCTGATTAATGGTGGATGTTTGGTTTCTAAAACCTGCTTGTAAAGTGCTAACAGCAACATGGACTTTTATCCCCTCTTGTAGCCGTTTTAGGATGACCCTTGAGAAAACCTTCTGCAACACATCTATAAGGCTAATGAGCCTATTATTCCCGGGAAAAGGGGGGAACCTTTCTTATACACAGAGATTATTTCAGCACTGGTCCAGGGCTCACGGATGGGCATACCACCCAATACAGCATTAAAGATGACTAGCAGTTTGGGGCCCCAAATGTCTGGTTCAGAAAGATATAAGTCCCTAGGGATCTTATTGATTTCAGGCGCCTTGTGAGGGGCTATGCTTGAAATAGCTCTACATACTTCCTCAAGAGAAACTATGGGGAGGTCCTCATTAGCCTTTATACCAACCTGGTTCAGATTATATGTTTGATGTTCTACATTTGTCGCCACCTCAGTGTGGGATCCTGGACATCATAAAGAGAACGAAAGTGATCATTCCAGGCTCCGGCCGCAATGTTTTTTCTAGAGTGTATCTCCCTTCCAGATTGCCAAAGGAGACTATGTTCCAAAATGCTCTTGGATCTTTCTGTTTAAGGGCCTGTAGGAGAGACTCCCATTTTTGCCATTGCCCACTCAATCTTGGCGTGTTTGATGGCATCCTTATATCTAGTTCTGGCACTTGTAACCTGGGTTTGTCCTTAGATTTTATTGCTATTATTAGGGTGGATTTAGCTTTTCTACAGTGCCTGCTATACCAGGTTGGAATGATTTGTTTAATCTCTCTGGACCTTTCTCCGACAAAAAAAGATCCCTCAGTGCGGCTACACAACGCGAGTGAATCACGGGCACTTCCTTAAACCTGTTTTCTATATTTGTTGCCTCCATACAAGCACTCAAGTCTTCCATTGCAGTCCTCAATGTTTTATAAATGATGGAAATAGAATTGAGGGACTCCTGTATTTTAGCCCAACGGATGCGTCTCCGTGAGGACGACAGATGCAATCCAACATCGAGTGGGTCACTGTGCTTTCCCTGTGTGTTCCCATCTTGCACTAACAGATCTAATACCAAGAGATTATGGTCACTATTGTGGCATGGTAAAATAAAATCTAGAACTGAAGCCCACATTTTTTGCATCCACAATGACATAATCAATAATGGACTCGGACCCGGTCCGATTAAACGTAGGATGGCCATGTTTGTCTGGCGTTGTTCGCCCATTGCAGGCCCGAATTGGCTAGTTCAGTGTAAGAGCGTAGATCTGTAAAGCTATAGAAGACTACTTTTTTAGGGGGGGTATGGCTGTGGCAGGGACAGCCCACTGCCTATCTTCCTCCAAGGCCTCACTCTTTCTTATGCCTAGTGGCTCAAATTGGAAATCAAATTCCCCCCGTATGCTCTTGAGGTCATGCCTTGGAAGGATAGGTATTTGCTCCACTACTGGGGATTCTTGTCCCCTAATGACTGTTCTTGAGTATACTTTAACCAGTACTAGCGTTCTAGCAGAGGTAAATTCCAACAATACACACAGAAGGTCAGGGGACCCCGTCTCAATTGCCCTTGCCGAACAACCTAAATAGGTGGCAATCCAGATTGTAAGCCCCCTGAGGGTTTACCTCTCCCTGCAGTCACAGCAGGTTTAGAAAAACGCTGCATAGCCAATTCGCCTTAGCTCCTCCATGGCCCAGGTTTCCTGAAATAATACTAAATCAAATTTGTCCACGAATTCCCCCCAGTCGCTGCAATCTAGCTTATTCCTAAGGCGGGCTACATTCAAGGATGCAATTTTGATGGTATTTGGCAAACTTTTGATAACTGGCAGAGCCCCACCCGCTTTTGTCTCTCGCTTATCCACCCTGGGCAGACATCCCTCATTATTAATACCAGTAGCATAGCTCATATCTGCAAGCCCCTCTTCTACTCCCACCCGTACGACCAACCTCCTCCCCCTTCCTCCCTTCTTCGTGTTGGGAAGACCTTCATTCATAGGACAGAGTAGCTCAGTGGATAAGGTGAAGCTTTCGTCAGGCCCTGCTCTACCCACTGTGCAACATAGCCGGGAAATGCTCTTTACTACCGTTGGGTCAGTCCCACTTTGTAAACACTCCCTGCCTTGACCGCCCGGCACTCCCAACAACCTAATCTGATAAGGTTCTTAGTCGAAGGTCTTGGGCCATTGACTCTGTAGGGTCAGGGAGTCAATCCGCCCCATCTAAGGTCTCAAATCTATTATGTACAGGTACACCATATCTACAGGGGCCAGCTGTAGGAGGGGAGTGGTGGACGTAGGTGGGAGTGGAGAACAGGGGGCATCGTGCAGTATGATGAGGCCTACCTAGGGGAGGTCTATAAAATAGCCCAATGGGAGGATAGACATTGCTGAGTTCTGTGCTTGCCTGGATAGATAACGTGAAAACAAATACAATACCAATTTTGGATCCCTAAAATTGATAACAATGCAGTCCCCAGTTTTGTCTTTGTGGCCTTTCCCAATCCAGCAAACCCTCCGGGTTAGAATAATGTCCCTGGCTCTAGTGAGGGGAAAACCTCTGTGCCACGCGAGCCTATGTAGACATTTGTTTTTGAGGTCCTCATGGGATTCTCTGTGGTTACTATTGAGTCCCGGGACTCCGGTTAATGCCGCAACGTAAGGGCATGATGCTGGAGGTAAATGATAACAGGTAGCTTCGCTACAGCACCCCAGGAGACCTGCTCGGGCTCCCCACGAGCTTTGCTGGTTGAACTATCGGCCGGTGGTCTCGATTCCGAGCCTTTTGGTCTCAGCGTAGGCCTGTTAACTCGGTTACTGTTAGACCCTTCCTCTGTGCTGGGGTAGCGCGTCCCCACTGACTCAATGATTGGGATTTGAACATTCTGGCATCCTGCATTCAAGCGACCAATTTGTCCCCCACATTGTGTGAAATTAGCTTCCCTGTAAAACTGTTTCAATAAGTCAAGTTACATTGAGAGGGGCTCAATTCTTCACGAATTATGATTTTAATCTTCTTCAAAATAGTCCTTGCAAAATCCTCCAGCCAAGGTGGATGCGCAGCTTCAGGCATGCTGTTGGGAGTGCTGGGAGATGATGTGACTTCCCCAGATGACATTTGTAAGTGGTGGGGCGTAAAAATATTGGCATACTGCACCGCAGCGAGCGAGCGCAGCGAGCTTGCCCGAACAACCTAAGGAGGGTTCGGGGGGGTTCTCCCCCCGAGAAAATTTTGAAAAAAGAGTGGCCAAATGGTGCATTTTCAAGCAAATTTGAGAATGCAGGAAGGTTAATAAAGCAATTGTGAAAGTGCAGTTATTACATTAATAAAGAGATGTCATATAACATAGGTAGCTGCTTATTCAAGCTTTCTTTCACCCCATAGTCCAGCAGGGTCTTGATACAAGACAGATAAGAGAAAAAGCAGTGTGGTCCTCGACCAGGAAGACACTCATATTTCGTTGGTAAAAAGTCAAAGGATTGGTCAAATTGAAAACCTGAAATGCAATGTGCAATCAAACAATTTGCAAGTACATCTCATCTATGTTCAACAAGCCATGTTTTACCCATGATTGGAATTGTGAATCACCAAATAAACTGAGCCACTGCAATCAAAAGCAGAGGGCCTCCTCAAAAAGTATGCCCTTAAGAGTGTTCTCTCATCTCATGTCCTCTCTATATTTTCTCTGGAAGTTGAAAACTCATCACAGTCTACTGCACAAACCTGAACCCTTCTGCATATTCCAACTCTCCTTATATTTTCCAGGCGAAAGTTTTCTCTATGTTTTGATAGATAAAAAAGCAACTGCATTGTTTGCTTTAGAAGTCATCACTGGTTTGAGTGGCTAGTAAGTGAAAAACACAGAGGACTTAAGGGTTCTACTTACTCCCCACTTCCTCACTGGCTGATTCCCTGTGTGCAGTGAGAATGTGCTTTCCCTGTATGATGTCATTACTATGCACCTCTTCTAGTCTCCAAGTTGGGAGTGGGATGGTTCCTCACGCAGCCCTGTTCTTTCTGGGAAGTTAAAACCATACCAATTTCTCCGGTTAAATGTGGTGCCCACTGTTTGGGAAAGGCGGAGGCGAGGGGACACTGCTATCGCTGGATAAGTGAGTGCCTGATTTATTTCCATGCCATTTCATCTTTAAAGTTATTCTGACAGTGGCTGTGCTTGGGGCATGTGAGCCTAGGGACCATTGGAAGGATTCGGTCTAGGATTTGTGGCCGTGGCTAAGAGCTTTTGTGGCTGGAAAGGGTAAATGTCAGTCAGCTGTTGTGTAGAATCGTTGCTACTGTTCTGGCGCTCACAGCAGCGGTCTTAGTTTTGTGGCTCCGATTCTGGGCCGCCTTCTCCCCCGGGTGCAGGAGAGGGGTTGGAAAAGGGCAACGAACCTAACCCGCCGGTGAGGCATCGATGAAGAGCTGTGTCCCCACAGGCCCAGTTTCGGTTGTCCTGACGACAATTTACTGCGGAGCTTTGGCTTGGAGGGCTGAGGGCAGCGTTAATGCGAATGCCTGCCCTGGTCCCGTGAAACCTCTTAGAGTCTGAGGCTGAGGAGCAGATCCAGCGGACCAGGAAGACAAGGACAATGTGCAGGACACAAGTCCTAAGGAAAGTAGTGAGGGGCTGATTATCATATGGAAATCGCAATAACGTCGCAGAAAGTGACATTACATGAAGTGATACAAGTAGGTATAATAATTGTCTCTTAAAAGATCAAGGGCCTATTTACAAAAACGACGACGTATCAATAACAAAAGTGAAAACAACATTTTTTGGTTTTATTTTGTATACATCAAGAGCGTATGTTTTTACACATATCCGATTGTAACTAAGCTCAGAAATCGCTGAAAGCAACAATATGTTTAAACAGACAAGTGGACCTTGGAGAGTACATGTTTGAACTACTTTAAGTGGGTAAACTAAATGTGCTAGGTGTATCTTTTAAACATTAAAATTGCTGTTGATGAGTGTTTGTTTACTGCTGGCATCCTTTATCCAGCTCCAAAGCACATTAAAGTTTGTAAAGCAATAGAGCAGTTAATTTTGTCAAGTTTTCAGAGAATACATTCGAAGATGATCTCTCCTTGGCCATTGCCACAAATGAACTTGAAGCTGCAATCAGGATGGAGGCTTACAAAGACCTTGAGGCCAGGTTACATGCATCAAAGTGTTTGCAAAGGCAAGCAGCAGCAATGCTGGGGTACAAGGTGACACCTCTGAGCACTGGGCTAAGGACTACTGAGTACTCTTTCTAAAAACAGTTGGGGAACTCTGTACACCCGCTTCCAAATCTGACTTGTGCCATGATAGTGTACCTGTGAGCACATGCAACCATGAATCTACCTGGTGAACTCACTTCCCTGCAGCAAGAAAAGACCTAGTTAATCTCTGGGTCCATCACAATCATAACAAAAGTTCACAATTCTGCCTTCTTGGCATTGACCTCGAGTCTGTGGCCCTAGTCTCATGTGCTGGGGCTGGGTTTGATGGCATTCAAACACTCAACCCAAACCAACTTGGAACTACCCAACTTGGAACCAGGGTCCAGCAGCAGGTAGTCAAGTACCAGATCAGGTTTCTGAACGTATTTGTCACCCTAGAGAAACTGAAGTTTCCCTTAACCCTGGAGGCCACATTTTTCCAAAGGTCACCAAAATACCTTGGGCTGTGGCCATTTGAAGTTACCTCGGTATTCCTAACCCAATACACAAAATTCCCCATAATCCCAACAGAGTCAAAAAATCTGGTTATGATTAGCCAGTTCTAAAATGCATGCAGAGCCACGGAATTATGTGATTCTATAGCCTTGAATGCAGCGCTTTCAACATAATTATAGATTTGCCTCATTTGCCACATAATCCATCATCTGCTGCATAATATACAGATTTACCAAAATAAATAATTGTTCTAGCTCAAACAGATCAAAAGTTACCAAAAATGTGGGGGCGCGAGTTGCCACCAGAGGAAGGCCCTACCTGAGAAGTTTGACTGATCACATTTCAATTGCTTATTGCTGCATGTGAGTGTTAAACTGTTACTAATATTTCGGAACCTTTACCCATATAGTGTTAGCATGTAGCAAAAAGACAAAATAATGCAAGAATACTGTCACAAGATGCGCTGCATTACGCCAGATAATTTGCCTTTTCTTGCCACCTAATTTAGTTAACTCTGAGCATAATTTGACCCCCGCCACTAAATGCCAGGTGCCCGTGATACAGGATGATGAAAAAATTATCACGTTGTTCCAGTAACCCAGAGCACTAAAAACAAACCTTAACAGAACTGGCCACTTACTACCTATTGGTTTATTTATCCACTTGGTAGTCCCAATCCGGACCTGCAAGCCCTGTAGGCCCCCAGCACCAGCGAACAGTTACTAAATATGCAAACATTGTCTGTGACTGAAAACCCCAAACTGCAGTAGATCTATTGTGCCCATGTTAAATGTGTGCTTGTTAAACATAAGGTTTCTTCTGGGCGAACAACACAACAGAACGTTTTCATATATTTGAGTGTAAATGATCAAATGGAAGCAACAAAAAAAGACTACAACTCCCAGAATGCTCTGGTGCGTTAAATGAAAGATTCTAAAAGTGTTTCCACTCTGTGGCCTGAAATAGCAACTGTAGTAAATGAAAACAATTGAAGACAAAGAAGCGATTTAACTAACCACCCCCTCCCGTCCACCCATTCTAACACCTCCTGTTCGGTCCTCTGAGGAGGGGGAAGGGAGACTCGGGGCTGGTGGGGATGGGGGTGATGGCGCCCCAGTTTCAAAGTTGTTTTATTCTGTGTGGCTACAATTTGTGCTGAACGGGGCCAGTAAAAATGTGTGCACTGCAGGACGAGGGCTCTTTCTTCCCTTCGGGGGATGCTCGGCACAGGGCCGGCTGCGCTTAGCATATCAATGCGCAGGGTCGGGGTCTGCGCTGGGGTCATTCTAGCAGCCACCTATTGAGCCAGCCCTGGTATTTAATTTAAGCTGTAGATGTGGGCCAGGGGCTTAAAGGGGAGGCCTTTTCATCCCGTTACCGGAGCCGACCAGTCACTCGAGGTGAGTATGCGCAGCTCTGGGTCCTCCGGGTCTGTATCCCTCTGTGTCCATCTCTTAACTAACAGCGGTCACCGGCATCGGGTGTGTCTACGGGTCTCGGGCGCACAGGGTATGTTTTCCGGTCATACTGAGTGTGTATCATCCTTACATATCCAACAGGCACACTGAGTATGTCACCCCCCACCCCACCAGCGCCACGGGCATGTTGCCCATCACACTGGCTGTGTACTAATTGGTCACACTTGGAAAGTATGCCATAGCCACATTGGGTGTGTTTTCACCAGACAGTGTAGCTACACACCGGTCAGCAGTGAATATGGTAAGTAGGACCAGACAACATTAAAATTATAGGGGAATTTTGTGTTACACTTGTTGCGGGAAATTTCCATAATTATGCCACATCGCGTAATTACGCTGCCATTCATCACCGGGGCGAGAGGTGAGAAAAGGCAGTTTTATTACAACCTGATAGGTGCTCCCCTTTAAAACCCCATGCTTGGCAGAACCGAAGGTTCATCGCCGCAGGCCCCCGGCCGCAGAGCCCTCTCTTGCGCTCGCGGAGCCAGATCTCCTACATCATACTAGAGAGTCCGTGATCGTACACCATCCCACAGAGGCACAGGTGCTCTTGCATCATCCCACAGGGCCACTACTCGCGCAGTATCCTCCGATTTAGCGATCCTACATCACCATTCATACGCCATCACTCTCACACCGTCCTGAGAACTTAACGCCTAACAACCTAAGAGTATTTATTTCATCCACAGCATCGGACGTGTTGCAACCGTGGGTCTTTCGCCACCCCCAGGCTTTGACACATTCCAAGAACGTGCACTCTTACAGCATGAGATCCAGCCCTCTCACGCCACACTCTGAGTCAGCCCCCTACACCATTCCGTAGATACTGCACTTCTGTTATACCATCCACGGTGCTTTTCACAACAATCAATGTCAAGGCTTTTATTTCATATTCACTGGCTGGCTTGCCACCCCACCCCACAAAATTAGCACTCTTATGATTTATCTCATCTCCAAGGCAGAGCATGTGCACCAGCCCTTAAGCAAACGCTCTTGCACCATCCTCAAAGCCAAAACTCTTAAAGCATTTATGCAGCCAGAGCTCCTACACCACCACAAGAGCCAGCGATCCCAGACCGTCCCAAAGCCTGCGCTCTCACACCATCACAAGAGCCAGCGATCCCAGACCGTCCCAAAGCCTGCGCTCTCACACCATCACAAAAGCCAGCATTTCCAGACCGTCCCAAAGCCTGCGCTCTCACACCATCACAAGAGCCGGCATTCTCACCCCGTCCCAAAGCCTGCGCTCTCACACCATCCCAAAGCCTGCGCTCTCACACCATCACAAGAGCCAGCATTCTCACCCCGTCCCAAAGCCTGCGCTCTCACACCATCCCAAAGCCTGCGCTCTCACACCATCACAAGAGCCAGCATTCTCACCCCGTCCCAAAGCCTGCGCTCTCACACCATCACAAGAGCCAGCGATCCCAGACCGTCCCAAAGCCTGCGCTCTCACACCATCACAAAAGCCAGCATTTCCAGACCGTCCCAAAGCCTGCGCTCTCACACCATCACAAGAGCCGGCATTCTCACCCCGTCCCAAAGCCTGCGCTCTCACACCATCCCAAAGCCTGCGCTCTCACACCATCACAAGAGCCAGCATTCTCACCCCGTCCCAAAGCCTGCGCTCTCACACCATCCCAAAGCCTGCGCTCTCACACCATCACAAGAGCCAGCATTCTCACCCTGTCCCAAAGCCTGCGCTCTCACACTATCACAAGAGCCAGCATTGTCACACCGTCCCCAAGCCTGCACACCATCACAAGAGCCTGCGTGCCCAGACCTTCCCAAAGCCTGCACTCTCACACCATCACAAGAGCCATCATACGCAGAACAACCTAAAGCCTGCGCTCTCACACCATCACAAGAGCCAGCATTCTCACCCCGTCCCAAAGCCTGCGCTCTCACACCATCCCAAAGCCTGCGCTCTCACACCATCACAAGAGCCAGCATTCTCACCCTGTCCCAAAGCCTGCGCTCTCACACCATCACAAGAGCCAGCATTTTCACACCGTCCCCAAGCCTGCACACCATCAAAAGAGCCATAATTCCCAGACCGTCTCAAAGCCTGCGCTCTCAAACCATCACAAGAGCCAGCATTCCCAGACCGTCCCAAAGCCTGCGCTCTCAAACCATCACAAGAGCCAGCATTCCCAGACCGTCCCAAAGCCTGCGCTCTCACACCATCACAAGAGCCAGCATTCTCACCCCTTCCGAAAGCCTGCGCTCTCACACCATCACAAGAACAAGCATTCCCACACCCGGTTACAGCTCTCGCAACAAATGCAGTGCCACTGCTAGTAGTATGTCGACTACGTGGCCACAGTTTTTACACCACTGCTACCCCCCTCACTCTTCCACACCATCCTCGAAGCCACAGCTTCTAAACCGCCCTCACAGACAGCACTCTATCATACTTTTTCTCCCCTCCATCTCTCTGAAATCCTCTATCTACATATCTCTTTCCTCTTCAGAACCATTTTCATTCTCTCCTGCACGTAAGTCCTTTTATCGCCCCACTTCCCCATCCCTCCCACACATGTAACCCTCCCCCTCACCTGTAAGGATGCATTTTCTTTTCGTGCTGTCAATATTTCCACAGTGGAGCACCACTTCACACCTTTAACATAGAAACACAAATGCGGTTGGTACAAATGAGAGCGCCGCTGGATATGCCTGTAGTCTGCACACTTTTATGATGTGCTCGGAGCGTCTGCAAGAAATTCCCACTGCCTTTACCCACAACCTGAATTCGACAGGACACCTAGGCGGTAACTCAGTTCAATGTATGCACTGTCGTAGGCAAGAGTCCCGTGCCGTCGAAATGTTCAAGGGCCCGGCAGGAGTATTCTTTGCACTTGGTTGCGACCCACGGAGATAGATTTGGTTCCGGAAGAGGAGAGGAGAGAGCGGGGAGTTTACAATAAAAAATAAAAAAAACACAACTTACCTGGTCTGCGCCGCCTCTGTTCCTGGGCCGGGGTCCTGCGTTGGGGGCTGCTTGGCGCCTTCTGTTCTGCTCTGTCCCGCGCCTTCTGAACAACAGCCCTGGCGTCTCAGGCACCCAATCCTGGCTCTGCATTAGCAGCGCCAGGATTGGCTAGGGCACGGAGACGCAACGCCCATTAGAGACCGGGGGTTGCTGCATGAAGCAACCCTCGGCCTCTCGGGTCCCGACTCCTCCCTCGCTCTCCTGGTCCTGCTTAGGAGGTGGCTGTAGTGGCGCGCAGCGCATGTTCGGGCTGGTCATAAAAATGACCAGCCCAAAATCGAGCATGCGCACAATTGCAGCTGCGCTTTAGTAAGCGCTGCTGTCAGTCACCCTCCTTGCTGCCGCAGCCAGCCCCGCCCCCACCCCCCTTCAGCCCCGATTGAATGCCTGCTTGAGCATCGCGACTCGCGAGTACTTTAAAGTTTGCTATTTTGCTTGCGTGCGGTGCGACTTGGGGCCATGTGGCCAGGTGGGGCAACGCCCCAGCGCCCCAATGGACGCACCGCCCCTGCACTGTTGTTAGACTTCAGTGCACACCGTTGGGCGGGCTTCTTTTTGACAGCTCCCCTAGTGGGACTTTCTCTATAAGGGGACTGATGTGATTCCCGTGGGAGCCTGCAATGTGTAAGTGGTTCTTTAGGTCCTCCTCCTCTGTGGGCCTGCAGGGACTGGGTAAGGAGATATGCGGATCAGACATACCAGGCATGCCACCAAGAGAATCTGTGGTCCGCGACAGCCGTCTTTTAGTGAGTTCCATCCCCGTAGCCACAACCCAGATTTCTCTTTGCAGCATCTTATCGATGGAATTTATTTTGGAAGGGATGGGTGTTAGCTTGAGTTTCCTTTGGCAGGTGTTCTTCCCCATAGCCGAGCTATACCGATCGTTACTAGACTTGTTAGTCGTTATTAGACTGTGGGATCTCTGTGAGGTCTCTGGAGTTTTCCTTTGAGCCACCGATCTAGAGGATTCACCACAGCCTTATCTTTGAAAGTAATAGTATCAGGCCAGTATGACACTGCACATTGAGAGAGGGGATCAAACAGAGTGTATTGGAGGGGGTTGGTCACTCCCCCTTGGCACTTAATCAGGGACACAGATAGAAGGGGACAGAAGAGTGGGCCAGCGCTACAGGATCCCCACGTTGATTGATAAGTGCGACCGGGCACAGACTGCAGGTGGACTATTCTAGGGCAGTCTCTTTAACCGTCTATTAACGTCTGGCAGGGAGGGTCTGTGTGTGGATCTGTTTGTGCTGTGTGCCAAAGGTCAGAAGCTGCGCAGGGTAAATGAAGGGTAATAGAGATAGATGAAAGGGCCCCACACAATACCCTCCTGCTGGCATCCCCCAGTGATTTGCAGGCCTCTCAGATGTGCCAGGAGAGGGGGTGAAGAAAGGGGGCCCACACCGCAACACAAGCCCCTGTGTGGTGAAGCCACCCAATGCCCCCCCCTTAGTGCTCACCGGTCAAGGCGAGAAGGCAGGTTCGCACGTTGTTGTACCAAGTCCCAAGGCCCCCTCGGGGGCAGTTCGGTTGAAGACACAGGCCCAGGTATCGAGACGCAGGTGGATATGGGGCATGGAATGCTGAAGGTGGAGGCTTGAAGTACTAGGTCACCAGACCCTGCTGTAACATCCATTAATGGAGGCTCCCCAGCATGGGTGGACTAGAAGGCAAACCAGGAAGTCCAGCGGAAGTCTAACGGTGGGGAAGCCCCAAGAGTAGGGCCCACGGAAGGAGACCATTCAATGAGGGGCTCAGTCAACTTGCAATCAGCTCCAGAGGCGGAAGGCCCGGTGTGCCCGCCCTCTAGATGGGCGTGCAACTCTGTAAAATCCCGTGGGTCCCTGCCACAAGGAGAAGGAGCGTATCTCACCAAATACCGTGGCGGGACGCCGCCACAGCTGATGCTCCGCGCCTCACCGGTCTCTGCATTTACCGGCGGTCAGCGTCTGCCAATAGCAACTCCGCAGGCCCGGGACCACAGCCCAGCGCAGACTGCCGCAGCAGAGGCACACCACCCAGTCTATCCGGTCTCTTCTTATCTATCCTCGGATCTTGGGCTGCGATGAGCTCAATAACAACTTCAACAGCTCAACATTAAGAACATATGCATTTACACACTAAAGCAAAAGACATCACTACAAACACAAAAGACAAACAATACCAACACAACACCGCAAACTTGACATGAACGGATTTCAGTGCGCGACCCTATTTGTACTCACTCTTAAGCCACTGCAATCGTATTCAGAATTGCCGAAATGCCACCACTCTACTAAGTTGGGCTATAGACTTTAGGGACTTGGATTAGACTTGGGCAATTCTCAAATGTTTTCTGGAGTGTTCTTTCTGTGTACACTTCAGCAACAAACCATTTTTGTCTGCCACTAACTGATGGAGTGGAGATCCTTGTATCTTAATAGCTTAATAAAATCACCAGGTAGGACTCTCCACTGGTTGTATGGACCTTTGATTGTTTATTTGAAAGGTAAAAAAGGTGCTAGCATCAGCAATACATTTCAAGTACAGTGAAACCAATGTAGCTCCACAGAAATTGCAAAAAAGATGATATGCAAATCATAAGTTCCTTCTTAACAGTTTAGTCAAATCACAATCCACATCGGTTAGCAAAAGTTCAGTAAAAATATTATATGAGCATACATATTAAAATGATCATGCAATCGAAATTTGTATATTATGGAAAAAAATGCAAAATATAATCACATAGGAGAGACAAAATACCAAATATAATGTTCCATAAAGGAGCTTCCGTGTTTTAAATAAAGCATTGAAAGTGGCAAAGGGATTTCAATGAGAAAAGCGTCAGCATCAGTTGAACCAAATCTAAGGTACATGAGGAGAAAGATAAGTGCTTGAGGATGAAGCTCAACATCTGGGCAGGGAAATCAGCAGAGTTGAGAAGAGGTTCTTCTCTCAGTGAATCCAGGACAGAATCTGCCTTAAGTATTCTAAAAACACATAATCAAAAGCAGGGAAGTAACTTCTGTAAGATTCTCCATATCTGTTCCCACCAAACAGACCAATCTGAAGACATAGCTCTGGAAGCAGGTAGGCTCCCTAGTTTCCCATCTATCTCGTAACAATGTGGTATACAGCTGCTCGGCCTTGGATGTAACATCGGACCGGTCTGCCTGGTACGAGAAGCTCTCTTCCACCGTCTTGACCTCCATGTCCGAAGCCAACGTCTTAACTAAGTTTCAGCTACCAATAAGTCTAGTACAGTAAATAAAATGCCTATTCTAGCTAATGAAGCACACAATAAGAAACATGCAGAGGATAGATAAACAAGACTCTGGCAAAGCATTAAATAAAATGAAATTCACATTATTATAGCATGGTTACAAGTTTGGCCAATGTTAAATTCAAAATGGCTTCCAATCAAATGAAGTTAGCATAACAAATACCGTGATTACATTTAAAGAAGGTATACATTGTTCCAAGTAATGTGGAGACATTGATTATAGCTCAACTAGATATACAGACGGCTTCTTACTGAGGTAAATATAGCCATCTACAACATTTGGCTAATATAAAGCACAAAGATATACCATTAAACACACGTTAAGTATATATGTTGCATATAAAGGGGTGGAACACTAAATTACACTGCTCCAGGTTCAGCTTAGAAAGTTGACAATACTCAGGAGCATCTGTTGATTTTGTACCTATTCACGAGGTGAGGAATCTGCTGTTGGAAGTATTCATGAGGAGAATAAATGACTTGCCTTTGGAAATGCTTTCTATGGCTTTCATGCAGGACCAGATTTGCCTTTTATTTCACTGGGCATTTCTCTAGTGGGCTGTAGTCTTTGAAGGCCAGTTTTGAAAACCCAGGACTGCTCCTAGTTCGTCTGTTAGTTTTCCCAGTATCCCAAGTTAATTGCAGCAGGCACAAGAAGGCTTCAAAAGAGAGGGGAAAGATAGAGACAAAACGATCTGAGAGGGAGATTAGAGAGCAGAGGAGGAGAGAGAATGGGTGGACGAAAGAGCAACATCGTGAGAAGACATAGGAAGCGGGACTGGTATCAGCATTTTTGCCAGGGCTGTTTTTGATTCCTTAGTCCGGTCATGCTGTCATGTGGAGTAGCACTTGAGGCAGCTGATGCTACCTTCCAGGACATAGGAGCAATGTTAAGCAGGATCCAGTCTGGTGCCAGTGGGCATTTAAAACGTGAGGCATCTGAGGTTAGATAGAGTATCTACCAGAAACCACATTACTGAATGTAAGGAACTCAAACAACTTAATAAATCTTGAAAGTCTGTCAGTTCTGAACTTGAGACTTTGGTCAATTTTACAGAGCCCCCAAGCTTCCCAGGAACATTTATGAGTAATTCCTCCAGTCTAGAACGTAAAGAAAAAATCTGGACTGTATGAGCTACTCACGCATGGAATTGAGAAACTTCAAAGTTCAGGGTAAATATGCTGCTTGGTTTTGGCTTGAAATGTTGTTTCATGGTAGTCACCGGTAGACTTTTTAGGTCGAGCTTGGGCAGCGCATGCCCTGCTGTGCGAGGCATGCTGTATTCGAGTATGGACTTGAAGCCCTGCCCACTCTCCGCCCGTATTTGTCATTGGCTTGTGTCATTGTCCTTCATAAACGCTGGCTTCTGATTCGTTAATAGGCTTGTTATTCCCTCCTTAGCACTGCCTTGTTTTCATTTGTAACCTCCCATGAGGACTGGCCCTTTAACTTCGGTTATCACACAGTACGTCTTATTTAGTCTGTAAGCACATTTTCTTTAATGAGTTTCTCCTACTGCAGGCACCACATGCTTTCCTGCAACATTCAGCACGCCATGCGCGCTTTAACTGCCCAAGTAGCCCGGAACAATGGCGGACGCTTCTTTGAAATGCAAAAGGGATCACATTTACAAGAGTTTGAGCTATTGGCATTGTAAATGACAATGCCTTTTATTTAGGTGTTAATTATCTAAACAGATAAATAAAAGGCATTACATTTACAATGCCAATAGCTTAAACTCTCGCAAATGCATTGCAAATGCTTCTTAGCAAGTATAGCTGATAGCAGTTGAAAAAGGTACTAAAAAGAAGCGTCCCATGAGCGAACTTTGGAAAAAAGTGTAGGTTCGTAAGGAAAGTGAAAATAATCAGCAAATTTCAACAGGATCCCTTAACTATAGAATACAGGCACTGCTAAAATCGGACATTAAACAATTCATAAGAAACATGCACGAACACTAACCTAACTTTTCTGCGTTTTGTTGCTATCCTGATTACCACGGATTAACCTGTTTCCTAAATTAAACGTATTTGGAACCAGTATTGTGTGCTTTCACACTTGACTGAACTGTTTTCGATTGCCTTTTCTGGAGTTTCTGATAGTACCACTTGAAACGAGCTACATTCCAAGGTGGCCGCCAGTGGGAGCGCAAACTTGGAGCATCATACAGCTCGCGTCCCTCCTCAGTATCTAGTGTTTCATCCGTCACAAGGCCAGTGATGGCGGCCTCCAGGATTGTAGCGCCGCTGCTGAGCCGGCTTGGGACAGGGTTTCGAGGTGCCCGCCGGCTGTGGGGAGGCTGCTCTCTGTCAGAACCCGACGGAAAGGAGGAAGAGGAGCATAGAGTGCCTGGGGTCATGAGGACAGGTAAGGAGAAGAGTGAGGTCGTGCGGACAAGGGCATGTATAGATGGATGAAAGGGGGCGGAGTTGGAACGTGTTCAGGTGAGGAAGTTCAGGCTACAGCCTTAGGGACTTGTATTTAGGATGTTACAGTGTGTTGAGGACTGTCGTCCCTTTAACGTTCGATTTGGAGCGTATCTCATATTAGAGATCCTCCTGAGCAAAAGCTGCAAATGGGTTGCGCTCCCGCTAACGGACAGAGCAGAGTCGTGTATATTTGATCTGTGATTTTAAAGAGAACGCAGGTTTTCCTGAGGTAATCACCGAATGAAAAGTAGCAAAATACTCTTCTGTCAGTTCGTTTGGCTTGTCACTGAGAGATCTGTGCTGCTGCGCCGTATCTGCTTAAGCCTCTCCTGATGCATGTGCTGCCAGTTCATGCTCATGTCTTATTTACTTTCAATGTTTTTAGGTCGAGCCTAGGCAGCGCATGCGCTGCGAGGGGTGCTGTATTGAGGAATGGCGTAAAAGCTCCGCCCATCTTTTCAATTGGCTCCTGCTACAGTCCTTTAAAAATCGTTCCTTTTCATTGGTGAATAGGCTTAATAGTCCTTCCTTGGTACCGTCTTGTTTGCATTTGTAACCTCCCATAAGGACTGGATTTTACTTGTGGTCTTACACGGTATGCTTTATCTAGTCAGTGAGCACTATTTTCTTTAATATCTATTCTAGCAGCCACGACAGGCTCTTTCTAACCCACCCGGTTACCTGACAGCACAGCGCCTGATCATTGACGCTGCGCTTTATTTAAAAAAAAAAAAAAAAATGCACAGTGCAGCATTTTTGCACGCGCTGTGCTGCTTAAAGGCTTTCTTTTTTTAAAGCACCTCATGCAGCGCTTTCACTCTAATATCAGCCACGCACCTTTCTTTACACGACCCTCGTCTAAATAAAGGGGCGTGGCTGACATTAACGTGAAAGTGCAGCATGTGGTGCTTTAACCAAAAAAAACATTGTTTGTCAACTTCTAGCGGTAATTCACCAACAGGAACATGCTTGAGTTGCGCCACACGACTGGAAACAAGCCCCGGACGTAGTCTTTGTACCAGGCAGTAGAAGTCGTTGTACCAGACCTACATTCTAGCTTTGATCTCTGCTCTATGGTTGTGTGCATCTGTAGCCTGCCCCTCAGCCCGGTTTTCTCCAACTCAAACCCGAAGCCTGCATGACATAATTGAATAGACAAGCATTTGCAATGTAATATGTCACGCATTTGCAAGAGTTTAAGTTATTAGCATTGTAAATGGCAATGCCTTTTATTTATGTTTTAAAAAACAAAACATAAATAAAAGGCATTGTCATTTACGTCAATAGTTAAAACGTACGTAAATGTGAGCTCTATTGCATTGCAAATGCTTGTTATAAATAGCCCACTGTTAGATTTGGGGGTCTCTAGTTGGCATAGGTAGGTACCTGTGACAAATAGGGACCCTTGCGTCTAGTCAGGGTGAGGGGCTACACTCCTAAAATAACCCCTGCTCACCCCCTTGGTAGCTTGGCACGAGCAGGCAGGATTATCTCAGAGGCAGTGTGTAAAGCATTTGTGAACACATACAGTAATACAGTGACAACACTACAGATGGACACCACACAGGTTGTATTATAAAAATAGTATTTTTATATAGACTTAACACAAGACCAAACGACAAAAATCCACAATACTGTACTCAAAAATAGACTTGAAAAGGTTATAAAATAGTTCAGTTCTCTCAAGTTGTAGATGCGACACTTTACTCTCAATGTACCTTGAATGCGTAACGCAAAGAAAACAAAAGGGTCGCAGGGAAGTTGATGCGTTGGTTCCGTACACTCAGGGGAGTGGATGCGTCGGTTCCTTACTGCTGCGCAGGGGAGTTGATGCTCGCTTCCTTACTGTGTGGGGAGTTGATGCGTCGGTTTCTTACTGCTCTCCGGTGCGATGCGACAGATGGCACCTCGATGCGATACTCTTCTCTGGTGCGATGCAATAAAAATGGCGTCTTGGCTGCGATGCGACAACGTTGGTGCGATGCGTGCACGCCTGACGGCCGTGCGGCGACTCGATGATCTTGGGAGCCGCGACAGGCCCTGCGACGCGCTTCTCCGGTGATGCGACGATGTCCTCTGTGGCAGCGTCCCGCTTCTCCGGCGATGCGCCGCGCTTCGGCGATGCGATGATGACAGCGGCAGCGGCGTCTCGCTTCCTCGGCTTTGCGATGACAGCGGCTGCAGCGGCGACACGCTTCTCGTTGTCGCGCTTCCAGCTCCCAGCGACACGCAGTCTCTCAGAAGGCCCAGCACAGCAGCAGGCACTTCAATTCCCAGCAAGGGAATTCAGGGGGGAGCTGGTTGGTGAAGTCTTGTATCCCTGAGACTTCAGGCAGGAGGCAAGCTCTAGTTCAAGCCCTGGGAGATTCTTCTTCAAGTTGATAGAAAGCACACTCAGTCCTTTTCTCCTTTCTTTGGCAATGAAGCAACCACTGCAGGCCAACCCCCAAACACACAGCACAGGGGTAGTCTCCTCCTTCAGCTTCCTGGTTCTTCTCCTCAGCAAAGGTTCGTCTTGATTCCCAGAAGTGATCTAATTTCCTAGGGGTCTGGGTCCCCTTTTTATACACAGTTTCTCTTTGTTCTCTGAAGGCAGAGAGGCCTCTGCCTAGTCCAAAACCAGTTCTGGTCAGTCCTGGAGCACTTTGTTTTTCTGACTCCTTCTTTCCTTTCAGAATGTGGGGCAGAGTGCTCAGCCGCCCGGCAGGAGGTTGAGCCAGCATTGTGGAAGGCAGGCACAGCCCTATTCAGACCCAGGTGCAACTCCTCCCTTCACTCTGGATGCAGATCTTTCTATTCAGCCCTGCGCTGACTCACCCTGTCTCCTGTAGCCACCCCCAGCCCCTGTCACTCAATCTCCAGACAAGGAATACACAACCTAGCAGAGGCAGGCTTGGATAGTTAGGCAAGAAAATACCTACTTTCTAAAAGTGGTATTTTCAAACACAGAATGTTAAAACCAACTTCACTAAAAGATGTATTTTATCATTCTGAGTTCAGGTGTACTAAACTCGAATTTCTACCTGGTTCCCTGAGTCAGTTAGGATTATAAGATGTAATAATCTAACTGCCCATTCTGGCCTATGGGGAACAGGTAGCCTTGCAATAGTGAAAAACGAAAATGGCTGTAATTCACTATTAGGACATGCCACACACACCAGGGCATGTCCTACCTTTTACCTACAATGCACCCTGCCCTTGGGCCTACCTTAGGGGTGACTAATATGTATAAAAGGGAAGGTTTAGGGACTGGCAAGTGGGTACACTTGCCCAGTCAACATGGCATTACCAGACTGCCCACAGGCTCTGCAATGGCAGGCCTGAGACACACTTTACACGCTGCTCCGGTGGGTGGCACAACCAGTGCTGCAAGCCCACCAGCAGCATTTGATTTACAAGCCCTGGGCACACGCAGTGCACTGTACTAGGGTCTGACAGTAAGCCAAACAAGCCAATCATGGAGTCACTAATCCATACATCAATTTACCATAGGGAGCACTTGCACTGTGGCACTGAACAGCAGTGGCACAGTGCCCAAAAGCATCTAAAACCAGCAAAAACATAAGAGGCAACAGCAAAAAATGGAAGGGAGAGCCACGCCAATGGTGCCAGGTCTAACACGTGTCCCCTCCAGCTGAAATGTGGGGAGAACTACCCTACCTCCGGGGAGTTCTCATCACTAAGGCGGAAAAATCTGGACAGACCATCAGCATTGGCGTGTTCTGTACCAGGGCGGTGTTCCACCGTAAAGTCCATCCCCTGTAGGGATATGGACCACCTCAACAGCTTTGGATTCTCACCCCTCATCTGCATCAGCCATCTGAGGGGCCTGTGGTCTGTCTGAACCCGGAAGTGAGTCCCAAACAAGTATGGTCTCAACTTCTTCAGTGCCCAGACCACAGCAAATGCCTCACGCTCAATTGCACTCCACCTCTGTTCCCGTTGAAGTAACCTCCTACTGATGAAGGCTACCGGTTGGTCTAGGCCCTCCTCATTAATCTGTGATAGAACAGCCCCCACACCATGCTCTGAAGCGTCTGTTTGCACAATAAACTCTTTTGAGAAGTTGGGTGCCAGGAGCACGGGCGCCGTGCACATGGCAGTCTTCAGGGCATCAAAAGCTCTCTGACAGGTGTCAGTCCAAATCACTCTCTTGGGCTGCTTCCTGGAAGTCAGCTCTGTCAAGGGTGCAACAATGCTGCCATACCCCTTGACAAACCTCCTGTAATACCCAGTGAGTCCTAAAAAGGCTCTCACCTCTGTCTGGGTCTTGGGGGGGTTCCCAAGTCAGGATGGTTTCAATCTTGGGTTGTAGGGGCGCCACCTGGCCGCTCCCAACCTGGTGTCCCAAGTACACCACGGAACCCTGCCCGATCTGGCCCTTACTCGCCTTGATCGTGAGGCCTGCTCTCTGCAGCGCCATCAACACTTCCCAGAGGTGGCGCAGATGTTCTTCCCAACTGGCGCTGAACGCTGCAATGTCATCCAGGTAGGCGGCACTGAACTCTTCCAGTCCAGCCAACACCTGGTTGACCAACCTCTGAAAGGTGGCAGGGGCATTCTTCATCCCAAAGGGCATAACCCGGAATTGGTAGTGCCCATCTGGTGTGGAGAATGCTGACCTCTCTCTTGCCCCATCAGTCAAGGCGATCTGCCAGTACCCAGACGTTAAATCAAACGTGCTGAGGTACCGGGCAGCCCCTAACCGATCAATGAGCTCATCAGCTCTGGGGATGGGGTGCGCGTCAGTCCTGGTGACTGAATTGAGCCCTCGGTAGTCCACACAGAACCGCAGTTCTGGTGAGACACCCGGTGCGGCAGCCTTTGGGATCAAGACCACTGGGCTGGCCCAAGGACTGTTAGAGGACTCAATCACCCCCAACGCAAGCATCTTGGAGACCTCCTCCTTGATGCAAGCTCTCACCCTGTCAGTCACCCTGTAAGTTTTGTGCTTGACAGGAGGACTGTCCCCAGTGTCTACATCATGGACGCACCAATCAGTGACATTGGGAATCAGGGAGAACAGGTCAGAAAACTGTCCCAGCAACTGGTGACAGTCATTCTGCTGCTCAGGGGTCAGGGTGGAAGAGAGGTTCACTCCATCCACTGACCCATCTTGCTCTGTTGCAGACAGGAGGTCAGGAAGAGGTTCAGTCTCCTCCTCCATTCCAGCATCTGTTGCTAGGAGCATGCCCACTTCGGACCTCTCTAAGTGGGGCTTCAGGCGGTTGACATGCAGGACCCGCAAGGGGTTCCTGGGAGACCGCAAGTCCACCAAGTAGGTAACCGGACTCTTGCGCTCCACCACCTCAAATGGTCCGGTCCACTTATCCTGGAGCGCACAGGGCTCCACTGGGGCCATGACCCACACTTTCTGACCAGGCTGAAGCTCAACCAGAGTGGCATTCTGGTCGTACCACCGCTTCATCTCCTCCTGGCTGGCTTCCAGATTCGCCTCAGCGAGTTTTCTGAATCGCCTAGTTTGGTTCCTAAAGGCCAGCATGTAGCTATATACATCCTGGGGAGGTTTCCTGGGAGATTGCTCCCAGCCTTCTTTGACCAAACTCAAAGGTCCTCTCACGGGGTGTCCATAGAGAAGCTCAAAGGGACTGAACCCTAGAGATTTCTGTGGCACCTCACGGTAAGCAAAGAGAAGGCATGGTAAGAGGACGTCCCACTTACGCCTCATGGGTTCCTCAAGACCCATAATCATGCCTTTGAGGGTCCGGTTGAATCTCTCAACCAGCCCATTACCTTGGGGGTGGTAAGGAGTGATGAACTTGTAGGTTACACCACACTCCTGCCACAGGGACTTCATATACTTGGAAATGAAGTTGGTACCTCGGTCTGACACCACCTCTCTGGGAAACCCCACGCGGGAGAAAATCCCCATCAGTGCACGTCCCACCACGGGGGCCGTCACTGTCCTGAGAGGGATGGCTTCCGGGTACCGGGTGGCATGGTCCACCAAGACCCGGATGAACCTGTTGCCCATGGCTGTCTTGGGATCCAGAGGCCCCACAATGTCAATGCCCACCCTTTCAAAGGGGGTGCTGACCACAGGGAATGGCTGGAGAGGAGCCTTGCGCTTCCTCCCACTCTTTCCACTTGCCTGGCAAGTCTGACAGGTCCTGCAATGAGTGTCTGAACCCTTGCGCATTTGGGGCCAATAAAAATGGGTGACAAGCCTTTCAAAGGTCTTGTCCTGCCCCAAATGTCCTGCTAAAGGCACATCATGAGCCAGTCCCAGTAGGAAGGCTCTGAAGCACTGGGGTACCACCAGCACACGGGCTGACCCAGGCTCAGCAACCTTAGGCTCACTATACAGGAGACCATTCTCCCAGTAGATCCAATGTGATCCAGACTGATCACCTGCTGCCTGGTTTGCAGCCTGCTGCCGCAAACCCACAAGAGAAGGGCACTTGTTCTGCTCCTCACAGAACTCTTCCCTGGAGGGACCTCCTTCCTGCTGCCAATGGGTCAGCTCAGGCAGGTCTTCCAGTTCAGCAATCTCTTCCCCAGTAGGCTCCAGGGCATCCCCCTCCGGGTCCGCCTCCTCCTGGGCCGTGGAAACCTCAGGGCCGGTTTCCCGGGCCCCCTACCTCTTCTCTTTAAGGCAGGCACCTGGGCCATTTTCTCAGGCTCCAGGTCCTCTTGAACACCCTTACTGGCTGCCATAGACCGAGTGGTCACGCAGGCCCACTCAGGCAAACCCAACATCTCTAAATGAGCTCTCCGCTCCACCTTAGCCCAAGGGGAGCTCTCCAAATCGTTACCTAACAGACATTCAACAGGCATGGCTGGCCTCACAGCTACTTGAAGAGTCCCTGAGACCCCCCCACTCAAAGGGAACCTGTGCCACCTTGCAGTGGCTCTCTGTGTTGTCAGCGGCAACAACTGGGTAAAATGCATTTGGGACTACCTGCTCTTCAGACACCAACCGACAACTGACAGCTGTCACACTGGCTCCGGTGTCTCTAAGAGCTTCCACCCTCTTGCCATTGATGGTCACCCACTGCCTGTATTTTTAGTGTTATCAGGCAGCTGGGTCCTGGGGACCACCTCACAGTCTCCTAAAGAGACAAGGGACATCTCTGCGGGACCCCACCCACCTTGGGCACCCATCTCCTCCCCCAGGGCTACACTAGCCAACTGCCGGGGTGGTGCACCAGTGGGTGCTGTCTTCCCATACAAGGGACATCTAGCATCATAAGAACAGTGGCCTACTAGACCACACTTAAAACAGGTCTTGGGCACCTTGTGAACAGGCTTATCTGTTGGGGCCACTGCCTTCTTCTCAGGGGAGGCTGGGAACCTTTCCCTTGGTTCCCTTGGGGATTACTTTGGGGCCCTTTCTGGAACTCCCTCTGTTTACCCTTGTCCCCCACTCTTCTGCTGGGGACCCTGCCCACCTTTGGCGAAGTCTCCCACATGACCCTTCTGGACCCGGGTGCTCACCCAGCGGTCTGCCTCCTCAGCAAGCTTCCTAGGGTTAGTCAGCTTGCTATCAATAAGATGCTGGCGTAGCTCTGGAAAACAGTTATTTGACAAGTGCTCCCATGCAAGCAAATCATAGAGCGCCTCAAAATTATCCACTTTGCTACCCTTCACCCAACCATCCAATGCTCTGCAAAAGAAAGACACATATTCCACCCAAGTGGTAGACTCCAGTTTTCTGCAATTTCTAAACCTTTGTCTATATAGCTCTGGGGTCAAACCAAATCTGGGCATTAGGGCTCCCTTCATGTGGGTATAGGACATTTGCTCCTCTGTAGGCAAATCCAACAAAGTGTCCCTCCCATCACTAACAAAGCGGCCCCACAACCCCGCTCCCCAATCCTTCTCAGGGACCCGGTGGGCCAACATTGCAGCTTCATAAGCCCTAAACCACTGACCAATATCCTCATTCTTGTGGAAATCTTTAACTACATCTTTGGGAATGTAGGTTCTTGCTTCTACATGCACTGGCGGTGTGCTGCCACCAGAGGGAGGAACCTCTAACTTCTTGGCCTTGAGTTCCCATTCCCTCAATCCTCTCTCATGCTCAAAATGCATTCTCTTTTCCTCTAAGGCTAACTTCTTCATTTCTAACTCCATCCCAAGCTCTATTTTCTTGCTCTCTATGTCTTTCTGACCATCCATTTTGAGCCTAGCTAGCTCCAATTTATGCATCCTCTCCCTTGCTCTGTCCTCCAGCTCTCCTGGGGACAACCCTTTGGAAGAAACACTGCTGCCCGCCCCTGAAGGTGCTTTCCCTCCAGTTGGGCCCACTGGCCCCTCAAGGTGCTCATTTAAATCCTCTACCTCCGTTACTGGCTCCTCAGGATGCTCACTGGCATTCCTAGATTCTACCCAGGCCCTCAGCGCCTTTTGGTATTCCTCTTTCCTTGTGAGGCCTTTCACAGAGATTTTAAATTTCTTGCACAAAGCTTTGAGATAAGGCACAGTGTAAGTATCAATTCTCTCTTCTTCCAAAACAATGTCTACAGATACTATGGATGCTGTCTTGCTCATGGTAGCAAAAAGACTGGCAGTTCTCAAGAATCAAAAATAGAAAAGAAGTTCCAAGGAAAAAAATTCTCAAAAAGTATGTGGTTGCGTTATGGTCTGCACTCACTAGTAGTGTACACCAATCACTGTATATGAATCACAAATGCAAGTCCAAATCCTCACCGCTGACCACCAATGTTAGATTTGGGGGTCTCTAGTTGGCATAGGTAGGTACCTGTGACAAATAGGGACCCTTGCGTCTAGTCAGGGTGAGGGGCTACACTCCTAAAATAACCCCTGCTCACCCCCTTGGTAGCTTAGCACGAGCAGGCAGGCTTATCTCAGAGGCAGTGTGTAAAGCATTTGTGAACACATACAGTAATACAGTGACAACACTACAGATGGACACCACACAGGTTGTATTATAAAAATAGTATTTTTATATAGACTTAACACAAGACCAAACGACAAAAATCCACAATACTGTACTCAAAAATAGACTTGAAAAGGTTATAAAATAGTTCAGTTCTCTCAAGTTGTAGATGCGACACTTTACTCTCAATGTACCTTGAATGCGTAACGGAAAGAAAACAAAAGGGTCGCAGGGAAGTTGATGCGTCGGTTCCGTACACTCAGGGAGTGGATGCGTCGGTTCCTTACTGCTGCGCAGGGAGTTGATGCTCGCTTCCTTACTGTGTGGGGAGTTGATGCGTCGGTTTCTTACTGCTCTCCGGTGCGATGCGACAGATGGCACCTCGATGCGATACTCTTCTCTGGTGCGATGCAATAAAAATGGCGTCTTGGCTGCGATGCGACAACGTTGGTGCGATGCGTGCACGCCCGACGTCCGTGCGGCGACTCGATGATCTTGGGAGCCGCGACAGGCCCTGCTACGCGCTTCTCCGGTGATGCGACGATGTCCTCTGTGGCAGCGTCCCGCTTCTCCGGCGATGCGCCGTGCTTCGGCGATGCGATGATGACAGCGGCAGCGGCGTCTCGCTTCCTCGGCGATGCGATGACAGCGGCTGCAGAGGCGACACGCTTCTCGTTGTTGCGTCGCGCTTCCAGCTCCCAGCGACACGCAGTCTCTCAGAAGGCCCAGCACAGCAGCAGGCACTTCAATTCCCAGCAAGGGAATTCAGGGGGGAGCTGGTTGGTGAAGTCTTGTATCCCTGAGACTTCAGGCAGGAGGCAAGCTCTAGTTCAATCCCTTGGAGATTCTTCTTCAAGTTGATAGAAAGCACACTCAGTCCTTTTCTCCTTTCTTTGGCAATGAAGCAACCACTGCAGGCCAACCCCCAAACACACAGCACAGGGGTAGTCTCCTCCTTCAGCTTCCTGGTTCTTCTCCTCAGCAAAGGTTCGTCTTGATTCCCAGAAGTGATCTAATTTCCTAGGGGTCTGGGTCCCCTTTTTATACACAGTTTCTCTTTGTTCTCTGAAGGCAGAGAGGCCTCTGCCTAGTCCAAAACCAGTTCTGGTCAGTCCTGGAGCACTTTGTTTTTCTGACTCCTTCTTTCCTTTCAGAATGTGGGGCAGAGTGCTCAGCCGCCCAGCAGGAGGTGGAGCCAGCATTGTGGAAGGCAGGCACAGCCCTATTCAGACCCAGGTGCAACTCCTCCCTCCACTCTGGATGCAGATCTTTCTATTCAGCCCTGCGCTGCCTCACCCTGTCTCCTGTAGCCACCCCTAGCCCCTGTCACTCAATCTCCAGACAAGGAATACACAACCTAGCAGAGGCAGGCTTGGATAGTTAGGCAAGAAAATACCTACTTTCTAAAAGTGTTATTTTCAAACACAGAATGTTAAAACCAACTTCACTAAAAGATGTATTTTATCATTCTGAGTTCAGGCGTACTAAACTCGAATTTCTACCTGGTTCCCTGAGTCAGTTAGGATTATAAGATGTAATCATCTAACTGCCCATTCTGGCCTATGGGGAACAGGTAGCCTTGCAATAGTGAAACACGAAAATGGCTGTAATTCACTATTAGGACATGCCACACACACCAGGGCAAGTCCTACCTTTTACCTACAATGCACCCTGCCCTTGGGCCTACCTTAGGGGTGACTAATATGTATAAAAGGGAAGGTTTAGGGACTGGCAAGTGGGTACACTTGCCCAGTCAACATGGCAGTACCAGACTGCCCACAGGCTCTGCAATGGCAGGCCTGAGACACACTTTACACGCTGCTCCGGTGGGTGGCACAACCAGTGCTGCAAGCCCACCAGCAGCATTTGATTTACAAGCCCTGGGCACACGCAGTGCACTGTACTAGGGTCTGACAGTAAGCCAAACAAGCCAATCATGGAGTCACTAATCCATACATCAATTTACCATAGGGAGCACTTGCACTGTGGCACTGAACAGCAGTGGCACAATGCCCAAAAGCATCTAAAACCAGCAAAAACATAAGAGGCAAAAGCAAAAAATGGAAGGGAGACCCACGCCAATGGTGGAGAGGTGTGGTGCAGCGGCCAGGGCAGCTGACTTCGGAGCACAGGGTTCACGGTTCGATCCCCGGCTCCGGCGGCAGCTCAGCTCAGCACCATGTGACTCTGGGCAATAGCTCACTTAATTTCCACGACGGCCCCCAGCGCCTTGAGACCCGTAAGGGTGAGTAGCTGCGCTATATAAAAACGGACTTACATTTCTTACATGGTGCCAGGTCTAACACCCACCATTAAAGTAATTAAGGAGTGTGAGTGATATCCTGGTGTGTGATGAACCTGTATCCATCTCCTCGCCCCAGTCGTTCACTGAACTCCACGATAAGAGTGGTAGATCAGTCTATGACCCCAATGTTTTTCTGATCAGCTTGTTACTTTGGAGAAATGACAGAAAGAAATTTTGTTCAGCCAGCTGTTCATTCGGAAAGAGGCTGAATTTCTCCTGCTCTCTGTCAGTGTCCAGATTGTATTTATTTCTTGAAAACCAATGCATTTCAATCAACGGTGCTGTGTAAAAGAGAATTGTTATGGTTGTCGGAGACCAATTATGATATGATAGGCATTCATAGTCTTTATGGCAACATTCTATTGATATTCTTTAGCGTGTAAGTCGGCACTCTTCCTATTGGGGCCCTTTACTGGTGAATGATGCATTTCATACACATGAATGGCACCAACAGCTAATATCGTTACCAAAACGCAAACCAGTGGTATGTAGAATATCTTTCTCAGCATTGTTCTTGATAAACTTCTTTTGGGGCCCACATGGCAGCCGTTCCAGGCCTATGTACAACTGCACTTGATGGGTCAATAAAGGTCTTCACCATCGCAATGGATGGCAGAGGTCACCAGTACGTACCAGCTAGTAGTCCGGGGGCACTGTATCAGATACCATCCTGTTGGTTTGACCACCAAGATGCACTTTAGCACGTCGTCTTTCTCTCCCTATGCTTAGTCTATATCAAAATATGTGACATTTAGGCCAGCAGCTTGGTCTGAGTCTATCTCTAATGTGTCCAGTATCTCACCCAGTGTTTGTTGGTGTTTTCCGCAATTTTTACTGTCTTTATTCCAGTAGCAGTAATTGTTGAACAGGTACGGACCTGCCCGTTGTAAGAGTAGGTGGTTATTTCCGGTATTGACTGTGTTGGGGCTGAGCTCTCTCCAGTTGCTTGTTTTTCTCCTGGTTTCAGCCCAAAATGTTCTATTATATCTTTTAATCGTTCTTCCTTTTGTGTGACCTCAGGATGTATAGTGCTATTGTGTTTGTGGTAGATGATGGCAGCGTTGCTAGTGGAGGCCTGTTTTTCTGATGCTGCGCGTAAATCCAGTTCTTTTTGGTGCATTTAACAGCAGTCTGCGTGGCCAACAGGACTTGTTCTGGGCCCTTCCACCGAGGCTGAAGACAGTTGGATCTCTGGATGCTGCGTATCAGCACCCAGTCACCGGGCTCAAAGCTGTGCCCAGTACCTTGCAGAGGCTTCAGCAAGGCCACCTTCACCTGCCGGTTAATAGAAGCAAGGCGTTTAGTCAAGGCAAAACAATAGTCTCTCATTAGTTATTTTGACATAGAAGTTGTCAGTTCTCTTTTTGTAACACCCCCAGGCTGTCATTGGTCTGCCAGTTACTATTTCGTGGAGGCTTAATTATGTTCTTGCATCAGGGGTGTTTCTCATGCTCATGAGTGCAATCGTCAAAGCATCCATCCATTTAAATTTTGCGTCTGCACATATTTTTGCAATCTTATTCTTGAGCATGCCATTCTTTCTTTCTACCGCACCCTCTGCTTCTGGCTGATAGGTGCAGTGAAGCCTTTGGCTCACCCCTAGAGCTTTACACACCAGTTCCATTTTTTTTCCCCCTGAAGTTTTATATAGCGCAAACTTGACCCGAAATCAGGTATCGGAGCACTTTACATGAGCACCAGTTGCGTTACATGAGGACTCATTCATTTTTGTTAGGCACGGGGAGATTAAGTGATTTGCCCAGAATCACAGGATGTTGAGCGTCGTTGCCGAGACTCGAACCCGGTTCCACAGATTTGAAATTGACCGCCCTAACCGTTAGGTTACTGCCTCTCCCCATGACCTTGTTAGAAAAATGGGACCCATTGTCTATCCGGACCACCTTTGGTATACGAGATCTCGATACTAAGTCTTTCACTAAGCACTTTACTGTTGCCATTGCATTGTTCACTTCCACTGCATATGCTTGTATACATTTTGAGAACGTACACAGTACTACAAGAATGTACCTGTATTTATTCATTGCTGGCATCTCAACATAGTTGAGCTTCAAAGGGCATTGTTGGCTGTACGAAGTGGCCCTAAGGCACTGGAGCTGTTTTTCCCACATTATGCCGAACACACGCCATACAACTCTAGCACACTTCTGTTGCATAATTCCTGATGTTCTTGTTGACCGAAAACATAGTCGTACAGCTCACCAAGCCATCCCTACCAATGTGTGTGGGGCTGTGCATCGTTACTGTCATTGGGTGGAGATACTTGTCAGGCAGCATGTACGGTATTCCGGCTTTGTCCATTCAGCACCCATTCAAATGTATGCCAGTCACAGACCATTGTTTTTGTTATTCCGTAGTAGCATCTTTTTGTATTTCTCCTAACCTTTCAACGTCATATCAATAGTCATATCAATAGTCATTTTTAGGTAGCGCGCATGCACCGTCTTGGAGACATTCTATATTCACTCTATGGGCTTTCATCACGCCCATCGCTTTTCATTGGTTCCTTCCTGTGCCTTTTAAAATTACTTTCTTTTCATTGGTGAAAAGTTGCTATTTGTCCCGCCTTTGGGTGTGTGTTTCACTTTCACGGCTACTGTCCCTGTTACATGCCCCCCACTCTTTGGTTTGTTTTGCGCACTCTTTTACTGTCTTTGAATTGGTCCTGCACTTTCCCCCCCCGCCGCTTTCCTTCCATTCGTGGCATCCGCACCATTTATTGTGAGCCTCCGATTGCTCGGTCAGTGGTGTGAAGTGATTACTGTGAGCTCCTGCTGTCACATGTTTTCCTCGTGTTCGTTCGCACCCTGGGCTATCTTGTGCTTTCGCCTTCCGCCCTTCTCTTTGGCTGTGCGCCATCAGGTGGTGTTCCTCGGTGCTCCTCCCATCTGTGTGCCCTCCTCTCCCTGCGTGCCTGTAGAGGTATATAATCACTTTGTGCCGATCCCCTCCTTCCCCCCCAAACCTGCTTTTCCCATTTTTGTGTTTCTGACCGTCACCGTGATAAACACTTCTCCGTCTGAAAGATACATTTTAGGTATGGAGTACAGGAGTGGAATTTAATAAAATATCTTCTTGTCCATGGGACAAGTTGCTTCATAAAACTACTAAAACAAATTCCAATTGTCCCTTTGGTACCATGTGGTGCGGCAACAAATTATGGCAGCAATCTCATTATATAAGAGCTCTGATACTAGCCTCTCTGATTATGCCAGAGCTCATACCATAGTAGGGTTTGAATACTAGCAATTCCCCTGTTTTTGCCACCTTTCCACAGATCTACATACGGGGGCTGGAGGTAGCCGTAACCAATAGTTCCCCATGGTTGCAATGCCCTTTTGAGTCTGTTATGGGTTTTCGTCAGCTTGTCTCTAATATTTTCCATACAGAGAAAGGTTGGAAATTTACTCCTTACAAGGGCAGAAGTAAAACTTCTTCCAGGTTTGGGAAAAAGACAGGTTGGTAGGAAAGTGAACTTGTTACAGCGCAACAGATTTTCGCATGAGGATAGCTACACATGATTATTTGTCAGTGCTAAAATGCAGTTCACAAATATTTTCTAGGAGTATGACTTCCTGACCTACTTCTGTAAATTCTTCTGAATTTATGAAAGCAATCAATCTGCAGTCCTGCAAGGACATACACCATAGGTGCACTTTTGTGACTTTCTTTAAGAATTGGGCCCCTATTTAGATCTGGTGTTTTGTTTTTAATAAAATACTCTTTCTCTATCTACCGACTCACTTCACTGTGAGTGAAAACATTCGGCTCTTTCACAAGGAGCATATTGGCACGCAAAGTAGTTTTTAGGTCGAGCCTAGCGCAGCGCGCATGCGTTGCTCTATGCAAGGCTTCTTGTTAGTACTCTAAAGTACTCCGTGTGCGTCTGACTCCTCCCACACATAGGATTGGCTTTTGCGTGTGTCTTTCAATAATGAAAGCACGCAAATGGCTAAAGGCGGGTGCATGTCCCACCTCTTCTTTTAATGTTCACTCCCACAGCGTTTTGCTCTCGGGAGCGAGCAGCGGTGCGCAGGGTGGCAGCTGCATTCCTAGTGGGTCAGGTTACTATCTACCGCCGTGCTTTCTCTTTCGCTTGCAATCTGGTCTTTTACTGCCAGCGCCTACGTAGTTTTATCTTTCTTTTTGACATTGCTCCGATACTTTTCACTTCCGATTTTCTTTCTTGTTTTTTTTTCTTTTTTTTTTCGTGTACACGCAACACCTAGCACTTCCATCATGGCACGCCGTGCTTTCGAGGTTCTTGCTGCGCCCATTTCACAAGCACCGTGCTTTTACTACTTGTTTTTCATTGAAATATCGCACACACGCCTTGTTAACAAGACTAGCACAGTTACTTTCTTTTTTTTTTTAAAGTTGTGTAATTTGGAACGCGCAATTTTTCTTAACAGCGCATTCAAATGGAACAGTCAAGCACCTTATTCAGACATGTCACCTCCATGGTTTCCTTGCTTTCCATCGGGGCGGGGAGGCATTCTTTCAGCAAAGCACATGGCCATGCAGCAGCTAGCCCTGCTCCCAGGCATCGACACGGAAGATGGATGCCCGCCATGGTCCCGGTGTCTCTGGTGCAGGCACGCTCTCAACAAGGCGCTGCTTCCTTCCAGTTCCCTTAATCTTGCCGTGCTTTCCCCTAACAACACCTCCCTCAGCTTGTTTTTTTTTGGTTATTAACAAAATGCACTGAATTATATCTTATTGTATTACATTATATTAACTATGTATTATTATTTGTGTGTTTTCTGTGATCACGTTTGTTTTTTTAATCGTTAGTTAATTGTTAAACTGAGATTTGTTCTATGTATATTATTTTTCGTACTCCGCTTATATCGTGTGCACTTTTGCTTAATGGGCAAAACACGCTTATTCAACTGCATCTTGGTTAAATGTGGGCACTACCCCACAGTTTGCTGTGTGTTTTCGACTCGCCTTTCTTGCAACCAAAGGATGAAACTATAGTATTTCTATTCTGTCTCTTATTTTAAGAGGTGTCTCTTTCACGTCTGGGTGTTTGTCTCTTTTCAGTATTCATGCTACGCCTATGCTCCCATCCACCATCGAGGTCAAGGGCAAAACAAACCCAATTTTTTTTGCGATTAATCACTTATTGCGACCATTTTCACTGTAGGTCGCTCCATTAAATGGCGCAACAAGAACCTGATCCAGGAAAAGGAAATGAGTAGGGTGATGCTCCCTGTGGCACATGATTGTTTTATTTTAGGTTCCTTTGGGCACACTTTTATTTATTGTTTGCCTGAGCTCGTGTATCAGCCCGGCGCTCTCATGTTTCCAACAGTATTTGCATTTTGATAAAGTTTTATTTTTTTTGTTCGTGAACACGCGACACCTAGCACTCCCAAGCCTTCTCCTCCTCCTCCCAAACCATCTCCTCCTGTCTCACTAACCCAAGTCATCTCCTCCTGTCGCACCCACCCACAAACTATCGCCTCCTGTCGCACCCCCAAAGACATCTCCTCCTGTCTCACTCCCCCAGCCATCTCCTCCTGTCTCATCTCCCAGTCATCTCCTACTGTCTCACCACCTCCCCTAGCCATCTCCTCCTGTCTCACTCTTCGGTGCCGTTTGCCAGTGGCATGTAAAGTAACAGTTGATGTTGTTGCGCCAAGGATATTGTGCTGCATAACTAAATACTTATAAGGTCCCAAAAGCGAGACCTATTGGCTATGCCAATGCTTGTTTCCAGTGACGGGAACCACTGTGGCAATGTTTGTTTTTTGAGATCAAAAATATTTTTGCTTTTGCCAATTTTTGTTATAAGGATGAGGGCTTGGCAGTTCCCTCAACAATAAAGTTTTACATAACCCATGTAAAAACAAGACACGCCTTGAAATAACCAAAAGGCGGACCACCAATGTCATACCTATTGGCTTGGCCAATGCTTGTTTATTTTCATGTATCCTATAATATTTTTGCAACTGTTTACACTGATTTTCCATTATGAATATTTGGGGGAAATACTAGCATGCCATGCATCAACACATTTTGCTAAACCATGGTTCAATGAAATGGTACCTAGAATTTTTCACATTCGCTTAGTAAAATGTTTTTTTCCTAGTTGCATTCTTTTTAATGAACATTTTATTTTGAAAGCAAAGAATCATCAATCTTGCTTTCAAGTTTTTGCATATATTTGTACCTAATCAGAGAGCATCCCAGAAGCATTATACTTAGCCATAAATTGTTAACCTTTGCAAACGTGTGTACACATTTTCATACTGGAACCACTGTCAGTAGTGCAGTCTGAACTTAAACGATTTCCTTAGAGCACTCACCCTAATAATAAAGGCCTTGTATTAATGAACCATAAATACAAGTTCGAACAGCATTAACATATGGACACAACTATTACCTTAACTGCAGACAATGCCCTTCCCTGATCAATAATGAGGTAGTGTAATGTGGCAGCCAAAGGCTTTGTGCTGCAGGGGGTTGGGCCTACTTGTCCCAAGGACAAAATAAACCTGAAAACTTAATGTCCTTGACCCCAAAAAATGTCCTGGGAGTCAGGCTATAGGAATTCCATATCTCTGACGGACACATTAAGTGATTTGCCCAGAGCCTACTGCGGAGACTCAAACTCGGTTCCCCAGCTTCAAAGTTTGCCTCTCTAGCAGTAAAGCCACATCCTCTCTATATTTATATCTGTGATTCCAAACAAATAATTTTAAAACTTTAAGGCATTGTGAAGGGCGTTTGTGTTTTTGAACAGCTGAAGAAAGGCAACAATACCGTTTTTTTCTTTCAACATACACAAGCACGATATCGTCCTTCTTTTATGTCTCCAGTTTTCATGCTCAGTTCATAAGGGCTCATTCTTCGTAGCATTTATAGCCATGCCCTGTCGTCCCCTTCCGTTCTGTTGTGGGATGTGGCAGTGCTGACATCATTTGTGTCGCTTTTGAAGTGGTGGTATTCAGCAACAAGCCAGCCTTTCAGAAGTATGCCCTCCACCTCAGTAGTAAGGGATTTGTGAATTTGAAAATCGGTGCATGTGTTTGAAAGCTATGCTCTCCACAACGTGGGTGGCAGGTTTTGCTACCATGTAATGTATTGTAGTTGGCTATCCGCACGTGTAGGGTTCGTGTGCGGTCACTTGGAAAATGTTCCCATTGTTCTTTCATTTGAACCACGGATAGTATTGAATTCCTAATAACCTACTCAATCAGAAAGGTCTAATTACAAAGTTTGAAATGTTATTGCTTTGTTATTTGTGTTGTAGTGAAAATGTATTTTTCGAGCCGTGCCACCCCCTGCATCTGTAAACATTCAAAGCTTTAGTCAGATGTTAAAAGAAGAGTAACCGAAAATGCAGTCATGAAGTGCTTTCAACAGTGTTTAAATAAAACAAGCATTTGCAATGCAATAGGTCTCGCATTTACGCGAGTTTAAGCTATAGGCATTGTAAATGACAATGCCTTTTATTTATGTTTTAAAAACGAAAACAAAAATAAAAGGCATTGTTATTTGCAATGTCAATAGCTGAAACTCGCGTAAATGCAAGACCTATTGCATTGCAAATGCTTGTTTACCAGTGACCACAGGAATATCTTTCAAAACCCTTTGCTTTCCCTTTGCAATCCATGGACTGGGACCTGGCGTCTTACAAGTCAGAAACTCAGACTATATAACCACAGGAGAAAGGGCAGGTGGAGATTGGCCCCTACTCTCCACAAAACCCACACAGAAGACAGCGGCTTCTCAGTCGAGACTCGCAAACCATGGAATAAACTACCAAAGAAAATCATATGCAATTCAGAAGAACCATAAAGACCTGCCTCTTCCCATAACTAAGGCCACAGGACTAACTGGTTTGTATACGCTGCTTGCGGGCCTGTGGTCACACTTCTTCGCTGTCTAGCACACGCATCAAGTTAGGCTGCATGAAATATTGGAGCGCTCTCTTTGGGCATCTTGTGCAACATCGATAACCAATACTGAAAGCTGGCACTGCCATCAAAACCCTTCTTTCATTCAAGGACCTCAGAAGCACAGACCCTGGTCTGCGAAGCACATTGGGGCATCAACACGATGTAGGGAAGCGCCGTAAAAAATACTGTAATGCAATTTAATCTGTTATAATCAGCCAGTGATAAATTTGGGGAATAAAATGGTGCCAGGGCTCTCGTCAGGAGGCAATGCAGCTTGCACCACGCATTGCCCCTGCCATGCTGCTAATGATAGTAACAACACAACTACTCACCATCACACTCCTCCTACAAGTGTGACAATTCATACTATTCCAAGCCCCCAAAGCTATAAGAACGGCTTGGGCGGCAGGTAATAGTCATTGTTAATGTACATTGAATGAATAACTACCTGTTGCTGTGGTCATCTCTAAATGAGTCAGACATCGGCACTTTGTGGCAGACTGTCACAAGCACGGGTGCCAGCACCGGAAACCATCGGCTCAAATTAAGCACTGTAATCAGCAGAACCAACAACGCATTCAAGTAAAAGGCATACGCGCCATTAGACCTCTCCCATCACATGCCTTAGGCCCAGGAACATCAGACTACTCTGGTCACTCACACGCAACATTAATACAGTTCCCGCAGATGTCACTGTGCACTCCCTATATTCCTAGACCAGGCACTCTCCCGTGGAGTGACATCCTACCTGTCTGCTAATGCACGTCCCTTCAAGAGCAGTCCCACTGGCCTGCAGAGTTTTTTTCAGCCAGCAGCACGGAGCATGTTGCGGTTCTAGTCCCACTTTTATAATTTGAAAAGTGAAACTACAAGTCCCAACATGCTTCGTGCTAAGGAATGAAATCCTTGAACCCCCGATGCTCGCATTTATGCAATGTGCCCAGTTTGGCAACATAATGCATTTCCAATCCTACCTCACGGTGGTGGCATTTCCCAGCCCATGATGGGAACACGAGAGACTTGGACGGCCAGGTAAGTATATAACAGAAGAACTTACACCACAGTGACAGGACAGAGAGAGGGAAAGAGAACAGCTGTTAAAATATGCACCCCCTGAGTCAGGAGGGCACATTCTCTGTGGCTTTGAAATGCAAACACAGACCCAGGGGTGCCGGAATCGGCATTTGCCCGGTCACGATGACATTTTTGGTCTGCACTTGGAAAAGGGCAGTGCGTCAAACAATTCGACCGCACCATGAGGGGCGGCCCAGCCTGCCCAAAACACTCTAGATCCGGATGCCTGGCTGTGTTACGGACGCTAGCGCCTCCCGCTCCCGTTTTCTTTTCTTGTACGCCGTTGCCATGCCAACCCAAAGGGCAGAAGAATAACTAATAAAGCCTGCTCTCTGTCGCCATGGCAATCTCAAACTCTCGCCGCCGTCACAGGCCTCCGTGTTCAGTGGTCTGTTCTGAAGAGGCATTGATTGGGGTCGGGGCTTCAGTCCCGAGGAGCCTGGACTGAAGACCCAACTACCGCCTTATGCAAACTAAGAGTCTCCCGCGGTACTTCAGTCACTATGGACCACAGCATAATGCACTCGTGCAGCAGGCAGGATGAGGGGACAGGAAGAGGCGTTGGGGCCAGAGCTGCAGCTATGGAGCCAGGTTCCAATCTCGGCGTCGGCTCAACATCCTGTGACTCTGGGCAAACCGCTTAATCTCCCCTGCCTACCAAAACTAGGCGAGCAGCTCAGCTGTGCTCAGTCGCTCTGGAGTCTTGTAACAAACAATGCCAATGTTGCTCATGCAGACATTCTGGCTAACTTCATCGTGGTCATGACAAAAGATACTTATCTCTGTTTATACATCGTACATGACAACAATTACCACTAGAAAAACCACTAACTTCGGGGTTTGGAGCAGCATGCTGACCTGTGTAGAGGGCTTCAGCGACTCTTCAGGGGCAGTGCGCGTGACGTGAATTAAATTATATTTAACGTGGCTGAATGTCCTTTTCTTCCAGGTTTTAGGGACAAAAAAAATATCATACAAATTAAGAACAAGCACGGAATCGAAACCTGTGGTGCGCGCGCACCACAGAGGAGCCGAACGCGGAAATCGAAACCAGTGGTGCGCGCGCACCACAGAGGAGCGGGGGGGGCGAGGGAGCCTGTCGTCTGTGCCGCGCGCTGATGCGCGTCCTAGTCACAGACGGGAATGGGCGGAGCAAAGGCGGGACATGCGCCCGCCTTTGCCCAATTGCGTGCCGTTATTTAAAAAAAAAAAAGCACGCTACAGCCAATGTGGGCTTCCGAAAGCAAAACCACACACACGAGCGTGTGGTTAGCTTTCTGAAGCCCATACAGGAGGTCATGCGCTGCGCGAGCAGGGCTGCGCACTGCAACGCTAGGCACGAGACCTAAAAAAACAGCTTGTGTGCTCAATCATGCCCTCTGCCTCCATTAACAGTCTATTTGCATCTTAAACATCTTTCCTTTAGTGGACCATAGCTTTTGAAAGCTACTGCTTTTTCGCAAATAATACTGTTTCGAGTAAGAGTTGCATAACAAGCATTTGCAATGCAATAGGTCTCACATTTACGAAGTTTGAGCTATTGGCATTGTAAATGACAATGCCTTTTATGTTTTGGTTTTTAAAACTTAAATAAAAGACATTGTCATTTACAATGCCAATAGCTTCAACTCGCGTAAATGAGAGACCTATTGCATTGCAAATGCTTGTTTCATCCCAGCTACTTGGCACTGCCCTGCATGGGAATTCCTACCTGGAGAATGACAATGCTGTCCAGAACTGCCCATTCCTTCCTGACTTCATTGACCTTGCATGGCCTCCACTTTTACCCTTACTTTATCAGTACCACAGAATCAGTACTTCGAGGTTATTTTTTGCCCAAATATTCTTCTGGGGGACAGTTCCATGGATTTACAACAGTCAGTAAATCAAGGCCATTACACTACACGTCTTTGCTCATAGGCAGGAACACTGGAATAACGCAATATTGTGGCCGCTGCGTTCTCAGAGTATTTACATATTTTCCACACTTGCCGCATGATTCAGATTTCTGTATCAGTTGCAAACATTGATTCTAGCTCAGATGGATCAAAAGAGGCTTTAAAAAGCATCAGCCGTGGTCCCTCGGGGGGACAGACGCTTTGCAAAGATTAACTGCCACCATTTCGTGGCGGACTGCTGTATTCGGGTGTTAGAGTGCTGCTAATGAGGAGAAACGTTTGCCCAGACAGTACTACTGTGTTGTAAAATAGCAAAATATTGTGACAGAATGTGCCATATTACGCTGCATCATTGCACCTCTTCTGTGTCTGATTACGTTTGTACCTCTCCAGTCCCTGCAGCACCTGTTCTGACCTGGGTCTCAGGCTCTACAACAGCTCTATTGACCTGGTTCTACAGCAGCTCTGCTGACCTGGTTCTCTGGCTCTACAGCAGCTCTGCTGACCTGGTTCTCTGGCTCTACAGCAGCTTTGCTGACCTGGTTCTCAGGCTCTAGAGAGGCTCTGCTGACCTGGTTTTCTGGCTCTACAGCAGCTCTGCTAACCTGGTTTTCTGGCTCTACAGCAGCTCTGCTGACCTGGTTTTCTGGCTCTACAGCAGCTCTGCTGACCTGGTTTTCTGGCTCTACAGCAGCTCTGCTGACCTGGTTCTCTGGCTCTACAGCAGCTCTGCTGACCTGGTTCTCTGGCTCTACAATGGCTCTGCTGACCTGGTTCTCAGGCTCTACAGCAGCTTGCTGACCTGGTTCTCTGGCTCTAGAGTGGCTCTGCTGGCCTGGTTCTCTGGCTCTAGAGCAGCTCTGATGACCTGGTTCTCTGGCTCTAGAGCGTCCCTGCTGACCTGGTTCTCTGGCTCTACAGCGGCTCTGCTGACCTGGTTCTCTGGCTCTACAGCCGCTCTGCTGATCTGGTTCTCTGGCTCTAGAGCAGCTCTGCTGACCTGGTTCTCTGGCTCTAGAGCAGCTCTGCTGACCTGGTTCTCTGGCTCTACAGCAGCTCTGCTGACCTGGTTCTCTGGCTCTACAGCCGCTCTGCTGAACTGGTTCTCTGGATCTAGAGCAGCTCTGCTGACCTGGTTCTCTGGATCTAGAGCAGCTCTGCTAACCTGGTTCTCTGGCTCTTCAGCAGCTCTGCTGACCTGGTTCTCTGGCTCTAGAGCAGCTCTGCTGATCTGGTTCTCTGGCTCTAGATCAGCTCTGCTGACCTGGTTCTCTGACTCTACAGCAGCTCTGCTGACCTGGTTCTCAGGCTCTACAGCCGCGCGCCAAAACCACAAATACCAGACAAGCTGTCGCAATTATGAAAAAAATATAGTGCTTACCGACTAATGAAGGAGACAGTGTAACGCCGCTAGTAAAAGATCCAGTCCTGATGGGCGGTCACAAAAGGAGACAGGGCGGTAACAAGGAGGGACTAAGAATCCTCATTATCAATCGGAAGCCAGCATTTATCATGGACGATGTCGCCAGCCAATGAAAAATATGGGCGGGGCTTCCACACCACTTCTAAAACATACCCTACTACAGCATGCCTCGCAAAGCGAGCAGCGCATGCGCTGCAACGCTAGGCTCAACCTAAAAAAGAGAACCGTGTGTTAGGGGTCCTTGTAAAACGAACCGTTTGAACGCTGTGTTATTTCTGTATTTTGCCTTCTTTTGTGCTTCTCCCCAGACTAAGCCACGATTATAAATAGCATCCCTTGGGGTCGAAAAATTTAAAACATTTTATTTCTTGATGGGCATAATTTAAAGCAAGAGGCTTGTTGTATCACCCTCCAGATATTTCAGGGGCTAGCATGCACAAGTATAAGAAATTATGGAATGAAGATCCCATTGTGCCAATACCTCCAGAGGGAAAAAAAAACAAAAAAAACAGAAATCTCAGCTGGCGGGTTCTATGCAGTGTGGGGGATGGGAACATCCATGTCTGCTGTTCACACATAATTTTTTTACCCAAGTTCTCTCTGGGATAAAGGGGCCTGGTTCTGTGGCCTGGAGCGGCAGCGGTGTTTGTTCATCACTGCGTTTTTAAGACCTTAAAAAAAATCCCCTTCTATAATTTAACTAGTAGTTGTTTCTTTTAGGTGCATTTCACGATATGTCTCTTGCACAAGCGCAGTGGGAACAAAATTGGTGCTTAACATGGCACTTTCTTGTCTTGTTTTTTCCTTTTCGTCTTCTTCTAAAGTGGTTTTATAAAGGTGCTTAGTTTGAAAAAGAAAAAAAAAAAGTGGGCTGCATGGCTAAATACTTACAAGGGCCCAAAGGCGAGACCTATTGGCTATGCCAATGCTTGTTTCTATAGGTACCTGTGTCACAAACATCAGGCTGGAAGTTTCTCTTCCTGTTTCTTCAGCTACCTTGTCAGTTACTTTCTTATGGACATTACACTTTATTATCGCCACTTTCGCAGGGAGAGCTAGAGAATTCAGTAGACTTGTTATCAACATTCCATGTTGTATGTTTTCTCCTTGGGACGTAATGAAACCCCTCCCCTTCCATAGCCTCCGGAATTTGTGTGCAACATTAAATGCATACTGGCTCTCTATGTAGATGTTGACAATCTTACCTACAGCAGCTTGTTCTGATAGTTCCATTATTCTACAGCTTTCAGCTACATTGTGTAATATTGTAACTGCATATGCTGCGGTTGTGCCGTCATCTGTTTAAAGACATGAACCATCCATCCACAGTTCCCCTTCAGCATCGTCAAGTGGCGTGTCCTGCATATCTATTCTGCACTTTGTCTGTTCCTCTTTTCTGTAAATGCAATCATGATCATCAAGCAGCTTTGTCAACCCCCTCGTGAGGTAGTAATGTTTCAGGGTTCAAGACGTATCTGTTTATTTGTGCATGTGGGTTGAATAGACACACTTCATAGTGTGTCAGGCATGGGTTTGTCTCAGATCACTGAATGTAGCACAGAGAGGTGTACTGTGTGTCCCATTAATAATGCTTCTACCTGCTGGAGGGACAGGGCTGCTAGGGCTCTCGCACAGGATGGCGGTGAAAATGCGTGCTTATCAGTGATGGGACCTATGGTATATTTTAATCAATCAATCAATCAATCAGGGAATTGTAAGCGCGCTACTCACCCGTGAGGCTCTCAAGGCGCTGAGGGGGGGGGGTCCGCAGATCTGTTTAGCCGAAGAGCCAGGTCTTGAGGGTCTTCCTGAAGGTGTTCAGGGAGGGGGCGCGTCTGATGTCTGCCGGTAGCTCGTTCCCGGTCTTGGCTGCAATGTGAGAGAAGGATCTTCCGCCTGCTCTGGCTCTGTGGATGCGCGGGGTTTCGGCCAGTGCGAGGTTGCAAGATCGGAGGTTACTTTTGGGTTCGTGGAAGTTGATTCTGTCGTTGAGGTATTTGGGTCCGCTGTTGTGTAGGCGTGAGTGAGGATTTTGATCGTGACTCTTTTCTCCACGGGGAGCCAGTGGAGACTTCGTAGGTGTTGGCTGATGTGTTCGTGTCGGGGGCTGCAGAGGACGAGTCTGGCGGCGGTGTTCTGTATTGTCTGGAGTTTGCGGAGTAGAGACTTGTTGATGCCGGCGTAGAGTGCGTTTCCATAGTCCAGTCTGCTGGTGATGAGTGCGTGGGTGACTGTCTTCCTTGACTCAGGGGGGATCCACTTGAAGGTCTTGCGAAGGGTGTTGAAGCAGCTGGAGGTGACGGCGTTGACCTGTTGGTTCATGGTGAGTGATGAGTCGAGTACGATGCCGAGGTTCTTGACGTGGTCTGAGGGGGTAGGTGGGCTTCCGAGGGCGGTCGGCCACCAGGTGCTGTCCCATGCAGAAGGGGTGGTACCGAGGACAAGGACTTCTGTCTTGGCGTTGAGCTTCAGGCAGCTGTTGGTCATCCAGACTGCGACGTCTTGCATTCCTTTCTGGAAGTTGAGTTTGGCAGTGGTGGGGTCTTTGGTGAGGGAGAGGATGAGCTGGGTGTCGTCGGCGTAGGATACGATGTTGAGGCCGTGTTGTCGGATGATGGCTGTGAGGGGGGCCATGTAGATGTTGAAGAGGGTGGGGCTCAGTGATGAACCCTGTGGGACTCCGCAGGTGATTTTCGTGGGGTTGGAGAGGAAGGGTGGGAGTCTGATCCTTTGGCTTCTTCTGGTGAGAAATGATCGGATCCAGTCCAGGGCTGTTCCTTGTATGCCTGCTTCGTGTAGTCTGGTGACTAGTGTGCAGTGGGAGACGGTGTCGAAGGCCGCTGATAGGTCGAGTAGGATGAGGGCTGCGGAGTGGCCTTGGTCCAGGAGGGTGCGGATGTCGTCTGTGGCGGCGAGTAGGGCGGTCTCTGTGCTGTGGTTGCTTCGGAATCCGGATTGGGACGGGTCGAGGACGGCGTTCTCTTCAATGAATCGTGTCAGTTTCCTGTTGACTGTTTTCTCTGCAACTTTGGCTGCGAAGGGGAGGAGCGAGATGGGCCGATAGTTCTTGAGGTCGGTGGGGTCTGACATGGGGTGTGTACTTAGAATAAACTATCTGTGGGATTCACCAATGTCTTTCTCGAGAGTGGAACCTGTGGGAGTGTAATTTTTGTAAGGGAGTAGTTGGTGGCCCCTGTATCAAGGAGAAATTTTACAGTTGTGCCCTCTACCACCCCTAGTACGTACGGACCCGCATTGTCCACTGGGACAGCAGACTCCTGTACTAATCCTCTCAGGCAGTTCTATGGGTAGTCGTGCTGTACATAGCTCACATCATCAAAAGCCTGATAATCCTAGTCCGCTTGTATCATCTGTGTTTGCTGTGCCCTATTGTCAAAATAGTTCTGACTGTTCAACAGCTGCTTGCTGTGTATGCTGGCTCTGCTTATCTGCTCTATTTGTGCCGCCCCCTCTATTACTTCCCCTCCCTCTCTGCCTGGGAGGCTCTGGGCAATTGCATGCCCAATGGTCTCTACCTCCACAGTTGTAACATGGCTGTGAAGGCAGTGGCCCTGTCTGATACTGCTAGTTGGTACTGTGCTGGGCACCCCGTCCCTGAGGTGGGGCTGACTGCGATATCTGCTGTCCTCCTTTGCCTCTATATTCTCTTTCTCAGCTGCCCCTTTCTCTATTCTGGGGGAATGCCTGCTGCATCAGCACCTTAGTTATGAGCTCTTTGTGTTTCTTTTCCTTCACCTACTCATCCTTCACGTGCATGTCCTCATATTTCGCTTGATGTAATATTTCCGCTAAACTTTAATGTGACCATGTCGGATTATACAGGCAAATCGTCTTCTTTATTGGCACCTGTAAATTTTTCACAAAGTGTGAACTCGGGACATGCTGGGATGTGTCTTCGGTGGGATCAAGCCCACTGCACAATGTGAACACCTTCTGTATTCTGGCAAAATAAACACTGACCTTCTCTCCTGTTTCTTGTTTACTATTACTCAGTTTCTGGTAATCTATTTTTCGTCTGGGTATTTGTTCACTTTGGTCAATATTTTTTTCGAGTAGTTACAGCAGTCCCTCACTCAATCCTCCTCCCTTTCTGTCATTACTGTCCGCTATCGATACAGTCCAATTAATGTTTAATACTGTGTCATCATCATCCCTTATTGGCCTCCATACATCTGGAGGAAGCATAATAGAGAACAACTGGTCAATGTCTGAGGGTCAGTTGTCCTATCCTCAGTGTTATCTCTGTTCTTTTTCACCAACCTTCTGGATCTTCCCTAATGTCTGGGTAATTCACGGAAAAGTTCTGCAACTCTGCCGTCGTCCATGGGACATGCGCTCGCATAATGGGGGCTGTCTTGTGAAACCCTGCTGCTTCTCTTAGGGGCATAGCCTTAGCCAGTGCGATTTTTACCGTCGTTCCCTTTTTCTTTATCCTCGCTTGCAGTGGCTGCGGTAGCTGCGGCTGCCTCCTTTAGTCTTTCCTTCTTTGATTCTTCTCTCTATATTCTCTCCTCCTCTCCTTTTTATTTCCTGTTCTCTCTCTCCTTACACTCATCCCACAGTCGCCTCATGTAGTGCCAGTGCTTCACTAGACCACTCAATACTCCTAGTCTCATGTCCTTTGATGCCCTAGTGTTTTCTATTATTTGTCACATATCCCATTCTCCCTTTATCTGCTGTGCCTGCTCGTATCCGTCATCAAGAGGAAATCTATAATTCCAATTCTTCAGGTAGGCGTAATATCGCATTCTGTCATTAAATCTCTTGGGAAATTGTACTGGGTCCATTAGCCAACAGTTTGACCCTTTGGTCTTCATATTAATGCAGAATCCTGTTACTGCAAGGTGTTATTGGGTTGTCAACTTCATTATATTGCGTGTCTTTACCTTTAGTTCTTGAGCTTCCCTTTCTAATTTTGCTAATTCCTCATCCTCGTCCTGATCTTCGGAGTCAGTGTCTGACTCCCTTTCAGTTGTCTCATTGTGTTCACTCCACTCCAGAGCAGTAGTGAAACGGTATGGGGGTGGTTTAATAGTGTGAAACGTTATTATTTGTTCCATCAAAGGGTCTTCCTGCTTAGGTGGAGCAGAAGGTGTGCGTGTTTCCGTTTCTTTATTAGTAAAGCATTTCTCAACGCTCATCTCTGCCTCTCTGCACAGCTTGGTATGTTTCTCTTTTGTTTTTCATGATCATACATCTGTCTTTTCCCTATTTACTTGTGGTTACTCCTAATTCCTGCTCCTGGCATAATCCTTCCATAGATGCACTCCATCCCTCATCAACAACCTGTGTTTCTTTACTTCCTTCTCACTTGCTCTCGTACATCCTTCTAGGTAATCATGTCTCTGTCTTTCAAATGCCCCTTTAATTGGAAAATTTTGTGTTGGATCTTTTGCTGTTAGACTGACCCCGTCCTCCAAGTACAAGCCTGCGACATAACCCTTCATTTTCATGACATACTATGCTGGGAACTTTTCTAAGGCTGAAACTGGTCTTGTGTTCTAGACTTCCTACAACATTTAGATGTACAACAAAATACCTTACTCAGTTTTGTACCCATATTGTAGCGAGATCACAGTTTAAAATTGATATACTTTTTATACTGCAATTTCCAGTCTACCAATTCCCACTTGCAGCCATTCTTGTAAACCTCAGGTTCCTCCTCTAAAGGAGCCAGTCAGCCTTCCCAGAGACCTGACACTGTGTTGTGCCTTTTATACATGAGACCTTGCATTGGAAAACATTGTACGTGCTCAATCATCTAGTGCACGCAGCTGCCTTAGTTAAACTTCAAAGAAGCAAAACTTTGATTTCAACTGTTGAGCATTTTGGCATGAACTCTATAACTTTGAGTTAGTTACTTATCTCAGCTGCAAGGCCCCAATCGAAGCAATTGACATTTCTTCGTGGATACAGTCTCGCCACCCCCAAAGCCACATTCTGGTTACATCTTACACCTGTGTAATCACATTTCAAAGCACAAAAAAATTAAAATTACAGTGTTTTTTTTTTTGTCACAGCATGCACTTTTTCAAGAGCAGCTTGATATAATGTGAAATGGAGGGTCTTTCCCAAATAGTTGAACAATGGTTCACTTATGTATGTTTTCTTTTTTGGCTTTCACACTATGAATACTCCAGTTGCCTTCACTTCACCTCTACCCACCCCTGAACTCTCAAGTCATTCTCACCTCCCTTCACCCACCTCTGAGCCCTCACCCACGCGGCTGTACAACATGGCTAAAAGAAATTTACAAAGCCCATAGCTCTCCGATAAGTGAAACCTATTGACTTTGTCAATGCTTGTTTTCGGCATTGTTGCAGAGTGGTCACTCATGTAAGGTTAATGGCGGATGCATAGCTCCCAAGCGTTTCTAATGGGACTGGGGCCTGGAGGGCTAATGTCACCGGCAGTCTTGTCCATTATGAGAGGTACCCTTCTAACAAAAGTGACAGGGTTCAATATTCATAAAAACAATAATGGATCCCTTTTGTGAAACTCACTCGTATCTATATATTTATCTCTTTATAAGAAAACCCACATACATTTATCATTCACACTACTATCTATACACTGAATCCTGTTTGATGTAAAAATGTCTCTTTATTACATTTAATAGATCTTCAATATGTAAAAAAAAGCTTTTTTTATGCTCCGTTTAAGCGTATATACAAAGTCCTATAAAATCTCATTGAATCAAAGATTTTAAAACATTATTCTCAGTCGTCCATGTCGAATCTTATCATTTTAAGATACGGCCCTATATGCTTTCTGGAGCACTGTGTTGTCAATATTTGTGCATTTACAAATTGCTGTAAATCACCCAAGGGCGAGCATTACATTCCTAGTTATCGCTTAGTAATAAAAAGCAGACAATATATCAAATTATCCATGCAGAACAAACAAAAATATATACAAGAAATATATATCACAGATTGTCTATTAATATCACAAGTTGTCGACGCAGCATTTCATTGGTATGCAGATGGTTCGCCCCACCTTCTTCAGGACAAATTTTTAAGATCAATACAATTATCTATGAGTCACTGTGGATTTTCTCTCCTTCCCGAGGGCAATTTAATTCATGTCCCTTCTGTCTATTGGAATGATGACCTCTTTGAGTGATCCTATTTTTAGATCGTATCCCTTACATTCTAAATAGAGAATCCCCTTTATTTTAGGTCTTTCTCTGGGCCACTTAGCAACCGGTAGGTCTCTTAAATATCACTGGTTGTATTCACAGTAGACCATTTTGATAACTAAATGCCAAATGCTCTTCACAATGATAATCTGCAGGGAGCTTTCTTTCCTTTCTCCCTTCTTCCTCGTCTCACAATCCCGTCATACCGATCGGGTCTTCATTAGTCAAAGAAAAAAGACGACAGTCTTGTGACAGAAACTGTGACAACACAGATGTACTCAGTGAGTAGTGCACAGAATCACCGTTACATCCAGCGTTATATTTTTTATTTAGCAATTCATACTGTACTGTACAATTAAGTAACTGAAATTACTTTTACCTAGTTCAATGTTACTCAGTTTACCAACCTCTGAAAGATGAACGCCCAGCTGGCCGTGGCAGGATTTGAACCTATGAGCTGCAGATTTCCTGGGTATTGTTTAGTATACTGAGCTAGTTTACCATCGGGTAAATTATTGTGGCATTCATATAGCACTATTACCCTTACCTGAGGTGCTAAAGTGCTTGCCCACATGGGTAGCAAGCTACACCCTATGGGATGTGTGGTTGGAAAAGTTGTATATTGTTGTAAGCCTTTGTGGGAAGTGTTATGGTGTTGTGGGTGAATGACCAGAGGGCTGCTTTTGTCTTGTGGACAGGGTGCTTAATAATGTGGTGGTGGAAAGAAGTTTGTTGGTTGGGAGGAGACTTGCCTTATCGCGAGTAAAGCATGTAGGAAACTATATCGAATAGCACTCGTTACACCGCATGCGTTTTCTACGCATGCCATTACAACGTAAGTTGTTACAACAACGCGTTGTTACATAGCATGCCATTACAATGCAAGTTGTTACAACGACTTGCTGTAGGGGGGGGCGCTGGAGTTTGGAATAGTATAATTTACTATTCCAACTCCAGTGTGTGCAACAGCAGGTTAGGTGTTGGATTGAAAATCCAACAAATCCAACACCTTCTGCCCCCTACAGCAAGTCGTTGTAACAACTTGCCTGTAATGGCATGCAATGTAACAACGTGTCGTTGTAACGACTTGCGTTGTAATGGCATGCGATGTATCGCATGCGTTGTAAACGATGTTTCCCAACTATATCTCACCATCCTAGTCTGAAAGGTAGTGAGTGAGGTCTGTGTTCATATTTCACACCCGAAAGGGGGGTGATCACAGAAGCCCAAGTCAGCCCGTTTGCACCATGCGCATTGCAGGGATATTGTCAAATTAGTAAAATAATGTTAGCTGGGTGAAATTAAGAGTTGGAGCAGGAAAGGAAGTTGTTGATGAAAGCATTAGCTATAAAGCTTTCAAGACCAGGATCGTGCGTGCTTCTGTAAAAATACTCCTGAGTGAGGTAAGCGATGGAAGAACAATGGATGGCAGCCTAAGCAGAAACTACACAATCATTAAAAGCCCAGACTTGAACTGTTCCTCTTTAGATCGAAAAAGGCGAAGTCTTCTAGCAGGGTTTCGGGCCCAAGTCCCTCTCAAGTTCATAGTGGCGGATGAGCACCAGTCAGGCGAGCCCTACTGGGTCATGGCTAAGACCCTGATAAGACTGGTGCCCTGCACATTCGAGGGAGAGACTAAAAGCACTTAGTGGGTTGCTGCCCTGACTAAACAAGACTGGAACAGCCTACCCCACCAGGATAACCTTCTATTATCACCCCTCCATGCGAACCCAATACTTTTTTTAAAATCACAGACACCGGTCTCCCAAATTTGCAGCAGGAGCATCCTCTTGTCTATTTAGAAATTCCTCAAAATAGTTTCCGCTTTCGCTATTAGGTGCATAAGTCTCATGACAATGGCAGAAGAGTTCATTTTTGGGCCTTTGGTTCTTCAGGTGTGCCAGGTTTCATGCACATATGCAAACTATTTTGGGATTTGGCAGCAAAATACTTTCTGTTATTCCCAGAACGATATGAGGGAGAGTAGGGAGGATGTATTTGGAGTTTTTCATGGACTGGGGGAGCATTGTTAGAATTTTGTTTGCTCGCTTATCTCCTTTCCCCCTGTGGTCTCATCATTTGATAGAAGTCTGGTGGCTATCCCATCTTAATGATAATTTTTGGGGCTCCTTGATGATCTTGGAAATCAGGGTGAATTGATAGTACTTGTTGCTGGTGAGTGGAGCGCTTGATCCTACATATGAGAGGGCATGAGTTTAGGCTTTCCTGCTAGTCTCCTGAAATTTCTTCTATCACTGACCGTTGCTATAGTTTCAGGGAGAAACAGTATATTACAGTTATGTGCCTGTTTGTTGAGGACCAGTTTTAAACAGTTATCCTCAATCTGCAGAGAAGTTTTGTTAACTGCGAATGCATGTTAGATTAATGACTTGCTGATTAATATCTGCTTCTTTGGGCATAATGAAGTTACTCTTGTATGTAGCTGATAAACATGATGCTCGTCTTTGGGGGGGGAAAGAGTGTTTTCTGTTATTTTACAACAGATTATTTGTGATGGCTTAGCAGATAGTTAATATGAGAGCATTCTGCTAAGTAGCTTAAAATGTGAAGTACCTCTTTGTAAAAACCTACCTCTGCAGACTTCTAAACAAGGGCTGGATGAACTGAAAAGTACAGATTTATTATATGTACTTGAACATTTTGTGTATAATAGTAGTAGTATTTTTCTAGTTTATGCTAATTTTCTTTCAATTTATTGCAGCATTGGAAAATTACTAATGTTTTCTCCCCAAGAACTATTAAATGGCAATAAAATGCATTGAATATTAAAGATACCGATGCACCAAGCTAGTATACAGTATATGAATTGCTAAATCGGAAAATAATAGCTTATTTAGAGCTTTGAATTTTGAGTTTGAGAACTATAGGGATTAATAATTAATGTGAATATAAGCGAAGCAATATTCTGAAAGACTGATGCTTTCAGGGCAAAGTTTTTTCTCTGAGACTGGAATGTGAGTAAGGGTTGGTGCTCTTAGCGCACATGCACCAGAACACTAATAAGGTATAAAGCAAGTGTTATAAGCAAATTGAGTGCAGATGGAAATTGAGTTTTACACATTACAACTTAATCAAGCTGAGAAACATCAGAGAAACATTGAAACACTAAATTTTGTCATTATTGTGGCATCATTTTTAAGACCTGACCAAAGGCTCAAAAGGTAATCCAGGTATGCACAGATAAAAGGTTCTAGTAGTTGGACATCACAAATTGTTCTCTAAAAGGTTAGTGAAGAGCTTTGAGATGATTGTATAAAAGAAACCCCAGGTACATATGGTGTGGAAATTGTCACCTGGTATGAGGATGCCATTCTTCTGAGAATATAGGCAATAGGAGTGCAACAGTTGCAAGCAGGTTAAGATCCACCCTTCTTTTATGGGCACATGTGGATGTTAGCATGAGGTTTGAGATTTAAGACACCTGGATGCTAGGGCACAGTTGTGAGCGCCCTTCTTTCAATGGACTGAAAAGACTGGGGCGAGTCAGTGGAGCTGTAAAGTGGAGATGGCAGGTGAAAAGAAGGGGAGCCATGCAAGACCACTAGAGAAGCAAACAAGTAACGCACCACCTCAGAGCTATGAGAGGAAGGGTTCTGTGAGTCTTACACTACACTATGAGAAAGAAGTAGTGTGCTGGCAGTGGCCTGCAGGCGAAGTATGGAGCCAGAGGTGACTGTATCGATCATGACCTGAGCAAAAAAGTTGCATTTAGGTCCAGGAATGCTCTCTGTTGAAGGCCTCGGTAGCCATTTCCTACCAAATATGAACATAGACCAAGAACAGACAGTGAGAACCAAAGAGGGCGCTCATCTTGGAACCAAGCAAGCAAACATATAAAGGAAACAGTCATTTTGTGGCAGGTGACTACAGAACACCATATTGCAGGGAAAATTAGCTTAATTAGTAAATTGATTTTCTGATAAAGGTATCATTGAATACACAATGGCGCATTGCCTTCTACAAAAGTAAGTGATGGGAGAAGAAGGTAAAAGTAGTTTTGTTTTTTTACCCACAAAAATGAACCCCATACAGAAAGTGATCCGGGACTGGTAAACTTTGGTAGAATTGATTGAGGGTTGCCCTTAAAGATTTATGGGGCCCCTGGAAGATGCGTTTCAGGATGCAATCAAAATGAGAAAACTTTAAGAAGGAAGTGATGTACCGGTTCTATTCTGTTTCTCATTGAACTCTTACCACTGTGAGTTGGACTTTTGTACTTCAAGAATGAGCTGTAAACATGTGGTGAACACTACTGTTAGTACTGCACTCTTGTTAATGTTTTGTATAATGTAATGTTAGTAATAGTTTATAAAAAAAATAGAATGTTAAAATCAACAAATTTAGAGTCGAAGATTCATTTCCTAATGTACATGTGATCTTTAATGAAATCTCCTATTGAAAAAACCCACAGGTTTTAAATCCCTAAGCCTATTTGACATAGCAACACTCTGCTTATTTGAACTATCCAATTGGTAAACTCTGATTCCAGAACAGTTTATCACCTTAATCCTGGAATCAAATATACCCACTTCATCACTTTCATCACCTTTAAGGATCTTTATTTTTACACAGTAACTTTCCTCCTGATCAGTTTTTACTTTCTACAGATGTGCTCCGATTTACTCTTGCGTTTTCATTTTTTTATTCCTGAAATATTGTTTCATTAATATTTGACTTTTAACTTTTTTTTCTCAAACAGTACAATTTTCGATAAAAGAAATGCTGACCATTGATGTAAGATCCACAATAGAATACTATACCATTTGTCACAAAATTGTAAAATGTAGTGCAGAAATGCCTCTCATCTCTCCTTTACTAACCAGTGTAAAATTTAGCACAAATTATATTTCTATTGGGGAGATTCTTTTATCTGTGAAACAAAAAATAAACATATTTTTTTAATATGGCTAGGTCCTGGAGATTTGCTGAGAGAATTTCCAGAGCCGAAAAATTTGCTGAACAGTGTGATTGGCAGAGCACTGGGGACCTCCTCGCCGAAGGACAGCATTGTATATATCCATTCGAATGAGGGAAACCAGAAGGTGAGTGTTACTTGGATTGCTGACAGAAAATCGACAAGAGTGGGATGAATGCATCAGCAAATTGGGTCTTTTGAGAGGAAGATGAGGGTTATTGACTCGGGTGCGCTCTGAAATTTCTAAAACAAAGACCATGAGAAAGAGTTGGCCACAAAAGCGTCTGGAACAGTCCTTCACTATTAGACCACACAGGGATCAGCACAAATGTCTGTCCATCGACTGCCCAATGGGGGACTACAAGGGTGCAGTTGATAGAACTGATTTGTCTAAATTAGTACTTTTTGAATTCATGTTTTCATGGTACCACATTGTTCATATTATTTCGGATTGAAAAATCCTTTGTATTACTCACCAGCACATTTTTTAGATTGAGCCTGGGCCGCGCATGCGCTGTTCTGCAAGGCATGCTGTATTCAGGTAGGGACTTGAAGCTCCTCCCACTCCCGCCCATATTTTTCATTGGCTTGTGTCATTGACCACTGTAAACTGTGGCTGTTCATTGGTCAATTGGCTTAGTAGTCCCTCCTTAGTACCGCCTTGTCTCATTTTGTAACCTCCCATGGCGACACCCCATGTTACGTGTGTTGTTACTCAGTAGGCTTTAATTACAGCCTCCGAGCACTATTTTCTCAAATAGCTTTGTCCTGCCTGCTGTTGCAGGCAGGACACTCTCTCTCCTAACGCTTTTTTTAGCACAAACGCATATGCAATGCAATAGGTCTCGCATTTGCAAGAGTTTAAGCTATTGGCATTGTAAATGACAATGCCTTTTATTGATCTGTTTTAAAAACAATACATAAATAAAAGGCATTGTCATTTACAATGCCAATAGCTCAAACTCTTGTTAATGCGAAACCTAATGCATGGCAAATGCTTGTTTAGATCTTGCTTCTCAAATCTGGCTGTCTTTCCATACATGAAATGCATCAGATTTAGTGAACTCTTTCTCTTATTTTTTTGTTTTTTGCTGCCAAAGCCGGAAAATTGCTTCCTGATCCATCAAAGCTACATCCAGCTATGAAAATTTTTGCAAAGCCTTTAAAATCTGACTCTTTTAAATGATCTTGATTTATGATCGGTTCTAGTAATCTTTTTGAGCCAGGACACCTCAGTGAGGTGATAGATTTGAGCGTTACAAAAATGTTTGATTCATTAATGCCTAAAAAGTGTATTTCTGCTTTCTAATTTCATTATCAGTTGAGGTATATGAGGAACAGAATTACTGTAAAGAGCTTTGTTTGCACAGTGCTGCAAAGAAGTCGGATAGATCTGGCTCTTCTCTGAGTCTTATGTCTCCTTATTCCACCCCTGGATATTCTCTTATTGAGTCTCCTGTTCATTTCAGCCCCTTTTCATTTCACATCTTGGCGGTCTTGTAACCCACTGTACTTCCCTTTAGAGTTTTCTTGTGCCAGTGTTTATTTTTATATTGTCAATCAATCAATTTCATCTTTATTCGGGTACAAAGGTATCCACAAAAGTCCATTAAAACACAAAAACCACATACAATGTGCAATAAAACATACAAATAGTTTAAAAGTTCAATTCATGAAAATGCATATTTAAGATCCAAGACATGATGGCCATAATGTATGTGATAGCCATGCATGGGGCAGAAATGTTTAAGTATAAATTCAGATTTAGACTGTGTTCATCGAAAGGCGAGCCCGGACAGTGGTTTTCAAGAGAGCACCTATAGAAAAAAATAGACTCCTCATAATTGATCTGAAGCAGCATTCTAGATGCTACCCTAAAGTTGGTGATCTGTCTCTTGATTAAGGGGAGCAAAATGCGCTTTGTGTATAAAGAATTGAAACCACAAAAAAAATAAAAAGTGCGACATGGATTGGCATGAACTCCCATTGCATGGGCAGGGTAAAGATTCAAGGTTTACCTGGAAGCCTAAGGGGAAACATAACAGATATTTAACAGTGCCGGCTCTGTAGCGAAATAATAGGCTGCGCTCCCAACGGCTCAGTGGTTTGGTCAAATACTTAGCAATCACTCTGTCCGTTCTGACATTCCTTTATGCCGCCACACTCTGCTTCTTAGACTCAAAAGCCAATCTTTAGTCCTGAGAAGATTTAAACAAGGCTAGCTGCAACCGCCTTTTACTAATGTTATGGCAGCCCCCAGGATTCTCAAACAAATGCTGGTAGCCAACCTTACACAAGCGGGATTCCACAGCTGCCAACCAAGGAATGCTCTTGCCTTTATCGCAGGTGAGGCAATCCGAGATAATGTCTCTTGTGAGACTTGCCTCCTTATTTGTCCAAACTGCTAGCTATAGTAACGAAGGGCGGGCACTGATGTTGTCTTCAATAAAAAGGTATGTCCAATTCACTGTGACAAATAAAATTGGAGGTAGAGATGGAAGCCCCCAACTTTTATTCAGTTTTTGTGGTCTTTAAGTTTTTTTCCACCGTGGAAACATTTTTGGGAATATCAGAGCAGACAGAGGTACCTCGGCTTAGATTGTGACAATTAGAACCCTTTTAGGCCTGGTGACTTTGGGCTTGGCCTTGCTGTTGAACCCAAAAGTGAGCACCAGATAAACTCATTTAGCGCTGGACTCTCTGGGTAGCCAATTCGAGCAGTCCAAGGCTTACCCCGGGAGGCGGTGTGGGGTTAGAGACTCGGAACTCAACAAACCACTTAACAGCAATAAGTAAATCCAGGTTCAGCCAGTGATTTTACCTTAAAAGGAAAGTACTGTACTTCCACATGCACAATACAATATTGTAGATATGATTCAGAAAGGCACACTGTTTGTTTTACTGGTGCACTAGCCGACACAACTCCTGCTGTTGACCTCGGACAGAGTTCTTGGCAGGATTGTGCAATGTTCTCTTCAGGTTCCCCTCTTAGAGTTTCTCTTGGGAATAATCTAGTCCTTGAATGTCTCTCTCCCCCTCATTGGCATGAGATCAGGTCAACCCTTTTTTCACCTCAGGAGCTTAGTCAGATTGAAGGCTGGCAAGTTAAAATATGAAAGTACTCCTCTTTGGGCTGTAAACCCTGAGATGCAAAGTACCTTTGATCTCTATCTCTGTTGTCGTGTAGGACTGACATTTCCATTGGTGGTCAGGGGACTGACTGCTTCAGGTGGTGTGTTACGTGCATGACTCAGAGTGGGATTGTCAGCTTGTCGCTTGGCCATTGTCTTGTGGTGTGCACTTTTGGTGCATGCCTGGTCAAGTGAGCATAGGCAGTGGCAGCACGAGCGATAAGTAGGCTAATATCAGGTTGCACTGCTGGCCCATTGCTTTGTTATTTCTTGCCCAGGCCCTGCTACAAGCCACCCTTACCTAGACAGAGCTAGGAGCTCACCCTGGTTCCAGATCTGATCTTTGGCTTGGGTAATCGTCTTTATGGGATGATGCTATTGCACAAAAGTCACTGTATGGTGACTATGGGACATGTTCAGGAGTTGTTCAGCACCACACACTTCTAGGTGTTATTGATTGAGTGATTTCTCTTGGTTTGAGTTATCTTCAGGATGGCCCCACGGAAATGAGCGCTTCTAAAGCAAAACAGGCTGCAGGGACAATCGGGGCTCACGGACTTCACCTGTCAGTGTAAGTGGAGCAGGTCCTTCAGATCTGCAGCAGTAGTTTGTCTCACCTAGGCTTCTCCATAGTCTCTCTCTTCTCTATAGCTTCTTCCTCATGCAAGGGCTCCTCCAGTGCCCCCCCCGAGTAGTTAGTTTGCTCCCTCCTTCAATCAACAATCACGCAACCCCTTCTGGGCAGGCTTGTAGAAATTCTCACCTTTCTGTTCTCAAAACTAGTAAGGGGAGTTGGCAGTAGTTACTTTAACCCTGGAGCACAGAAACATTTCTGGAGTGCCATGGGTGTGCGACCTCAGTTTGTCGTAGAGAAATCTTGGCACTCTGGCTGGAACTTTCTGCCCCATCTTTAGGCTTAAGTGGCAGACAGTAGTTGTGCACTCTCAACCACTCCTGAGCATTTCTGCTTTTTGCGTATTCCACTCAGAGGTGGTCCAGCCAAGGTCTTTGTCACAAAGTGTTAGCAGGAAGGTAGTGTGGTGCTTGGTCTCTCCAGGCGGGAGAAACACAAAACAAGGGCATAAAGGCATGGGAGGATGTCCCACTTAACTACCTGTTAACATATAGGGAGTTGCCTTCTAGATAATAGTGGGCCGGAAAAAGACAAAGAGGAAATTGCCTTGCTTCAATAGAGCCCTCGTTGTGTTTTCTTTACGGCTCCTACGTCTGACCCACTGATATTATCCCTAGAATGTTCCAGGGAGGGAGGGTGGAGCTCTGCAATCTACATCTGCTGCCTGCCTCTCAACCCAACCCTCCATCTGTACCACTTGGATGTAGCAAATACAAAATGAATCTTTATGGCTATGGCCATCTGTTTCAAGCATGCTCCATAAACACATCCTCTATTCACCAAATGGGACACATGCAGCTTCCATATCTCACGTGGATGGGCAAAAAATCTGGTTGCAGGTGACTAGCATGAATACATTCCTAGCAGATGGCAGGTAAAAAGGCCTGTCCTCCTAATAAAACCATATGGCTCTCACTAATTCAGTCCTCTTCAGCCTGGTGAGCTGACAGGAGTCACACTCATTAAAAGGAGGGTTAACATGGTGTGCACCTCTTGACCATAGCAGCCAACTTTGGATCTCAATTCTTGTCACAAAAGTGCCTCTGGCACTCATGCATGATTGTCCTGTCTGCAGAGAGACAGGACGAAAAAGCTACTGCTTGCTATGGTTATTTTGATGTGGGAACACAACCTGTACAGCGCCATGCAAAGAACCTTTCTCTGTCCACTCAGATTCCCCATCATCCACTGTACAGTATTACCTCTGGTATCAAGAACCTTGTACAAGATCACAGGGCCCCACTGACACAAAATATCCTTAATGTTCCCTTGGCTGTACCCTCACAAGTATGAGACGTCTGCTCTGTTTCTCAACCTTTACTTATCGTAATCGCTCTCTATAGGCACCTCTCCTTAGACAAATCTTCTTGGCTGCACCACTATCCATATGAGGTTCGTCTTGCCAACAACTGTCTGCAAACATCTGGATTTGTTCACTTCACTTCTGATATACTCTCAAACACCTCACCGTCTGTCTTCTTTATTCTCTGCTTTGCAAAGTTGTACATCTTCTCTAAGATCCTCTCCTAAAAAGGTCCTGTAACCGTATAACTATTGAGGAACAATTTAAATTCAAGATGCAAAAATGCCCTACTTTGCCTTTCTGTTAGTGTGGACCTACTCAGAAATGTCAGATACATCATCAATCCAATACAAGCATTCGTTTTCTGTGTGTTAAGCATTTTTGGCCGATGAAAAATTCTTCATATTTGCAAGGCATTTGTAGATTTGTTTTTGTCATATCTTTCCTCTTAGGAAAATTTCAGAATTTATTGATTTTAAAACCATTATGAAACAGCCTTCGAGCTTTGGTTTCCATGTTGCTGATACAGGCATGGCTATCTGTAGTTAATTTAACTTAGTACTCAGCATCTTGGGATTTCTGCCTGACCTCGATTTAGGTTGGAAAAGTCACTAGCCGAGGGCTAGTGAGATTGTTACTTGATTTTTTTATTTATTGATTTTGTTTTATTTCGGTGATTAATGTAAGTGGGCTGATATATTTTACCAAGGGGCTGCAAATGATTGATGGAAGATGCCCTATCGAGGCATGAGGATTTTCATATATGGCACAATGTCCACTCTTCAGCATTTTTCTGCCCTGTGTTTTCCCTTTACACATCCTTATAGGGTGAGTTAGTTCAGTGTGTTCATTTGAAGAGCCTAGACTTCAGCTCTCAAGTGCACAGATTTGTTAGGATTCGAGAAGGAGTGTTATGGTGTTTTACAGTCATTTCTTCAACCTGCATTGGTGGCACTTTGTGTGCACAGCATTTCCAAAGCTTCCTATTTCTTGCTTCCATATTAAGTTCAGTGACCCTTACGTTTATAATCTTTTCTCATTTCAGAAAGTAACGCTGCATATTAAGTGGCCACAGCCTATTCAAGTGCATGGGATTGGGAGCAAGAAGATTGATGCAGAGCGGAGAGCAGCTGCAGAGGCCTGCAAAATCTTCCAGGTGAAATAGCGTATTATGTGCTTAAACTCGGACACATCTTTACCTCATTGATACTAATCTTCGCTTTATGTTTGGGTGCATTTTCCCATGACTTTATTTGTGATTCATCAGTCACAATCCCACTCCTCCTTTCTCTGTATTGGACTTTATCCTATGGTAATGTCGTATGAACCTAGCCAGGCGCAGAAAATAAATATTTAGGAGTCATCTGTGTACGTCTGAATAATGCTTTCTAGACTTGCAAGATTTAGTTATTTAAACAATTTAAATTAGTGGATGCCAACACTCGAGGAATATCCAACCCTATTCCTTAGCAAAGTGTTTGGAAGCAGAGTAATTTGCATTGCATTCTGTAAAAATATTGTACTATAGTAACCTGTTATACAGTGTTTGCTAGCTCATGGTTGCCATTTCAGTGCACAACAAATAATGGGTGTTAATAATATCCTCATAAGTGGGAGGAAGGATGTAGGGTGGTGTTTGTCATGCATGGATTAAAACTTGTAAGCTGCACACACAGATGTCAGCAGCAAGTACTTCACTCACCCAACCAGTTAGCTAACTACAAACACACCAATGACTGTATTGTAGTATATGTTACCTAGGAAATGTGTATGAGAAGTCAGAAGGATGGAAGGTGTGTCAGTCAAATAAAACTATTCGGCCAATATTGACCATAAAAGCACATTTACACACACACCAAGAGTAAAAAAGATAAAAACGTATACAGTACTTGGTAAAAGGGCAGATCCAATAATTCATATACAGTTACCATGTATGGGTATCTAAGCCCTAATATATATTAGCATTAATAAAATTTGAAAACCGAGGTCAAAACTACTGCGCTTTCATAGACCTTGGTTAAAGTGCATTCTATACAGTACTGACAAATAATTAAAAACAATTCCCATTAAAATATGCCAATTCTAGGGTCGGTTCAATGCATGATCAAATTTTTTCCTTCGCCATAAGGCTCCTGTTAAGAAACTCGCAACCCCGAAGCATTTCAAGGGTGAAGACAACAATTGCAGATATATCAGAGCTGGCCTCACTTGTGCAAAATTACAATGTTTTAAGAGTGGTAGGATGTATTTTATCCGAAGATCATTATAATGGAAGGTGAGATAACAGGTTTAGTTCTTGCAGAAATGATAAAATGAGGTGAATTAAAGTACCCTTCAGCTTCAAAGACGTGACTACATAAGACTTTGAGCAAAAGACACACAGAGGATGGAAGCAATGTAGAGCAAATCAAACATCACTCCCAGTCAAGAGATCTGGGTTAAATCCATCGTTTTTTTGCTCACCATGCCACCCCAGTATAGAACCAGCCATATGCAAATCAGTCTTGACCTTGTGCCTCATGGGAACAGTCCAGCACGAACTGCCAAGTCCTCCCTGGACTGGAAACAAGCATCCTGGGGCCAGTTTCGGTGCATCACCCCTCATCAGCCAGGCTAGCTTGAATCCAGTGACTCAGTGAGCCCGGGACCCACGTTTGGGCATATCCGGCGCACTTAGGGTGAGAAAGCAAAAGACACACAGATGATGGACGGAATGCAGAGCAAATTAGACAAACACCCCCCCCCGTCAAGAGATCTGGGTTAAGTCCATTGTTGGTTTGCTCACCATGCCACCCCAGTTTAGACCCAGCCATATGCAAATCAGTCTTGACCCTGTGCCTCATGGGAACAGTCCAGCCCGAACTGCCAAGCCAGGTCCTCCCTGGACCGGAAACAAGCCTCCTGGGACCGGTTCCGGGGCATCACCCCTCATCAGCCAGGCTAGCTTGAATCCAGTGGCACAGTGAGCCCAGGCCCCATGTCTGGGCATACCTGGCACACTTAGAGCGAGAAAGCAAAAGACACACAGATGATGGACGGAATGCAGACCAAATCAAACATTCACCCCCAGTCGAGATCTGGGTTAAATCCATCGTTCTTTTGCTCACCATGCCACCCCAGTTTAGACCCAGCCATCTGCATATCAGTCTTGACCCTGTGCCTCATTGGTAGAGTCCAGCCCGAACTGCCAAGCCAGGTCCTCCCTGGACCGGAAACAAGCATCCTGGGACCGGGCTCACTGTGCCACTGGATTCAAGCTTGCCTGGCTGATGAGGGAGGATGACCCGAAACCGGTCCCAGGATGCTTGTTTCCAGTCCCGGGAGGACCCGACTTGGCAGTTCGGTCTGGACTGTTCCCATGAGGCGCAGGGTCAAGACTGATTTGTATATGGCTGGGTCTAAACTGGGGTGGTATGGTGAGCAAAAGAACGATGGATTTAACCCAGATTTATTGACTGGGAGAGAATGTTTGATTTGCTCTGCATTCCGTCCATCTGTGTGTCTTTTACATAAGATTATGAAGCATGAGATTTATGATCTATAATTCAAATGCCACCCAATCGTGGTAGCAAAACATGTTGAACTTTCCATCAGAAATGGCTTGTTTCCAATACTGAATGAACAAAGCTTTCCCCTTACCTCTTCATGAGTTCTTATGGTTTTTGTCTATGGCTAAAGTAGACTTACTCTTTAACCCTTTGTGTAACTTTTGTAGCATGAAATGTGTATTAAAGTTGATAGTTACTTATTATGTTTACTCTGTATACATCAGGTAGTTCTTTCAGAGTGCATGAGGCATAAATATGTCAGATGTGACAGAACCATACTTGTTTACTTATACAGTGGAAGCATTCTCACACACCCTTGGCAGATATTATATCTTTGGGGTGGTATAGTTGTAAGCAATATTGCTACACTCTGCAGACTTTTCTGTGTGCTGAATACACAGGTCAATAAATAGTATATTCCATAGCATCAACGGTATTCATGGTGCTTCTGCCATATTTTATAGTGTGTTCTGAGCCAGGTCATACTTTTGGAGTTGAGCTTTTTATTTGGAGAGTATTACATTTACTGGAACCCTTGTTCTAGTAGGCCTTGTTTTTAGGTCTCGCCTACGCAGCGCGCATGCGCTGCATAGGAGGACCTTTAGCCGTCGCTCTGGTCATTTTCAAGCACACACTTGTGCTTGTGGCGGCATCCACCTTGCGGGAGCGAGCAGGGCGCGCTACAAGCACGAGTGCAGTGCTTGAAAATGAGCAGACTGCGCGCGCACGCAGCACTCCCGGGCTCTCTCTCGCTCTCTCTCTCGCTCTCTCTCTCTCCTCTCGCTTTCTCTCCCTCTCTTTCTCTCTGTCTCTCCCGCTCTCTCTTTCTCTCTCTCTCTCCCCCAGCTTCGCATGAAGGCACACTTTTTAGTGTAAAGCAGCCATTTCAGCTGTATCTTTAACGTCGGATTTGTTTCTAATTACACGCATCGCCTTTTATGTAGAATTTCGCAAATCATTCCTTTTTTTATATTGTCACATGACTAGTGCAATTCAGGAAAGTTGACATTTTCCAGCAATATAACATTTGCGGAATGCTTTGAGGGGAGCAGGCAATGACTACTTTCAACACATTTTTAAGCATTCTAACACATGCAAAACATTATAGTTTGCTGAATTCAGTTAGCTTTTTGTGTTTTGTGTATTTATAGCGCCTCAAAAGACTCTGAAGCGGTTTCAAGGCAATCAGTAGGAGTTGTGCAAAATTCATTCACAAAACGTGACTCACATCAGACTGGGGTTGCCAGTTTACACGTGTGAGTCCTGTCTGCAATAAATGTAACTTTTCCTCGGTGCGTGTGTTTTAAAGTACAGCGGTTGTAAGTGAGAATTGTGCTGATTAGACCCCGCCCTGGGGAGCTGGCTTTCTCCTTCGAAGTCTGTGACCCAGCACGGATTTATTGCTTCCTGATTATTGTCCTGTCCCCGGTTTCTTTGTACTGTCCTATTTCAACAACTGCTGCATGCAGAGGTTGAAAGCAGTACTTTGGGTGCTTTGTGGGCGAGGTCGGTTGCGGTGGAAGGTCGTATAGCGCCGCGAGCGGGGATAAACGCCATTTCAGGGTCTACATTACCTCAGAGTTCAACCCTCCACTGTGAGGAGCTGCTCTGTTTCGGTGAGCTACGGAGGCGCGGGTAGTTCAAACCTGTCCGAGCGCCGTGAGCTGCCCCGCTTCAGTGAGGGCCGCAGTGCGGTGAGGAGCATGGGGGTGCGGGCCAGCGCCGAGCACCACTCGCCAAGGCCTCAGTGAGGTGTGCAGGTGAGAGAGCTTGTGTCTATTGCAGGGGTAGGAGATCAGGAATGACCCTTGACCTGTTCACCCCTCCTCCCGCAGGAAGTGGTCTTGAGATGATGAATAAGGTTGTGTGTGTGTTTTTTATGGATACAGTTTGTGGTATACTACCTTATATGCTGCAGTGTGTCTGGATCGTGTTTCATGCTGCAAACAGTGCCGGACCCCTGAGCTCACCCACTTGGGGGATGAGGGGAAGGGGACGGGTTTTGGTGCCATTTGTGTATTGCGTTCACTGTATGGGCCTGTGCTCGACCTCATAGTCAAAGGTTCAAATCCCGACGGTCCATTCAGCCCTTCATCCCTCTGAGGTCGATAACATGAGTATCATTGAGTTGGGTAACAATAAACATCTGTTATTCAGTGCCAAGATACCCTTGGGTGAACGTGCGCTTTTTCAAATACTCATTATCTTATGTTATCTCACAGCTGCTCTGTGTGAGGGCTCCTAATAGTGCTACAAAAGGGACAGGGGGGCACTCAGCGAACAACGGGTGATTTCATGTGAGTGAGTGCTTTATGCCACTTAATGCAACATCCGTCGGAGGCTTCTAAGCACTTAGTCAAGCCGGGATTCTGAGGTTGAAATGGGAGGGTGATTTGAAAAGGCAACGGAGAGCGGGAGGGACCTGGGGGGTTGAAAACACAACGGAGAGCGGGAGGGGGTGAGTCAAAACACACCGGAGGACGGGGTGAAGAAGCCGTACTGTAGACCCTACATCTGTGAAAACGCTGCATACGTTTTGTTTGTGTTAGAAAATCAGAGAGCAGGAGAGATTCCTCCGTGACTGCAGTTGGGTAACCCTGGATTATTTCGTAACGTGTTTACAACAGAGGCAGGTCTCATTTTTTCTAAGGAATGTTGTATTTTTTATTTTGCCAACTTGTGAAGACAAATCTTATGCAGGAGAACGCATTCCTGTTTCCACTTGATATGGACGTTACATTTTTTAGTTGAGATGAAATAAAAAATTTAAGCCGGTGGGTTAAATAAAACAAGCATTGGCATAGCCAATAGGTCTTGCCTTTGGGACCTTATAAGTGTTTAGCCATGCAACAGTTGATGATGTTGCGCAAAGGATATTGTGCTGGATAACTAAACACTTATAAGGTCCCAAAGGCGAGACCTATTGGCTATGCCAATGCTTGTTATAATATGGTTTCTAAGTAGTGCTTCATTCCAAAACTATACCGTATTTAAGTCCTGGGAGTAACACATGTTTTTACCGAAATGTAATGTCACTCCTAAATACCAACCTCGAAGGAAGGAAGGCTAATCGGCCTAGCTAGATTTCAAAATTGTGCCCTCGTCTCAGTGTTGAGCATCAAACTCATTGATCAACCCTGCCAGCTTTTAAAAGCAAAGAATCTTAAAGGTAGCTGTTTGCTTAACTAGTCATTTATGGAGCTGGTTTTGTGTTGTCTGTTTTTTTCCATTCCTTCTTTTAGTGGTATTTGAAGGACTTTGGGGGTCTCAAGCTTTTTAGCAGGGTATTTGTGACCTATTGGAAGAGATGTTTCAGTATTACAGCCGTGAATGGATGGCTGGTAAGACAAGTTTTAAATCTGGATACCACAGAAAGTGCTTCTTTTTTTTTTTCTTTCTCGGCTGGTGGCATACTTCTGACCGCTTTTTTAGATTTTTGAGAGTTGATGTGTTTGGAGAAAGGGGTAATGGAGAGTGCCCTGGTTTTGTTGGAGAATTAACTAGTTAGGATGTGATGTCTATGAATGGAGTTACCATTTTTTAGGAGCATGGGGGAAGGTCAGGTTGATGTGGTGATTCTCTCCATATATATTTTTTAATGACTTTGAACATATTTAAAGTGGAGCTGTAGCCATAGGTGCGAAAAGGAGACCTTCACTTATAAACCTGGTTGTTTCCCTATGTCAGGATTTTTACAATTAGGATTGGGTGCTGCTCAATGTTGTTCATCTTGTGCCTGCCGCCACAACAGTTCGCAATATTTAATTTTTAGCTCAGCATAAATGCTCCAATGTTAACAACCCACCTTCCCTTCTTCCAAATGTAGTTTTTTAACAAAGGGGTTTTATTCATCATTCCTTCATCCTGTAGATTGAAAATTGGGAGGCCAGTATTAAGGTAACTTTTCAGTTCTGTTTGTGGTCCTCAGGAAAGAAAAGTGAGGGATGATGAAAAGCATGATTATGATGGGTTGAGGAAGCTGCGCATCTATACCGAGGTGCTTAGGGGATTGGTCACAGATCTTGAGCTTGGAAAACTGATTGCTGCAGGTCTGTTCTGGGATTCATTGACAGTTCTTTGTTGTTGCTGGAAAAAAGTGAAAGTGCTGCATTTTAGGATTTGAATAGTTTACATACTGATAGAGCTGTTTTGCTGTCCCATTGCTGCACTACAGAGGTGTACTTTGGTGAGGATTTTTTTGTTATTGTATATGTTTTTATTGGCATTTTGTGACATACAAAAATATGAATAGTTAACATGAGATTCATCTTACAATCTATCAAGCTAGCAAACGTAGTTAAAGGTCTCCACGGCATCGGTTAACGTGATAAACCTGTCGTTGGGATATAGATCTCTCAGCGTCTCACTACCTCCCTCTCTCCAGTGTTCTGCCGTGATCAGCTGCGCAATTTGCCCACAGGGCTAAAGAATCCAGGAACACAAGTCTGGTTCAAACGTGGCCAGTTTTAGTACCCCTTGGATCACTCCCAAACCCGGCAGACCTGTTTCACCACATAGCCACACTGTCGGGGACCTTTGCTCCCAATATTAGGAGTTCTGGCAGGGGGGTCACCCGTTAGTGTCATCCAGTAATCTCTTCTCCCAGTTACCTCCCTCATCTAGTCAATGGACTGTATGTTGTAGTTGGGCAGCCAGAAAATCTAGTTCCATGAACAGCAGCTCCATTCCCCCTCTGCTCCATGTCTGCTTCAATGTGGCCAACCCAACCCGTTTCCTCCCCGTGACCCACAGTAGATCTACTATAAAACTGTCTTGTGTCTGTATGAACTCATAAAGCGTGCCCCCAAAGACATACAAACAGCCCAGTACCATAATTATTTTGACCAATGCTATTTTACCTATTAGGAACAGTCTGGGGGAGTTCCAGAAATTAACCGAAGGTCCTAGGCCTGTCAAAACCCTGCCCAAGTTTAATTGGTGGAACGACTCATGGTCTCTCATAACTTGGATAGCAAGGTAACAAACCTTTTTGGTTTCCCACTGGAGCTTCCCCAGTGAGGGTTAGGTTTTATCAGTAGAGATGTTTGTGCTATATAGTGCACGAAAACGGAGGGATCTCTGGTCAGATAGAGAAAGGTGTATTTTCAGACCTAGGAGTAAAGCCCTTTACAAGAAAAGCAAGGGGGGCTGCAAATTAATATTGACGCATAGGATTTATCTGTTAGTGCTTATGTCATTTTAATCATTTATTCATTTATCAGTACAACCTAGAATGTCCTGAGTCTGAGATGCATATACTCAGGACCATGGGCATTATGGTATTCTTTGCGTTGGGATTTTCCGCATAATTGTAGATTTGTTTTATTTACCAAATAATTCATGTGCTGCATAACCTGCAGATTCCCCCCCCCCCCAAAGGGGTCATCCAAGTAAGCCTGTATGATCTCAACCAGTAAGTTGGAGTGGCCCCTTCCAGCAAAGCATGGTCACTCACGTACACTCTGGGAGCGTTCGGGGGAGCCATAGAGCAGCCCCAAGAGCCCATGGAGACCCGCTGATTCAAATCCTCATGATAAGCAGGGTCAGCCCAACCGCTATTGAAACAGTCATTAACCCTTGTAAGTTGTGCTGCCAGGTAGTAACTTTAAAGGTCGGATAGTCCCATTCCCCCGTTATATGGGGAGTTCCGCGCATTAACAAAGGCACTTAGTGGCGCTTCCCGTCCATATAAAGGTGGTGACTTCGGACTGCAGATTCCTAAACCATTTCTGGGAGATCAGATGAGGGAAGTTGGAGAAAAGGTATGAGAAACGAGGGAGCACCATCATCTTGAACAGGGCTAAGCGCCTCAGCGGATTCAGGGGGAGGTGGCCACAGCATTGCTTAGTTTGGTTGTGAGGTGGTTCAAGTTGAGGGTCCATGCCAATTCTGGAAGGCAGGAGATGTAAATGCCCAGGTATTTGAAGGAGAGGCAGCGCTGTGGGATTGTGGCGCACCAGGATCGGGCGCCCTGGTCGCCCACTACCTGCACCAATAGGGACTTGGATTGGTTGACCGGAGGCCAGAGGCATCGCCGTATAGGTGGAGGATCTCTAGACTTCGAGGTCCACTAGGAATAACAGTAGGTTTTCAGCGTACAGTGCTACGCTTTCTTGAGTCCCCCCTCCTAACCCCGCATCCCTGTGCATCACAGTTTAAACCTTTTGTTAAACATAATGCTAGCAACGTTTGCATCCAAGATCATCTCAAACTCCTAGGCCCACTTTTGTATTCATCTAGACAATTTAAATCTCTCTACCTGTTATATTATGTAATATTTAAATATTTTCCTGCTACATATAATAATGACTAATGACTTTGGGTGTCTAGTTGCTTCAATTAACCATTCAAGACCTGTGATATTATATCTAATCTTAATGTTTAAACCATCATTGAAAACCTCTTTTCTGGCAAGCTGAAATCTGGATGGCCTCTGACAATTATTTTGCCTTGTTGTTGCACTTGCCGTTATTTTATTTTTCAGTTTGGACTCTTACCATTTGTCCGGTGTTCATTTTGTCTTTTAACATGGCACCCTCTCAAAGTTCTTCCTATGGTAGTGACCTTATTTTCCTTTTTCTCATACCGAAACCTATATTAGACCCTGTCATTTGATTCAATTTGCCGAATTCGCATAACCCTGAAACGCTTCCCCTCTTGTAAGAGTGAATTTTAGGATGTGTGTTCCTGAAAATCATGAGTAATGCCAATGAACTTTCATCTCGGGGGCACACTAAATCTGTACTTGGATTATTTAATTGTCTACCAATCAGACTACTTACTCTTTTCAAGGTACTTTTCCTGATCGACAGAACCTACTTAAAGCAAGGACTGATCAACCTGCATACAGCAGCAATGAAACGTATAGCAAAGCATTTTCTGCGTAATATCACTTAATTTTATTTCCTTAGTTACAAATATCACAGCAAGGATGCAGAATAGGTTTAGCAACAGTAGGAGCCCACAGTTGAAATGCCTTCCCCTATCCGGTAAGATAAATAAAAAACTACTGTGAATGCAGTAAACTAAAATTCAATATCTACCAGCAGTGTTTTAGGGAATCCGAACAGTAAAAAGGCCTTTAGCATAACATCAGAGGGCAAAGAACACGAAAAAATACAATACTTTCATCATCACCTTCAGAAACTGAATCTGTTTATCTTATAGTACTTGGACGTTTCGGAACTTCAAAGTGCAGCAGTGTGCAAACCTTTTAATAAACAAGTTATTTTTCTTATCCTGCTTCTGCCCTAACAAATGAAGAAAAGTTACTAAAATCAAACACATGAATTCCTCTACTGTTCTCTTTCAGAGCTGGGGATTTCTGGGCCCAGGAAATGAGCTCTTCAACAGTGCTACGTACAGAGAGCTTTCCAATAAGTTCAGCTCATCCTCTCTCAAAGATTGGCAAGCCCAGGGACAGGACTTTTCACAGGGCAACAATGTCAGACAGAACCTGAAACCAGTGGGAGTCACTCAGCGGGACCATGGTGGGCAGTCAAAGATGGTGCAACCAGAGGAGGAGGAGGAACTGCAAGAACTCGAGGAAATGGAGGGTGGTGCCATGGATGTTTCAGATTATCTATCCCACGCTCAAGAGAACAACATGAATTCTTCCCGCATTGCAAGGTATTCCAAGGATTTTTCTATGATAGATGGCTGTTTGTTTTTGCAAAGTTGCATAGTATTTTAATTTGACACATTTGTATGAAATAAATAGCAACATTTGTGAAGCCCAATAGTCAGCTGTGTGCACATGTGCTGATAGCTCATCTTTGCCCCCTACAAAAAATTATTTTGTTTTAATGATTTTCATTGGGAAGATGGGGCCTTTGTCTTCAGGCCACACAATAAATGATGCTTTTTAATTTGTATAGGCGGATGAAGGCAACCATTTCAAGGTTGCACCACATACAGTTCATTTCGAATAAAAGCTGAGGGGATAAGCTACCCTTGCATGTATTTGGACAACTAAATATATTTTTTTAGGATCTCGCCTTTGGGTGGCTTTCCTTCCTCGGACTGATTGCGCAATGGTTTTATATCTAGGGGTCTAGAAATGTAAAGCACTTTCAGTGGCTTTTCTTCATTTAAGTAGCATGTGTCAGATACTGTGCGGAGGGCTTTGTACCTTCATTTTTCAACTGAAGTTCACTGAAATTGCTTGTATTTTTATAATTCTATATTATATTATAAATGAGTCCGGGCCACTACATATAGGCAGTGTTGCTCCTTGTGTATTTCTGAGATGATTCAGTATTTCGGAGACCAGTTTTGTCCTATAATGAAATTGACGTACTGTTGGCCAAGCCTAGATATAAATTAGTGTCCTAATCCTACCTGGTGTTCACCACTGGTGTGGTGATTAGCCCAGTGACTTGTGGGGAAATTTGAGGCTCGACTTTCCTGCGTTTTTGTTTTTTACTCGTGCAAAAAGGTTTGTAGCCATTCTCATGAGTACATAATAACCCCAAGATTCCTTGGCTAATTCTCAAAATCCCTGCAGCAGAATAGGTGGCAAGGGTCCAAGAATTAGCAGCTGGTATTACTTACAGCTTTAGGTAAGGTGGAAACCAGCTGTTTTAAGCATTGAATGCATGGCCACTGTAGCCATTTCCATTTTCATTATGCAACATGGCGTGATGTGCACCTACCATTCAGTCACACTCTGGTGCTTTCATCCTGCAGAGAAACACAAGAACACTGCCACGCGGCTGCTTTAAAGAAACAAGCAGGAGACACTGCGTATATGTCATCTCAAATAAGCTTGGCGCATGCAAAACCCCATCAATGTTTGTTACCGGATAATACTTGGTGATAATCAACTTATCAGGGACTGCAGTGTTATCCAGGCTCATCTCATGAGAGCGAACATTTACACAAAGGCCAATGGAGATTTGAGTTTTATTGTTAAAATCGTTTTATTGATATTGGGACACATACACCCACCTACAACGGATGTTCCGTGTGGAGAGTGTACATGTCACTGCACGAGAGCCGTTCCATTCACTAGATCTCCTCCCAGATGACTCAACCTCAAAGAGACTATTCGCCTTGCATGACCTACTGCTGAACACCCTCCTCTAGATCGGAGAATAATGGAAAAGGGGAATTGGGAAGAGACAGTATGGAATATAAGAAACAAGGGTGCTCTCTAGACCACAATTAGAGATTCTAAGAAATTATAGCATGTACTTGACAGATGAATGGTAACTAAGTTCATTGTATCTATAGCGTCCATATTCTTTTTAGACAAACTGCGCTGGAAAAATACTTTTTATTTTATTTTGATTCAAGACTTACTATCAACCTACCTTGTTTTCACTGTGCAGTTATTACTTTTAAGCCTAGTGGAAGATATAGACAACCTGATAACTTTTTTTTATACGTTCTTTTCCAGTTAATGCAAAACTCTTTATTGTAAGCATTTTATATTAAATAGCCTGAGACCGTGTGGAGGAGAACACTACTCCAACCGCTTATAATCTCTATTGTTAGTGCTGATAGTGATAGGAAAAAAAATTCTATTCTTTCATGAAATGTCTGTTTTAATGCAAGTTTCTCTGTAGCTGTCCTGTGATAAATGAGCTGCATTAAGATTGTTTGTGGGGAGATCCCCTGAAATCATTCACAGTTGTAGAGCAAGGCCCAAGTTCTAATCTCAGTTTGCTCATTTAATTGCATTGTACGATTCAGGACAAAGCACTTAATTCCGTTTTACAAATGGTAAATGGAAACATTTGCATCTTGTAATGATAAGCAAACGTCCAGTATTATAAATTGTGTAGCAATAGAAATTGTATTTATTTTGAGCCCTCCGCCGATACTAGCCAATTGGAAAGTAGTAATTTTACAGATTTTAGGCACTCTTATTTTGTGACTGGAGCTTTTTATTGTAATGCAAGATTGTTTCAGTCGAAGCTGGATTTTTTGCTCCATCAAGCTTCACTTTTAGTATCGGTTGTTGCCAAGTAAGAAAGTATATTTAAAGGCTTTAATTTCAGTACTTTCATTTTTATGCATGTTTCTTTTTTTTGTTATAAGAGAATCTATTGATTGACTAATGCAAACGAAGACACTATATGTGAAGTGACATGTTACTGTCAGCCCCTTACACAAACATAATAAGATATTTCTCACATACTCCGAAATGGATTACCATTAGCCCCGGTCTGGCTGAACTTCACTGGCTCCCCATTAAGCACAGAATCTCTTTCAAAGCCCTCTGTTTTACGCACAGGATACTGAATCGGAGGGGTCCTAGTTATCTCTTTTCCTTGATCAAAGCTTACACCACTTCCAGAGTTCTTAGATCTGGGTAAGCAGCTTTGGCAGTGATTCCTAGAGTGCGTCGAACGTGACTGGGAGGTAGCTCCTTTAGTCTCCGAGCGGCCAAGCTGTGGAACTCAATGCCACTAAACCTGAGACTCGAACCTTCTGAGGCAAGTTTCCGAAAAAATCTTAAGACTTGGCTCTTAAGGCAGAGTTAGTAGGAGCACAGGGCCTAACTGTTTCCGACTCTATTTCTGATCATGATATGAGGCTACTGCTTAGCGTGGGGGCACTCCGTGGGACTAACCAGGCACTCTACAAATTCTAAATAAATAAATACTATAAGCTTAACAAAGCATGCACCCAGCAGGCTAATCTGAATATACCTTTTTTTAATTGAGACTTGGAAAAGTGAAGATAGATTTAGGTGTACAGCTTGTTGAAAGCTGACCACACTCCTTATTTGTCCCTGACATTTCATTCTCCGGTATGGTATATCTCATTCTGGCATTTTGGCTGAAACCCTTGATCCAGCGGTAATTTCACAGTAATTTCTCAATGCAAAACACCATTACATCTTGTCTACCGCTTAAAGGGGATGGACCTTTGCCACTGTTTATCACCATCAGGAGACTTTACATAAACATTTAAAATCAAATGCAATTAAATATTTAAGGCAATAATGAGAGTTGTATGTAGTTTTAAATTGTTTTATTTTCTAGTCAAAAGTTAAGGTTCTCTTGACTCTTTATTCATTAGTCAAATATCAATCAGGTTACAGGATTGAAAAATAAGTAAAAAATAGAATTATTACAGAACATATTATAGATTGCATACAAGGCACTCCATAAAGGAAGAAAATGAGGCATAAAATGTCAGTCAGAATCTCTTAAAGAGTTTTAGGAAAATATAATTCTAGAGTGAGTTTTGCAAAGCTAATCAATAATTAATAATTGGCAAAGATCTCCCATAAAGAGAAATAAAATGCATAGGACAAAATAAGTCTTTGCAAAACTAGTTAGTCAAAGCATGAAACTTAAAGTTTAAGAATCTAAAACCTGTCCTGTTCTCAGCTGGTCTCTCTCTGGCTCCGTGCTGTGCATCTCTGCCTGTCTGTGTCAGGAGCTGGGCATGGCCCCCCCTTCCTCTCTGGCTTCGCAGAGCCTTAAAAAAAAAACTGTGTCTCCTGCCTCGCGTCCTGCTAAAAAAAAAACCCATATACAACCAATGTGCTCATGTGGAAAAGATTCATTGATGACATCTTGATTTTATGGACAGGAGAACGAACAACATGTGATGAGGATGAGTTCTGCTCTTGGATTAATACTTTGAACCCGTATCTGAGATTCACATACACAATCTCTGAGACTGTAATTCCCTTTCTTGACTTACTGGTCAGATTAGAGGGTGATAAAATCTCTACCACCCTTTATCGTAAACCGACCGATAGGAACAGCCTCCTACTTTTTAGTAGCCACCATCCGAGGGCCCTGAGACAGAACTTGCCCTTTGGACAGTTCCTACGTATTAGAAGGAACTGCAGCACGTTAATCGACTACAATAAGGAGTCTGACAAACTAAAGAAAGACCTTCTCCAACGTGATTACCCCAGACAGGTTATTGATACCGCGTACAAAAGAGCTCGAAACAACAATCGTGAGATCCTGTTAGCAGACAGGATTAGAGAACCTGACACGACTATCACATGTGTTACCACATTTACCCCAGATTCCAACAGGATTAAGAAAATAATCCGCAAACATTGGGATATCCTCAATACAGGAACTCTGAATTTACCCACACCAAGGTTTGCGTTTAAACGATCCAGTAACATCAAGGATCTGTTAGTCCACACGAGACCGAAGAAACAACAGAACAAAGTGCAAAGAACTTTGTGGGATTTACCCCGGTCATGGGGCATCACCCGTGTGGTTCATGCTCCGTGTGTCACCTTACAAAAGCCACTAAAGAAATGAGGTTTCCCAATGGGTTCAGCTGGAAGATAACTACACATACTAATTGCAACACCAATAATTGCATATATATATTGAAGTGCAAGTGTGACATGCTATATATCGGTATGACTTCAAGGCCGGTTAAAATCCGGATAATGGAACACAGGAGCAACTTTAGGTGTCTTAAGAACAACACTAAAATGACTACCCATTTCAAAGAGGTACAACATCCACCTGACTCATTTGAATGGGGTGTTCTAGAGGCACACCCAGGGATTTCCCAGAATGCTCTGCTCCGGATTGAACAACGGTGGGTCCTACGATTGGCCACTGACCAATCAGGGCTCAATGAAAATATCCCTTGGAGCCTTCTGACCTAACTGTTACCATACATCCAACAATATCAGCACTATTATTGTTACATACCAGCAACATGTAAACATATCAACAACTGTGGTTGGTTTTAGTATATATACGGCACATATCAAACATAAGGGGTTTCCCTTGGGTCAGTCCATCTGTACACTCCTTAGACGAATCAGCACCCGTTTACAGGGGTACAACTTTAGTTACCTAACTACAGTTGGTTTTTAGAATTATAGAATCCCATTACCCTTCTCTCTAACCCCTCCGCGATATGCCATTATAAGCACCATCATTGGGCCATCTCATGCCTTTAGTTCCTGAGAGTAGCAATATGGCACTCACATTGATTACAATTACTATCGTAGGGAACATGGCAGACCCTAGGCTCAGTAGGTCTGACATGGGTTATCTGCGGGGCACGGGGGTCACTCAAGATGGCACCCGCTATGAAGCTCGCGTTCTAGTTTCGGTTTGTAAACAGCGGTGGTTTATCCGGAAGTCCCGCCCCTCACTGCTAGCCGAGCGCGGGTATTTGTACGCGCTGATTTGTCAATCGGGTACATTGCCCGGACCGGCTGCGTGAGGGTAGGGACTTCGGCCGCCTTGTTCCAGATTTACCGTAAGTGACGCGAGCCTGCTTCCTACGCCGCCCGGGCTCCTTACACTACCGGCACCCTTCCGGTGCTGTGGGTCGTAGCTTGGTTGTTGCGGTGATATATGTGGTTCCTTGTGCTCCTTGCCCGGAAAACACACGTGGAGGAGTAGTGGCTCCGCAGGCAGCACGGGTCCCCGTCTCTCCCGCTTCTGACTCCTTGTTTTCCACTTGTAGCACGAGGTTGGTTGGTTATTGTTCGGACGCCTGTTGCAGCACTGGCTGTGTGGCCCGATCGAGTTGCTGCGGTCGACTCCGTTCTCCACTTCGGTGGGGGCCGGGGACGCCGACTGGAGCGCGGATTAGAGCTCCAGCTATGCTGATTAGACCCTGGGCAATATTTAGATTTATTTATCTTTTATGTGCCCCCTTTTGGTTGCCTGATTCAGTCACTTGATGAGCTGTATGCAGGGTAGCCATGCCGGGTGCCCTTGTGCTCCGTTTGGCTTGCTCTACTTTCAGGCTATTGGACCTGGGTGATGTCAATTTTAAACTTGATTATTCATGCCTTTTCTTTTTCCCTTCCATCAGGACACTATATATTAGTGTCTACACCAGCCGGTACTGATGCCGCGCATCCTTGACCCTAATAGGGTGAGTGTCTAGATGGTGCTCTCTCTTTTAGTTGCTCAGTTGTAGGATACATTTCCAGTTGCTATGATACTGAATACGCACATTAAGCATGCCACGAGTCACTTGTGTCCAGCATGCTTGAGCCGCATCAACAACACCGTGTGGCACTCATGTTGCTTGTGTTTGGTTTTTATTTAGAACAGATTACCGCGACATTTAACGTGATTGTTGTTGTTCTGCTTCCCTTGCAGGTTGTGTTTTTTTGATCTACAGGTACCACTTTTTAGGGTGCTGTAACGGTGGTCACTGCTTTTATTTCACTTCATTGCTGACCACTACCATTAAGTGTAGGTAGATCATTACTGGTCCTGAAGAATTGCCATTTAATACATTTTCAGGCAAGAAACATGTTGACCTTTTAACAAACGCATAAATCTCGACATCCTATGAGTTTAGATACGCGTTTTGTTTTCTTTTTTAACCAGGGTAGGGGCCACATTTAATAAAATTATTTTGAGTGGACCACCTCCCTTTTTATTTCCCTACACATTTACATCACCTACACTGTCTTAGGGCCCTCACACGCACTCCACCCACCGGCATATGGAATAAAGATCTCCGCCAAGGAGGCCCCATTACGGGTGCCGATCGGGGATTGCAGCGCCGACCCGATAAGGAGCAGACCCGATGATGAAGCATGACACCTAGCAGGCTGGGTGTGTGAGGGTCTTTTCCAAGAGGAGAGGTTCCTTCTCCCCACTTTTCACTACCGCACATTTCCATGTGGAGTTCCTACATTGTAAAAAACACTTTCTCCTGCTTTTTAATATTAGGAACTGCATACTTTTTGTGTAAAGGGGGAAAAAAAAATATGACCAGCCTGCCTACACCTCTCAGCTAGCATCCAATATTTCTATCAAAAATTCACGTGACTTGGTCTTCGTAGCTTGTCCAATAAGAGCTTCAGAACACATCGACTCCCCATGGGCTGACTGGACACGTCATCAATCAAGCGAGTTCTTGTCCTGCCTGAGTCTTGTGCTTAGATGACTTCACATCCTGAAAACAATTACATTTTCTGCAACAAAAAGTATTAATTATGCGGAAACGGAGAATACATATTATAAGAACAAATGTGTGCTCTGCAGTTTTCTTTCTACGTGATGAAGTGAACAACTGCATGGAGATAAAAGTATGCGAAGGCCTTTTTCATGAAGAGAAAACAGGGGGCGTAAATTATAAGAAAAGTTCTTTCATGAAAGCTGGGAGGGAAAGAGCACACATTCCATTCCTAATCTTCAAGGCTAAAGGCCGAAGTAGGTTGAGCCTGCCAAAGCAAAGTCAGCCTTCCTACACCGTAAAATGGGTGTTAATTCAGCACAAATATATGCTACTTTGAAAGTTGAAAACACATTTCTAAATTAAATGTTCATTCTATAGTGAGGTTAAATCTAGAATAATCACAATTAAACAACCATGATTAATTAATTGAGCATGGTTTTATGGTTTTACATGAAAGCACTTTAGACTGGAAGCATTTGACCAGGCCTCATTCATGTTTTCACTTTGCACCAAAACTCTGCGTGCCATTTTTGAAATGCAGTCTGTCTGAAACTTAAAGCAGAGTATTGCCTAAATCTAGGTGAAATCTGGGCTCCATCACCTGTTAGGTACTGACAGTGTAAAACCGAACCTACAGACCATGACTATCTGCTTTCTTCACAACTTAATTATACAACTTAAATGTACTTGTTCATAATTTGATGTGTGAGGTTCTGTATAGCTGAATAAAGGTAGACATTGTTCTCTACCTGTTCCTGCTTAGGAGTTGAGGACCACCTCCTTAAAGTCAGATACTACACCCCTGAATGCAGTAAAACTCAAAAGGTCCCACAACAATAGTTGTGAAGATCTAGGGCAAGCTGACAAGCCTAACATACACCAGCGACAGACATTGCTAATTTAGCGTGACAAACATTCTCCAGTACATTTATATGAATCTTTTTTAATTTAACTTAAAGTGTAATCCATTTTCCTTCCAAGAATTCCATTGTATATTTTAGCCTCATTGGATTATCGCTCAAAGTTTGTATCGCCCCATTTAATTCTAGCAGTGTCTTAAAATTCCACATCATCTTTTAGGATTGGTTTATGGAGAACAGATGGAGGGAGCCAACTACTTTTTTTTTGTATACCAGAAGTAACTGAAATACTTCCCTGCATCACAGCAAGATACTATGAAAAATTTAGAATGCTTCCATTATCCAATTGATTCCCTGTGTTCTATCTTATATTTAAAATTCTTGGAAGTCTTATCTAATCTGTCTGCAAAAACCCAGAGCTTTCTGGATACCTTCTTATTATTTACTTCAATTAAGGGATTGTTCCATTTAATGTATCTGGGTGTGATAAATATTCTCTCCTTCTTTTAGTCAAGTATTTGTTGCATGTTTTTAACATGAAGGATGGTTAGTGAGGCCTCTGTAGTGTTGTATTCTTTATACAAAATGGCAGTGAACTCAAAAGTACTTGGGCGATTGTTTTTAGCTCTTACTTTCATGTTGGTGTCATCATGTTTGACTCATTCAGCAAATAAAAATCACATATTGTCAGAGTGAAGGCATCACTGTATTGTTTTATATTGGGTAATTCATAAGTTTCAACTTATTATGTCTTATAAAAAAAATATATACTATCCCCACCCCTCATAAAGTGTATTTTGTGTCAAATCTTAATATTGCTGTAAATCTGCTGTTACTACTTATGTTGTCTATAGTAAACCGATTATGTTGTGGTTCTGTCTGTAGATTTCAGAACAATTGAAAAAGGCTAGAATATGACACACTGAGCACTGCTGTAATGACTGGAGCCTGTTGCCGACCATGTACATAAATTGAACTTCTGGTGGAAGGTTCTGTGTTGTTTCTAATTCTTAAAGAGTTGTCACTCCAGGAATTGTCTGATTCTGGTTGCATCTCATCTTAGAGTTCTAGATTCTGAGTTCTCTTCATGTTTCAAAGGTATCTTAGTAACCATTACTCTCAAAGGCTAGCCAATAAAATCTCAGAGTGCATCCCAGCAGCTTTGTTGAAGAACCTACTTAATCAGGAACCTATTCAAGCGTTCTAAACTTATACCATCCTGGAGCAGAAAGCTATATATGCAAACTAGCTGGCAGCAGCATATTGTGGTGTGTGACAGTGGACCACTCTGTTTAACGTGTGCTCTTATCTTAATTCCCAGGTTGTCTTCCCTTGACATGGGGGATGATGCCAGCGCTCTCACTGCATTATCTCAGTTCCCGAACCCAAAGTCTCTTCTGGCCAATGTCCTCCAGATTGCAACCTCCTCGTTACCCAGGGTGAGTACAAAACGTGTTTGCCTTGTGAATGGTATAAAGTGACCTGGTTCCTTGTGTTCCAGCATATGTGCTGGAACTAACAGGAAAGAGTTTGACACCTGGGGCCATGCTTCTGCTTGGGTCAGCATGAGGCAGGGTGGAATAAGGCCTTTGCCTAGCCCAGGTGGAGTGTTTTCCCAGCCCAGATGGGTTCTTGCTGATGACACCGAGTAGAAGGAGCCAGCAAACCTGCCATGCTAAGGCCAAGCGTCAATTTATATACTGCCTTGGGAACATTCTATTCTCAAAAGGGAAGCCACTAGGGCTTTTCTGGGAAACCTCAAGCAGACATTTGTAACGCTGCTATATAACTCAATACTACACATGTTCACTAAATACTACTGTGAGGACATTCAGGCCCATCTACAGGTTTTAGTTTGCCAGACAGTGCGGGGAGCTTTGTTTCAAACAACTACATTATCTGCTCCCTGATAACCACTTAGGGGTGGAATTGCTTTACAGTCTATGTAGAGCATGTGTGCCTACAGCCAGTCATGTTATGAAGGGAAAATGTTACTTACCCTTTAATCATCAGTTCTTAGAGTGTAGTTTTGTATATTCACATGCTTTTCCCCAGAAGCTGCAGAAGATCACATAGGTCTTCATCATGTTATATTCCACAATGCATAATTTTTTGTCTTCAACACTACACTCCATTTACAAAACTCATCCGCTGAGTGGAAAACAATCTGAGATGGAGTCTTTGTTCCTGGTACAATGTGGGCTAAGGATTGAGTCACAACACCTTGCAAATGTCTGTGCTCAACACTTGATGACAGGAGTATGCAGAGCATGTGAATTTACAGCACTACCCACTATGAACATATGTAGCACTGAGCTGAAGCCTACAGAACCCACCACAGGTATGTTCATTCATTAAGGCTGCCTTCAGTAATGTTTTATAATATTGTGATAAATGCAGTCCTTTGATTTTTCGTTTATTATTTCAGTCTTTAATTTCACAGTTAAGTACTGATCAATTTTCATTGAGATAATCTTTCAGGTACAGAGTTACTGTAATTGCATTTTTACTGAGTATTCTATTAAAAGAATTGAATGGAATTCGAAGTAAACCTTGCTTCTGATGGATACTTCCAACTGCAGATTTCTCAACTTGGAATACTCACCAAACTCCACACTGGATCTGGAAACTTTTCTTCAGTAGTGCTCTTGCATGCCAGTAGATGGTGCTGTGCGTCCCCGCATATGCTCCATGTCCCCGAGAAGTGACGAAGCAGAGCTGCATTTAAGCGCAACCTTTGCTCGTTGACGTCAGTTCCTTTCTTCTGCCAAAATAACTCTTCTGATTAAGAGAGAGAGCGGAGTTTTGTCTAGTGACAGTTTCTGCTCATTCCTGATCAATGACAAAATCACAAAAGCGCAGCTGGTTGTCCTGCTCCCTGACTCTGTCCCTGTGCCTCTGCCAGGGAGTACACTCCAGCAGAGGTTCCATTATCTTTTTGGCTTTGACTCAGAGCAAGGGACATCCCAGGATTCGGATGATGATGGTAGCAATGGGGATGGCTTTCTCCCTCGTCATTACACAGATGCTTCCTTCTGCATGGATTTGCAAGACACCAGTGGGCTTGAAACTTCTCCGGATGTAGGTCTTGACTCACCAATTGGGCCTCCAGTGCAAGTAAGTGCCTCTTGGCAGTGGTTTTCCAGAGGGCAGCTGAGGTTTTGGATTTACAGCTGCCTTCAGTTGAGACCAAAATGGACGCCTTGACAGAAATGTTGCCGTCTAGGCCAGCTAGCTCTGAGCCCCTGCCCTCTTTTAAGGGTTGTACAACGGAACAACTCCGGGAAATACTTTGCATGCCTTAACCACGCATTTTTTAACCCGCATTTTTTTTACAATGTTTGTTTTTACAAATGTATGCCATTACCACGCATTGTGTATATATGTATATATAAATATATATATATTGCAAACACCCCACGTTGATCCTTGGTCTTCAACGAGAGAACACAGCACCACTTCAGAGTTAATAAATAACAGGGTTATTTTATTTTAGCACACACCAGAGTGCATCACAGGTGAAAATAGGACGGCCTACGCGTTTCGGCTTCACAGCCTTCTACTGGACCATGTATAACCATTGCTATATATATATATTCACTGAAAAAACCATCGGTTTTACAGACGTTATAGTTAGAAATTTGCATTTAAAAAACCTTTCAAATTCACTGAAAACCATAGGTTTTACAGACGTTATAGTTAGAAATTAGCATTTAAAAAACATTTGAAATTCACTGAAAAAACCATAGGTTTTAGGGATGTTATAGTTAGAAATTAGCATTTAAAAAACCTTGGGGCGTGGCCAGGATGGCGAGCGGGTAAGACGTGTCCCGTTCGTCTCCCCGCTCCCGTCGGCCGCCCGTGGTCTTCCCGGCAGTAAATCAGAGTGCCGGACCCCTGACTCGGAGCGCAAGCAGAGCGCGAACCCTGGGAGTGGACCGGCAGCGAGTTTCAAGCTCCGGGAAAGCGGTGGTGCGGAGGACGGCGACGACTCCCGGCGGGCCAAGATGGCGGCCGCAACAACCTAAGCGGCGCAGAGGGGAGGCCTGGTGCTTGTAGACTACGCGATCGGTGGCCTGGGGCACCGCGGGGAACTAGAGCTGGTGGGCCGTACTGCAGTCCGGGCGGAGAGAGGAGCCCCCTCCTGAGCGACCCCAGCAACAAGTACGGAGGCTGCAGCGGGATTGCACCGGGGAGAGCGCGGCCCCAAGCAGAGGCACATAACGGAGGTGTGCACGGTGGGCTGGTGGACCCCAAGCATACCTGGAGGAACGCCCGGGCCGCCTCCCGGGGCGAGCCGCATCGAGGCTGGCTACACGGCCTGCGGCGGCAATAGTGGAACAAGGACCAGGCTCAGCCCAGAACTGCTGAAAGCGGGAGCCGCGGGGGGCGGCCTTCCAGCCTACAAGGTGAGCAAGCGGGGGAGCAACTCCTCAATCGGGGCCCCCACACTCTGCCAAGCCGGAAGAACGGGCCCGGGCCTGTTTCCTGTGCCCCACGGGCACTAGCAAGCCGCTACCGGTAAGAGGGAGCCACACCCAGAGTCCCGGGGCACGGAGGGAGAGAAGATCTGGGTCAGAGAGGGCTCCGGAGGACTTCGCGGACCGCCACCGACCCTGACCCGCCGCCGCAGACAGGGAACGGCCCTTAGAGGCAGAGTGGCCCCACGGAGCACGACCAGCAGCTAAGTGGGAGAGGGCGCAGAGGGCAAGATCGGGAGGCCTAGGACACGCTGACAGAGAGCTGGGCCGACATCGGAGGAAGAGGTGCCAGTCCAGAAGAAGTACAGGGAGCAGGGTGCCCATTGGCGGGAGTGAAGAAGGGATTGACGCCTGGCAGAGCGAACCTTGGTGCCAGGGCCCGCCCTGAAGGCGAGAAGAGAGGACCGGGTGGGGGACCCGGCGCGGTGAATAGAGACGCCACTACACGACTCCCACCAGGCCCGGAGCCACATCGGCGACAGGGGCCAACGCTGCCGAGGAAGGACAGGCTCCCTACGGGGCACGAGAGGTGGGGCGCCCCTGGGGCTGCCGGTGGATTGACAGGCGCACCATCACGTAGCGGACAGGGCCGCTCCAGAGCCCGGAGTATTGAGGACCCTTGTTGGCAAGGCTCAACGTAAGAAAGGGCGGCTCAACACAACCCAGCTGCGGACGTGAGAGAGCAGAGACGCCCCGGGATAGCGGCCTGGCCAGCCACTGCACGCTGCAACCTAAAGAGACTGGTTATCAACTGGTCATGTCCTCGACCAGGGGTAAGAAGGACAGGAACGTTAAGGACATGTTCGCCAAGATCGCAGGGCCGGCTGGAGGAGATAGCCGGGCACCATCGCCCACGACAGGGGGGCAGGAGTCTGGGAATACGGAGGAGCCGGTAACCCGCGCCTTCCTCACCCAACTGTTCTCGACCCTACGAGACGATATACAGACCCTCCGCCAAGAGTTCTCCACCGAGGTCAAAGAGGTACGCCGGGACTTGGACGCAATAGGGGAAAGGGTGGCCTCGATGGAAAACAAAGAGGACTCACGGGAGGAAGAAATAGAACACTTAAAGCAGGAAGTGCTACGGCTCCAGGGCCAGCAAATAGACCTCCAGGCCCACTCTGAAGACTTAGAAAACCGCTCCCGAAGAAATAATATACGGGTGAAGGGCGTTCCGTGGCGGGAGGAAGGTTCGGACATCACGCAATATCTTCAGGGGCTTTTCCGCCACATCCTGCAAGAATCAACCGATTTCCCCATTAAAATCGACAGGGTCCACAGGGTGGGCTTGCCAAAGAAGGCCCCTGCTCCTCCGCCCGACATCCTGGCCTACCTCCCGGACTACCAACTGAAGGAGCACATCATGAGGAAAGCCAGGGAGTCGCAGCCTCTGCGCTATGGAGGCCATGACATCGCCCTCTATCAGGATCTGGCGGCGATCACGCTGCAAAAACGGAGGGCCTTCCGGCCCGTCACGACGCACCTCCGCAATCAGGGAATCAACTACTCGTGGGGCCACCCATTTCGTATCATCTTTAGGTGGGACGACAAACTACGCCAAGTTCGATCGCTACAAGAGGCCTGCAAAATCCTCGGTATAGATACCCCGCACGAGTCCGAGAAGGAAGACGAGGCGGGCAGAGACCTGGGAGAACGCTGGCAGCGGGTAAGCCGCCACAGGAGGAGGCGGGGGACCCTGTCTAAGCCTGACCCAGAAACAATGGCACAGGAAAGAAAGGGAGTGCTGGACTCGCTGGCCGCAGACCCGACACAATGAAATGATGCACGAGTGACCAGGAGGGGCGGATAAGTGGCTCAGAGCTTGCCGGGGGGGCGGCGGGCGGGGGGGAATCGTTGGCCACAAGAGGCACCCCACTAACTTTTTCACTAGGGAGATGTGGAGACACCCTGCATTTCCCGGACAATCTGTTATAGTTCCTTTTGTTTGGTTTATTGTTGTTGTTGGGGTTCGGGTGGGAAAGGGGGGGAGTGCTGGTAAATCTCAGTCCATACACAAATGGGGCCCCGAGGGCAGGAGACGACTTAGACATAGGCCCTCCATTAGTGCACGTGGCCATGGCGGGGGAGGGGGTTGCTGGGGCTGGGTCTGCGACGAGCCTCGCCCGGATGGATGGTACAGCGCTGCGTCTACTACACTATCATGGCTAAAGGGGAAGTGAAAGTTCTTACACTGAATGTTAAAGGCCTCAACAACCCTGTTAAGCGGCGAGCAGTGCTCTCCTTCCTAGAGAACACGGAGGCGGACATATGCCTCCTCCAGGAGACGCATCTGCTCACCAAAGACTGCCACCGCATGCGCTCCCGGGCATTTCCGCAGCAATACTTCTCATGCACGGGGGACAAGAAGGCGGGGGTGGCCCTGTTAATCTCCCACAGATGTAAGGGGGTAGTGAAGGACAAGATAGCCGAATTAATGGGGAGACTGCTTGCTTACACAATCCAATTTGGCTCCCAGACCATAGTGGTCGGTTCCCTATACGCTCCTAACTCGAGGCAAGAGAGCTTCCTTAAGACCGCATTGTCCGACGTTGTGACCCTGCAGCACCGCATGACCCTTATAGGGGGGGACTTGAACATGGTCATGGACGCTAGCAAAGATAGATCCCAGACTTCCTACTGGCATAAAGGTGAAATCTCCAGAGAGGGCAGGACATGGCTCGCAGAAATGGGCTTCTTGGACTTATGGAAGGAGGCTCACCCCAGCTCGAATCAATATACATTTTTCTCACACGCACACAGGTCCTACGCTCGCATTGACTATTTCTTGGGCACCGGGGACGTCCAAAAGAGAGTGACCGCAATAGAGATTGAACCTATGGCCCTCTCAGACCACGACGCAGTGCTAACCCGACTCACTTTGCCACCTGGACCATGTCAAGCGAGCTGCTGGAGACTCAGGGAGGCTATGCTCCATAAGGAAATGGTCACCCAGCAACTCGCCAAGTGCATTCAGGAATACTTCACCCTCAATGACACGCCCGACATCCAAATTACTACACTATGGGAGGCAATGAAGACAGTGGTACGGGGGAGCTTATTGCACTTGCGGCAGCCGAGAACAAAGAGCGTAAGGAGCAGCGATCCGCACTAGTAGCCCAGGTACAGGAACTGGAGAGAGTCCATAGCAGGACGGGCGCCCTGGCTTAAAGCAGCCAGGGCGCAACTAGCTGGTATAGACTTAGACAGAGCAGAATATGCCGCAGTGCGCTTAAAACACTCTTACTATGTTGGAGGCGACCGCACAGGACGTCTTCTGGCTAACAGACTGCGGGCTCAAAGGCAAAAGTCGAAGGTTTCCTCCCTGCAGGGAACGGGGCAGAGCGAGGTTACGGGGGACCAAGAAATAGCTAATACTTTCGTGGAGTTTTATGAGAAACTGTACGCGGCGGAGCCAGCCCCGGAGTCCGAAGTCACTGACTACCTCCAATCAGTCACTATGTCTGTGCTTACACCCGACCAGATAGCGACGCTCGACGCCCCCATCCGTGTGGAGGAGGTAATCGCAGCAATCTCGCGCCTTAAAGTGCTCAAGTCCCCGGGCCCGGACGGGTTCCCAGCCCTTTTTATAAGAAATTCTGCCATATATTAGCTCCGGTCTTGACAAGACTTTTAACGCATTCGGGGAAACGACGCCTATACCGGCCACGATGCTGGCGGCGGCGATAGTGGTATTACCTAAGCCCGGCAAAGACAGACAGCAATGCGGGTCGTATCGCCCCATTTCTCTACTGAATGTCGATTTTAAAATCTTCACAGGGATTCTGGCCACTCGCCTTGGCCCTAGCATGCTAAGCTTGATTGAACCTGATCAAGCGGGATTTATCCAGTCCCGCCAGTGCGCAGACAATACGAAGAGGGTACTCCACCTGATAGACAAAGCCCACCAAACTGGCATGGACGCCTTGCTACTGACAGTAGACGCTGAAAAAGCGTTCGACCGAGTAGACTGGGGCTTCTTAGGCCAAACCCTATCCAAAGTCGGTCTAGGGGAAAGATTCAGGGGGTGGGTGGGCTGCTGTTACAAGGACCCCACTGCGACGATAAGGGTAAACGGGGTCTCCTCACGGGCATTCCCTATCCAAAGGGGCACCCGGCAGGGATGCCCGCTGTCTCCCCTGCTGTTTGCTCTCTACATCGAACCCCTGGCGCAAAAGGTGCGGGAAAACTTACAGATCAAGGGGATCCCATTCGGGGGAGAGACACATCCCATTAGTCTGTATGCGGACGATGTAATTGCGGCATTGACAGACCCGACAGATTCGCTTCCCGCTTTCCTTGGCGAACTCTCCGATTTTGGCCGGGTCTCGGGCTATCGAGTGAATGTGGGTAAATCCATGATTCTACATCTAAATCCTACTCTCGACCCACGGGGCAGAGGCGAGGCAAGACTACAGGGGATCCCATTAATGGACTCCATCCCCTATCTGGGATTGGACTTAGCGGCCTCCGTACATCAAACGACCCAACTGAACTACGCTAGGCTGGCCCGACAGGCAAGAAAGGACTTGGGTACATGGAGTAAATACCATCTTTCCCTATTAGGGAGGATCGCAGCGGTTAAGATGTCCCTTCTACCAAAGGCCCTCTATCTATTTCAGACTTTGCCTGCGCCGCCACCGACGGGAGCGCTTGTGGCACTACAGCGAGATATCAACCAATTCGTCTGGGCGGGGGCACGACCAAGGATGAGTAAGGCACTGGGATACATGCGGCCAGAAGAGGGGGGGCTGGGGATTCCCGACCTGCTTAACTATTACCGAGCGGCACAGCTGAGATACTTGGTGGAGTGGGCACGGCCCGAGTCCGAGAAGAGATGGCTCTTCCAAGACAGGGCACTCGCACGGATCCCACTGTGGAAGGTCCCCTTCTTGAAGAAAACCCAACGCCCGTTGGGGTTGATGAGATCACCCATAACCAAATCAGTACTGTCAGTCTGGGATGCAGTAGCGACGAGGAGGAAGCTTACCACCTTCCCCTCCCCGTTGACTCCTCTATTTGGCAACAGTGAGTTTACACCCGGGATACCCGATGCCGCCTTTCCGGCATGGAGGGACACTTCCTGCCGCTCAGTGGGCCATTTATTCGATTTAGCTGGCATCATTCCGTTCCCCCAAATGAAGCTCGAATATGGGATTCCCGAGACTGAAAGGTTGAGATATTTGCAACTAAGACACTGGGTGCTCCAAGGCGAGGTCAAGACGCTAGGGTCACGCCGGTTAACTACATATGAGAAATGGCTAATCTCCAAAACCTCCGATAAAGGGTTAATCACAGATATGTACAATATGCTTAGACAAGGCCCATCAGCACAGGCTACGCCGAGCCAGAGAAGATGGGAGAGGGAGTTGGGAGGGGAACTCACGCGAAAGGACTGGGAAGGGATCTATTATAGAGCGAAACACACGGCGCGTAATGTGGCCAGTGTAGAGTCCGCCATGAAGATTGCGACTTACTGGTACCTCACGCCTGCGCGCCTGCATAGGGGTAATGCACAGAGGAGTCCTACCTGCTGGAGGGGATGTGATAATGAGGGTACGCTGCTACACATACTATGGGAGTGCCCTATATTAACAGACTACTGGTCTAGAATCCTGGACGCGGTAGACGCGCTCTTTGATACACAGATACCGAGACTCCCGGTCTATGTCATCTTGGGACTGCCTAACCCAATCACGTATCCGCTCAAAAGTTTGCGTGGTCGCCAGATGGGGATGGCGTTAGGGGCGGCACTGCAAAACATACTGGCACACTGGGGCACCTCTACACACCCCACCCACACAGGTTGGCTCCACAGGTTATGGTTCATCCTGGGAATGGAACGGATTTCATCCACCTTACACAACACCACAGACTCCTTCCAGAAGACTTGGAGCCCCTTCATATCGTTACTCTCGGCCGAGTTCAATGAACTCACCCAACCTAAATACCTACGTGTACTACGTTTGTCTAGCTTATGGAAAGTACAGACACCAATGCCCGAGTTGTAGGGCCTGAAGGCCGGGGTGGAGAAAGGGGACTGGTTGACAGGGCTAGGAAGACTACCGGCACTGGGAAGGGTGGGGGGAGGGAGTTTATTTCTTCTTTCTTTTTCCCTTTTTTTTTTTTTTTCCTTTTTTTTATTAGACCTTGCTACTCTTCCCTTTTCTACATGGCATAAAGGCAACTGCACAGAGGTGAAATCCGGCATGATGATGTTGTATTCTGCCCGGAGACCATGGATTTTCGCATTAGATTTGGTATTACGGAGGAGACTCCCACCATAGCTCGGTCGTAGCTGGATCAGGGGCTCCAGGCCAAAGTGTCCTTTGTATTTCTGTGCTGTTGTGGTATTACTAAAATGTCAATAAAAATATTTAAACATAAAAAACCTTTGAAATTCACTGAAAAAACAAACCATAGGTTTCAGGTACGTTATAGTTAGTTGGACATTTTACTCATACAAAACCAGAGAAATTCCGCCGTTATAGTTAGTTCAGCTAACTATAACTCGCGCCCCCGCAATGCACTGCTGATGACGTCGCATATTACATCATTCATGACATGGTCAGTGACATCACTGATGACATCACTGATGACATCTCAAATGACATCACTGATGACATCATCCAGTGACTTTGTGTTTCTATAAAGTTCAAATATGTATTATATATATTCCAAGGAGTATTGAAGAATGAGTGGGTGTATAAGTGTCTGGATTGAGGATTTAATAGGTGCATGACTGACTGTTTAAGTGAGTGATTACATGTGTCTTACTGATTGCATGGGTTAGTGACTAAACTGTGTGAATGTCTGTATTAGTCTGTCAGTTGGTGTGTAAGCGGCTGCATGGGTTGGTGAGTGGCTACATGAGTGTCTATATGGGTTATTGATTGGTTGTCTAAGTATCTGTATGGGTGCCTGAGTGTCTCTGTGGGTGGGTGGGGGGTGTGACTGTGCATAGATGTGTGAGTAGGTGATTTACTGGGTGTATGGGTTCAAGAGTGCATCTGTGAAGGGCTGTATGGGTGGGTGAGTGTGTGTATGGGTGTGTTGGTGAGTGAATAGATGTCTCAGTGGTACATGTCCAAGTAACTACATATGTAAAAGGCAGTGTATGTGAGAGTTGGAGTATATAAATGACTATACGTGAGAGTCAGTGATTGTGAGAGTAGCTGTATAGATGAGGGTGTACTTGTATCACTGATTATATAAGAGAGTAAGTATGCGTTAGTATCTGTATGAATAAGTGAGGTGGTGTGTGTATAACTGTATAGGTGAGTAAATGGGAGTGTGATTGATTCTTTGCATGACTGACTAGGTGTGTGAGTAACTCCATGGATGAGTGGTGGTGTATGACTGTCTGTATAGGTGTATGAGTGCATATGATAGTGTTGCATTGAAGAGTGACTGCATGTATGAGTGATTGTATGGGTAAATGAGCGGATGTGTGTGTAGACCTAGGAATCAGTGAGTGCGTATGTAGTAACTGGTATTGGTGTGTTGATCGTTTCGAAAATGGTAGTCTGTATTTTATAGTGGGTGTATCAAAGTTTATATTAGAGTGTGAGGAGGTGCATCAGATTTTCGTGTGGATTATGTCATCAGTGATGTCATCAGTGATGTCACTGACCATGTCATGAATGATGTAATATGTGACGTCATCAGCAGTGCATTGCGGGGGCGCGAGTTATAGTTAGCTGAACTAACTATAACGGCGGAATTTCTCTGGTTTTGTACGAGTAAAATGTCCAACTAACTATAACGTCCCTAAAACCTATGGTTTTTTCAGTGAATTTCAAAGGTTTTTTAAATGCTAATTTCTAACTATAACGTCTGTAAAACCTATGGTTTTTTCAGTGAATTTGAAAGGTTTTTTAAATGCAAATTTCTAACTATAACGTCTGTAAAACCTATGATTTTTTTCAGTGAATTTCAAAGGTTTTTTAAATATTAAACTACTATTCTGCTATTTGTCATTAGTACTGTTTTTTCTAACTTTTCCACTACATAAAAGAAAATAAACTGTAAAACTGTTGTGTAATGTAATATATTTCACAAATTACAGTGTTACTTATCAAATAATACAACATAATTTAAAGCGGTGTCTGCATACCTCAGAGACCATAGAATGGGGTCGATCTACAACATACGTTTTGATATGGCTGATATCTACAGAAGTGATGGAGTACACTTCACAGATGAGTTTTTCTCAATAACCTAAAGCTGTGCATCCGCACTTACATGTAGCTCCAACTAATAAACACAAGGGCTCTTTTTAGAGCTGCCTTATATTCCCAATATCGGCTCGCAGAGTGACAGCTGCGGTCCGGCTAGCAGAGGGAGACTTGCGGGCCGTCGGGCAGGCTCGCAGAGGAAGAGCTGCAGCCCGTGGGCTCGGCTCGCAGAGGGAGAGCTACTGGCCGTCGGCTCGCAAAAGCACAGCAGCGTACTGGCTCACAGAGGGAGAGCTGTGGTCTGACTCGCAGACGGAGAGCAACGGGCCAACAGGCCTGCTAGCAGAGACACAGCTTCGAGCTAACGGGCGGGCTCGCAGAGGTACAGCTGCGGGCCCGAGCTGCGACCCGACGGGCTGACTCGCAGAGGGAGAGCAACGGGCCGACGGGCCTGCTAGCACAGACACAGCTACGAGCTAACGAGGTGGCTCGCAGAGGTAGAGCTGCGGGCCGACGGACTGGCTTCTAAAGGCATAGCCGCGAGCTGGATATGTGGGGAGAGGGAGCGTAAAAGAGGTATCTCGCACAGACAGACCTGCGGGATATTTTCAGTATTGCCTCGCAGAGGTAGAACTACGGACCCGATGGCTTTTAGAGGGAGAGATGCGAGCTGACGGACTGAGTCACAAAATGGCTGACAGCTCGCAGTCGCAGAGCTGCGAGCAGACGGACTGGCTTCTAAAGGCATAGCCGCGAGCTGGATATGTGGGGAGAGGGACCGTGAAAGGGGTATCTCGCACAGACAGAGCTGCAGTATATTTTTAGTGTTGTCTCGCAGAGGTAGAACTACGGACCCGATGGCTTTTAGAGGGAGAGATGCGAGCTGACGGACTGAATCACAAAATGGCTGCCAACACTTCCTAGTTTTAACAGTTCGCAGCCAATGAGCCGCAAGCTCGTGCTCGTAACGCCTCAGCCAATCAGATGTCAGAATTCTCAAATATCGATATCTGGAAAATTTGATATTTCTCAAAAACTACTGAACGGATTTACCCCATTTAAACAAAAGCGTGCTTTCTGGACCAAGACCTTTCTCCCTGCCAAATTTGGCGTAATTCCGTTCAGCAGTTTGACGTGTAGCCTTGTCTAAAGTTTCCTATGGAAAGTGCATGGAGAAAACATGTTTTGGGACCCCCCTTTTTTCTTAGCCCCCCCTTGACAAATCCCCCCCAAACTTCCAGGATAGGAGCTGACTTGAAAAGAGGAACTTTTTGGAAAATTTCGTAAAGATTCGTGAAACGATGCCAAAGTTATAAGCACATCAAAAAATGCTTTTCCTATGGAAACGTGGTCCTAACTATAACTACCTACATATCAATGTGTATATATATATATATTATCTACTGGCGGTCGCCAGTAGATAGTTATAGTTAGGACCTATTATCCATAGGAAATCCGCAACATTCTATTCCCAATAACTTTGGCGTCGTATGACGAATCATCGCAAAATTTTCAAAAGTAGTGGGGCGCTCCGGTCCGCTCCTGTCTTGAAAGTTTCGGGGTGATTCATCAAGCGGGGGCCGAGAAAAAAGGGGGGTCCCAAAACGTGTTTTCTCCATGTTAATTCCCATAGGAAACTTTAGACACAGCTACAGCCCGAACTGCTGAACGGAATTACACCAAATTTGGCAAAAAGGTAGTGCTTGGTTCAGAAAGCACCCTTTTTAGAAATGGTGTAAATCCGTTCAGTAGTTGCTGAGAAAATCCAAAATAAAAGTTTCGATATCTATGGCCGCGGTGGATCCGCGCACCCTCCCGACCACGAGCTGCATGCTAATTGGCTGTCAACATTCCAAACCAGGAAGTGTTGGCAGCCATCTTGTTCCTCGGTAGAACCGAGGAACAAGAAAGCAGTAAAACAACTGCGCAAAACGCAAAAAGGGGGCAGGGTAGAAACACCCTGACCCCCTAGGCCTGCTCAGGGCCCAAAAAAACTTAAAAAAAAAAAAAAAAAATGGCAAACGCGCTGGGTGCGCGGATCCTGCCGATAAAAAAACAAAAAAAACGAAGCGCGGGCTCCCGCGCTTCGTGGTTAATTGGCCCCCGGGTGCGCCAAGTCGTGGGGGCATGCGAGGTTTATCAAATAATAACATGGGGGGGCCTCTAAGGCCCCCCAAGCCCCGGGGACCGCCACCCCCCGGGGCTTTATAAAAATAATGCTGGCGGGGGGCACACGGCCCCCCCGCAGCCCCGGGGACCGCCCCCCTCCTGGAGCCCTTGATGGCCCTGGGGACCGCCACCCCCCAGGGCCGGCTCCTGCAGTGTCCCGGGGTGCCTACCCCCGGGACACTGTAGTTTGCAATGACCGGGCGGGAGCCTCGCGGCTCCCGCCCTGTCATTGCAAACTTGCTTTGCTTCATTGAAGCGAGAGCAGGGAAACCTGCTCTCGCTTCAATGAAGCAAAGCAGATTGCTTTTCCACATGGGGAGCTGCATGTTAGCAGCTCCCCATGTGGAAAAGCAATGCCGGCTCCTGCAGGACGCGGGGAGCCGGCGGGACCGTGCGGGGATTGGGGACCCCCCACGGTCCCCAACGAGTGGCCAGGCCCGGGGGATGGGGTCCCCGGGGCCATTAGTGGCCTGGGAGGGGGGGGCCACGCAGCCCCCCTCCTAATATTTTATTTTAAAAAAACAGTGGGCATGCCCCGGGGGATGGGGTCCCGGGGGCCAATAGAGGCCCAGGGAAGGGGGGCCACGCGGCCCCCTTCCCGTTTTTTTTAATTAAAAAAAAATAATAAAATGCTCGGGCCCCGGGGGATGGGGTCCCCGGGGCCAAAAGTGGCCGAGGAAAGGGGGGCCACGCAGCCCCCCTGCCATACAAAAAAAAAAGTAAAAAAAAAAAATAAGACCGGCATCGTGCCGGAGGCCCCGCCCCCTCGCTGCAGCAGTCTGCAAACGCGCCCCCTGGCGCGTTTGCAGATGGGGAACGAACTCCCCTTGAATACTGGGGGTGCCTGGGGGCCAACTAGCCCACCAGGAACCTCCAGTATGCGCCAGGGAGCTGCGTTGCTGAGAGGTGTACAGAAGCCACGCCCCTTTTTACACCTCTTTGCAACGCAGCTCTGTGGCGCTTTTTGGAGGTACATGGTGGGCTACTTGGGCTCCAGGGACCCTCAGGATTCAAGGGGAGTTAATCCCCCAACTTAAAACGTGCCACGGGGCGCGTTTGCACAGTGGTGAAGGGAGGGGGCGGGGCTTCAGGTGACATGTGTGCAAACAGGCCCTGTGGCTTGTTTTAAGTTAAGGAATTAATTCCTCTTCAATCCTGAGGGTCCCTGGGGGCCAACTAGCCCACCAGGTACCTCCAGTAAGCACCACGGAGCTGCGTTGCAGAGTGTTGTAAAAAGGGGGGTGGCCTCTGAACACCTCTCTGTAACTCAGCTCTCTAGCGCATACTGGCGGTACCTGGTGGGCTAGTTGGCCCCTAGGGACCCTTGGGATTGAGGAGGAATTAATTCTCCAACTTAAAACGCGCCACAGGGCGTGTTTGCAGACATGTCACCTCGGGCCCCACCCCCTTCCTTCACCATTGTGCAAATATTCCTCTAAAATCAGCCGAAATACGAATTCCAATTTACTCACCTGTTATTAGGAGAGACCTCAGTGCTGCATCTTTGAGCCCAGTACTGATCCTGAAAAGTAATTCTAACCATACTTACCAGTAACTTGAATTTCCTTCCATAGGCTAACATTGACTGGTTTCACTTGGAAATTCTTCTAAGTGTGGAGTTTTGGAACTTTATAATATTCCTCTAAAATCAGCCGAACTACGAATTCCGATTTACTCGCCTGTTATCAGGAGAGAACCCAGTGCTGCATCTTTTAGCCCAGCACTGACCCTGAAAAGTAATTCTAACCGTACTTACCAGTAACTTGTATTCCTTCCATAGAAAGTTTCTAAGTGTCGATTTTCACAAACTACAAATATTCCTTAAAAATCGCCTGTGTGACTTAAACGCATTCTTTCAACTGTTTACAGGAGATGCACCAGTGCTGGATCCAGGATCCACCACTGAGTAAGAAAAAGTAACGATAACACTACTTACCTGCTAAGTGAATTTCCTCCCATAGGATAACATTGGTGATTCTATGTGAAAAAGTTTCTCTGTCAACTTTTAAAATACAGTAATATTCCTTAAAAATCACTACTGTAACCAAAACGCTTTTACTCAACTGTTTAGTCCCAGGACTGAATCTAGGATCCAGTCCTGTGGTTAGAAAAGTAATCCATAAAGTAACTAATTGCATTTAACTAGAAATTCACATTGAGCTCAATGTTGCATTGTGTTTGAAATTGTGTTGCCCATTGCAACAACTGTAACTACTGTACTTAAAAGTCTATTGCCTATTTGCAAAGTATTTAAACTAAAGTAATTCATTCTGAGAAAGTATATTTTGTAATGTAATGTATAATGTAATTACAATGTAATTTAAAAAATAAAATATCTAAAAATAAATAGTTTAAAAAATGTAGTAAATCAGTATCAAAAAAATAAATATAACAATTAATACATTTCAAAATTGTCATTTACAAAACCTTTGAAATTCACTGAAAAAAACCATAGGTTTCAGACATGTTATAGTTAGGAATTAGCATTTAAAAAACCTTTGAAATTCACTGAAAAAACCATAGGTTTCAGGCACGTTATAGTTAGAAATTAGCATTTAAAAACCTTACAAATTCACTGAAAAAACCATAGGTTTTAGGGACAGTTATAGTTAGTTGGACATTGCACTCGTACAAAACCCGTGAAATTCCCCCGTTATAGTTAGTTCGGCGAACTATAACTCACGCCCCCGCAATGCGCTGCTGATGACGTCACATATTACATCACTCATGACATGGTCAGTGACATCACTGATGACATCACTGATGACATCACTGATGACATCTCAAATGACATCACTGATGACATCATCCACATGATAATCTGATGCACCTCCTCACACCCTAATATAACCTTTGATACACCCACTGTAAATTACAGACTGCCATTCTCAAAACCATAGACCCTCCAACACCAATAACTACATACCCACTCACTGATTCTTAGGTCTACACACACATCCACTCACTCACCCGTACAGTCACTCATACTTACGGTCACTCAGTACAGGACTATCATATGCACTCATACTCCTATATAGACAATCAAACACCGCCACTCATCCATAGAGGTACTCACACACCTAGTCAGTCATGCAAATAATTAAACACACTGCCATTTACTCACCTATACAGTTATACACACACCAGCTCACTTACTCATACAAATACTATGACATTCTTGCGCTCTTATACAATCACTGATACAAGCACACACTCATCCATACAGTCACTCTCACAATCACACACTCTCGCTTATAGCTATTTATATACTCCAACACACATATATACTGCCTTTCACATATGTAGTTACTCACACATGTACCACTGGGACATACATTCACTCACTAACACACTCTACACACACTTACCCACCCATACAGTCTATCACAGATGCACTCTTGAAACCATCCACCCAGCGAATCACCCACTCACACATCTATGCACAGTCGCACACACCCCACCCACACAAACACTCAGGCACCCATACAGATACTCAGACAACCAATCAATAACTCATATAGACACTCATGTAGCTATTCACAAACCCATGCAGCCACTTACACAGCAACAGACAGACGGATACAGACATTCACCCAGTTTAGTCACTAACCCATGCATTCAGTAAGATACGTTTAATCACTCACTTATAGAGTTAGTCACGCACCTCCTAAATCATCCATACAGACACTTATACACCCACTCATTCTTCAATACGCCTTTCCCTATATATATTAAAAATATTTAAACTTTACAGAAACACACAGTCACTGGATGATGTCATCAGTGATGTCATTTGAGATGTCATCAGTGATGTCATCAGTGATGTCACTGACCATGTCATGAGTGATGTAATATGTGACGTCATCAGCAGTGCATTGCGGGGCGTGAGTTATAGTTACCTGAACTAACTATAACGGGGAATTTCACGGGTTTTGTACGAGTGCAATGTCCAACTAACTATAACTGTCCCTAAAACCTATGGTTTTTCAGTGAATTTGTAAGGTTTTTAAATGCTAATTTCTAACTATAACGTGCCTGAAACCTATGGTTTTTTCAGTGAGTATATATATATATATATATATATATATATATATATATATATATATATATATATATATATGTATATATATAGCTCTGTTTCCTTTACTTTACAGGAAAGTAAGCACTCACGGGTGGCGTTTTTGAAGATATTTTATTCTTCCAGAAACAAACGCGTTTCGGCGGTCTGCCTTCCTCGGTGTTACTGACTCACCGGAAGCAGCCGTCTTTTCAACAATCATACAAATGCATAACAATCAAAAAGGGACTCAGCAAAATTCGATTGAAATAAGCGCCATCTTGTAGTATGTGATGTACATATTCTATTCACATCTCAATAGTACATACGCAAATGCATTATAAACAAAGAGATATCACAATTGCAAGTCACAATCAATTCTGTGATATTTCCCAAGGGTCTGAACAGTGGTGAGGAATTAGCATCACATCTGGGCTTATGATTTATATACTGATAATGTTAAGAAGTTCCCCTGAGATTGTTATCCTGTGTCTTATGAAACGTGTATTTTTTTAAGAATTGAAATGAAAGGGACTCTTTGCCGATCCACGGCAAGATTTGTATTGATTATGATGTCAGTGTTGCTTAGCCGATATACGGCATGATCAATGTTCACATAATATTGAATAGGGGCGAAAACTTGTCTCTTTTATAATTGAAAGTATATTACAAGTATAATGAATCTGTTCATATAAGCTTTTATTATGTAATGAATTCTATCACAGAATTGATTGTGACTTGCAATTGTGATATCTCTTTGTTTATAATGCATTTGCGTATGTACTATTGAGATGTGAATAGAATATGTACATCACATACTACAAGATGGCGCTTATTTCAAACGCATTTTGCTGAGTCCCTTTTTGATTGTTATGCATTTGTATGATTGTTGAAAAGACGGCTGCTTCCGGTGAGTCAGTAATACCGAGGAAGGCAGACCGCCGAAACGCGTTTGTTTCTGGAAGAATAAAATATCTTCAAAAACGCCACCCGTGAGTGCTTACTTTCCTGTAAAGTAAAGGAAACAGAGCCATAGTATTTGCGGAGTGCACCGCCGCACAATAGCACCCGTCCAAGAGTGATTCGTGTTTGGTGCGAACCGAGCGTCAATATATATATTCACTGAAAAAACCATAGGTTTTAGGGACAGTTATAGTTAGTTGGACATTGCACTCGTACAAAACCCGTGCAATTCCCCCGTTATAGTTAGTTCAGGTAACTATAACTCGCGCCCCCGCAATGCACTGCTGATGACGTCACATATTACATCACTCATGACATGGTCAGTGACATCACTGATGACATCTCAAATGACATTACTGATGACATCATCCATGTGATAATTTGATGCATCTTCTCACACCCTAATATAACTTTTGATACACCCACTGTAAATTACAGACTGCCATTGTCAAAACCATAGACACTCCAACACCAATTACTATATACACACTCACTGATTCTTAGGTCTACACACACACATCTACTCACTCACCCGTACAGTCACTCATACTTATAGTCACTCAGTACAGGACTATTATATGCACTCATACACCTATATAAACACTCACACACCGCCACTCATCCATAGAGGTACTCACACACCTAGTCAGTCATGCAAAAAATTAAGCACACACCCATTTACTCACCTATACAGTTATACACACACCAACTCACTTACTCATACAAATACTAGCACATTCTTCAGTGATGTCATCAGTGATGTCACTGACCATGTCATGAGTGATGTAATATGTGACGTCATCAGCAGTGCATTGCGGGGGCGCGAGTTATAGTTACCTGAACTAACTATAACGGGGGAATTTCACGGGATTTGTACGAGTGCAATGTCCAACTAACTATAACTGTCCCTAAAACCTATGGTTTTTTCAGTGAATTTCAAAGGTTTTTTAAATGCTAATTTCTAACTATAACGTGCCTGAAACCTATGGTTTTTTAAGTGAATATATATATGTGTGTGTATATATATATATATGTGGGGGAGACCTGCCAACTTAACTTTAAATGCATGGTAAAGGCATCCGTTGTAAAAACATACATATTGTAAAAACATGCATGCTTAGAAATGTGTGGTAAAATCACAACGTGGTAAAAACCTCATTGTAAAGGCTGCTTTCCCCTTTAAGAGGCCCTCACGTATACCTTGATGCTCGCTTGGTCGAAACCCTTTTCCTGCCCTCTTGTAAATAAACAGGTACCAGGCGTCACTAACAGGCTCCTGGCGACCCTGATTTTCTTACTAAGCATGCTACTCTATAGAGCCTTGTGACTCCCGTCTTAAATAGTAAAGTGAATTCCAACTCATTCCGAACAACTCCTCTGGATAGGGAATCCAAGAGGATTGGAGCTTTTGGTAGGCATATGTTTTCCTCTGCCAGTTTAGCATTGCATTCAATAAATGATGCTTGTTTATTGGGTCACTCTACACATGTCCTGTGGGACATGGCAAGCGAGATCCTGTCGGCAGTCAGTTAAGACCTTAGTGCTTCTTTGTCCCAGACAGTTCTTGATAGAGAGGACGTGGCTAAATCATATCTGCACAGATCTAAATACCACTGATTTCCTGGGGGCAGGGCAATCAGCAGTAGTATTGTACTTTGTCGACATGCGTGGATCGTTACATAGGATTTTCTGGAGTTGTACAGGCCTCCCTTATGGATATGCTCTTTGATAGGGCATACCTTTTCAATGAGATGGCAGATCCTGCGTTGAAGCGCTTTAAGGAAAGTACAGCTATGGTGCATTTGTTGGGTTTTTTGACCCCTGACAAACAATTTCACACCAGTTCAGAGGCTATTCTATAGTGTTGGCGTATAGGCAGAGACAATCTCCCCAAACAGTACAGCAGTCTCCCCAGCCCTTGATGGATGCGGATGTGGGTCTGGTAGACAGCGAATGGCTCAGCATGGACATCATTTCTTCAGTCTTCCACTAGTGCAACAGTCACCAAACCACTGTAATTTACCCTTAGTGGTGGATGCCCATCCAGTGGGGGCAGGATCATATCAATTTCTCCCAGGATAGCAATCCATCACATCCGACAGACGGGCATTAAAAATTGTTGAACATGGCTTGCTCTTTCTTTTTCCCCGCCAACTATTCCCCGCTCCCCCCCACCCCTGACATCCGAGCAAATTTCAGACAAGAACCCATCTGTTCCTCAGCAAGGGTGTGGGCGTTGCTCTCCAGAGGTGTTATTGAGAGGATACCGGACTTGGAAAGGAGAGAGGTTTGTTACTCTTGCTGTTATTCTCCAGAAAAAGTGTTACCAAATGTAAGTAACTTGTTCAAGTCATAATGACGTGGAACATATGTTGTTAAATAGAAATGTTTATATACAATGGAATATGTTAACAGTGGATAAACGTATTTTCTTACTATCAACGGTCTTGGTAATATATTTAATTGCATCCTACATAAGCACTGATCATGTAAGTCATAAAGGTTTTGCATTTTATTGTTAGTTCCACCATTATTTACTTCTTATTACCTAGCGACATCATATGCATGAAGTTAGATTATGTTCGAGGCATGTGTGCTGTAGATACACATGCTTTGCATACTCCTGCCATCTAGTGTTGAGTCTGGATGTTTGCAAGTTGTTTTTCTTCTAAGAAGTCTTTCCCAGTCAGGAGGTAAGGTGACTCCTCCTTCCGGTTATAGAGCGCATGGGCATCAACTCCATTGTTAGATTGTTTTCTTTCCTCCATCGGGTACGGATGTGTAGTGCAGCACTCCAATTCAAAACCGTCATCGGGATCCCTTCAGTGCGCAATTCCCTCTACCCTCGTCGCTATTATTTTCGATTGCGTCTTCCACCTTTTCATGTCGAAATTTATGAAAACTTTATCTATATCATCGAAAAAAATCTAACCGCGGCCTTCGGACCTACCTCTTCCTCGGTCGGCTTCTACTTCAAGAACCAGCGTCCAGCTTTCCGCCGATTGAATGGACGCCGTTTCAATTCTGTCCTCGATGCCATTCCAAATATCCGCGTACCGACCAGCATAAGGTCTGTAACCTCTGCCTTTCCCCAGAACATAAAGAGAAAGACTGCAAAGCGTGCCGGTCGTTCCGATCCAAAAAGACTCTGCGGGACCGTCTGGCTCGACGGAGAAACATGCTACGACAAAGTATCGAGGACTCCCCTGATATCTGCGGTGACGATATCGAGCAGGAAGAGATGGTATCGTAAGAAGAGACCTTCTCCCTCTAGGGCTCCGATTCGGAGTTGGAGATCGAACTAGAGTCCCACGACGTTCCGGCTAGACAGGGTGCAGTGAGTACCAAAGCCCCTTTACCCACCAAACACACTCCAGCAAAACAAAAGGCTACTGGGCCACCACTGCCAACAGGCCATGTTCAGCACCGAGACTCTGATTCAAATGCCCGCCTTCCGGCTCGGGACCGAAACAGCAAGTCAAGCCTTCCGGCTTGGGCACGGGCCGAGATGAGACCCCTTTGGTTCCGAAACATCTTGAATCGAAAGAGAGAAGACAAAAATCCAGCTTGGCACTGAAAATTTCGGTACCGAAACAACAACCGGAGCCAATTTTAGAAAAAATTAAAGAAAAGCTGGATCCCAAACAGAAGAAGATTGACTTAAATCCTGATACTGGACACATTACAGCTAAACCAGTAATACCTTCAAAGAGGAAGGCAGACACTGAATTCAGAATCCCTCTCAAGAAGAAAAGGGACATAGCTACTAGCCCTATTCAAATTCCCCAAACCCCTCCACCTTCTTCACCAATACCCATTTTACCAGATACAGATCCTCTACATATTACACCATCAGGTTCTCCTAACACAAATCCTGATATACAAGTGGATGACGACAATTATAATCAGCCATCACCAGATCCATGGGATGACTATAACTTAAGATACAGACCCTGATCTATGTCCGGCAAAAGCCTTCCCCTCCTGATGATTATACTGCATATCAGGAATTAATTGCTAGGGCAGCTAATTACCATGGAGTGCCTTTACACAAAGAAGCACTGGAAGAAGTTTTCCTATTTGAAACATTGGGAAACGCACACAAAACAACACAAATGTTGCCTATGCTTAAGGGTATGTTGAGGCATACTAATGATGTTTTTAAAGACCCAGTTAGAACACGTATATTAACACCTAGGGTGGACAAAAAATATAACCCCCCCCCCCGACCCAGTATTTATTAGGGGTCAGTTGCTTTTGGATTCTTTAGTGGTCTCTAATGCCCGTAAGAGAGCAAATTCGCAAATATAAGGGGAGGTACCACCTCCAGATAAAAAAATCCAAGCTCATAAATGCATCGGGGGATAAAGAGTAGCTGCTCAATCAGCCAACCATTGGCGTATAGCTAATACACAAGGTCTGTTGTCCAGATACGATAGAGCTCACTGGGATGAGATGGAAGAATTATTAAAATATCTCCCAGAAGAACACAAAAAGAAGGGGCAGGAAATAGTGCAAGAAGGGAAACGTATTTCCTATTCCTCTTATCAGGTGTGCATTAGATGCCGCAGATACTGTAGCTAGTTGAATCAACACTAGAATTATGCTTAGGAGAAATGCATAACTTAGAATTTATGGTTTCAAACCAGAAGTGCAACAAACCATTCTTGATGCACCCTTTGATAAGGAACACTTCTTTGGGCCTCAAATAGATAATAAGGAACTTGGGCAAGACTAGTTTGCATATGGCTGGGTCTAAACTAGGGTGGCATGGTGAGCAAAAGAAAGATGGATTTAACCCAGATCTCTTGACTGGGCGCGAGTGTTTTGATTTGTTCTGCATTCCTTCCATCGTTTGTGTGTCTTTTGCTCAAATAGATCAGTCCCTTGAAAAAATGAGAAAAGATACCGAAGTAGCAAAATGTATGGGAGCACTTCAATCTCCTTCTACCAGAGGTTCCTTTCGTCGCTCCTTTTACAGAGGAGGCTCCAAAACTAACACTAACACCTCAGTTGCGGCCACATCGTCATACAAGAAACAAACCCTATCATCCCCCTTTAGAGGATTCTACAAGTGTGGATCTAGAGGGAACAATTTTAAAGGGAGAGGTAAAGGTACACCAACACGTACCTCCCAGTCCTCTTAACAAGCAGTGACTTGCTACCACTTCCTCCCCGACCATTTATCACCTGTCGGGTTAAGATTACAACAGTTTCTTCCCATTTGGCGATCAATAACAACAGACAAATGGGTTTTGGATATTATCCAACATGGTTATTGCCTGAAGCTTACCAGCAATCCTCCAATATTCCACCTCACATTCACAGACTCTCCCTACAACACCAACAGCTTCTCAAACAAGAAGTACAAGCTCTTCTAACAAAAGGAGCTATAGAACCAGTTCCAGGAGAACATCTAGGGTCAGTAGTTTACTCACTTTACTTCCTAATCCCAAAGAAGGACGGGTCTCTACGACCAATCTTAGATCTCGGACCGTTAAACCTATACATACTGTCAGAACACTTCCATATGGTTACCCTTCAACAAGGGCTTCCACTTTTACATCAAGGCGACTTTATGTCCACCCTAGACTTAAAGGACGCATACTTCCATATTCCTATCCACCCAGCACATTGCAAATATCTCAGATTTGTGACTGCAGGAAATCATTATCAATTCAAAGTACTTCCATTAGGGGTGACTACTGCATCCAGAGTATTCACAAAATGTCTATCAGTAGTAGCAGCTTATCTAAGTGGACGACAAATTCATGTCTGCCCATATCTGGACGATTGGCTCATCAAAGCCAACATACAGAAAAAGTGTTTACAACACACTCAAGCTACATAAATCTTCTCTATCAATTGGGATTTAAAGTCAATGCACAAAAGTCCCATCTTCTACCCTGACATCTGCAAACATATCTGGGAGCAACACCAAACACTCACACAGCTCTAGCCTCTCCCAATGCCACCAGAATTCAAAACTTTCAAACGTTATTTCTACAGTTTCAAAACAACCAATACCTAACAGTGAAGACTTTCATGCAACTGTTAGGAATGATTTCATCATGCATTGCAATAGTGCCTCACACAAGATTACACATGCGTCCTCTATAGGATGCTTAGCACGTCAGTGGAATCAATCACAGGGTCAATTAACAGATCTAGTGTTGGTAGACAGCCGCACTCATCACTCTGCAGTGGTGGAGCACATAAAAACCTATCAAAAGTGCGTCCTTTTATTGACCCGATTCCACAAGTCGTACTAACAGTAGATGCATCTCTCACAGGTTGGGGCGCCCATCTCCAGCATCTGACAATTCAAGGTTCATGGGACAACAAACACAGAAGTCTCCTCATTAATTACTTGGAGCTTCTAGCAGTTCAACTAGCACTAAAAGCTTTTCAGCCTCACCTAATAGGGAAAGTTGTCCTAGCCCTGACAGACAATATGACAGCCATGTACTATGTACAATGTACTAAAACAGGGACACACACACACTCTACAGTTGTCACACCTCTCTCAGACCATTTGGCGTTGAGTAATACATCACAAAATTCATCTTCTGGCGGAATACCTTCCAGGAATACACAATCAATTTGCCGACCACCTCAGCAGGATGCAGCAACAAGTACACAAATGGGAACTTCATCCCCAAGTTCTCCTTCCATATTTCCAGAAATGGGGATTCCCACAAATAGACCTCTTTGCCACAGCAGAAAACTCAGAATGCCCAAACTTCGCCTCCAGATTCCCACACCATTTATCCAAAGGCAATGCCCTATTGATGAACTGGTCAGGCATATTTGTTTGCGCTTTTCCGCCTCTCCCTCTCCTTCCATTTCTGGTTCGGAAACTCAGACAGACATCACTCACACTGATTCTAGTGGCTTCCACATGGGCTCGACAACCATGGTTCCCCACACTACTAGAACTGTCAGTAGTTCCACACCAAAAACTGCACTTCACTTCCAACCTTGTCGCACAGAACCGTGGAGAAATCAGACATCCAAACCCCAAGTAGCTCAACCTAGCGATCTGGTTCCTGATGTCATAGAGTTTGGATACCTAAATCTACCACCAGATTGTATGGTAATTCTTAAGAAAGCAAGAAACCCCACCACTAGAGCATGTTATGCAGCAAAGTGGAAAAGGTTTGTTATAAAATTGTAATAATACTATTGAGCCGCTTGATGCATCCATACAGAATATTATTTATCTTTTGCATCTACAGCGAGTTGGCTTAGCCTACACATCCATTTGACTACATCTTGCAGCAGTAGCTGCATATCTACAAAACAGACAACATTTATCCCTATTCAAAGTTCCAGTAATTAAAGCTTTTATGGACGGCCTTAGGAGAATAATACCACCCAGAGTACCACCAGCACCTGTCTGGAACCATAACATCGTTCTCACAAGGCTTATTGGTCCACCTTTTGAGCCATTACACAATTGTGCATTACAATTCATTTCATGAAAGGTTGCCTTTCTAATTAATATCACTTCACTAAGACGTGTTGGTGAGCTACAGGCATTAAGTTTAGACCAACCTTTCTTTCAACTTCATAAAGATAGAGTGGTTCTTCGTACAAACCCAAATTCCTTCCAAAAGTAGTTTTTGTGATTCATATTAACCAATCAGTTAAGCTACCTGTGTTCTTCCCTCGACCTGTTTCAGTAGCAGAAAGGGCTCTACACACACTAGATGTCAAAAGAGCACTATTATACTACATTGATAGAATAAAAGATTTTTGTAAAACGAGACAACTTTTTTTTGTTGCATTTGCTCCACCGCATTAAGGAAATCCTATCTCTAAATCTGGTATTTCTAGATGGATTATTAAATGTATTCAAACTTGCTATATTAAAGCTAAAAGAACTTTAACTATACCTCCTAGAGCACATTCTACGCGCAAAGTAAGAGCATCTAGGGCCTTTTTAGGTAACATTTCCATAGCTGATATATGTAAGGCAGGTACACACATTTACCAAACATTATTGTGTGGATGTATTAGCACGTCAACAAGCTAATGTAGGACAAGCAGTGCCAAAAACACTTTTTCAAACAACTGCAACACCCACTGGTTAGCCACCACTTTCAGAGGGTACTGCTATGCAATCTATGCAAAGCATGTGTATCTACAACACACATGCCTCGAACAGATTGTTACTTACTCTGTAAGCATCTGTTCTTGGCATGTAGAGCTGTAGATTCACATGCGCACTCCCTCCTCCCCAGACACCTTTGGTTGTCGGCAGTTCTTATTATTCACATTACATACGCATGGACATCTATGTACTACACTTACTTGCTCCATTCTCACCCTCTTATGGGAAACCAATCTAACAATGGAGTCGATGCCCATGCGCACTATCGCTGAAAGGAGGAGTCACCTTACCTCGTGACTGGGAAAAACTTCTTCGAAGAAAAACAACTTGCAAACATCCGGACCCAACCCTAGATGGCAGGAGTATGCAAAGCATGTGAATCTACAGCTCTACATGCCAGGAACAGATGCTTACAGGGTAACATCCTTTTGCAGCATGTGCTGCTGTAGATCACATTCTTTGCATATTCCTGCCATCATGCTCGTGTCCCCTCCCCGATACCACAATACAGCAAGGCAAAGACTCCACCTTAGATAGTTTTTTTTTCCCCCACCATCGAGTTCAGATGTGCCTCCTACATGGGCAAAGCAACCATGGTACACCATACTATTGGACAGGAAGACAAGAAGATACCCCTGCATGCACACCTACTCATACAGCACCAGGGTAATTAACGAGACCCAAAACTCAAGGCACTAAATATTTTGACACATGAAGTGTTAAAGTTTGGCTACCTTCAGCTCCCAGAAGAAAACATGTTTGTTCTAAAGGAGGCTAACAAAACCATTATAAGCACATGTTAAGCCGCCAAATGAAAAAGTGTGTTCACAACTGTCTCATAAGTAACAATCGGCCCTAGCAGGCTTCAGTACAGGGCATCTTCTGCTGTTTGCTGCATCTGCAAAAACCCGGCCTAACATATCTCTGTTGGGTTAAACTTGACGGCTCTAGCAGCCTAAATTCAGACCGCACCAATCTTTGCTTCACTTTTGTTTAAAATTCCAATCCTGAAGGCATTAATGGAGGTTCTAAAAAAGAGTTTTCTCCCCACTCCAGTCCCTTCTTGGGATCGTCATGTAGTTCTCAACTGGCTCATGGACCCTCTTTTAAGGTGTTAAATTCTTGTCCACTGCAATTTCTCTTGTGGAAAATAGATCTCCTTGTAATCACATCCTAATGTAGATTTTGTGAATTGCTGGCTCTAATTGTGGAGGATACCTTTATTCAGGTTCACAAACTGATTGTTCTAAGAACAAATAAACCTTTTCTTCTTAAGATGGTTCCCCTGTTCTATGTTAACCAAACTACTGACTTACCAAGTTTCTTTCTACAACCTCAGTTAGTAGCTGAAAGCTTACACACTTATGATTTGCCTTATTTACTCATTCTGGATAAATAAGGAAAATCATAACAAGCTTTCTATGATGTTTCTACACTATAGAAGAGTATTATTTTGAATTGGCTTTAGATACTATTTCTAGTGAAGTAATTTCTTGGTCCTAGAATATATGTATAGCTATTAATTGGCTTTACCCTTCCTATTAATCACTAGTTAAATTATTATTATTGTGGTTGTCACCATTGGCACGTATGGACTCTAAGAGTAAATGTAGCCATATCATATTTTTTTGTTTGTATTAATTGTGCATTTCTTGTGAATCCTTTGTCGGTCCTTGAGAAAGTAGTGTATAACAAGACAACTTCCTTATTTCTTGCATGAGTGGGTACTATAGGAGGTCTGGTTGTCTAATGAACCTTCAGTATGTAGATCGACTGTGAATGGCATTTGCTGTTTGTTCGGCTTTTGCACCAGCCTCTCTCTCTCTCCTTTGATTCGATGAGTGGATATTAAGTAAGATACTTTTATCTTGTTGCCTGAATCTCATCACCCTTAGACCGAGTGGAAGTCGAGATTTTTTTTTGTTGAACTTCCTAAACCGTTCATGGAAGAAAGTATGTTAAATTGCCATTCTCAAAGTTAGATCTGAGGGTTTTACTGGGCGCACACAGTTTGAGTGCTTGAGCACGTATGCCCTTACTTTTGGTTTCTGAAATAAGCATGATGTATTTTTTAAAATCTAAATGTTTCCACTGTATATTAAAAAAACAAAAAACACTTGAGGTATCTTTCCATTTATCAAGATATGTGATTAGAGTCTTGAGTCAAGGGTAACCGTTTTAGGAGTTTTTCCACGCCTTGTACTTGAATTCCTTTAACGGGGAGTAATTGGCATGCATGTACAAGTGAATGAACCATAACTTGCTTTCTGGCTTTAAGACACCAATCTCTTTAGTCACTGGAAGATTCAATGACAGATCCTTACTATACACTTTTCTGAACAGTTCAAAGGTTTTGGCCATATCATGTGGGCTTCTGGAAAAGCAAGTACTTAGTGCAGGTCTATGACGTTTTTTTCAGTTTTCTTTTTATACAGTTTGACTGTTTGTGAACTTGACTTTTCATTAAGATGACGGAGAGTCATACTGTGGCCGGATACGCTGTGGTCCTTTATGAATTTCTTAAGGTTCTAAACCCAACCTGTGGTTTTCCATCAATGACTGTGTCCAGTTCACTTACCTGAGATAACTAACTAAGCTGACTTGCAGTGTATAGACAAACTAACATGGATATGTTCTCTAGATTTTCTAGAGACTCAGAGGTAGGTTTTCTAGACACCCTGGAACTCAGGACTCAGTCAGTGTGCCAACCCAAATCAGAAACCTGTTGAATTCAAAACATTTTACAATTCACCGAGCCCTGTTTGAGCGAGGTTTGTTTCAGGTAATGATCAATACCATGAGATTACAGGGGTAATTAATGGGACTCCCAATCCTCCTTTTATTAAGGAATAGCACTCTCAAGAACAATAGAACACAGAGAATTCATCTTAAAGTTTTATTTTTAAATCAAAATATTAGTTTAGTGCACATGGTATGAATTGTAACCACAATGAAGCAAGATGGATAGATAAAATGTTTATTCGATTATACCAGCATATAATCATAAGTCCTATCACAGAAAATACAAATATTTAAAACATCATAGAGTTGTGTGCGTGTACTGCAAATTTCAGAAAGTATCCAACGTGAAGCAAATATTTGTCTCGGACAACATGCGTAAAAAATGGAGTGCTGGTCTACATAGAGTAAATTTATGTCCTAAGGACAGGCAATGAAAACCTCTTTGTATACCGAAGATAAAATCTAAAAAATAAGTAAAATGTAAAAGTGATGTGTAGAGACCTCATCAGAAGGGCACAAACCAGTAGTTGCAGTACAAATTTGGCCTGAGGGAAAACACAAAGTTGAAGGATAGTGATGTATTGAAATCTGGCCTAAAGCGTTTTTCCCAAGAGCTGCAAGCAAGCAGAAGATATGGCTCTATGCCACTGCAAGTTTGCAGCATGACATAGCTCAGTTTCGTATATTTCAGTAGCTCAGAGGATGCCCTATGCAAACACCTATACTCCATGAAGCATTTCTTATGTGAACACAGAAATCAGGTACACTTGTCTGTTAATGAGAGACCACAATCAAACACAGTCGTAGAGGTATATTTATTTAAGCTTGAGAAATACAACACAGTCTGCTTCCAAGTATGCTCTGCCAGTCTCAGCTTGTGCAAACTTTTTGAACCATTTGCACTTCATTGACATATATTGAAATAGTTGAGTCAGACGTATTCACATAATAGATTTTGTAAGGTAAGCTTAAGCCAAACACTAACAAGAATCTTATCAAAGCATGAATACATTCTCACAGTGCTGCAGACAGATACAGTTTCGACATTTGCTGTTTCTGGGCCTTTCTTATCTACCTGATCCTTCAGTTCTTTAGGTCTCGCCTAGCGTTGCAGCGCATGCGCTGCTCGCTCTGCGAGATCTATTGTCGTCGGTTTTCTGTCGGGTTTCTTTGGAAGTGGGGTGGAAGCTCCACCAATGCTTTTGATTGGCGCGCGTCATAAACGCTCGCTTTTCATTGCAAGTGAGGCTTGTTTGTTCCCTCCCTGTCTCCCTTTTGCCTCGCTCACCCGGACTGGAGATTTTGCACGGCGTTGCATGCTTTCATGTATATAGTGCTTCCGTATTATTATCCACATATACTTTCAGTGACAATAGCAGCAAAGCTGCATTTCTGGTACGTAATGTTTTGACACTATATGGCGTATGTTGTTCGCTTTTACAATAGGCCTCTAGTCACCGAAACGCAAATCGTAACATACTTTTTTTCATTTCTTAAGTGTGTGTGCGGTGGTTTGTTTTAAAATGAATATTTACTTAGAGATGACGCGCTGCTGTGTAGCCCTGAAATCCTTCAGTTCTGTTTTGAAGAAAAAAATAAAGAAAAAAAGGATGCAATGTAAAAAAATAAATCTTGGTGCGTGCCGTTAGGTTTCCGCTTTGCTTTGTTCGGAATGCCACTGTTTATTATACTTTCTTTTCTTTGTGCCAGTCAAACCGCCCTGGCCTGCATGTATTTTCTGTTGATCCCTCGGTTTGTTCCTAATCATGCATATTTTGTTGCTTTGATGGTAAGCATTAATTAACACGTTTTACTCTTTTTCCGTTGCATCACATGACCTGGCTGGACACGGAAGGGTCCGTGTGTGTGCCCTCTGTCATATTTAGCGACACCTTGTTAAACTGAAATGATAAAAAGATCAGCGGGGCTTACGTTGTTTGTTTGCGTTTTAATTCAGATACAGACAGAAATGAAGTCGCCTGGACGGCTCTGGTGGCAGTATGGAGTAAACAGAACCCTGATATTTCACTGTACAATCTCGAGTTTTTGGTAGCCATGGACTGAAAAAAGAAACGCCCCTAATGTGAAAAATACTGCACTTATTTCTACCTGTTTACTGCAGTTGCCTATTTTTTTTCGTATAGAATTTCAAATCTGTTGGTGTTAATTGTTTGTGGAGGAGTTTTGACAAAATATACAAAATATGCCAACCAGAGACTTTCCTGACAGTATAATATTTTCTGTTTGCCAATGTGTGGGGCCACCTCGCTATTTCAATAACTATATGTCGCTTGTGACTGGACACAGTTTTTTTGTTTTCATTATGTCAATGCTCCTCTTAATTAAATTATGAGATTTCAGAAAGCCTAACAGTATCGTGTTTCAAACTGGGTATTTCCTACGTAGTCGTCATTGCCCCTTATTTTTAAGAGGTTCCTAGCGTGTTTAGCTATGGTAATACAGGGTGCACATTTCATTTTTTGATATTTGGTCGCTGAGTGTGTACAAAATAATGTTTCAATTTGGGGCTGCACGTATTGCTCGCTTGTCAAACTTAACACATAAAGGCCTTTTTTACTGTAGCTGCGTGGCCGTAACCTAGTCTCAGTATGTGAGATATTTTAAATAAGAGAAAACATGCATTTTAACCCTTCGAAAGCCTGACCGCATTAGATGGCGTTGTAATTGCGCACGTCTGCGCATGTTTGCAGGTACGTGCGCACACCGGCGCAGGGACAGAATGTGGCTCTTAGATGCTTTTGTGCTACGTGTTTCCACGCTCCCGCACATATATGTCGAGTCCATGAAGCGGTCATTAGCACGATGTCTTTCACGGGTCTGTGGGAACTCGAGGGCCTGCCTCGGCACCCCTCTTCAGCGGCGCTGCACCCTGGAAATGAAATATGTCATGTGACGCGAGATTTCAGGCCTGTCCGTGCACACCCCTCCCCCGTACACTATCCACAGCACAGAGGTCAGGCACCCCCTGACGTAAAGCGCACTCAATTCCTGCACCCCAGAAATCCTCCAGGCCGGGACAGCCTGTTTATTCTTAATATCAGCACTACTGCACCCGTGCAGGGGCAACAGTCAACATGTCACAGAGACAGTCAACATGTCAAGAACGCAGCCAGCATGTCACGGGTGTAGAGACCGCATTTTACAGGGACAGTCGACATGTCACACGCACATCCAGCATGTCATGGGTGCAGAGACAGCATTTTACAGGGACAGTCGACATGTCACACGCACAGCCAGCATGTCATGGGTTCCGAGACAGCTGGCAAATCACAAGTGCAGACACAGACCTCTTCTCACAAGTCGATTGAAAGCCGAGATTCAGGGGTGCAAGGACAACCAGCAGCAGGTACAGAACTAGAGAGCATCTCGCAAGTGCCGCGAAGCCAGCATCCCACAAGTGCCGCGAAGCCAGCATCCCACAAGTGCCGCGAAGCCAGCATCCCACAAGTGCCGCGAAGCCAGCATCCCACAAGTGCCGCGAAGCCAGCATCCCACAAGTGCCGCGAAGCCAGCATCCCACAAGTGCCGCGAAGCCAGCATCCCACAAGTGCCGCGAAGCCAGCATCCCACAAGTGCCGCGAAGCCAGCATCCCACAAGTGCCGCGAAGCCAGCATCCCACAAGTGCCGCGAAGCCAGCATCCCACAAGTGCCGCGAAGCCAGCAACTCACAAGTGCCGCGAAGCCAGCAACTCACAAGTGCCGCGAAGCCAGCAACTCACAAGTGCCGCGAAGCCAGCAACTCCCAAGTGCCGCGAAGCCAGCATCCCACAAGTGCAGCGAAGCCAGCATCCCACAAGTGCAGCGAAGCCAGCATCCCACAAGTGCAGCGAAGCCAGCATCCCACAAGTGCAGCGAAGCCAGCATCCCACAAGTGCAGCGAAGCCAGCAACTCACAAGTGCCGCGAAGCCAGCAACTCACAAGTGTCGCGAAGCCAGCAACTCACAAGCTAGCATCTGACAGGCGCAGAGACAGCTGGCATCTGACAGGCGCAGAGACAGCTGGCATCTGACAGGCGCAGAGACAGCTGGCATCTGACAGGCGCAGAGACAGCTGGCATCGGACAGGCGCAGAGACAGCGCATACCACAATTGCAGAGAAAGATGGCATTTCCCAAGTGCAGGGAAATCAGGCACTCACTAGTACAGGAACCGCTGCATTTCATATGTGAAGGGAAAGCATTCCCTCGCTAATGCAAAGGCAAGCAACAGTACAAGGACATGTCACTAGCACTCATAACCACAGCGACAGGCGATGCAACAGCACGTCCCACGACACATGCCGAACCATCACGCCCAATACCGCACATTTTCCAACTTGGTTTCCTAAGGTGGACGCGGCGTTTCCCACAGAATTATACATTTGCCACACTTGCCTCAAAACCATCATCTCCTGCAGAATTTTCCTTTTCTTCTCGCATAATGTAGTCAACCCTGCCAATTTCATCCCATCTCCTATATGTAAGAGAACCTGTGGCTGCACAGGGAGAAAGAACCTGACTGAAAACGTTGTGATGTTACACCTATATTAACTGTGCCAGATAACACCGCTTGCACGATCACCTGCCACCTGTGTTTATTCTAGTATGCGAGATTGGTTCCTCGCGTGGGCATGTATTATGCCCTGTCTTTTTTTAGGTCTCGCCTAGCGTTGCAGCGCATGCGCTGCTCGCTCTGCGAGATCTATTGTCGTCGGTTTTCTGTCGGGTTTCTTTAGAAGTGGGGTGGAAGCTCCACCCATGCTTTTGATTGGCGCGTCATAAACGCTCGCTTTTCATTGCAAGTGAGGCTTGTTTGTTCCCTCCCTGTCTCCCTTTTGCCTCGCCCACCCGGACTGGAGATTTTGCACGGCGTTACATGCTTTCATGTATATATTGCTTCCGTATTATTATCCACATATACTTTCAGTGACAATAGCAGCAAAGCTGCATTTCTGGTACGTAATGTTTTGACACTATATGGCGTATATTGTATGTTGTTCGCTTTTACAATCAGCGGCGCAACGTTCGTCATAATAATGTTTTACATCTTTATTTTTCGCCTTCACTTTATAAACAGTGGCGCGACGTTTTAAAATGCGGCACTTATGGCGTTTTTACAATCAGCGGCGCGGCGCTGCGTTCTCCTCTACACCATAGCTCTCCCTAGCGCATGTCGTTTAACCAACCTCAGCGTTTCATTTTCTACGTGGCTTTAACATTTACATATCGCTTTCACTTTTACAAACCGCGGACCGTTTTATTTGTTTTGTTAGTGTGTGGCTTCTAAATACCGTCTATGCTGTGGTATCCCACTTATTAGCTCTCCATGGCGCATGTCGTTTAACCAACCTCGGCGTTTCATTTTTAGATACATATTGCTTTCACTTTCAGAAGTCGCGGACCTTTTTATTTCTTTTGCTAGTGTGTGACTTCTAACGTTCGTGGAAAATATGTTTTGCAGCTCTATTTCGATTCCACTTTCACAACCTGCGGCGCTGCGTTATCCTCTAGATCATAGCGTCTATGCTGTGATATACAAGTTGTTAGCTCTCCATGGCGCATGTCGGTAACCAAACCTGAGCGTTTCATTTTTTTGTTAGATACGTGCAAAATTGTAATTACAATGCCAATAACTCGAACTCTAACTGATGCGAGACCTGTTGCATTGCAAATGCTTGTTTTTTTTGGTACAGATTTTATTGATTTTTTTCTAGGGACATGCAGCCATCTGGCCAACGATTCGTAAAACGAATGTATATAAAAGAAACCTGTATACCTGCATACAACATGACCCAGCCTCACCCTTCCCTCAAAAATACAGTAGAGATTACCACATGGGACGGCCTGAAGTCCATTTCTCCCATGTCAAGCCTACCAAGTCCTCTACATCATATCTCGATGGATGGACAGGTCCCTGCACAATTTCCCTTTAGTCTTCCCACGCCTGCCACATCTTTGCGTGTTTCAGTGGGCATTCCCAGGCTTTGTACACTGCCACTTCCAGGCCCATGCAATAGTCCAACCCACTCTTCCATACCGCCAAGGACGGGGGGGTGGAGGACACTGCCTTCCACCCCTTCGCTATATCCTGTTTCGCTAGAGTCAAGCCAAGGAAGAACAGAGACCGTATGTATCGATTGCCCCTCAGTGTGTTCGAGACAAGAAGTAGGATACGTTTTGGGTCCATCGGAATTGTCCAGCCCAGAACCTTCCCCATACATGATACCATACCTGTTTAAAAACAGACTAACGCAGGACATCCCTACACTGTATGTCAAAATGTGCCCTCCTTCACTTCACACCCGAGACAAGCTGGGGAGGCAATCCTCTCCATCCTCCACAGTTGATTCTGCTTATAATAAACCCTGTGGAGGTATTTAAGCTGAATTAGTCAGAGCTGGGCTGCAGTGGCTGCATTCCTAAGTGCACTCAGTGCTTCCGTCCAGTCTTCTTTTTCCAACACTCCCATATCTGCCTCCCACGTCCGTTGGAGAGCCACAAATGTGTCTAGGCGATTAGGGATGAGCATCTGGTAAATTCATGCAATCTTAAGGTCACCCTAATCGCCCATAAGGAGTTTGCCTTCCAAGACGTTGAATTCAGGGCGGTCTGTGAGCTCAGCAGTATATGTTGTCAGTGTGTGGTGGAGTTGCAGGTATCAATAGAACTGGCTACGGTGGAGTTGGTAGTCTGTTTGCAAAGTCTGAAATATTTTAAGGACGGTCCCATGTTTGATTTCATCCAGTGTAGAAATACCAATCCGGTCCCATTTCCGAAAACCCTCCAGTGTGGCCATCTGGGACAGCCAACAGCTGTGTCACAGTGGTGTCCATTGTGTTAATTTTTTCCACCACCCCATTTGTCAGAGGGAGCCCTGCCACTGCATAATAACACATGTTGCCAGTGGAAGGCCCCCACATCACCCCTCACCATATAGATGCAAGATAACTGGAGTGCCCCCCATAGCCCAACACTCAGACGCATACGCAGGGCCCTCCTGCACCCCATATCACCAGTCATTAATGACCCGAAGGTGCAACGCCAAATAGTAAAATTCATTGTCTGCAGCAGCTATGCTCCCACATTATGTGGATTGAATGCATTTCCCCAGGGCACTGCGAACAATGCCCCCGCCCAAAGGAAGCTGACAAGAGTAAAGTTAACGATTGAAACCACTGTCTGGGGATTGCATAGGGAAAATTCTGCAATTGGTAAAACAGCCGGGACAATAAGACAATTTTGAAGATGGCAGACCTACCCGTAAGGGAGAGAGATGGAACCGACCATACATCTAAGCTTTCTTAGAGGTGTGCTAGAACAGGGTGTATGTTGTGTGCCCATGTCAATGGTGCGTGGGGGGATTCAAATACTCCCAAATACTTAAGACAACCTGTGGCGAACCAGAGTCCCAATGCTTAGCTAAAGTCTCGTGGGTATTTGCCTACTGCGAGCACAGAGAATTTTGAGGTATTCAGGCACAGTCCCTAGGGTTCACCAAGATGTGCATGATGTGCAAAATACACTGCCCTGAGGCTGCAGGGGGGGGGGGGGTCAGAATGAAAATGACATCATCCACATATAGTGCTATTCGATCTAAAGGACCGCCCTCCCAGTCGAACCCACGAACTAGGGCATTCATCCTTACCCACGCCGCCGGGGGTTTATGGCTAGAGCAAATAACAGAGGAGATAAGGGGCACCCCTGCCGGAACAAATAGGGTCCGAAATTGCTCCAGCCACCCACACTGTTGCTGTTGGATCAGTGTACAGTAAATTGACATAAGATAGAAACCTAGGGCCAAAATGTTGGCGACGGAGGAGTGCAAACAGGAAGACCCCGCTGACGGAGTCGAGGGCCTAGTCAGTGTTGGCAAGGAGGACCACTGTGGGACCCTCCAGTTTGTCTGCCAAGGTGTTATATATGTGCTGAATATTATGTTGAGCGGCATGACCAGGCATGAATCCAGCTTGCTCCGAATAGACCAAGTCTGGGATGACACACAGCAGCCTGTTAGCCAATGCCTTCACAAAGATCTTCACCTCAAGGTTTAAGAGAGAAATAGGGCGATATGAAGAATGCTAGTCAGTCGGGTGACCGGGATTGGGAACCACTGCAATCTCGTCATGGTGTCAGTCAGGGGGTGGGGTAGCGATGTCATCCGCAGTTTGGATCATCCCCAACATATGTTCCTGTAGTTTTGGCATGAAGGCCTTATAAAATTCACAGAGGAGTCAATTTGGTACAAGGGCCTTCCGAGGGCGCAACCCCACCAGGACTGACAAGAGTTCCTCCCCCGTGAGCGCACAGTCTAGGGCGTCACAGTCCAAAGCGGATAGACGTTTAAGGGGGATCGCCGTCACAAAATCCTCCTGCCGAGCATAAACATCTTAGAAGTATTTGGCAAAACTGCAAACCATTGACTTGGGGTCGGTAAGTAATACACCCTCTGAGTCTCGCACAACAGGAAGGGAGGGGGGAGTTTGGGGCCCTGGCACGACCTGTGCAACATCTTACTGGACTTATCACCCCATTGATAAATGCTGCTTTGGGCCGCCCTGTACGATAGTTTGGCCTCCTCTAGGAGGGTCTACTGATGTTGTTGCAGGAGGCTGAGTTGTCTAGGTGCCTCTTGCCCATCTACTAGACGCCCCTGTATCTCAAAATCCTCCATTTGGACCTCCAGGTCCTCCAAGTCCCATGCTCTGTGTCGCCGGAGCCCCGTAATAAAACTGATAGCAGCCCCCCGCAGTGTGGGCTTTAGGGCCTCCCATAGCGTTGTCTTTGACGCTACCATGCTAGTATTACCTCTCTATTGAACTCTCCATATGGAGTGTATAGTCTGGTTCTGCATATGCCAAGCTGATAGGCGCCATCAGAAGACTAGACGCTGAGGACCCCCACAGAGCCGAATGCTCACTGGGGAGTGATCTGAGAGCCCCTGCGCGAAAAGAGAAATATATTTGCGACTCTCTGTAGTTGTGTACATGGGATCTGGAAATAGTCTAAGTGGGAGAAGGAGTTGTGCGCTGAGGAGAAAAATGTGTAGCCCCCCCTACATGGGTGATGGGCTCTCAAGACATCCACCAGGCCTAAGGCTTCCACAAATGAAGGCAGGGGAGATGTATTCTGGCTGTGTGATGAGCTGCGTGGCCGCCACATATCGGCCAAGTAGTCCATACCTCGATTCCAACTGCCCCCGATCACCGTAAGTCCCTCAGGGAGTTCCCCTCAGACCCTTGTGATGAATTCTATGAAGGACTGATTGAGTGGCGGGGGAGGGTATACTCGCTTAAGAATGTATGGGGCTGCCCGTAGAGCATGCCTGTCACTGCTGTGTATCGCCCTAATAATCTACCAAGGTCCTCAGGTGCTGGAATGGGACTTGATTCCTAATTAAGATACAGGCACCTCTAGGTCCTCTCGTATAGCTGGAGTGCTATGCCTGCTTGAACCCAAAGTGGGCAAGACAAGGGATTTTGTTACCCAAAAGGTGGGTCTACTGTAAGTAGAGGACATCCACCCCACCCTCTTAGCATGTTACCTTATCCAGTAATCTGTTGATTTTCCAGTATGCCATCTGTATTAGGCTAATCGTACTAGCCATATCAGGGGCACTCATAGCACATTAGGGAGGAAGATTCGGTAGGCCAGAAGGATGTAGGGAGAGGTCAGGAGCAGGTGAGCAGGACAAAAAAGAATAAAATAACAAGTATGACAATAAATAGAACTCCTCCAATCAAGCCCCTACTCCCATACTCCAATAACCAGGAAGTATCTATCTCAGGACTAATCACGTCAGGGCCCCAATGTGGATGGGGGCGACGGGATGGGAGTTTCACTGCCGGGCTCACCCCAATGAATCCCCAAATTCAACAAAGTCATAGAACTGTAGCGGCTAAGGTATTGCTCATGCAGCTCGATGGTCGGTAATCATTATAGTGACACCAGGGGCAACATCACAGTGTCTATACTACATTCCTTCAAACATTTTGTTCAGGCCGTGGATGAAGAGGCTGACCCACAGACCTCAGAGAGCTTGACTCCATCCACCGAATCCTCCCCATCCCGTCTGGAACTCCTCCAGGAGGAGCAAGAACTGTTACATTTCTTCGATGGGGTTTTGGTAGGTCTGTTCTGTCGGTCAGCCTGGGAGGAGTACGAGTCTATATGTCGAAGAGTATGCAGTTTCAGATGAGCAAGTTCATTGCCCCACTGGAAAACCTCTTCTGGTGTCTCAAAAAGAGGGTCTGTGAGCGGTAGAAGACTTTTAACTTCCCTGGGTAGAGCAACGTATATTGAATGTTCAGCTCACGGAGGCATTTTTTTGCTGCTAGGAAATAGTGCAGTTGTTTTTGTACCATCCTGGTATAATCGGGGAATATCATAATATTGTGAGATTGGTAGGAGATCTTATCCTGTAGCCTTGCATGCAGTTAGATAACGTCTCTGTCACAATAATTGAGGAGCCAAGTGATGACCGGGTGGAGGCGGGACCCCTAGCGGGTGTTGCAGAACCAGAGCTCTATGGGCCCTCTCTATAATGAAGCAGGTTTACAAACCCCCCGAGGGCATGAGGGAGTGGAGCCACTGATCCAGAAAACGTTCTATTGAGGGGCCCTCACAGCCCTCCGGAAAGCCCACGAACCTTACGCTGTTGTGGTGGACCCTGCCCTCTGCGTCCTCTGCCCTCGCCGTCAACTCCTTTGTCACTGTGGTGAGTTTGGTCACTGTCTGCTGGAGAGTAGTTACTGAATCCTCCTCCCCAGACACCCTGTTCTCTTCCTCCTTGATCTGCTTCACCACCCTTTTGAAGTCTTGATGGAGCACATTTACTTCCATGCCAACTGCACCGATCTTCGCGTTCAGCATGTCCTGGGATTGTGTGATGGCTGCCAGAAGGGCAGCGTTGCCTGGTATCAGACCCTCTTGTTCGCCCATCCCCGAGGTGCGGGCCAGCCCTCCGGGCTGTGCATATTTGTCCAAAGTACTCTGTTTGGCGCGCGGGTAGGCTGTCTTTCACCATATTGGTGGGATCAATGTAAAATAGTACTATGCAGGCTCGAAGGTATGCAAGTCTCCGCCAACCCGCCAATCCCCCACCACAGTCTGACGTGTGGAGTCAGTCCATCAGAGCTCTCCTCAATCAGTAGTCAAGTAGATGCATCACATAGGCCCCACCATACAGACCATAATCTCAGGAGCACTCTGGGAGGGAAGCACCACCACAAGCCACACCAGTATCTAATCCGGCCACCTCCAACACCTCCCCCCAGCTCCTATAGTAGATGGACGCAGTAGCACTTGGGCAGAATCACAGATGTCAGTCTAAAGGTGGGGCAATGTGGGCCACATGTGAATGAAGTTGGCCTCTGGGCGGCGTCCAACACCCCTCCAGGGATGCCACCTGTAGTGATGCTATATCCCCACAGTGGTCACTGAATTACTCCCATAACGGGGAAGGGGGAGGAGAACAACGTTGGGGAGAACAAGGGTGGGTGGATGAAAGGGGTGCTTTCCCCCCCACAGAGGTACTCCCAGCAGTTCTGGCTCCAGGCCTATGACCCCAAGCTACACGGGCAAGAGCCCAGCCTCCAATACCAGTTTTATTGGGGGCCATACACACCCTCACTCACCGTCGCCAATCTCCTAAGCGCAGCAGTGGATTTGTATTGCCTTCTGTGGGCCCGTGTCTGAACCGGGGCGTCACCCTCCAGTACACCTGTTTGGGGACGCCTTGTCTGCTATGGCCCTAGCCCCACCGTGTGACCTAGGGGTGCCTCTCTACCCCACCGCTCCTCAGGCCACCATCCAGCGGGGGGTGCATGACATCAAGGCCGGGTAAGCACATTCTAGGCCAGGGGGGGGGCTTGCAAGGCACCCCCACAGCCCGCCTCAGTGCCCCCAACGTGTCTGATGGTGCCGCCACCTCAGATTCCCCCGGTCGCCAGTGAGGCCAATGAGAGTCTATGTAAGTTGACCGCAGGCGGCTACAGTGCCCAACTGCAGCTGAGCACTCCTGCCTGCAACTGACCCTCCTCCTCAGTCCCCCATCGCTTTATGGGCAGCACTTATGCACCTGAATGACATCAAGGGGGGAGGAAAAGGGGGGATTTTGACGTGGGTGAAGCCCCAGCAGCAAAGGCCTCTGGCGCGGCGTCCTCCAGGCCATGACCTCGCTTTCTGCCTCCACCTGACTCGCTCCTCCTCAGCTGCATCTCCAGCGGCCACCAATCCAAGAAACAAGCCACTTTCCCAACTCAGCATCTCAAGAGGGTCCCAGTTATGTGTCCTGCAGTCATGACCTCCAGATGCCACACAGGATTTTTGTTGGATTTGTGGTGACCACACAGAGCTCAGTTAATGTGTGGCTGACATGCTTGGCATATTAGCCACGCCCCGATCCTTCAGTTCTTGAAAACAAAGGGAAAGCTTGCAAGAATTAACATTTCATGGACTTTTATCCTCCTCTGCCGAAGTGCAAAAGCTAGGACTTGTACAGCGGCTGGGATGAAATCACGGTGAAGACACTACATGAAGAACAGTTGCTCAGTATCACATTTATGCTCCCACAAACCCTCCTTTGAACAGCTGTTCAACATGTTATAATTTTGCTATTCAATATTTGTTTGCATTATTGCGGCCACTTTTTCTTCCCACTGTATCATGACGCTTGAAACATGAACATTACTTGGGGAGGGAATGCATCATTTGGTACATGCCTGACCGCAAACCCGAAACACATTTACACATAAACAGCTAATATTTCAGTAAATATAACTACTGTTACCTTTAATAGTCCAACCCCAAGTAGTGAAGAAATATCCCACAACGTTTGTTCAGTAGAATTATACACTTGTATCCCTATGCAATGTAAATTCTGTATGACCTTATAAACATTTGGGGCATTATCGGGGCTAAATGTGCAACATTCAGTATGTATCATTTTGCAAACACCCCTTTCTCAGCAAGTAGCATATCAAGTACCATGTGATTTTGGACAATTACCTGTCTCATGGTTACCATTTTTACTGTAATATTACCTAGGACACCTTTTTCATTTATTGTTGCTTCCAACAAACGGCCTAATCCTCCTATTCTTCTAGAATTAATTGCTACGCCTAGCATAGGTAGTATTCCTAGCGCCAAATCACCGAACTTCTGGGCAGAGGTATCAGTCTGATCTGTTTCCCTTCTTCCTCTATCTACATTGTTTGTTAGCAGATATTTGCTAACATGTTCCTTGGAATGGTGTCTATCTAATATGGGGAAGCACTAGGCCCAAATAACAAGACCATCCCCAACCCTCGGGCAGCCATGGGTATGCTTTTTGTCCACATACGAAATAGAATGCCCTTCCCTGCTGCTACTGATAACAAGGGCCAAGAGGCATTGGTCAGACTAAACACATGGGTGCAGTTACTGCTTCCCATCGCTCACGAGACATAACTACCTGTGTCCTCTTGTTACCTATTAAGCCAGGAGATTGTTACATAAGGTGAAGGTGTTAGGAATCGAATTATTCAGCCCTAGGATAAATTGTTTATATCTTTTACTCATGACTCTATCATTGAAGCCGTCCCAGTAAGATAAACCTTCCCCTCGATAGAACACCCCAATGTTACTACTATTTTATCTCTGTATTTGCGTCTAACATCAGTAACCTTCGGGCCTGGAAACCACATGATCCCTGCTTTAAATAGAATATAACAAGAATCATTAAGCGCCAAACTCAAAGGCTACCCGTTTTGTGTTACATAAGGAAGTTTTAGACAAATCCAGCAATCTGATACATTTAATTCCTTTTGATAGGTATTCATCATTTGCATGGCAATGTTTTCATGGTACTCTTTGGAATGGTGGTCGTGCAGATCTTCAGTAAGTGTGGTGGTGTTTGAACCCAGTAATTTTGGGAAGTATAGATCATACAAGTAGATGACGACGGCTGTTAAGGTAGTAATGGTGATCAGTGCAAATGCTATGCACAATTTATCTGTCAGCTTGGTTCCTTTCCATCCTAATTGTTCCTCCTGAGCAATTGGGCCCCTTTGTTCTGTATTCTTCACCATCTCTAGGCCGTGAAAAGTCACCAGTACTTTGCGGCTCTGGACCCAATAGTAAACTATCTTTGGTTGGGTCAAGAAGATGGACTTACTGTAGGGCGTGGACGCAGGTTGTATTGAGGGCCAGTGTCCTTGATGGGCTGAGGTGCCACCGTCGTTGGGGCAATCCTTTATGCTGCAGCTGGTGGCGAGATCTGAGGCAAGGGAACTCTTTTCACATTTGAGGCATGAATCCAATTCTTATATCCTGTACACTTCACGCCTGTTTGTGTTTCCAGCAGAACTTGTACGGGGCTCTTCCAGAGGGGTTGTAGACAGATAGAGCTCTGAAAGTTCTTAACCAACATCCATTTGCCAAGTTGAAGATTGTGCCCAGGTCCCTGCAGAGGCAGCGGCACTGTGTCTTTCACCTGTTTATTAATGGCAGAAACACATTTTGTCAATTCAACACAATACCCACGGAGCAGTGTACCAGTTATTTGTGGTGTTGGCAATGTTTTTGGGACCCCCCCCCCCAACAGGTAAGGGGCCATGCTGTCACTATTTCATGTGGGCAGAGCCGTGTTACAGTATCTGGGGTAGTTTGCTTACTCCTAAGGGCAAGTGGCAAGGCATCCACCCAAGTCAGTGTGAATTCTGCGCATATTTCTGTGTCTTGGCCTTCATGATGCATTTCTCCATTCGATGGCTGCTAGGGGGTGATATACACAATGAAACTTCTGTTGTACTCCTATTGCTTTGCAGACCAATTTAATTAACTTATTGAAAAAGTGCAACCCGTTATCACTTGAAATCATCTGGGGCAAACAAAAACGTGGACATTTTTTCAGCATGCATTTAGCTGTGGTCATAGAATTGCATCGCTTAGTAGAGTAGCCTTCGTTCTAAATGCTGAACATACATACCACAGTCTATGCACACCAATACCTATTGGTAAGAGGCAGCTCAGTAAAGTCCATTTGCAAATGTTCAAAGGGTGCCTCAGGTGGTTCAAAATGCCCTGTAAGGGTAGGAACTCCTTTACCTGCATTATACTGTGTGCATACTATGCAATTTTTGCATATTTTGTCTGCAAATTTCCGTATATTAGTGTTTTCCCAAAACAGTTTCTTGCTGTTTACAATGTATAAACTTCCCCATTTTTTGTATTGTATCGTTTTTCATTGCATTTTTACAGGTGTTCAAATTCCTATCATCCTTATCTGCATATTGCTTAGTGCCATGTTTCATGCAGTTCTGATTGAATATTTTAATTTGATCTTGTATTTCTGGTGTATGGGGCTTCTCAATAATTTAGTACTTGGGAGCAGGTCCCCCTGTAGGCGGCAAATTGGGGGGAGGAGGAGGAAAAGGAGGGTTATCCTCCGTTGGGTCTCCCTGTTGTTCTAATAAAGGCAAATTGGAACCGAAGGTTTCTGATAGGACCTGTGTCTGCCTTAACTGATCAATGGCCGCTTGATGTGGTAGTGGGTGCAGCCTTTGTGTTAAAATGTGTTTAATTATAGGGTACTCTGAAATGGAAGGCACCGAGGCCATCTGTTCTGGTTTATATACGACAAATGTCTTACTCTCCCTCATCTCTTTAGCAAATTCTTTCTGTCATATTCCGTGGCTTTCTCCCTTTCTGTCTTCATTACTTCCTTCAAACGTTTTTGCCTGGTGTATTTTTCCCACCGATTAAGCTCATCAAACTGCAACAGTCTCAGTTTCCTCTTTACTTTCACAAACATACGTTCCCTTAGATAATTCAATGTATCATAATCAAAAGTGCCATTCAGTGGAAACTATAAGGAGGGATCCTTTTCAGATATTCATGCCATAAATGGAAAAACAGTCCAGTCTCCATCCCTTGTTTAGTCATCATCTTCCATTTTGGAGTTCCTTATACTGGATGTGACTGTACTTCATCTACATAATGTTTATTTACACCACACGGTTTGCTACAACTATTACCCATTTTTTCACTACTTCTTTAAGTTAATTAGTTTAGTGTGGTAATGGTGAATCTTCTTTGTTGCAATGCAAATGCTTCCCGTTACACCACTAGCCGCTAAAAATCATACAGGACTATCATGTAACAAAGTACAACACACTGTACTGTCCCTATGGCCATATTTATCATTAAACATCTCTCATATCACTTCACACATCCATGTTACTCCTTACCAGGTCTCGACGACTGTGTTGCCTCGGAGTTCTTTGGATCCAGCCGAGTCAACCTAGTGTCTCGGGTTACTGGTGATCCCCCTCGGACTGAGAACACAGGAAATGCAATCCCCCCCCTGTCAGTTCGTTCTTCGAAGTCAGTCAGTTCTCCAACCGGCCCTTTGACCACGGCTCCTTCTGGTCCATCTGGATTGACTTGGTGGATCCCGGACGAGCCCCCATGTTTGTGAACGCACAAATCAGGTACATTTGTCTGTTAATGAGTGACAGCAATCAAACACAGTTGTTAAGGTATTTTTACTTAAGCTTGAGACATACAAAGCAGTCTGCTTCCAAGTATGCTCTTCCAGATGCAGCAGGCGCGATCTTTTTATACCGTTAGATATTTCAATATATGTCTGTGAAGTTCAGAGTCAGACATGTGCATATAATAGATTTTGTAAGTTATGCTTAAGCTAAACACTAACAGGAATCTTAACAAAACATGAATACATTCTCACAGTGCTGAGGACAGGTACGGTTTTGACATCCGCTGTTTGTGGGCCTTTCTTACCTACCTGATCCTTCAGTACTTGAAAACAAAGATCAAGCTAACAAGAATAAACAGTTCATGGACTTTTACTGTCCTCGGCCTAAGTGCAAAAGTCAGGGTTTGTACAGCTGCAGGGTTCATGAAATCACAGTGAAGACACCGCATGAAGAACAGTTGCTCAAAATCACATTTATGATCCCACACTTAGCCCAGGTCTTATAATGTTTAACAATTGACCAAGGGTTGCTGAATAAAGAGTGTCTACCCACATCCTTCAATGTGGATTCTAAATAGTGCAACCATGGAATTTTCTTACAATTCACTCACTCAAAGCAGTCTAAAATTACCCTCTGGTTTAATGTCACCTTGGGATTGGTCCAGAGAGATCCAGAGTATAAGAGGGTCCAATTTGATGACGTCTTCCAGATAACATAAACCTAGCTCCCCATGACAAAAGTAGTTGGAAGTGCTTACCGAACGAGAAAGCAAGTGATAACAAAATCTATTCTCCAGTTGTAAGGCAGTACATTTGGTGGTGCCCAAACCCCTGTATGTGACAATAAGCACATGCACAGCCTTGTAGATTTGCAGTAGTGGTGCAATTGGCTTGCTGCCTATATGGCTGGGTCTGAACTGGGGTGGTGAAGTGAGCTAAAGAACGATGATTGATTCAACCCAAATCTATGACTGGGGGTGAGTGTCTGAAAGGTTTCAGTGCTCCGTCCATCATCTCCTTGTGTTTGCCATGTTGAATTGCTGTCAAAAGCTATGCCCAAGTGCGGGAATAGATGAATACTTCCAAGGGTTATGTTTTTTATATAGATAGGACACACTTCCAAGTTTTTTGTTCCACGTGACATAACATACGATTTTGACAGATTAGTAGCAAGACCAAGGCCTTGTAAAAAACCTGCAAATGCATTGACCAAGATTTTGAGGCTATTCGTTTTTGTGCCAAAATTGCTTTATCATCACATATAAAAGTGCGATAATTCTCTGGATCCTACGTCCCTACAGCATATCCTGACCACAGACAACGAGAACAGGATTAAGATTAATGATATACCATATGAAAAGTTAAGGGGCAAGGACTCAGCCTTGTCGTTCTCCTCTTCCTAATTTTACAGACTTGGAAATCCACCATTGCTCCCATGTCTGATGTTCGCAATCAAGTCAGAGAGTTAATCAGCCAAGAAATCCACATTGGCAGATCAAGCCCCCAGATCAGCAAGTTGGCACCAGAGCTTAGATCTATCCACTGAATAGAAAGCACTTGATAAATCCTCAAGGGCCAGGTACATGGGCAGCCCTTAGCAACAGAGATTTTGCTGATGATCAAGTGCAATTGTAGGCATTGCTGCACTGTACCTAGCCCTTCACTGAATCAATATTGGGTTTCACACAGAATTTAGATTTTCTTGGCCCAGTGCAAAGTTCTGCAACTCAGTAGTCTTCCCAGCATCTTCACCATGGAATATTTACAAAGAAATGAGCCTGTAGCATCGAGTATTGGACCTATTACCCTTCTTGAAGACGGGTACGAAGGAAGAAGGAGTCCAAGAGTTTGGTAAGCCCGATTTACAGACACCGTTTAGAACATTAGCAAGTAAGGGTGCCCAAAGGTCTATATTGGCCTTTTATTAATACGTAGGGACTCATTTAGTCCCCGTGCTATCCCAAAGGTGTTGACTGATGTAGCACACTTGATTTCCTGGGGAACAAATGTTAAATCAATAATGTGAGTTGGCCATGAAGGGTCTTGGACAGCTGTGGGCATGCGAACAATGAAGACAAATAAAATGGCAGAAGCAACACACACTAAAAGCGTAAATGGGAAGAACAGTTCTAACATGATGTCTGTTATAAATCTATAGCATTCCTACCCTCTTTCTGCTGCTTCTGAGCGCTAATCTAATTCTAACACAGCAGAAAATAAAGCCCATTTCGAGTTTCATTGATGGTCCCACCCGCGTAACTGTTAGAACAATATAGATCTATGTTCATTGAAAGAGCACAGTCTGCTTTTCTCATCTCATGAGGTCAGTTGCACTGACAAGTCATCGAGCGAAGAGTAAGTGCCTCGCGTCTTAGTGGCCTTCAACTGGACTGGAGATATGATGCTGTACGGCTTGTCCCAGTGTAGCCTGGATTGCAGATTCCCTCTCACTCTCTGTAGTCTACTTTATAACATAATCTCATTGTTAGAAACCCTTAGCAAAAACAATTAACAGAAAGTGGCTTGATGCCATGTCAATTATTTCTAGTAGATTGTGTTTATTACAATAACAACAATAAACGAGACACTTAGTTTACAACCTTCTAGAAACTCCTAGAAATCAATAGCAAGCTAATGTCAATTGAAGCAGTTAGCTTTTAGGTTAAATACTGCAAATATATTTATATAAACTTGGTTATCACATCGCCTTACATCATGGTATAAACTAAATGCATGTCACATTAATCACACACATTGAGCATTTTGATTGATTGACTGACACCTGTAACTCAAGCAGGGGACTACCCATAATAGAAAAGGTAACTACACCTTATACTCTTTGCCATGTTGATTTTCCAAATGAGCCACTGTATAAAGATGCTTTTCCATTTGATTTGGACGCCATGTGTTTTGCACCCAAACGGCCTACTGGCCAGTCCCCACTAAGGCTGGCAGTATTCTTTTGGGGCTGGTTGCAAGACATAAGACATTCTCTCTGATGTATTTGAAGATCTCTGTAAAGATTCAATGTTGTCCTTGGGTATCTTGACCGAGTAGCTGACAGTCGTCTTCTGTTACGGTGTCCATTGGATTCAGAATGTAGACCTGGGATGAAGGGTGATGGCTGGATGACAGTCATGGAGTGTTGAAAAGCCTAGTAATGTTTTAAGGTACAGCAACTTGTTTCAGTTATGCTGGCTCCTGCCTTCTGGTGTCCAGCTTCAGGCAACACCCGGATCATTTGCTGAAGTTCTTTACTTTGGAGTGTTAAGTATGTAGTAGTCTTGCTTTTGACTTTGTTTAATTGTTATTAATCTTATCGAGTTGAGCCAGGTTTGGTAGAAATTCACACCTAAAGCAAGTTTTGTGTTGTATTATACGATTTAGGTATTTCACAGTATCTCCAACATGTTGTTTTTATGAGTTTTCAAGATGTGGGCTACATCCTGTAGACCAAAAGATAATTTATAATTCCAGCATGACTACTTCTATTTGACCCTCTCCACCTTAACCACCTGTCTTTTTTTAGGTTACTTTGCTGGTGACTAAGAGTTGCAATCTGGTGCGTGAGTTGCTGGATATAGAAAGAGTGTGCTCTTGTGCCTTCTGAGGCTTTGTTCCCCATCAATTATGTTGATGTAAAGATTGAGAAATTGGGGGATGAGGGGAGTATGTGCTAAGTCTTCTGACATCCCTTATTAATTGTCAGTAGTTTTGCAACTTAAGACACTCAATCCTCTTTTATGTCATCTTTCACGGTTTTACAGACACAGTTCCCTCTAACTGAGAGTATGACAGACTTCCTCTTACCATGTAGTTCTGCTGCCTCCTTTTCTTTGTGGCCATTGTATAAAAGTTGATGCCACACGTTAAACTGGAATTTCCGCGCCACTGCTTCCAAACACTGTAAAAAGACACTTGTCTGCTCACATTTCATGGAGAGCCTGTGAATAGGTTTGAGGCCATGGCTCAGATGTTCGCTCCCTCACACCCTTCACCTAGAGTTAAAACGCCTTTCCTTTGAGCTTAATAAACAAACTTGCAAGTAGTATCTGTAAACAACTTAAATTATATGAGATTTCGTTATCTGAGAAGGAATTTTATTGTTGTGGCAGTGATATGTCCTTTTGCTTTTAGCAAATGTACACAAATATGTGTCGGCAAAGGAAAACTATTTAACATTAGGCCATTTCTGATTTGCAAAAGTTCATACATGAAGAATGCCATGATAATAATCCTTCATTACTTAAATTTATGGCTGTCTGTACCCAAAAGAAAATATGAGAGGCGGAACATAAGAGTTAAAAAAAAGTTGTTTTGGGGCGTGGCCTGGCCGGGGATGACGTAGGACGCAGATTGTCCAACAAGAGTTTATGCTTTGCCATCTGCCTGTAGTCGTGCCCGATGGTGCTGGTGCAGTCCCTACCTGAAGCGACAAACATCTGAGGGCTGAAGGCGGTCTCCTGGTCCTACACTGGGGCCGTGTGGCTGCTCTCCCTGATGCTGCATTGGCGTGCGTCGCCATCTTGCCCTGATCCCTGTGGACCCGGGCAGCAGAACGGACCTACTGGAGGCCCCAGAGGCATTGGGGCCCTTCCTCCTGGCCCCAGATCTGCAGCGGAAGGAACGGAGCAGTTTGGGCTCCAATGCTCAGCGCGACGCCTCTCTCGCCTGAGACCGCTTTGTGCTCTGGGTCTCGGCAGGGAGTGTCGTTGGTGGGTGCTTGCTGCAGCCTGGGATGTCCTACTGTGCTTCACTGCTGGCCCAGCTGCCCTCCGTGGCGCCCCCTTGGCGAGGGACCTCTGTTTGCTGGTGACCTGGGAGCAGAGGCCGGAACTATCGTGGACTTGGATCTTGGCGGTCCCTCCCCCAGTGCCTCAACAGCTGCTGCCCTGGGAGCTTCCTGGGGCCTGCCCGAGCTGGGACCTAGAGCGACGCCCGGGGCTCCTGGACACCCTCCTGCAGTGTTCCCTGGTGAGTGCATAAATTCTATTGCTGGCGGACCCCCCACCCTTTATGCTGCACCGGCCCTGTGAATTTCGCATCTAAGGAGGCTCAGGGACTGATTTATTGCTGGAGACTGCGGCGGCTGGGCCTTTGTCTCTGGGGGCCCAGAGATGGAGAGAGCCCTGTAGCGCTTGTGTGTAGCGCAGGATTGAACCTACTGTGTTCTGCCACTTGCACTGGACTTTCCCCTTCCTCCTTGCTCACAGAGCCTCTGCTAATATAGCACACTCCCTCCATTATCTGTGACTGTGGCGATCGTCGCTGGTAGAAATAGACTGCTGTGGCTCCTCTCTGCGGGCTGGTCTTGGGGACCTGCTCTTTTCCTTGGGCCCAAAATTCTACACACCTTAGCTCTAGCTATCTTGATAAAGCATCAGTGCATGAGCTGAATCATCCTACCCTGGACGCTGCTTAGAGCTGACTGCCACCGAATGGCACACTCTAAATAGCCTCACCAGCATTGGCCATACTCCGATTCTAAGTCGCTTGGCATCGCCATCCTCTGCAAGAGGGATTTCTAGACGAAAGTCACCAAGGTGACCAGAGATTCCGGTGGGCGGTACCTCACCTTGACAGTTGAAAGGGGCAAGAATACTTTAACACTTATCAATCTCTATGCTCCGAACCAAGCGCAAGATGCATTCCTAAGGCAGAGGCTCGCGGAGCAGCTGAGTTTGGTTGGGGGTGACATCATGGGGGGCGACCTCAATCTGGACAGGGATAAAAACAAAGCACTTGTCCAGGGCATGGGGGCTATGTATGGGCTGCTTAAAAAAGAGCTCTCTGACGCGGGCCTGGTCGACGCCTGGCGATATTTACAACCGAACTCAAGGATTTGCTCTTTCTACTTGCATGTACTCCTGTCCTATTTCCGCTTTGACTATCTATTTGTCACCTCCTCTACCCCGCTACCCCCCCCACCCTACTCTTGCGGGACCCGGTGGATAAGGCAGCTATTTGAGATGCCATCACCGAAAACTTCACACTCAACTCACTCCCAGACACCTCCCCTCACACTCTTTAGAATGGGTTTAAACCCACAATTCGTGGAGTGATATCCCTATTTTCATAGCCAGGGCTCAGGAGGCAAGCCTGTTCGAGAAGAAATTTACGAAAGACATAGTTTCCCTTAAATGCTCTGACAAGCAACATCCTACGTTGAGGGCCAAGCAGCAATTAACCATTCTTCAGGGCCAACTAGGGGCACATAGAGTTAATAAGACAGAACAATCCCTTTTTGTGCATTAAGCAACGGTGCTATTGGGGGGGGGGGGAGGGACAAGGTCGGTACTCTCATGGCACGTAGATTGCACCAGCAACATGCCAGATCTCGCATCACTAAACTCAAGACAGGCGACCCCGGCTGGGCAATTAGGGAAACGGTTAAGCAAGACGCCTTCCTGTCCTTCTATCAGTGCCTCTACACCTCAGGGGAAGATGACCCAACTGCAGTAGCCTCCTACCTCCAGAGCTGCCCGTGGCTGCCACTGGACCACAGCTTAGCTTGTGAACTGGTGAACTGGAGGATCCGTTCACCACCGGGACCGGACGGCCTACCCCAGGCCTTCTATATGGTTTTCCTTCCACAGCTCCAGGGCCATTTGCTCCAGCTCTTTAACTCATTCACCCATACCACAGGCCTTACACCTACCATGTCTAATGCAGAAATCACACTTATTTCAAAGCCTGGCAAAGACCCGACACTCTGCTCCTCTTATCGTCCGGGTTGAGGGTGAATGTAGACTACTTCTGGACTTATTCAAGGGGCAGACTACCAAACCCTTTAAACAGTGCAAAACTGAATTTTGCCTCCCTGACTTCACCCGCCACCAATACTTTCAGCTACGGCACCCCCCCCCCACACACGCTTTGGCAGCTACCTGCTCACTCACTCCCTTTGAGAAACCAGTCCATAGCTTTGAGGGTACCCGTGGCCTGGTTTCTAAGACATACGATGCCCTGCAGCAATCACGTTGCCTACCCCGTCATCCCTACCAATGGAAATGGGCCCTAGACACCGGTCCCATAATCACACAGAAACAATGGGAGGTGCTGTGGAGAGAGATCGCACATATACATAGAAGCATCCACCAATAGAAATCATCCTATAAGGTAAGTCTTCAGTGGCACTACACCCCAGCTCGCCTACACTCCTATCTATCCCTCAGTCTTTGCTTCTTGTGGCGATGTGGGGTGCTGGAGGGCGACTTTTCTCACATATGGTGGACATGCCCTACTCTTACTATCTTCTGGAAGGAGGTTTACAGCCACATAAAGAGTGTAGGGGGCTACCCCATTCCAGCACACTACCACACAGTCATCCTAGGGTTGCAGCCTATGTCACTAAAAGCTATGACACAGGCTGACTGTAACCGCGTTTGTCACATGACTGACGCTGCCAAACAGCTAATAGCCCACGCCTGGAAGACACCCTCCGCTCCCCCTGCAGCATCCTGGTTCACACAACTCTGGAACACCATTGCCATGGAACAGATGACACACAAGCTATCCCTTACAGACAAAATGTTTATGCGCTTATAGACTTCTCTTATCGAATACGTGTCCCGCCTCGAATTCCTATGCTTTCAATCCCCCAGGCTTTGCGCTCTCCACTTATTTGTTGTGCCACCCCTTCTGCCTTCTCTGAGAACTTGAGGCGCGAACCCTGGAGCCTCCCGCTGCCTTTCGTGCCTTTTAGTTTACACTAGGGTAGGTAGGTGCAACCCCACACTACACCTAGTGACCATGTCTTTAATTGATGATACTAGTGTACCCCAATCTACTAAGTACAGTGGCCTGAAGTTCCAGGAACTAAGCACCCTGTGTAGCCTTAGGAGAATAAAGGCAGGTAACCCCACTACTAAGCTGCTCTTAGAGCAACTCAATCAGGATGATAAGAACCCTGGAGAGGCAGAAGAACAGGACAATGTGGGTGGGGATGCTCCTGAAGAGTGGGCACTAGAGGTTCCCCTAGTGACCTCAATTCGGAGTATGGCCAAGAGGAGTCTAATGACTCCACATTGGCAAACTCAGATCCCCCAGGGAATGTTGCAGATGGCACAGAGGGTGTCCCCTTTATTCCACCTGGGAGGTTTCAGAGTAGGCAGAGGAGGTCTTGGTCGTCTTCTGTCGAGTCCAGTGCTTCAGACACTTCTGTAGGGACCTCCATATCTAGTAAGAGGGAGAACTCCTTGGAAAGGGAGTACCAAATGATCAAACTTGAGAAAATTAGACTTAAGCTCAGGCGAGATCAGTTGGGCCTTGTCAAGGAGACCCTGGAAGTGCAACAAGCCAGGAAGCGATTGGGACTAGAGTCCAATGGGTGGCAGCAATAGTGTCCCTAGAATCAAGTAAATATCCTTTGACACTATGGACCTGAGCAGGATAGTCCTTCCTTACCAGGAAGGGATGACATCCATAAATGGATCACTGCTTTGGAGAGGGCTTGTAAAGTTCAGAAGGTCCCTCAAGGGCAGTGGGCAGCTAACCTGTGGCTCTCCTTTGCTAACAAATTTAGAGATAAGCTCCTCACTGTTAGAGAAAAGCATGCTGACAATTATTCAGTCCTGAGAAGTGCACTTATAGATGGGTTTGGCTTAACCACTGAGCAATACAGGATTAAGTTCAGTATCACCCAGAAGGCACACACTGAGGACTGGGTAGATTTCATCGATAGTGCTAAAGGGTCTGGAAGGCTGGTTTCATGGAAGCAAGGTACAGGGCTATGAAGGACTGCACTATTTGTTAATGAGGGAGCAAATCCTCTCCCCAAGAATTAGGGAAAGAAGGCAGACAAATGGATCCGCACCAGGGTCAAGCAGAAAAACCATGGTGGTGGACGTGACCAGAAGAAGCAAGATTCTTCTAAACCCCAGGAGAAGGGTGGGGAGAAGGGCAAAGACAAAAAGGAGTCTTCTCAAAGTCCCCAAAAGCCTGCATCTGAGGGGGGGAGGGAGGGGGGGGGAGACCCAAAACTCCAAGAACGGCAAAAAGAAACCTTGGTGTTATTTGTGTAAAGCTAAAACCCATTGGACAAGAGATGCTGATTGTCCAACGGCCAAGGAACCTACTACCACTGCCTCTAAGGCAACTGTGCCCCCTAGCACCAGTACAAGTTGTAGTACAGCAACCAAGGGAAAAGTAGGGTTAACCTTGGGTTCTGAGATGGGTTCTGGCTTAGTCAGAACTCCAGCTCAGGCTGTTCGAGTCTGTGATGGTGGCATTGATCTTGCCACCTTACTAGTAATTCCCACTAACTTGGGCAAGTACACGCAACAGCCTTTAATCAATGGCAAGGAAGCAATAGCGTTCAGGGACACAGGGGCCAGTGTCACCATGGTAACAGAGAAACTTGTGTCCCCTGAACAAATCGTACTTGGACAAATGTACTAAGTCACCATCTCTAGCAATGTCAGGACTGATCATTCCTTGGCAGTTGTGAATCTCAGCTGAGGAGGAGTAGCTGTACCTAAGAGAGTTGTGGTAGCTCCAGAGCTGCCTGTAGATTGTCTGTTGGGCAATGATTTAGAGACTTCAGCCTGGTCTGGAGTGGAGTTCAGGATTCATGCAGAAATGATGGGCATCTCCTCCAGTGTCTTTGCTGTAACTAGGGCCCAGGCGAAACAGCTCGGCACTGAGGGAGCACTGGATCCTGAAAGAATGGTCCAGCTGGCTAATAAGAGAAGGAGCAGGAAGGGTAAGGAATTTTCCTCCTCCCAAACTCCTAGTGAGGATCAGTGTCCTGAGGGAGATGATCTCAGTCCCTGTGAAGGAACTGTCCCAGAGGAACTTGGGCCTGACCAGGCAGAGTTCTTGGGGGCAGGGGGGCCTTCCACGGCAGACTTGAGTTTGGAGCAGCAGACCTTCCTCTCTCTTGAACAGCTCAGACAGCAAGCTGCTTCTGAGGAGGCAGGGAATGTCAGTGGATCCCACAGGTTCTATTGGGAAGATGGGCTTCTGTATTCTGAAGGTAGAGACCCCAAGCCTGGTGCCACCAGGAGGTTGGTAATACCCCAGACGTTCAGAGGTTTTCTTCTCTCCCTGGCACCTGACATTCCCCTTGCAGGACACCTTGGGCAAAGTAAGACTTGGGACAAAATTGTCCCTCACTTTCACTGGCCCCATATGGCTGAAGACACCAAGGCGTTTTTTTGCTCATGTGTAACTTGCCAAGCCAGTGGTAAGTCAGGTGCCACCACAAAGGCCCCCCTAATTCCACTTCCAGTGGTTGGGGTTCCCTTTGAGAGAGTAGGGATTGACATTGTTGGTCCCTTGAACCCTCCAACTACATCTGGACACAGGTATATCCTAGTGGTGGTGGACCATGCCACTAGGTATCCAGAGGCATTTCCCTTTAGAACCACTACAGCTCCTGTAGTGGCCAGGGCTCTCCTGGGAATCTTTTCCTGGGTGGGCTTCCCTAAGGAGGTCTTAACAGACAGAGGTACCAACTTCATGTCTAGTTACATAACTGCAATGTGGAAAGAGTGTGGAGTGAACTATAAGTTTACCACACCTTACCATTCACAGTGCAATGGGCTTGTTGAAAGGTTCAAGAAGACCCTAAAGGGTATGATCATGGGACTCCCAGAAAAGCTTAGGCGAAAATGGGATGTCTTACTACCCTGCCTTTTCTTTGCGTACATTGAGGTTCCTCAGAAGGGGGTTGGCTACAGCCCATTTGAACTTTTGTTTGGACATCCAGTTAGGGGTCCATTGTGTCTGGTTAAGGAGGGCTGGGAGCAACCTCTCAAACCTTCTAAACAGGATATTGTGGACTATGTACTTGGCCTGCGCTCACGTATGGCTGAGTACATGAAGAAGGCAAGCAAAAACCTGGAGGCAAGCCAAGAACTTCAGAAAGCTCGGCATGACCAAAAGGCTGTCCTGACTGTATACCAGCAAGGTCAGAAAGTGTGGGTGTGGAGCTTGTGGCCCCAGCAGCTCTCCAGGATAAGTGGAGTGGCCCCCACACAATCCTTGAAAAGAAAGGTGAGGTCACCTACCTGGTGAACCTAGGGCACTCCAAGAAGTCCCTACATGGTGCTTCATGTGAACCGCCTAAAGCCTTTTGTGGACAGGGCTAACATGAGCTTGCTCATGGCCACTGGTGAGGGACAGAAGAAAGAAAGTGACCCTCTCCCTGATCTCGTCTCTCAGAACCCTGTGGATGGGTCAGTTGAAGGAGTAGCCTTGGCAGGCAGCCTCACTGACCAGCAGCAAGTTGATTGCAGGAAGGTCCCCAATCAGTACAAGCACATGTTTTCTCTGACACCCAGTCCAACCACCTGATGTACCCATGAAGTTGAGACAGGTGACAGTCTGCCAGTAAAGAACACAATTTACAGATAGCCTGACCATGTCAGAGATTGCATCAGGACAGAGGTTCAACAGATGATGGAATTGGGGGTCATTGCGCCTTCAGATAGCCCCTGGGCTAGTCCAGTAGTCCGTGTGCCAAAACCTCACACCAAGGGTGGAAAAAGAGAGTTGATGTGTAAATTCAACACCTCCTCTACCCATCTGCCTTCCATGGAAATCGCACCACAGCTGGTGCCTCAGCCCTGACGGCTGGTGTCCGACTCTATGATCAGGTCCGGGAGGGATCCGAAGGTCGCCTGTCCGTTCCACGCCTCCATGAGATTTGTCCACCATTCTAACTCCGTCCTGACCTCCACCGTCAGAGAAATAAGTTCTGAGTAGGTGAGGCCCCTCCGGAGATAAGTCGCCTTCAAGCGCTGTAATGCCCTGTAGTGCAGAGGGCCCGGGAAGATGGCTTGAATCGAAGATGACAATAAATCAACCATCCTTGTCAACTGCCTGAGGGAGATCCTGTCCCTTCTCAGACCTTGGTCAATTCTTTCTTGACCTTGAGTATCTTAGACTCAGGGATGCTCAGCGTGGCTGACCTGGAATCTGAGGAATCCCAGAAAGGTCTGTGCCTGAGTCAATTCTGACTTCTGTCCGTTGATAAGTCCCAAATCCTGGAGGAGCGCGATCGTTGTGCTCAAATGCGACAGTTGAGTATGTGATTGGTCCATCAGGATGATGTCGTCAAGGTATATGATCAACCTGATACCTTTCTTCCTTAGTGCCTCAACCACAGGTTTGAGGAGCTTTGTGAAGCACCATGGTGCAGAGGAAAGGCCAAACGGGAGAGTTTGGAACTAAAAGATCTGGCCCCTCGACTAGAATTGCAGAAAACGGCGATGCAGGGAAAATATGGGGATTGTGAGGTAAGCGTTCTTGAGGGGCCAGACACACCAACCAATCGTCCTGCAGCAATAGATCCCCCCGAAAGTGAATGCCCTCCAACTTGAAGTGGCATTAAACCAGCCTCTCAGTGAAGCCTCTTAGGTTTATTGCCGGATGAAACCCCTTGTGCTTCTTCTCTACTAAGAAGAGGTTGCTGAGGAAACTGCTTGTGTGTAATACTGACCTCCAACTCGCTGCTTTGCTGAGGAGTTCCTGCACCTCGGATTTGATCAGGCCAGTCTCCTGCTCCGAAAAAACCCAAGGGACGCAGCTTTACCATCTGAACCGGAGTTCCGTAGAACTCTGTGGTAGCCTTGTACCATTTCCAGAACCCAAGGGTCCGACGTGATTCTTACCTACTTGTGTGCAAACATTCTCCCTCTCTTTGTTTGAGTAAGAGAAAGGGTATTGCTTACAGTTGAAACCTCCAAGTGCTTTAGTCTCTCCTTGGGTTGGGCGGTTGGCTTTACCCTTTCCGCCTCCCCGATTGGGGAAGGCGGTTTCCTGCTGGTCGTTGTTCCATCTGTTGTCCTAGCAGGCCTGACCTCTGTAGGGGCCTTGCTGGAAAGAGCTGCCAGAGGAGCGACCCCTGCCTCTTCCGGCCCTGATGAAAACCTTCCCCAGAAAAATCTTTAGTATGGACATCTGTGCTTTGTCTAGCACCAAGAAGGTAGCCACAGACTTCCCAAGCTCTTTTACGAAAGGCTCGCCAAACAGGTTGCCTCATGCCACAGCACATGCCGCTGATGCAGACAACTCCCCACTTTAGGGTTTATCTTGATCGGGAGAGTAAGTCGTCTTTCTGTGGATATGGCACAAATGGGGTTGCCCAAAAGGTACACTGCTCTCTACACCCAGCCTGCCACGATCTCTGTGGGTAAGGGAGTCCCAGTTTGCCTTGCCTGCTCTGCCAACTCAATGATTTTAGTCAGGGTCCCCACGACATCTAATAACTTGTCTTGACACGCTCTCCAGGAGCAGTTAATCCCTTTCTTGGGATTCTTCATATACTTAGCAAAGAAGGTACACATATTGGGGGTCTATGTCAGGGTTGGCCACCACTTTGCCCCCTAAGGCTGGCCTAAGACACTCCACCCGCAAGCAGGTGCGCACTTCTATGTCCAAGGGCTGCCGTATGTTATCTTCCACATAATCTGCCACTTTCTGGTCCGGAAGCCATTCCGAGGATCTCTGCTGGTATGCATTTACCATCAGGCTCAAACATGTATGTTGAGGGGGAATACCCTCCAAAGGATCCAGAGGCAGCCGAGCCGGGGCGCTAGGGTCTTCCCGAATCCTGCCCCTCATCAGAAGATCCTTCTTCATCCGTATCGTCCTCCCCTTGTTTTGGGGGGGGCCCTCCTCAGGGTCAAAGTCCGGTGTGACCATGTCACTGATTTCCCCGGGGAAAGCCTCCTCCCGGTGGGGTGAATTCTTTAACGTTCACGCACTCTTACGGAAGACCTCTCTCAGCCGATCGAAGCCTTCCAGGTGCCCCACGTCACATTTCTGGGCCTTGTGAAAATTAGATGCTGACAGGCTGCTAGTCCCTGCCCCAGTGTCCCTAAGGATCCCAGAGCCTCCCGAGACCTGGGACGTCAACTTGTCCACCCTTTCCTGCAGGGGTGCAATCGCTCTAGCAATAGCCTGGAAGAGAAGCTTGTCGACCTCTGCAGGAAAAGAAAGTTTGAGGGGGGCATTCCTCCTCAGAGGCTAGATTAGGGGAATATTCATGATCCCAATAGGACTCCATCATATGAATAGGGTGTGAGCAGCAGAAGTCTACGATTCAGCTTCCGGATTGCAGGCTGATCATTTGAAGATCAATATCGCCTTTCTCCGTTCCGGCTTTGCTGAGAAATGAGCCGTGACTTTCCGTGCCAATGAAGATGCAAAGATGGCGCCCGGTGCTCGGGGAGCTTTGAGAACGCTCCCGGGGCCAAAAGAAGTGCTCCAGGATGCCTCTGACCTCCGTCTTTTTCCATCTAGAAACGCCCCCAACACTCGGCCCACATCCCGACTTGCCGGCTGACCCCCCCCTGGGGAGATTACTGCGCATTGTGCCACTCGTTTGCCCGCACTGCCACTGAGTTACGGGTGCGGCTGGAGGGGGAGGGGCACACGAGCCTGACTCGCAGCGTCCCATGAGACCGGTCCTTGACTGGGGTCTCAGCCCGCTCCTACCTCTGGGATACGATTTGCGGCGACTATGGATGCGGCGGCTGCAGGTACGGAAGTCTGATCTTGCTAGACTATTGACATCTTCCTAGCAGCCCCCGGCGGCAACAAGGGGACCCGGGAGCACATCGTCTTGTATAACGAGCGGTGGAGGGGCACAGGGGAGAAAGCGCCTTCGATGCAGCCACGAGTGCATTCCTGCACACACCACACGTGATGCCTGCAGTAAGCGTGCACATCAAGCACCCCCCTCTCTTAGAGAATGATTAAGTGGGGACTGGCGGTATGTAACACCATGGACATAACCCTTTACATGACCTCAAGATGGCTGCCTCAGTGGACCCTTCCGCCCTGTACTACTACTCGGGGACTAAATCTGGACTTCGAACAGAACTCGAATCATAGCCCCCATCTGACCTACCCATCTAGTCACTGAACCTGCGAGCGACCATGGAGCCCTTGCTTTTTGGCCGAAGCCCAGTGGAGCTACATGATAGCTATAGAGGAGATGGGCCGCGGACTTCCCCTCTGCCCTCACCTACCCAGCTGGACTTTGGGCAGACTTTCCCTCGTCTCTCCATTGTTCTCTCCCTCCTACCCCTTGACCCTACCCTTTCCCCTCTACTCTCCTTTTACCCCGTCCTCTTTGCTCTTTTAATGTTTTACCACAGAGACCTAGCGTTCTGGCCGTTGCTCGGTGGAGCTACCTGATAGCTAAAGAGGAGATGGGCTTTGGACTTCCCCCCTGCCGTCACCTACCCAGCTGGTCTTCGGGCAGATATTCCTTCGTCTCCCTGTCCTATCTTCCCCTACCCCCCCCTTCCCTGCCCCCTTACCCTTCTTCGCTTCCATGCTCTTTAAATGTTTTTCTAGCAACTGATGTTACCCGAATCTAATGTACTGTGTAATTTTGTGGAACCTTATGTAAAGCGCTCTGATACCTTCGGGTCTAGCCAGCGCTATATAAAACTCATTAAATAAATAAATAAGTCTACACTCGCCCTGATGACTAGACGGGCAGCCCCCTCGCTGGTGCTCAGCAATTGACAGCAGTGAATACAGCCTCTAGGTGGCGTCAGCACACTGTGGCTGGAAGGGCCAAATCAAAACCTACAGGTGGTAGGGAGAAAACCAGCACGTGCGTCCTTTTCCTCAGGACAAGCCTCTATTGCCTCCGTAATGCACTTCACTAGTCTGTGGAGCGCTTTTAAAAGGTGCTGCTCAGACAGGCTGTGACGCGCCTCACAGAAATCTCTGGTGACTCGAAACAGCGCCACCTAGGGGACCCGCATGGTATAAAAGATGTGCTTGGGCCGAAGCCTACTCCACATAGGCCGCAGAATTAAGTAGCATTTCTTCCTATAGCTGTTTCTAAAGTACGCTGCATGTTTTCCACCACGCATTTAATTTTAGTAGACGTAGCTGCCGTGTTTCAGTGGTCCATTCCTGACTAGTTAGGCCAGTCTGAGTTTTTTCTTTGAATTCTGGGTAGTGATAGTTAACCCGGTATGAAACCAGGACTGCAAGTCCAGAAATTCTAAGAAGAAAACGGGACTGCCCCAAGTAGTCACACACATTCCCGAGAAACCTGTCCACTATGACAGATAATAAACTGTGATGATGAAAAATAAACACCTGTATACACCAATCCCATTACACTTATATACACATACCTGTACATAAGCCTATGCGCACCTCTACAAAAGCATCTGCACATATCCATATTCACACCCTCACACACATTTGCCTACACACCCACTCACGCCTCTCACAAAACCCACACCCCACCTACAGCCTCGCTCCCAAATTACTATTTAACACGTTGCAGTACTGATTCTGTGCGCTAGGGGGCGTGTCAAGACGGTGTCCTGCGACGCTGCTGCTCTTCAAAAATTGCTGCTTCTTCGCAGGCAGCGAACTAGGAAGGATCCCTGTGAGGGGAAACATTGACGGACTATTAGAACCTGGTGCCTTTCCTTTGTCTGTAGACTTCGATGTCTAGACTTGTGTCCACTGTAACTGTGAAGGTAGATGGCCGAGTCATTTCGATGGGGATTGCAGCAATGTCGAGTCATGGTAGCCTGCGCTTTCAGTAGAGTCTGTGGTAAGTGTGCTCCGTTTTAGCAAGTTTAAACCATTAAGGGGCGCACAAATATTATCGAGTGAATTGGGCTGGGGAGAAGAGCGAACGAGGCATAGCGCGACAGGGTAAGTAATTTAAGTTGACTCTTTTTCTAATTGTATGCGTCAACAATAACAATTATATTTTCCATGCACTCTTTTACACAGGGCCGGCGCTTGGCATGTGGGCAGCTGCCCAGTGCCCCGCGCTCAGCTACACAACATGGGGCTCCACACAGGTGTTACTCAATACAGAGCTTTTGTCGAACACTGATCTCGGCTCACAAGAACATGGCAGGTAGGCGGAGGAGGAAATAGCCGGATCAGTCTGTAAGGTGACCAGGCGCCTCGGATTTACCCGGACAGTCTGGGTTTTTCACCACTGTCCCGGCAGATTTAGGCAAATGTTGCAAATGTCCCACTTTTCAGAAAGGGTCTGCCGAAAGCAGGAGGCACATTTTTGTTTTCCAAGGCTTTATTGAAGACACACGAGGCTAGGTTTAAAAGTTGCTTTTAATTTAGCCCCCTAGCACCTCGTATGTGTTTTATTATTAATGACTGCTGTCTTTTTAGCCAATCTGTGACCCTCGGCTGATGTAAAATTGTAGTTCTTCTTCTATGTTTGCTAAATGTCCATGTTTTTGATTTTCAAAATCTGGTGACCCCATCAGACTGGCACAGCTGGGCTTCAGTGTTTGTCATCATAGCACTACACTAATCTACAGTTGCTTGGCCCAGTAGGAACCCATCTCCTGTGTGCCTCACATTGCTGAATCATGCATGCCAGGGGTGGGCCCCATTTCTGTGGTCCTGTAGCCATTATCCAGTGCTGTAAAGCTCGAGGAGGGGGCCTCTCTCTTGATCCACACAGCACTACACTATGGTGTCAGACCTTGGCTAAGGGTTCCACTCTCCTGGGCTATACAGGCTACACCTATGGCTGCAAAGCCTAGATGAGAGGGGCTCTAAGCCTTATAGTCATTGTCGACCCAGAGGATGGGGCTTCTCTCTTAGGCCTACTATGTTACGCTATGGTGGCTAGAGGTTGGCGACCCAGAAAATTAACAGGGAGAGCCGAGCCAAGGGTCTGGCTGGGCTCTACGAGCTCATGCACAAGCAGAGCCCTGAAAGTATTTAGGATCTCAATTATACAACAAACATTTTGTAAAAAACAAACAAAAAAACGGTAAAGTTTCTTAAACATTTTAAAAAATGTGTTTCTTTTACATTGTGTTTCACCTTAGTACATCTGGTTATATCATTGTTGAGGCATTTATTAAAAATGACAGTGTTTAAGCATTCCTGCCCCCAACAATGCCATTGGTGAACTAAGTGGTAAGTCACATGTCATGTGTACGCCAGAATATATGGCCTAGATTCTTAGATGTAGCAACATTATAATCTATTAAAGCAAACACAAGTTTTCGTACAGCGCACTTCCTAAATTTGCGTATTTGACGGTGTTGACATAAGTGATCATAAAAAAGGGCTCTGTAAACGAAAATATTTGTCAAGGATCGCACAGTTTTATGAGTCAGGAGTGCATGGATGGATCCCAGGTTTTCTAGTTCCACACTAGAAAACGATCTCTTTCTCTTGCCTGTTTCAAAGGTTGGTGCTTTGCCTATAATTCTGGGTGCATGAGGGTGGAGTGTAGGAGGCAAAGAGAAGCTACATGAAAGCTTGGCGCGCTTTGGACTTGAAGGTCCAAGAGAACCTCGAGCTGAGACAGTTGTGGCATGAGGCTTGAGCTTTCAGTGGCTTGCCCACCCCTAGCAAAGGCTGCGAGGCCCACAGTAGGGTCCACCCTCTATGGACAAAAAAACTGTGTGACTCCAACCACAGATTATAATTAAAAAGTGTGGGTGCTCGGTGCAACAGGTTTGGTGAAAGCTCACTTCTAACCACAGGTAAGAGGAATTTTCAAAAATACAAGTTATGCTGGTAAAAAGGTGGACAGTGGGCTGTTCATATTAAAATGAAGTGCTTGTTAATAATGGATCACAGCCTGTTAAACTGTGTTAGCAAGGGCTATACTGCAAAATAGTTAACGCATTCAACTGATGCTAAGTACAGTACATTGTATATCAATCTAAGTTCCTTCATCCATCCAACCCCATCTCTGCCAGTCGGTTTATTCAATCTTTCAGCTAATAAAATCCATCTACCTGTACATAAATCTACCAATGAAATACATCATCCACCCATTCAAGTGGAGGCCCCCCCTCCAATAGGCCTTGCAGCCATGATCCAGCATTAACATGCCCAGGAGAACCCCCACAAACCCCCTTAGTCCTACCAACCCTGAATAATCGCTGCAAGAATTGAACCCTTGGAGAAAAGGTAAGGATGAGAGTCCTACACCATGGCTCAATGACCAAGGGCCACACAGTGGTGGAGAATTGCCTCATTTCTTTAAAAAAAAAAAATGGGTTCATATGTTTACATTTTACTACTCTGGAGGGACCAAATTCTGCTAGCTCGAAAAAAAAATGAGTGTAAATTATTGTTATTCCTTTATATCGTGGCACTTTTCCATACAGTTGCTTTAAAATCATTTGCAACTAACGTAAGACAGCTTGCAAATATCTGATACGTTTTTTCTTCTTTTGTTGCTGTTCATATTGCAAAATGGAAAAATGACAGATTTCTCTGCATTTTCCAAGTTATTTGCAAGCATTTACATAAAAATACAGGTCAAGCTGGTACAAAATAATGGTCAGGTGGCAATCCTAGCATATGATCACTAGTCCTAGCGGCCATGATCCACTGCTATGAGGCCCATGTAAATGGGGGCCCTCTTCTGGGTTTGTAGCGCTACTCCGTTGCTGGGAGGCCCAAGGAATGGGGTCCTCTTCTGGGCGCTGGTTCATGGCTATTATGCCCAGAAGAAGGGGCCCAGGATTCAAACTGTATATGCGTTACACTTCCAAGATTGTACCGTGCTTATGGATGATATCTGTATGTCATATGAGAGACATTTAAAGTGTCACTATTGTGAGAGTTGCTACACATTTATTTTTGGCATAGTTGCTAGCTCCAAAGAGGCACGCTTTTTTTTTTTAGCAATGTTGCGGTGTAGAAAGCATCAAAACATCAAAATGTTAGTTTCCACACTGCTCACTTTTCGAATAGTTAATCTAGAAAGATTTGCCTTGCTATAAACCAGTCTACTACCTTTTTTGGGGGCGTGGGGGGTGTAATGTTTTATACTGAAATTGCATGCCTACTATTTGGTTATGATGGACTGACTGTGGGAAAACTATACCCAACGTATATGTTTCCTCCTTGGTAATGAGCCTCTCTTGTGCTACCACTGCTCAGAGCCCTGGTACCTGACTGGGGCTGCTCAGTAAACAAGGAAGCAACTACAGCAGTCTACAGAGGAAAACTTTAATTTTTACTGAATACAACTTTCATCGATTAAACTACTTAAATTAATGAAAATTATTCTATATGTTGATGTGAATAGATGCCTTCCATCGAGCATGAGAAGCACATCCAGTCTTATTTTGCATCTGCGACTTGTAGTTCTCCATAATACCAAAATGTAGAACTAAAAGACTCCACGACGCTGGAATACAGGGAACCGCCCTCGACTGGCTCTGCTCCTTCCTCGCCGGCAGAACCCAAAGGATCAGACTCCCGCCTTTCCTCTCCGAACCCACAGAGAACTGCGGAGTACTACAAGGATCTTCTCTCAGTCCCACGCTCTTCAACATCCACATGGCCCCCCTCGCCGCCATCGTCAGACAGCATGGACTCAGCATTGTATCCTACGCAGACGACACCCAGCTCATCCTCTCCCACACGAAGGACCCCGAAACCACCAGACTCGGCTTTCAAGAAGCAATGAAAGACGTCTCAGCTTGGATGAGCAGCAGCTGTCTGAAACTCAACTTGGAGAAGACAGAAGTCCTAGTCCTCGGACCCTCCGCGTGGGACAACTCCTGGTGGCCTTCCGCCCTCGGCATCCCGCCCACCCCCACGGACCTCGGACGAAACCTCGGCATCATACTCTACTCCTCCCTCACCATGACCTGACAGATCAACGCCGTTGCCTCCACCTGCTTCTACACCCTACGCATCCTCTGCAAGACCTTCAAGTGGATCCCCCCGAAGTCAGAAAGACCGTCACCCACACACTCATAACAAGCAGACTGGACTACAGAAATGCCCTCTACGCTGGAATCAACAAATCCCTGTTATCCAAACTCCAGACCATCCAGAACACCGCGGCCAGACTCGTCCTCGGCATTCCACGGCATGAGCACATCACCCAACACCTGCGAGACCTCCACTGGCTCCCCGTCAAGAAGAGAGTAACCTTCAAGCTACTCACCCACGCCTACAAATCCCTCCACAACAGTGGACCCAAATACCTCAACAAAAGAGTCTCCTTCCACGTACCCAAAAGGAACCTCCGCTCCGCAGACCTCGCCCTAGCAGAAACCCTGCGCATCCGCAGAACCAGAGCAGGTGGAAGAGCCTTCTACCTCGCAGCCAAAGCCTGGAACGAGCTCCCAGTCAACACCAGACGCTCCCCCACTCTGCACACCTTCAGGAAGAGCCTCAGGACCTGGCTCTTCGGCTGAACCGGAGCTGCAACCCCCCGCGTCTTGAGACCCTCACGGGTGAGTAGCGCGCTCTAAACCCTCTGATTGATTGATTAAAAAGTACCAGCATACAAAAAGACAAAGCGGATTGATGGATTGATTGAGCCAGCCTCTATCTTTGGGATGTGTCCTCCTCTCGGCCAGATCCATTAATTGCAGCACAACCCTTCAACTCTGCACCAACCTACCTCATTTAAATGGAGTTTCTCACCTGGCTACATGCCCCCTTGTTTTTAAGCTTCTTGACACAGCACCCACCTTTTCTCCTCCCAAGATCATCTAGCCGGGCTGCACGCATTAATAGCAGTTAAATGCTGTCTGTCTTCTGGCAAATAACTGCTAATTCGTGGTGCAAAATTGTGAACTGTGCAGAAACACAGTGAAGACTAATATATGCATTTGTCTAAACTGTGATGAATGATATTTGGCAGGAATGCCCCAACCCCCAGGCCTTGCAGTGCTATCATGGAGGGGAGGACCTGGGGAGTGACCTTGTAGTAGTTAAGTTTATGTAAAACAAAAAGTTTGTTTAACTATACAGTACCCTTTCTTATAAATAAGCATTGCCCTCCGGTACACTTTTCTGGAAATTTTATCTGTGCCTCTTTTTTAAACCGCTTTTCTTTTAAATTACTTTGCTGACCTATTATTTCGCTGACCTTTTATTCTGGTTTCCATTGCTTGTCTGGTCCGCCACAAGCCTGACAGCACGATTGTTGTTCGGAGGGAAGCAGGCAGCTGCTCTCTTCCGTTTTGGGTGGGGGGACGTGCAGGTAGCATTCTAGTGGTTAACTAGATGCTACTTAAGGGCCATGTGTATGCAGACGTGCGCAGCGGGCGCACCGCTGGCGCTCCTAAGGCAAGCCCGTCTGCACCCGTCCACGGCCAGACTGCGCCTGGCGCCCAAGATCCTGGTTGGATTAATAGGGAGCAGGGATCAGTTATTAAATACTCTAGAAACCTCCTATTGAAATTAAGAGGTAGGTGGGATTCCACCTCTTATACTGTGTTCCCCTTACTGGACCTTTATGAGCAACTACAATGCTGCTGTTTGACCTGTGGTTTCAAGTTAAACGATCCACAAAGCTTGGGCTGTAACAGGTTGGAGGGAAATCCCCAACTAGTCTGTACTCCGATTACAGCTGAAGGTGGAGAGGTGTGGTGCAGCGGCCAGGGCAGCTGACTTCGGAGCACAGGGCTCACGGTTCGATCCCCGGCCCCGCCAGCAGCGCAGCTCAGCACCATGTGACTCTGGGCAATAGCTCACTTAATTTCCACGACGGCCCCCAGCGCCTTGAGACCCGTAAGGGTGAGTAGTTTGCGCTTTACAATTACGGATTTTTTTATTTTACAAGGTTGCCCTAACCCTACATCAGTAGCTAATTTTAACGGCTTTCTCATAAACTCCTGCTCACTTATAAAACATAAGCTGGAGTTTGCTGTTTTTCTGGCATCGTGGGACCCTGACTGGGTTTTTATAACTGAGACTTGGGGCAATGAAACGTCTGGACCTGACCTAGTTGGCACCATTCCGTCAAATTACTCTATCCTAAGAGTGGACAGGGCGTTTAGGCCAGGAGGGAGTTTGGCTATTGTGTATAAAACTCAGTATAAATGTTTGTTGGAATCTGGGTTTGACTTAAAGACTTGTGAAGCCCTACATTTTAACCTTATACTATCAGTCACGTGTTCCTTTGGCGGTCTGCTAGTATATAGACCTCCAGGACCCAGACCCTTTTTGTAAATGAGCTAAGATAACTCATTGAACCATTTATCGCTAATAAGTGCCTGACCATCTTTGGTGATTTAACTTTTTATCTTAAAGAGAACAACAACCAAGACTCTCTAGCACTTATCGAAACTTTGCCTAGCATGGGAATGACGCAACTGGTGTCAGCTCCCACACATGAGGCAGGTCGCACCCTATATGGTATATTCTCTAATGATACTAGGGTGTCCTATCAATCGGTCACACCCCTCAGCTGGTCCGACCATGATGCAGTTGCATTTTCTTTTAATTCCCCCTCTACAACTAGAAGCTGTCAGCCCCCTCAGAGTAAGACCTGGGCAAGAATTCGGAAAGGCGTTTCGGTTGAAGCCTTATCCAACACTGTGGATGGCATGCAAATTGAGATTGCGGAGGTTGTAGACAAGGGTGCTGATGCTTTTACAGAGAGGCTGAAGTTGGCGGCCAACAGGCTAGCCCCCCCTTAGGAAAGTTAAGTAAAAGCGTCTTTCTCCATCAGCCCCATGGTATAATGATAGGCTCAGAACACGCAAGTAGGCGTGTCGCAGACAAGAGCAAATCTAGAGGAAAAATCAGGAAGAGCAAGAAAAAGTGATCTATAGAAATCGAATTAGGGAATATAAATTAGCCTTTACTGAGGAGAAATCTAATTATTGTACCCAGAAAATTGAAAATGCTTCCTGTGCCAAAGAACTTTTTTAGGGTGGTCCATCAGATCTCCACCCCTCCGGCTGCTGGAGAGCCCGAAGGTTCACAAACATTTTGCAACCAGTGAGCTAATTTCTTTCAATCTAAAATTGTTGACATCTATGATGATTTTGAAGTGCATAAATCCTCTCATCCTCATGCACAGCAACCCTCGGGTGGAGAATCTCAACCAGCACCCTCCAAGATGTCCGAGCATGAGGACCAAGTGCCTAAATTACTCTCAGCATTTCCATCCCTTACGCCTAAGATGGTGGAACAATACATCCTTAATACCAAATCAGGGTCACCTCTGGAATCCTGTCCTGCAGCGATTCTTCACACGGCTGCCAGCATCGTGGCTCAACCGCTCTCTAATTTGATGAATAAAGCTATACTTTCCGGGAGGTATCCCCAGCGATGGAAGGAGGCAGTGATCAGGCCCCTTCCAAAAAAAAACAACAAAAAAAACGAACATGGACAGTAAGGTGTCCCTATTTCCCTTTCCCTCTGCTCCCGTGTCCTGCTAAAATCCTAGAGAAACATCTAAATATCCACCTGATGGAATTTGCAGAACAGCAGGGATGGCTGGACAATTCTCAGTTCAGCTTCAGAAAGCATCCTGGAGCTGAAACTGCGCTGATCTCGGCCACAAATTGTATAAGGCGCTTAGTGGATGAAGGACAAGGTCTGGCATTGGTACTCCTGTATCAATGTAAATAATAAGGACCCCCTGCAGGCACTTCCAATTCCTAGGGCAGGGCAACTATACTTTTGAGGGATTTACCTCAAAAGTATTGGTACTCCTGTATCCATCAGAGGCATTTGATACCATCTCGCCCATGCTGTTGATTGAGCGCCTTCAAGACATGGGTATCACACATCAATCCCAAGCTCATCTGTCTTCTTTCCTTAGGGATCGCTCACATAGGGTGATGGTACAGCAGAACTATTCAGAGGTTCTCTCCCTGTCATGTGGAGTGCCGCAGGGCTCATCAGTAAACCCTACGCTCTTTAACCTCTACGTGTCACCACTTGTAGATATAATCCGGGCCTTCGGGATGCAGGTGTTATCATACGCCTATGACATACAGATTGTGTCAGCTCCCAAGAACTCAGCCACCATGGCAGAAAACATCTCTCAATGCATGTCAGCAGTTGCAGACTTGATGGAAGGGAACTTTCTGAAACTAAATGGTGATAAAACCGAAGTGCTGATCTTTGGCCCTTGCGCATTCAGCTGGAATAGTAACTGGTGGCTAGACACCTTAGGCCATGGGTCTTCAAACCTTTCTGTAATAAGAGCTACTTATGTTAATTGGAAATCATCCCGAGCTAATATTAGTGATGTAATAGTGATCACCCCATCCAAAATTGTCCGGAGTGATCACATCAGTGCATGAGGCAGGGTTTCCAGCACTAATGTAAAAAAAAAATCCTTTGAGAATTTGAAATGACTGTACATGGGTAATAAATAAAAGCTATAGCTGCAACCTCCTGGCACTAAGGTAATAATATGAGTAATACACCTCCCCAACTCAATATCTTTAAAACATTTTGAAAACACAACTATTTTTTGCCAAACATCAGCTTATGAGTTCTGAAAATAGACACATTTTCATCTTGAGAACATGCTTTTAAATTTTAGTATATATATAATAATTCAACCAAGCAAAAGCTTGTACATTAGTAGGCCGGGCTGAACACAGGACAGCTACTCACAGGTAGCTAGAGAGCTACTGGTAGCTCACGAGCTACTCGTTGGAGACACCTGATATAGAAAGTATAGAATCTCTGCATGTTTCTACACATTTTAAGGTACAGCACTTTTGTTTTAATGATCTGACTTGCATTAAACGTATTCTCATATCTTGATGCAACAAAAATCTAATTGCTTTATTGGTGTGTTTAATTTTGCACTGGAGATTCTACTTTTCATCTTCATGTTTGCAAACATGCTACGTTTTCATATGAATGAGCAATACACCAAGGATTTTTAAGTGGTTTATTGAAAAGTGGATGGCGTGACTATGTATTATAAGGAATAAACTAACCCCTATCTTACATTATAAGGTTATTGCAATTCACCATGACGTTCCATAACCATATAAAGGAGCTTCGTTCCTCTATACGGTCATGGAACTCATCGGTGACTTTCAATATCCATATAGTTTACAGTAGAGGATACCTCATCACAAATATAATTGTGCTCGAAATGGAAAATAAATATATTTTTATTGCTGATCCTTTTTGTCTCAAAAGGGGGGCTTTTTGCACTTTTATATCTCACAAATTCAGGTTTAAAATGATTGCTAGCTTGATTGGAAGTAAGTAGCAAATGCTTATTGTTCTTATTAGGAAAACTCCCAGAATTTGTGCTATGCCAAGGAGAAGGTAGTTAGCCCAGAAATATCTGGTAAAACTAGAAATTTGTTTTTGCCACATGTCTGAGAGAGCATTTCCTGCTGCAAGGTTTTAAAGTCCTGTGAAGCATGAGCAGATGCTAGTTATTTTGGTGTTTCCTGTTAAGTAGGATGTTTTAATAAGGCACTTAGTTTACATTTATCTCTTTTTTCACAGGTGAGTGTGCATATTGGTTAGTACTGTACCATCATTAAAGTGGAATGCTGTATAACAATTGGGTGTGATGTAGTCATTGCCCTAATATTCCACGTTGCCACCAATTCTGTCTCTCTAGTATTGGCATATTCCAGAGAATAAAATACTGTGAAATTGGTAATTTCTTGCTTGCATGCCAAATGTATATCAGGAGGACAGTGGAACCAGGGAGGTGGGCCACACCTAGTTGTTTTTGAAGATCACATTTTGAGAATGTGGGACAAAGACATTGTTTATTGAACTTTTGTAGCTGATCCGAGAGACCAATGCTGTTCTGAGTTGAACTAGTTACCATTGAAGAACTCTTCTCACCTCGTCTAGAGGACTGCTTTTCAAATAAGATAATTTCTGGAGGAAACCTTTTGTGCAGTTAAGGTCCTGGAATTGGTGATTTTGCTTGGAAAGTGTTTGTTTACCATGCATTATGCAAAGGGGATTTAGTTAGAGTTTACCAAAAAGTGGAGTAGTGTAGGAGATTGGAATGGCATAGAGTGGAGTAGTATGTCGTAGAATGGATTGGAGTAAAGTGGCATGGAGTGGCATAAAGGGAGTTGATTAGAGCATCGTAGAGTGGAGCAGTGTTGTAAAGTGGCATAGAGTACTGTAGAGTGGAGTGGTATAGAGTAGAGTAGAGCATCATAGAGTGCAGTATCGTAGGGTAGAGTGGAGTATACTGGCCTAGAGTGAAGTGGCGCAAAGTGCAGTGGCGCAGAGTAGCGTGACGTAAAGTTGTGCAGAGGAGAGTGCAGTGGCATAGAGTAGATTGTTTCAGAGTAGAATGAAGTGGCATAGAGTGGAGTGGTGCGAGGTAGAGTGCAGTGGTGCAGGATAGTGTGCTGAGGTGTAGTATAGAGTGCTATAAACTGCAGTGGCGTAAAGTACAGTGGTGCAGAATAGATAAGAGGCGTGGATTGATGCAGAGGGTAGTGGCATACAGTGCTTGGCACAGATTGCAGTAGAGTGGCGTAAAGTTGAGTGGTGCAGAGTAGAGTGCGGTGGTGTAGAGGTCAGTGGCTTCAAGTAGTACTGAGTAGAGTGCAGTGGTGCAGAATAGTTGGCGTAGAGTGCAGTGGAGTAGAGCACAGTGGTTTAGAGTCGAGTGGCGTAGAACGCAGTGGCATAGAGTAGAATGGTGTAGAGTAGAGTGGCTTAGACCGGTGCAGTATAGATTTCAGTTGCGCTGAGTGAAATAGAGTGCAGTGGCGTAGAGTTGACTGTTTCAGAGTTGAATGGTGCAGGGTGGAATGCAGTGGAATAGACTAGTGGCTTAGAGTAGAGGGGCTTCGATTAGAGTGGCATGGAGTAGAGTGGCGTATAGTGGCAGGGAGTGCAATGTTGCAGATTCGACTGTCGTAGAGTGCAGTGGTGTATAGTAGAGTGCATTTGCGTGGAGAACAGTGGACTAGAGTGGGGCAGAGAGCAGTGGCATAAAGTACAGTGGTGCAGAGTAGAATAGAGTCGCATAGAGTGCAATGATGTAGAGTAGAATGCCGTATGGTGCAGTAGGGTATAGTGCAGTAGCATAAAGTGTTGCAGAGTAAAATATAGGGACATAGAGTGTAGTGGTGCTGAGTAGATTGGTGTAGAGGGCAGTGGCGTAGAATGCATTGACGTAGAGTAGTGTGGAGTGGCGCAGAGTAGTGTTGAGTCGCATAAAGTAGTTTGAGTTGAGTAGAGTGGTGCACGGTAGAGTGCAGAGCAGATTAGAGTGGCGTAGAGTGGATTGTCATAGATTGCAATGGCGAGTGGTGCAGAGTAGAGTGCAGTGGTGTAGAGGTCAGTGGCTTCAAGTAGTACAGAGTAGAGTGCAGTGGCGTAGAGTGGAGTATGAATGGTGTGGTAGTACTAGGCCATTACAGACAACACATCTTCAATTGAAATGACCGTTATATTTGCACAGACTTAGTTTTACTGATAAACGTTTACAGCGCACAACAATAATGTTTGGAAATGGTATCACCTAGTATATTGATTTTGTTTTGATTGTATTAAAATATTTGTTTCCACCAAACTTCAGTATTACCCAAAAATGTGCTTCATTTGTGCTTTGCTAATTCTGATATATTCTGAAATAGCTGAACAGTTCATTTACAAACATTTACATTTTGTTGGGTACTAGAAAAACAAATAACATCATACAACCTTCCTCAAGCAGATCCCCAATAGCCAATGATTGTCACATAAATCCACTCACTTAAAATCAGAGAAAGAAAAGTAAACGTCAAGCTTCATGGAGGACCGAGTCTGACATTTGACCTCGGTCTTTGATTGCACAGCAAATGTGACAAGATAAGAACAAGATTTAAAGGCCTGTTTACAGAAACCGAGCACTTGTGGCAGAATACAGTAAATAGGGTTTAGGCTACGAAAGGGACGAACTCATGGTGGGTAGCCTAAAACGAATAGAGCCAGAAAATAGAAAGCAAGAAAAGGTAAGTTACATACCACAAAGTCAATGGTAAGCAATAGGCAGAATGCATTCCCAGGGAAGCTTTCCGAATGTCCCAAAGATGTTATTAGCAAACAAGACAGCTGCGCTGTCGGTAGGCTTCAACCTAAACAACAAACAAATTGTTGTTTACCTTGAAGAAGAAAGTTCACGACAGAGCTGTCATTGCTTGCCATCCATATCAAGAACCGACCAACCACAGTGTGTTTATTCATAATTTGTTGATCTCTTGATTTGAGATGTGATCGTTAGTAACCATTTCCTTCCTTCTCACTTCCAGGACAACATGCACTATCACTGTGAGAGTGGTAAGACTAAAGTCTGCACTCTGACTCTTAAGTGGCCACATCCCTTGACCTTTGTCGCCACAAGCCGCAGGAAATCCGAGGCCGAGAAGAAAGCAGCTGCATTGGCCTGCCAGAAGCTGAAGGTGAGTAAAGAGCTAATTTCTTGCTTTATAGCCATTAATAGTTGGATCTAAATCTGGTCCTCTGTTGTCAGATCCCACCCTGCAGCCTTAATGTCATAGGAAGTCTGTTTTAATACAAGCAACACAGCCGTTGATTATTGTCTAGTGTTTAAATGTATACCTGTTGGCTATAGTCATCATATGAGTTTTTATGCTGTTAAAACACCTTTGCCTGTGGTAAGTGAGTATTGAGATCTGTTAGCTAAAAGGTTAAGGGCAAATGAAGATGAGAACCTTTTAGTGTGTTGTAAACACCAGTCCTTCCCCAGAGGTGCAGTAACCATAAATGCCTTTGAGTACTGAAATGCAATAGGATTATCTAATAGGATGTGCAGGATCAAATAAACATCTGTTTGGATTTTCTGGAAATCAATCGAATTTAATGCCAGAATGAGGAGAAATGCAACACAAATATAGGATATGCAGGAGTGAAATATGTCTTGAGTTCAGAACGTTATTTACTAATCCTGTTTATGTACATTACAACCAACGATGCTTCTCTTCCTTTTTACAGAGAAGTCAAAATAAATCATACATTAAATGCATAACATATGCACCTACAAACCAATGCATTCACCCAAATTCTTTGTACATAATTAGCCTTTTATATTCAAAGTATTTTAATTTGGTAATCATTACTATGAAAATGAATCCGAGTTCTGTTTGTGTTCAGTTTCTGTGCATGTACGTGCACAGACATCCCCTATACAACTAGTCGGTTCTGGTCCAAGTCATTTTGTAGTACCAAATCCTTTCTTTCATGTCTGATCTTCTCTTCCAGAAAGGCTTCACTTGCTTTTTATACACTAACATCTCCATTCATCTTAGAATTGACATCTCTAATAAACTCATAGTATCTCTTTTTCAAAGATCATTTTCAAATAGTGTCTGAAAATTCTATTGAGGTGTCAAATTGTGCATCCTTTATTTGTACCATTTCCTACAACTTATGGGGGTCAGGAGACCATGAAAGACCTTGTGCCACATAATTGGGTTCCCTTGTTCTTTGCTCATATTGTACATTTTAAAATACACTTCGTACTTTCTATTCTCTTAAACCTATCTTTTTGCACTCTCCTTGCTTTCGCGTCATCATTTTCCTTTGACCACTTCAGTTTCATAAAATATTCATCAAGGCCGATGCTTAACTTTGAGTGGGGAATCTCTTCCATTGTTTCTAATAATGTATTTCCTGTCACAGTGTGAAACAGTGTTCTTATATTCTCACTGCTGCTTATACTTGCCTGTCCATACCAGTCAGTAAGTGGTGGGCAAGCCACAAAACATATAGAACGACTGAACCATACTTACACCACATACCACTTGAATCATTAAAAGAATCTGCAGGTAAGTTGTGCAACAGATGGCATGTCCAAATATGACAAAACTCTTTAAAATTTCAAAACATTTATTGGGATTAGCATACATACACAAACAATATATGAGCAGGATACCACTTTGTGTACAACATTTAGAACATTTACATGCGAGTGAAATCTAGGTGTAAATAATAGAGAGCAATAAAGTATAATTGTAGTGTTTTAGGCATTAGCCATAGTGTTTCGTTGGTTGAGGCTTCGCTTGTAGTCGGTTTGTTATTGTTATGTGTGTTTGTAAAGTGAACTAATCACCCTGTGAGCCAGGTCTTCTTCAAACTTCTTGCAAAACTCTAGAAGCGAAGAGGAGGCTCTGATGTGGTGAGGGAGATCGTTCCATCTTTGAGGGAGAGATATGAGAAGGCCCAGCCCATGGCTGTGCGGATGTGGGGAGTGCGTGCCATCTAGAGTCCTTCTGAGCAGAGGTGCCTGGGAGGTGTGTAGAAGTGTATGTGGTTGTTAAGGTATGCATGGCTGGTGTTGTGTAGTGCTTTGTATGTGAACAGTTTGAACCGGGTGCGTTTGTGGATTGGAAGCATGTACGGTTCTCGGAGATGTGAGGTGATGTGAGTGTGATGAGGTAGGTTGAGTATGATTCTTCCTGCAACGTGGGGTCTGCTGAGGGTTTCTTTAGCAGCATGTTGACCATCATGTGGTTCCAGGCATCCGAAAACCTCTCACAGGTGATGGAGGTATTCATGATGCAGGGGTGGCTCCCATGTTGTAGATGTTGTGGGGGCAGCAGTCTGTAGGTGCCCCAGAGTGGATGGTTCTCATGACGCTGGCTGTTTCTTCCATGCGAGTGGTTCCCTGACAGTCTGGGTTATTCCATGGGTGTTTGGGTGTAGGCAAGGGGAGAGGATGCAGAGGTTCGGTTGGAGGTCAAAGTTGTATACCGCTTTGATTTTGTCGCTTGAGAATTCTGAGAGGTTTTCACATAGTTCTTGGGAGGGGGTAATGCAGTTGGTGGTGGTTGGTGAAGTAAGTCTTCGATGAGCGCAAATATTTCTTTTCCACTGTTGGAGCTATTGTCTCTGCGCTTTGCTAGGGCTTTCTTTTTGTTTCTTTGATGTGTTGGTGGTGGTGTCCCAGGGCTGTCTTATGTCTTTTTGTCTTTTTTTAGGTAGTTTGTTCTTCATCTACTTTCCAGTTACTTGTAGTTTTGTTTTGTTGCGCGGATTTCCTCAGTGTACCAACTGGACTGCTTCTGTATTCTTCTCTATGCATTGTGTTTACGGGGTGCCAGGGAGTCAGTGCATTTTGTGATCCACTCGTCTAGATTTTTGTTGTCGCTGTTTAGGTCGCGTGTGGGAGTTGGTTGAATCCTGTCCTGGATGCTGCTCCAGCTTTCCTTGGCCCTGTTTGTAGTAGTGGATCTTACTAGGCGGGGAATGCTTACTTGGAATTGGATGATGCCGCGATTGGTCCAAGTGAGCTGCGTGGTTGCGGTGATTTCAATGTTGTTGAAGACGGGGTCGAGGGTTTGACCAGCTCAGTATATGGGTCCGGGGACATGTCAATCCCAGGTTCTCTAGGCTCTTGAGGACGGTAGTGTTGGTGATGAGCTTGTCTTCAAGGTGGAAGTCTCCTAGTAGGATGTAATTGCTGGAATCAATGGCGAAGGGGGCAATGAAGTCAGCGATGTTGGCAGAAGTGGCTCTAGCTCCCAGTGGTCGGTATACGAGGTTTTCACTCAAAGTATATGTTGCTGATGTCTGTAGATTGAAGTGTAGGTGCTCCATGTAGGGAGCTGTGGCTTCTGTGGCTGCAGTGCAGTTGAAGGAGTCCTTCAATATTGTGATTCCTCCTTCTGGTCTGTGTTAGCAGTCTTGGTATGCGATTCTGTACCCGTCTGGGATACCCGTGGGGATGTTGGGTGCTGACTTGAAGGTCAGCCATGTTTCCATAAGGAGGAGGAGGAGGTCCAGGCGTCTTTGTGTTGGAGGTCCTAAATTTCTGTGGTGTGTTTGTTGAGAGAGCGGGTGTGGAAGAGCATGCATGATAGCATGTCTTGGGGTGCGTGTATGTAGGTGGATGCAGAGGTCCGCTGTTAGTGGGTAGTGTGAGTGTGGTGGGTGTTGAGTTGCAGGTGAAGTGGCGGTGGGTGCAGGCAAACGCTCCTTCACTTTGTCACGGTGTGGAACGACAGCAGGGCTTGGAGGGGTATCGGGGTCAGAGACTGAAGGAGCTCCGCAAAATACCATACAGGGGCAGAAGTGCCAGGGTTTGTGACGCTGGGCGCAGTCAAGGTATGGACTAGGCACTGAAGGATGCTGACGGGCCCTCATTTGGCACACCATTGGTGTGCCTGCCTTTAAATAGGCACTGGGAGGGAGGAGGAGCGCATGGGGCAGTGGACGTGCCTAGTCGGGAGCATGGTAAGGAGCTGAGGGAGGAGGGGGGAGTGCAGGAGGTGGGAAACTGAGCACACTGGGATGCACAAAAGGCAGCAGGAGGATGAAAAAGAGCAAAAAGGGACAAAAAGGCCACACAAATGTGAGAAAAGAGCAAAGAGAGACAAAGGCAACAGAGGGTGAGAGCGAGAAAAGCGCAAGAAGGCGCTAAATGCAAACGGAAGGGTGAGAGAGTGCGATCAAGCAGAAATGCAAAAATGCAAAAAGGCAACAGATTGGTGAGCAAGAAAGACAGAATAAGTCAAAAGCTGAAAAATGGCGCCAGTGAGAGATGGGGAGAGAGAGAGAGGTGGCACAGTCACAAGAGAGAGCGTGAGAGGAGGCAGGAGCCTCAAGGTGCTGGAGCTGGGTCCGTGAGGATCTCGACCTGTCAGAGGACTGGTCTAGGTAAGTCAGGGGGCAAGGACCTAGGCACCTGCTTAGTGCCCTTTATTTTGGGACTGAATTATCTTGTTTATTGGTGTGTATTGATTAATGGGGCTTAGAATAATTTAGACTTGTTGGTGACGGGCATATATAGAGAGTTTATATTTCCATAATCACTCCCATCGACCTAGGAGATTAAAGGAGACCAGATGCATTAAAGTGTTGCCATTTGATTGTGTGCTATAGCAGTTAACTTTTACATGGCATGGATTGACCATAGCTTAGACCACTATAGATTTATTTGGAGGTGGGGCTGTGGGTTGTTTAGTTTCCATAAGTGGGTGATGGAAAGGTGGTGGGTTATTCCTGTTCTCCTCAATTGCACAGCATCATAACTAATAGGTCTAACTCTAACAGTTATTATTTAATTCTTAGTATTGTTTGTGTTATTTGCTTCCCGAATTTTTGGATTTTAGGGCAGGTTCACCACAAGTGACATAGTGTGCATCTTTACCCCTCAACTTTTCTAACAAGTATCTAGTGTGTCCAACATGGCTTTTAATCTCACTGTTGTAAGGAACCATCTCATTATTACTTGTATCATGTTTCTTTAAACTTGGGTGCATTTACATGATTTAGAGGCACTTTCCTCAAATATATCCCATTCCTTAATTCAAGTTTCTTTGCCCATTTCTTTTTTTCCTGTGTTTGTGTTTTGGATGTGTGGGTGAGATAGTTAGTCTGTTGGATTAACTGGTAATAACCTTGTGGACTTTTGTGTCTTTGAATAATGTTTCAGTTGACGTACTGTCTCTACTGCCTACTTCCCTTCTCTTTGTGGTTCCTTCTCTGGGCCCCGCGAAGAAACGGCATTAACCCAACTCTTTGAAATAGAAAGAGTGCGCTATTGATTTGCCTTTCTAAACGTTTCAGTACACTCCATAACATTATATTGCATCATTGAGCGCCCGTTATTAAAATTCGAAGTTTCCAGTCATAAAATTAGGAGGATTTCATAAAGCAGATCTGATGAATTTACGAGTGAGCCAAGAGACCATTCTAGTTTAAGTGCACACTATATAATTTACATTAATAATATTGCTGTGTACAGAGCAACAAATAGTCGATTAAACAATGTATGGAATTGGATTACTCAAGAGTGCGTATTCTAACCTGAATACATTTTAGGTTCACCCACATTTTGAAGTTAAGAAAAACAATACTCTGTGTTCATTAAAGATGATTTGCAAATTACACAAATAGCATACTAAATCTGCTTGACACTGTTTAGCAAAAAAATTGGTCAAATCCAATAGTTTGGGGCTTGGCAAGCATGCAATAGTTTTTTTAAATTATTTTATCCAAACTTATGTAAAGAAATGGCAAAAATAAAAAAATAAAAATAAGAGTGGCCTAGCTCAATCACTGTAGTGCATTCTTTTTCAGGCATCTGTGCACACATAAATGACATCACTCCTGGGTCAAGACAGCCAGTAGATGAAGTGGGCTGACCCATTGCCGGGTGCAATATGCTCTGGTGGGCAAAAGCAAAATGTGAGTGATACTTGAATAGAACTTTGGATGAGAAGGGCTGACTGAAATGTAAATATACTTGAGCTTTTGTTGTTGTTATTATTTTTTTTTTTTAAGTGAGGCTGGCGCGACAGCTTAGCTGTCTCTCGACCAAACCTAAAATCCTACAGAAATAAGCAAACCAAATGGAGTGTGACTCCGTCCCATAAGGAGAAGGATTGTTAGAGAATGATTGTCTGCTGAATTAGTATACAGCAAGAACAATTGTTTGGAAAATTAATGTATAGCAAATTAAAGACTTAAGTTAACCAAAAACAAATGCGTATAGTGTTCTCCTCAGGGAAAAATAAAATCTGTACAACCAGAATACTCTGAACTCGCTTAACCTACAAAACAATTTCTGAAGCCCTTCAGATGAAATAAGACAATAAATTGGCATCACGCTACAATGTTGAGATCTGGGCAACAAATCAGAATGCATGGTTCATGTGTAGTAATTACTGTCATTTTTCTATACAAGACTGCTGTCCCCAGGTGTTTTGAGGGTAGGGTAGGGGGAACAGGGACATACAGAGCCTTTGTTGTAATGTTATTATGTTGTATTGTGACTTTCATATCAATAAAACCATTAAAATTAGTTTTTTTTAAAAAAAGACTGCTGTCCTGTTTCCTGTGGAGTATCTGATTTAACCTTCTCCAACTTGTTTATCCAGTGCATTTGTGGGCCTGCTGCCCTCATTCTAGGGTTTGTAGGTTTTGGCAAGCCGTGCGCCTTTTTTGCCAAAATCCTACAGAGTAAGCGAGTCGCTGGAGTGGAGCCACTTCATGGCAGCCTTGGGCTGCATAAGGGCTGAGAATCATGCTAAGTGAAGACTCCGATGTATTTCAGTCACTGGGTACTATTTTTGGGATAGGTGGTGGAGATGTGAAGGGTGGGGGTGGGCTAGCAATAACTAGTAATGTATGATGGATGCCTTGTGCATTGGCACAGTGAAGCACCTAAGAGAGCAAACCAGGTTGTTTCTGTTTGGGGCCGAAGTGGGTAAACCAACTTGCAGGGTTGTCCCAGCCAAGTGTATTGTATTGATTTGCATCACATTCTCAGCACCTTTAAGAAGGAGTGTATGGCTGAAAGAATGTTGATTGTAGTGAAGTCTGTCTGGGACATACTGGGTGAGGTGCATGAGGTTTGGAGACTTCCTGTTGCACATCAGGATGTGGAGGAGAGTCCTATCACAGCACATTTGGTTGATCTGTGGTTGGAAGGAGAGGTTGGAATCCATGATCACACACATGTTCTTTACGTGTATGGAGGTTCTTGATTGGAAGTGAGGTTTCAGCCTGTTAATTCTTTTTAAGAAACGGGCACCTAGTGAGTTGCAGAGTAGTTGCATGTAGTTCTCCTGGTTTGAGTTGCTATCATGGTTACAGAACTATGATGCAGTTAACAAGGACTTATGACTTTGGCTTGAAGATGCTGGCATTAAATCCGAGCAGCGGACTCTCTTGACTGTCTTGATGACTGATTTATATATTCTGTTCTTTCTATTTTTATTTATGCTAATGTTCATTTCTTCTGTCTTTCCAGTTTTTGTTGTTGTTTATTTTTACACATCTAAGAGTTGATGCATTCCTCATCCAAAGGTTGTGTTGGCTTCGTGAGGCTTGGCGGAGAACCACTTTGTTGAGGATCTCAGAGAGCCAAAATGTGCCTAACTTCAAATTTCCTATGTTCTTGTCAGTGGACTTGTGTAGGAAGTTGGTGGGAAGGTTAAGATTGAGGTTGATCATATGATGATCATTCAGGTGGTCGGTTTATTTCCTGTTTCTGAGATGAGTCATGTAGAAGTTATGATTGCATCAAGAGTATGGCCCGCTGAGTGGGATGGTTCTAAGGTTAGTTTTTAGAGCTCAAAGATTTTAAATGATTGGTGTATTATGATGCTGTTTCAACTTGTCAGACTAGGTGTCGAGATCACCCAAGATGTACATATTTTGGTAGTTCTTGATAATCTGAGATAGCTCAAAACTTCTCTTAGTGGATTCAGATGGATCAGGCCAGTCCTCAAAGGTCTTAAATTTCATGGACATTATGTGCTAATTTATTTTAAAAACAATTGTTAATTTCACATGTTAGCAAGGTTATCAGGATGGCAAACAATCTGCAAATATATTATCAATTTAGAGAGAAAAAATTATGATGTTAAATTCATTTATTTTTTTTATTTATTTTTTTTAAATTGGTTTATTGAGTTTTTTTGCACAAATTAAGTCGCAACAGACAGGAGAAGACAAACCACATTACCACGAATGTTCAATTATAGGTACATACAGCACAGCTCTAGCAAATCTATCGGAGTTCGACAATGAGGTACAAGTCCGTCATAGAAGGTATAGCATTATACAGCACATTACATTATAGGTTCATGACATTTGACAACTTTGCGAAAGGATAATCGTGAATTAGTATCTGAGAATAATCCTGAAGGAACGTCAGGGACCATATTGCGTGTGTGTATAGGCATTGCATAGTACTGGGCGCCAGGAAAGTCCCAGATCCCTCCCAGAGGACTAGGGGGGGGAGCAGGCATCTCGTCAAGTCTCAACGGGGTGTTCCAGGAGATATGATCGTAGTGGCCCCCAAATATCTCTGGGGCGTGAGGAGGGTGGGAGTAGTTTGGCATATGTGTGTGTTTTCTCTTGCCAGAGTATCAGGTCCGCAACCCATTCCTTGAACTTAGGTGCCCTTCCACGACCCCACCTGCAGGCCACCTGCCGGCGAGCCAGTAGTAGGGTGAATGATGCAAATTTACGGTAAGCTACGGGCAGTTGTTCGGTATACCCAAGTAACGCCAGTAGTGGGGACGTCGGAAGTGTCGTGGAGGTCATCAGACCAAGTGCAGTAAACACCTGTTGCCAATATGTATTAACCGAGCAACACTCCCAGGCCAAGTGTAGAAAATCCGCACCTTCCGCCCGGCATCTGTCACATCTGTTAGTGTCTCTCAGCCCAAATTTGTGTAGTTTAACCGGAGTGTAGTAGGTGCAGTGCAGAAATTTATAATGTATGAGACGGAGCCGACTACTAGAGGAAATCCGCTCCGTCTGCTGGCAGCAGTACGCCCACTGCTGATCTGTGAGGTCCTGCCCGAGCTCTGCTGACCATTTATCCCGAGCAGCGCATGGGAGAGCCTCAGCGTCAGTGTATAGGTTATGGTAGAGTGTAGAGACTAAATGAGAGGCGGAGCTCGCGCGTAGTGCGAGATGCAAGGGGGGGACCGTCGGGGGTTCATGAGGGTATGCAGGAGTACAATCTTTAACCCCTTGGCGCAGGCGAACGTATAGGAAGGTTTCCATGGTAGAGGGCGGGGGGTCCGAGCATAATTGTTGGAGTGTACGGAATGTGCCGTTCAGGAAGAGATCGCCCCAGCACTGTATACGTCGCTGAAGTTTAACTCTTTTAAACACTCCTTCCTGTAGCAAGGACAGCTTTGGATGATAAGTGAGTGGAAGCAACGGGGAATATAGCATGGGAGAGTGGAGGCGGCAAGCAATGCGGGTCCATGCCTTAATAGTGCATTCAACGGAGGACGGTCAGGGAGCCCTGGGTGCCACCGTGGACAATATGACCCCGTCCAGCGGGATCGGATGTGCGAGCCAGTGTTCGGTTGCTACATGTGGCGTGTATATTGGATGGCAAAACCAGTATTGGGCATAATGAGCCTGGGCACATAAATAATACAATTCGAACTTGGGGACATCAAAGCCGCCTTGGGAGTACGGTCTCGCAAGTGTGTCCCATTGAATACGGGGTTGCCGGCCACCCCATACGAGTCGAAGCAGCTCCGTACGGAGCAAGGAGAAAAAATGACGACCTGGGTCGTACGGGATATTTAAAAACAGATATAAAAATGGTTATCCTTCCGAAATTTTTATAAGAGAGATACGGCCCGCCATATTAAGAGGGAGTGCGTTCCACCTAGTGATGTAGCCCGTTACTTGGTCAAGTGTTCGCCCGTGGTTAAGCCGCAACAATTCCTCGCGATCAGCAGTAACATGTATACCCAGAAATTTGACCTCAGTAGAGCACCATTCTATAGGGTAGTCCGTGTCAAATGGCGTCGCCGACGCAGTTAGTGGAAAAATCTTAGATTTAGTCCAGTTTATATGAATACCAGAGAGTCCCCCAAACTTGACAAATTCCCGCAGGAGTGGATTGAGGTTCTGTTGGGGATCTTTCACATATAGGGTAACATCATCTGCATATAAGGAAATTAGAATCGGGCGAAGGAAACAACGAAGACCCTTCTCCTGATGATGTTGTCGAATCTTGGCAGCTAGGGGTTCTATGGCGAGGACAAACAGAAGGGGAGACAAGGGGCAGCCCTGTTGGGTGCCTCTCGAAAGAGATAAAGTGTGTGAGACATGTCCATTGATCAAAACTTTCACCTTCGGGGAAGGGTAAAGGAGACGAATATACCCTAGAAACCCGATAGGCAAACCCATGCATTGAAGAATAGTAAAAAGGTATTTCCACTCAACCGAGTCGAATGCCTTAGTGGCATCCAGGAAGACTGCGACAAGAGCTAACTGGGGGCCTACAGTTTGGAGTATAGAGAAGAGCGTTCGAAGATTATGGGAGGTCGCTCTCCCAGGTATAAACCCGGCCTGGTCCGGTAACACCAGCTTCTCCATCAGGAGACTGAGGCGGTTAGCCAACAGTTTAGCAAGGATTTTTGCGTCAGTGTTGATAAGGGAGAGGGGACGGTAGGAGTCGCACCGGTCTGCGGGTTTTCCGGGTTTCAAAAGCGAAGTAATGAGTGCTTCCCTCATTGTGGCTGGTAAAATTTGAGTCTCCTGGGCTTCAAGATATACCTCCTTTAGCACTGGAAGTAGTTGGTCAAGGTATGTTTTGTAAAAATCGACAGGGAGTCCGTCGGACCCCGGAGCCTTCCCCGATTTCATTTGCATAATGGCTTCACGGAGGTCATCGTCCTCAAATGGGGCGGATAAGTACTCCCTCTGATTGTCCCCCAACCAGCCTAGTGCGATATCTTGAAGATAGTGAGATAGATCAGGGGGAACAGTTCTACGAGAACTGTAGAGATCGGTATAAAACTCGGTGAACGTATGAAGAATCTCGAGAGAATCCCGGTGCCGCACGCCAGTTCCATCTACAATTTCTGTTATGTAATTAGAGAAGCGGGAAAGGCGAATCTCAGTTGCCAGTGCCCTACCAGGTCGGGACCCTTCTCCATACCGGCGGGCCACGAAGTATTTGCCCCGGAATTTGGCTTCCAGCTCGGCAGTGGAGGTATAATCAGTAAGCTTTTCCCGGAGCAAGGCTCGTTGGGCACCTGATGTCTCGCTCCAGAGTCCGTTCTCGAGGTGTTTCAATTCACCCTCCAAACGTCTCAAATCACGACGGATATCACGAAGGACGCCGAAACTTTTGGACATACATGTGCCACACATCGTAACTTTGAATGCCTCCCAGACCGTGCCTACATGTGTGACAGTGCCTTTGTTGTGATTAAAAAAATCCGAAATCTCCTCACCAAGCTCTGTCTGAAAAACAGTATCTAACAATGCCTCTGGTATTAGCCTCCAGCAGCGTGGAGTCGCAAGAAGATTGGGAGGCGCAATTGTTACACAGACCGGTGCATGGTGGTAAAAAGTCGGAGCTAAATGCTCAGCCGAGAGAATCCAAGGGCCAACCCCCCGGGTACAAAGCCAGTAGTCGAGGCGCGACCATGACGAGTGTGCCGTGGTGTAGTAAGTACCTTCCTTCCCTTGCGGGTGAACATGACGCCAGACATCAATGAGACCATGGTCCAGAATCAACCGGGATAAAGTGTCTTGGGTTTTGGTGTAATGATGTGGGAGGGGATTAGACCTATCAACTGAGGGACGTAAAGTAGTGTTGAAATCACCCCCCCATAAGATGTGTGTAGATCCCACCTTGAGAATGTGTCCCCAGAGGGTAGTAAAAAAATCTGGATCATCCGTATTGGGTCCATAACAGCAGACCAATGTAACGGCTTGGGTACCTAGCGTGCCCCAGTGCATGCAACTTCTCCCCGAGGGATCACTGTAAGCACCGCCAAAAATGAAGGGGGTGTTTTTTTTAATTAAAATCAACGTGCCGCGCGAATATGTAGAATAAGAGGAAAAGACCCGATCACTGGCCCATCTGGTTCCAAAGCATTGGGGGCGGCGGGGGTCTGTGTGGGTTTCTTGCAACAATGCGACTTGTATGTGATGCCTGTCAAGGTATGCAAGGATCTGCCTACGCTTACGTGGGTCGCCAAGGCCCCTGACGTTCCATGTGAGTAATTTTAAACGTAACTGACCAGAGTGTAGAGCCATACCAGATTATGCTGTGCCGTAGAAATGATGTCATATTGTGTGGTGAGCGTACGGATCGTGCAGTGTGAGCTGACATGTCTATCTGCCGATGTGACAAAAATACAACAAAAACATACAACAGTCCCAAACGAGTCGCCGCTCGCGGCAGTACACCAATCATGCCGACAGCGTAGCGGGATCTCAAAGACACAACCACCCCCACCCACATCAGCACCCCAATCGTGCTGTGGCATGATTGCCCACCCTCAACCCCAAACCCCTCTGATTTAACAGTCCCAAACAAATGAGCCATAAGAGTCAAACAAGAAAATACGAAGCGTGGGGGAACACCCATGTGGGAGGGGGGGGGGCGGTGGAACACGAAACCCTCCCGTCTCCCATCCCAAAACTGCGCTGCAGTGTCCCAGACCCATAGGGACCTAGGAGGGGAGAACACCGGGGGGAGGGTGCTTGGCAAGGTCCAGAACAAACCTACCAATAGGAAACAATAAAACCCATCAAAGTGTAATATACTGCTTACAATTCAAAGGGAGTATGCATCTGTCCGTGACTAGACACAGGAGAGTAAAAAAAAAAATAAACAACACCTGACTACATTCATTGTGTCCACCGCACGTGCAGGCAGTGATTGCAACAGCTAAGATTAAGCAGAGCGTAACATTCGATAGTAAGGGTAGTGAGGGCCGTTGGCAATTTTCAACTTGTTAGCGGCGAAGCTTTCAGTTCAACTCCCTGCAGGGGATGAGGATCTGGAAACCCGGTCGGTGGAGTCTTGGCGCGGCGATCTTCGCTTAAGAGACTTAAGGAAGTCCTCGGCCTGCTGCGGATTGGTGCAAATGATGGTTTTACCTTGATGGGTGATCCGCAGCCGTGCCGGGTACATGAGGGCATAGTCAACTTGGGCTTTGCGAAGCTTTTGCTTGACTTGCAGAAATTTCCGGCGGGCTTCCTGAACCGTGGCAGTAAAGTCCGGGTATATGGTGAACTCATTACCCTCAAAGGACAGCGATTTTTTTTTTCTCTCGAGCCACCTTCAGTGCGGTGTCCCGATCCCGATAGTTAAGGAGTCTAGCCACGATGGGATGTGGCGGGCTACCAGGAGGAGGGCGAGGGCCAAGGGAGCGGTGCGCACGTTCCACAATGAGTTGTGCTGAGAAGGACTCAGATCCGATGGCAGTCAGCAATAGGCGTTCGATAAAGTCCTCCATGCGGCCCGTGTTCGTGCTTTCAGGTATGCCCACCACACGGATGTTATTGCGGCGGCTGCGGGTCTCGAGATCCTCGTTTTTTGGCGCGATGATTTTCAGGAGTTTATCCATTTGCGTCATTTGACGTTGCATCTGGGAGCCTGCATCCTCCGTGTCGGAAATACGCTGTTCCACCACTTTTAGCTGTTCATCGTGTTTGTCCACTTTCTGCACAAGAATGTCGAGACGGCTATTCATAGGGTCCATCTTGCCAGAGAGATCAGTGAGGCTGTGTTGCATAGCTAATAATAGTGTCTTGACCTCGTCTGCTGGGGCTGTAGGCGCCTCCTGCGATTGTTCAGGGCCTAATTGGCTATTGTCATCTGTATTGGATCGTGTAGCCACCTTTTTGGAGTCAAAGACCAGCTTGGGCTGGCGGCCATCAGGCTTCCCCATTGTTGGGACCAGGTAGCTGGCAGGGGGTAAGCCGGGAATTGTGTGGGGAGACTGGACGGAGGCTGGTGCGCCCAAGGGATCACCGCAGGAGGCGGTGTATGGATGGTGAAGCTCTGGAGGCAGGGTGGACAGTATTGGAGAAATGGGGACAGTCACAGAGAGAAGCCAGGGCAGCCCACAACATCAGCCCTCAATATAGCCTAAGATGGATTCTGCGCCACAACGGCAGGGGGGCCACCAATCGTAGTATTTCAGTGTATGGTGGTACAGCAAGCACAATTAACTGCCAATATGAGGATCCCACAGGCGGTCGGCAGGCCGGTATTAGCGATGACCTCCAGGGAATGAATGAGCCCTGAAGCGTGACCGGAGGTGTCAGAGAAAGCGTCAGCGCCTAGCACTAGCGGCACAGCACACGTAGGAACATACTGCTAAAGACACCACGCAGGCACCTCAAACTCGCCGGGGCAGGCCCAATGTCTCACAAACGACACAGCGCCCATCGGCGGCTCACCGGTAACAATATGCGCAACTAAACCGGGTCAGGGGTGCAAGCTCACAGTAGTGTTCGAAATGCCAGGAATAAGGCCCCCAGAGTACGCGCCCGGACAGCGCCTCAATTAACCCCCAGGGAGGACAGCAAGCAGTCCAGCTCAGCAGGTGGAGGTCACGGGTGGCTGCAGCGGTAAGCAGAAGCGGCAGGGAGCCTCACGGTGTGCCGCAGAAGTCCAGCGCGGCGGGATCGGTAATGGCGACGGCTTCGTTGCTGTGAAAGTCGCCAGCGCAGGGCAGGGAGACCAGGCTGCACAGCTCGTATGGAATGACGTCCGCTGCAAGCAATTACTAATTAGCAGGTGTCAGAGGCTGGGGCGATAATGAGGCCCCCGGGATGCGCTATAGCGCAGCCGGCGGGAGGTCTAACTAAGTAGCGTGTAGCATCGCTCGGTCAGGGCCCAGGGAACATCAAAGGGCAGCAGGCACCTCACCGTGTGTCTCTGAAGGGATTGATGGATCACCGCCTCACACTCTCCCCATGGCAGTGGCAGCTGGGCCTGTAGTCGGGCGAATTGGCAGCAGGCATGGAGAAGCAGCATGCGCCGCCGGCAAATGGGGCCTGCCGCCACGTGGGATCCCCGGGACTCCCGCAACAGCGGTAGCCGCGTCGGCCTCCAGGAGTTGCAGCACGCTCGCCCCTCGACACACAGGGGCCGATCTGGAGCCAGTCAGCAGCGCACGGGGGCCAAGAAAATCACCACAGCGTCGCAGGATACATCCAGAAGTGAGCTGCAGGTATTTCAGTCTGGATTCATGCGGTAGGGGTAGGATTTTTGACGGATTTTTCTTGCCAAGCTGCCAGAACCTCACAGGCGTGCGGCCATCTTGGTCGTGCGCCACCTAGCGCCCCCCTATGATGTTAAATTCATATGTACTCGTGACAGAGATGCAACTGCATTGATTCAGGGTTTATAACCATGTATGCAAAGGGATCTCTTAAATAAATGAGCATTTGAAAACCTGAGAATCTTCCTGAATTCCTTACACCTTCCTACTAGAAGGTAAACCCTCCGATACCAAAGGATGTTCCTCTTGCTCTACTCCCTTCAAAAGTCCTCCGCACGACAGAATTAAATATGGGATCTCGACTGCCATCTCCAGCAAAGTTGGAAACCAAACTTGAGTTTTTTTAAAACAGTGTCAACAACAATATTTGACATTTCTGTTTCCTCACCTGAACGAACACCCTCTATCATTGAAAAAGGTGGGAAAGCATAACCCTTCTTTTCCCTCCAGTCCTGAGTGAAGGCATCCACCGCTATTGCTCCTAGAACTGGACTCCAATTATGTAACTCCATAACTGGGCTATCAACCTGGATGCAAAAAGATGTACCCCAAAGGGACCCAAAATCTCCTGAATTCTCTGAAACAAATCCTCCCTCAGTTTCCAGTCACTGTCATCTGCCACATTCCTTGAATTCCAATCTGCTACTACATTGTACACACTAGGCAAATACTCTGCAGTCATGATAATTTTGTGTTCCAAACAAATTTTCCACATTTCCTGAGTTAAATCCAACAATCTCTTTGATCTGGTTCCTCCCAATCTGTTGATATATTGATCATCCTTAAAAGAACAGAATGTCCTGTCGCCTGAAACTCTGCAAAGCAAATAATCCTGCTTTTATCCCAGACAATTTATGTGACTCTCCCTTTCTAATGCAGCCCATGCACCTCCTGTTTCCTGACCTGAGCAAAATTCTCTAAATTGCTTTCTTCAGATTCCAAAATTAAAGTTGGTTTGATTCCAAATATCGCCTTACCATTCCATGCCTACAAATTCTCCTTCCACCAGTGCAACTCTACCTTTGCTTTCTGACTCAAAACTATCCTGTCTCCGTACCACAGTCCTCTGGACAGATTCAATGTCTTCAGTCGCTGTAATGCTCTGTAGTGTAACAGCCCTGGAAAATTCGCCTGAATTGATGAAGACAACAGACCAATCACCCGAGCCAGCTCCCACAACATCATCCTGTCTTTCTTCAACAAAGTCTTCACTTCCAGTCTTATCTTTCTTACTTTTTTCTCCTGTAGCTACAACTGACATGTCACTGTGTGTACTACAAAACCCAGAAACTCCAAACGTTGAGCTGGAATCAAAATTGATTTCTCCATGTTCACTATGAATCCCAAATACTCCAACAAATCCTTCGCTAGAACCAGATGACCCTTTCAATTCCTCCAGATCCTGTCCCATCAACAGAATGTTGTCCAAGTATATTATCATCCGTACACTTCTTTCCCTTAGGTAACCTACTACTGGCTTCAACACTTTTAATAAAACCAAGGGGCTGCGGATAATCCGAATGGAAGACACTGAAATTGGTATAAAAGCCCTTTCCACCTGAATTGCAAATATTTCCTGCTCTCTTTCCCTATAGGAATTGTGAAATATGCTCCTTGAGATCCAGTTTCACCATCCAATCCTGTTCCTGAAGCATGTATCGTAACGTGCACCCCTTCCCTTTTGAAATGCCTGTAAACTACAAATTGATTTACATTTTTTACTGACCTCCATCCATTGTCCTTTTTTTCCACAAGAAATAGTGTACCCGCAAAACCTTTCCTCTCCTACTATTGCTCCCTTTTCTAGCATCTGCTTTATTTCCTCCATTACAATGTCCTCCAACTCTTTGTTAAACATCAACTTGTTTGCCTCTCTTAACTGATAAGGCTGATTTACAAACTCTATTTGATAACTTTTCACAGCCTCTAGAACCCAAACATCTTTTGTCATTTGTCTCCAATGATTGTGGAACAATCCTAATCTGCCTCCCACCTTTAACGGTGTAAAATCAGTAATTGTCCTCATACTCACCTTGTTCTGAACTGATTGCTTGCCCTCGTCGTCTACTCAACCTATACCTTCCTCCTTTTCGCCTTTGGGGATAGAAACCTCCTTGGTTTCCTAGGTTCCATAATACCCACTCTTATGGTAACCAGAGTAATGGGTCTTATAACTTGCCTGGCTGAAAGGTTGCCTTCTCCTTCCAGCCTGTCCAGAAAAACTACTCCTATTGAGACTCTATTCATATTGAATTGTGCCTTATCCAAGCTAGTAAATGTTTGCACGTACTTCCCTTAGGATTTTACCATGCCTTCGCCAAATAGCAGACCTTTGGCGTCCTCACTAGTCTCCCTTTTGGCCAAACCACTCAACTGTGGGTTTATACACTTCAAGACAGTTTCTTTTGTTGGTTCACCAAAATCTTTTTCCCACTAGGAGTATGTCAATTGGACCCTGCTTAAGGGAGGAGCACAGGCACTTGACTAGCGGTCAGCAGAGGTAAAGTGCAGAGTTCTAAAACATGCAAAAATCTAGGGTCTGACAAGAGGTGAAAAAATTGGGGTGACTGCAGAAAAGGCAGATTTTGTACAACTGTTCACTCTCTATTTACTTTTTACTCACACAAGTGTTGAACTCTTTAACAACAGAATTGACGTTGATCTTCTGCAGTGTTAAATTCTTACTGGTCTTCTGTCAAAGGAAGGATCCACCCTACACTCCCATCCTAGTATGAACAAGCATTGGCATAGCCAATAGGTCTCGCATTTGGGGCCTTATAAGTGTTTAGGCAGAGCTATTGACTTTGCCAATGTGTTTAAGCTGTGCTGTAGAGACGTGTGGCTGCTGTGCAGTATGCTGAAAAGTTGTAATAAAGTGCCAGAAGCATTTTTGTTACCTTATATATGACCAAGAAGGCATTATGTCCAACAGAACGACCATATTAAAAAATGTATGTACAATAAAAAATGTCCTCATTTTTCTTTTGTTCTTGCAATGCTTGTTAAAGTTTTTTTTTGAGGGGGCATAAACAATTGGAGGTTGAAGGTTGTGAACTAGTACCTGTATTATAACACTAGCAGCGGCCAGACGCTAGGGGAGAATCAACAGATGGCAGATTCCGAGAGCAGGCTGAGGTGGTGTTGAGTGATTTTGAGGTGGTGGTGGTGGTGACTGGTGCTGAGACGATGCTGAGGTGATGCTGAATGATACTTGGGTCTTGCTGAGTGATGATGATGTGGTGGTGTACTATTGCAAAGGCGATGCTGAGTGATACTGATGTGGTGTTGAGTGATGTTGTGGTGGTGCTGAGTGATGCTGTGGTGGTGCTGAGTGATGCTGTGGTGGCGCTGAGTGATATTGTTGTGGCACTGAGTGATGCTGTGGTGGTGCTGAGTGATATGGTGGTGCTGAGTGATGCTGTGTTGGCCGTGAGTGATGCTGTGGTGTTGCTGTGTTGTTGCTGAGTGATGCTGTGGTGTTGCTGAGTGATGCTGTGGTGGCCCTGAGTGATGCTGTGGTCGTGCTGAGTGATGCTGTGGTGGCCTTGAGTGATGCTGTGGTGGCGTTGAGTGATGCTGTGGTGGCGTTGAGTGATGCTGTGGTTGCGCGGGGTGATGCTGTGGTGGCGTTGGGTGATGCTGTGGTAGCGTTGGGTGATGCTGTGGTGGCGTTGGGTGATGCTGTGGTGGCCCTGAGTGATGCTGTGCTGGCCCTGAGTGATGCTGTGCTGGCCCTGAGTGATGCTGTGCTGGCCCTGAGTGATGCTGTGCTGGCCCTGAGTGATGCTGTGCTGGCCCTGAGTGATGCTGTGCTGGCCCCGAGTGATGCTGTGCTGGCCCCGAGTGATGCTGTGCTGGCCCCGAGTGATGCTGTGCTGGCCCCGAGTGATGCTGTGCTGGCCCCGAGTGATGCTGTGCTGGCCCCGAGTGATGCTGTGCTGGCCCCGAGTGATGCTGTGCTGGCCCCGAGTGATGCTGTGCTGGCCCCGAGTGATGCTGTGCTGGCCCCGAGTGATGCTGTGCTGGCCCCGAGTGATGCTGTGCTGGCCCCGAGTGATGCTGTGCTGGCCCCGAGTGATGCTGTGCTGGCCCCGAGTGATGCTGTGCTGGCCCCGAGTGATGCTGTGCTGGCCCCGAGTGATGCTGTGCTGGCCCCGAGTGATGCTGTGCTGGCCCCGAGTGATGCTGTGCTGGCCCCGAGTGATGCTGTGCTGGCCCCGAGTGATGCTGTGCTGGCCCTGAGTGATGCTGTGCTGGCCCTGAGTGATGCTGTGGTGGCGCTGAGTGATGCTGTGGTGGCTCTGAGTGATGCTGTGGTGGCGCTGAGTGATGCTGTGGTTGTGCTGAGTGATGCTGTGGTTGTGCTGAGTGATGCTGTGGTTGTGCTGAGTGATGCTGTGGTTGTGCTGAGTGATGCTGTGGTGGTGCTGAGTGATGCTGTGGGGGTGCTGACGGATGCTGTTGTGGCCCTGAGTGATGCTGTGTTGTCGCTGAGTGATGCTGTGGTGGCGCAGAGTGATGCTGTGCTGGCGCAGAGTGATGCTGTGCTGGCGCAGAGTGATGCTGTGGTGGCGCTGAGTGATGCTGTGGTTGTGCTGAGTGATGCTGTGGTTGTGCTGAGTGATGCTGTGGTGGTGCTGAGTGATGCTGTGGGGGTGCTGACGGATGCTGTTGTGGCCCTGAGTGATGCTGTGTTGTCGCTGAGTGATGCTGTGTTGTCGCTGAGTGATGCTGTGGTGGCGCAGAGTGATGCTGTGGTGGCGCAGAGTGATGCTGTGGTGGCGCAGAGTGATGCTGTGGTGGCGCAGAGTGATGCTGTGGTGGCGCAGAGTGATGCTGTGGTGGCGCAGTGTCTTTGCTAGTTACAGTGGGTAGAAGAGGGGTAGAAGAGGGGTAGAAGAGGGGTTGAGGGGTAGAAGAGGGGTTGAGGGGTAGAAGAGGGGTTGAGAGGTAGAAGGGGGGTAGAGGGGGGTAGAGGGGTAGAAGGTAGAAGAGGGGTTAGAAGGGGGTAGAAGAGGGGTAGAAGGGTAGAAGAGGGGTAGAAGAGGGGTAGAAGATGGGTAGAAGGGGGGTAGAGGAGTAGAAGAGGGGTAGAATAGTAGAGGCGGGGAAGAGGGGTAGAAGAGGGGTAGAAGAGGGGTAGAAGGGGGGTAGAAGAGGGGTAGAAGGGTAGTAGAGGAGTAGAAGAGGGGTAGAAGAGTAGAGGGGTAGTAGAGGGGTAGTAGAGGGGAAGAGGGGTAGAAGAGGGATAGAGGGGTAGAAGGGGGTAGAAGGGGTTAGAGGGGTAGAAGGGGTTAGAGGGGTAGAAGGGGTTAGAGGGGTAGAAGGGGTTAGAGGGGTAGAAGGGGTTAGAGGGGTAGAAGAGGGGTAGAGGGGTAGAAGAGGGGTAGAAAAGGGGTAGAGGGGTAGAAGAGTAGAGGGGTAGTAGAGGTGTAGAGGGGTAGTAGAGGTGTAGAAGGGGTAGTAGAGGGGTAGAAGGGTAGAAGAGGGGTAGAAGGGTAGAAGAGGGGTAGAGGGGTAGAAGAGGGGAGTGAGAGAGTGTGAAAGTCTGTGAGAGAGAGTCTGTGAGAGTCTGTGAGAGAGTGTGAGAGAGTGCCTGTGAGTGTCTGTGAGATAGTGTCTGAGAGTCTGCTAGAGAATGTCTTTGAGAGACTGTGAGAGTGTCTGTGAGAGCGTGTGTGTGAGAGCGTGTCTGTGAGAGCGTGTCTGTGAGAGCGTGTCTGTGAGAGAGTGTCTGTGAGAGAGTGTCTGTGAGAGAGTGTCTGTGAGAGAGTGTCTGTGAGAGAGTGTCTGTGAGAGAGTGTCTGTGAGAGAGTGTCTGTGAGAGAGTGTCTGCGAGAGAGTGTCTGCGAGAGAGTGTCTGCGAGAGAGTGTCTGCGAGAGAGTGTCTGCGAGAGAGTGTCTGCAGAGTGTCTAGAGAGTGTCTGCGAGAGAGTGTCTGCGAGAGAGTGTCTGCGAGAGTGCGCCTGCGAGAGTGCGCCTGCGAGAGAGTGTCTGAGAGTGCCTGCGAGAGAGTGTCTGAGAGTGTCTGCGAGAGAGTGTCTGAGAGTGTCTGCGAGAGAGTGTGTGAGTCTGAGAGTCTGTGAGAGAGTGTCTGTGAGTCTGTGAGAGTGTCTGTGAGAGAGTCTGTGAGAGAGTCTGTGAGAGAGTGTGAGAGAGTGTGTGAGTCTGAGAGTGTCTGTGAGAGTGTATGTGAGAGTGTGTGAGTCTGAGAGTGTCTGTGAGAGTGTATGTGAGAGAGTCTGAGAGAGTCTGAGAGAGTCTGTGAGAGTCTGTGAGAGTCTGTGAGAGTCTGTGAGAGAGTATCTGTGAGTCTGTGAGAGAGTGTCTGTGAGAGGGTGTCTGTGAGAGTGTGAGAGTCTGAGAGAGTATCTGTGAGCCTGTGAGAGTGTCTGAGAGAGTATCTGTGAGTCTGTGAGAGAGTGTGAGAGAGTATCTGTGAGTCTGTGAGAGAGTGTGAGAGAGTGTCTGTGAGAGAGTGTGAGAGAGTGTCTGTGAGAGAGTGTCTGTGAGAGAGTGTCTGTGAGAGAGTGTCTGTGAGAGAGTGTCTGTGAGAGAGTGTCTGTGAGAGTGTGTCTGTGAGAGTGTGTCTGTGAGAGTGTGTCTGTGAGAGTGTGTCTGTGAGAGCGTGTCTGTGAGAGCGTGTCTGTGAGAGCGTGTCTGTGAGAGCGTGTCTGAGAGTGCCTGCGAGAGTGTCTGAGAGTGCCTGCGAGAGTGTCTGAGAGTGCCTGCGAGAGTGTCTGAGAGTGCCTGCGAGAGAGTGTCTGAGAGTGCCTGCGAGAGTGTCTGTGAGTCTGAGAGTCTGAGATAGTGTCTGTGAGTCTGAGAGTCTGTGAGAGAGTCTGTGAGAGAGTCTGTGAGAGAGTGTGTGAGTCTGAGAGTGTCTGAGAGTGTCTGTGAGTGTCTGTGAGTGTATGTGAGTGTATGTGAGTGTATGTGAGTGAGTCTGAGAGAGTCTGTGAGAGTCTGTGAGAGAGTATCTGTGAGTGTCTGTGAGAGTCTGTGAGAGAGTATCTGTGAGTGTCTGTGAGATAGTGTCTGAGAGTCTGCTAGAGAATGTCTGAGAGTGTGTCTGTGAGAGTGTGTCTGTGAGAGTGTGTCTGTGAGAGTGTGTCTGTGAGAGTGTGTCTGTGAGAGTGTGTCTGTGAGTGTGTCTGTGAGAGAGTGTCTGTGAGTCTGTGAGAGTCTGTGAGAGAGTATCTGTGAGTGTGAGAGAGTGTGAGAGAGTGTCTGTGAGGGAGTGTCTGTGAGGGAGTGTCTGTGAGTGTGAGAGAGTGTGAGAGAGTGTCTGTGAGGGAGTGTCTGTGAGGGAGTGTCTGTGAGGGAGTGTCTGTGAGAGAGGGTCTGTGAGGGAGTGTCTGTGAGGGAGTGTCTGTGAGAGAGGGTCTGTGAGGGAGTGTCTGAGTGTCTGTGAGAGAGGGTCTGTGAGGGAGTGTCTGAGTGTCTGTGAGAGAGGGTCTGTGAGGGAGTGTCTGTGAGGGAGTGTCTGAGTGTCTGTGAGGGAGTGTCTGTGAGGGAGTGTCTGTGAGGGAGTGTCTGTGAGAGAGTGTCTGTGAGAGTGTCTGTGAGAGAGTGTCTGTGTGAGAGTGTCTGTGTGAGAGTGTCTGTGTGAGAGTGTCTGTGTGAGAGTGTCTGTGTGAGAGTGTCTGTGTGAGAGTGTCTGTGTGAGAGTGTCTGTGTGAGAGTGTCTGTGTGAGAGTGTCTGTGAGTGTCTGTGAGTGAGTGTCTGCGAGAGAGTGTCTGCGAGAGAGTGTCTGCGAGAGAGTGTCTGCGAGAGAGTGTCTGCGAGAGAGTGTCTGCGAGAGTGCGCCTGCGAGAGTGCGCCTGCGAGAGAGTGTCTGAGAGTGCCTGCGAGAGAGTGTCTGAGAGTGTCTGCGAGAGAGTGTCTGAGAGTGTCTGCGAGAGAGTGTGTGAGTCTGAGAGTCTGTGAGAGAGTGTCTGTGAGTCTGTGAGAGTGTCTGTGAGAGAGTCTGTGAGAGAGTCTGTGAGAGAGTGTGAGAGAGTGTGTGAGTCTGAGAGTGTCTGTGAGAGTGTATGTGAGAGAGTGTGTGAGTCTGAGAGTGTCTGTGAGAGTGTATGTGAGAGAGTCTGAGAGAGTCTGAGAGAGTCTGTGAGAGTCTGTGAGAGTCTGTGAGAGTCTGTGAGAGAGTATCTGTGAGTCTGTGAGAGAGTGTCTGTGAGAGGGTGTCTGTGAGAGTGTGAGAGTCTGAGAGAGTATCTGTGAGCCTGTGAGAGTGTCTGAGAGAGTATCTGTGAGTCTGTGAGAGAGTGTGAGAGAGTGTCTGTGAGAGAGTGTGAGAGAGTGTCTGTGAGAGAGTGTCTGTGAGAGAGTGTCTGTGAGAGTGTGTCTGTGAGAGCGTGTCTGTGAGAGCGTGTCTGTGAGAGCGTGTCTGTGAGAGCGTGTCTGTGAGAGCGTGTCTGAGAGTGCCTGCGAGAGTGTCTGAGAGTGCCTGCGAGAGTGTCTGAGAGTGCCTGCGAGAGTGTCTGAGAGTGCCTGCGAGAGAGTGTCTGAGAGTGACTGAGAGAGTGTCTGTGAGTCTGAGAGTCTGAGATAGTGTCTGTGAGTCTGAGAGTCTGTGAGAGAGTCTGTGAGAGAGTCTGTGAGAGAGTGTGTGAGTCTGAGAGTGTCTGTGAGTGTCTGTGAGTGTCTGTGAGTGTCTGTGAGTGTATGTGAGTGTATGTGAGTGTATGTGAGTGTATGTGAGTGAGTCTGAGAGAGTCTGTGAGAGTCTGTGAGAGAGTATCTGTGAGTGTCTGTGAGAGTCTGTGAGAGAGTATCTGTGAGTGTCTGTGAGATAGTGTCTGAGAGTCTGCTAGAGAATGTCTGAGAGTGTGTCTGTGAGAGTGTGTCTGTGAGAGTGTGTCTGTGAGAGTGTGTCTGTGAGTGTGTCTGTGAGAGAGTGTCTGTGAGTCTGTGAGAGTCTGTGAGAGAGTATCTGTGAGTCTGTGAGAGTCTGTGAGAGAGTGTGAGAGAGTGTCTGTGAGGGAGTGTCTGTGAGGGAGTGTCTGTGAGGGAGTGTCTGTGAGAGAGGGTCTGTGAGGGAGTGTCTGAGTGTCTGTGAGAGAGGGTCTGTGAGGGAGTGTCTGAGTGTCTGTGAGAGAGGGTCTGTGAGGGAGTGTCTGAGTGTCTGTGAGAGAGGGTCTGTGAGAGAGGGTCTGTGAGGGAGTGTCTGAGTGTCTGTGAGGGAGTGTCTGTGAGGGAGTGTCTGTGAGGGAGTGTCTGTGAGGGAGTGTCTGTGAGGGAGTGTCTGTGAGAGAGTGTCTGTGAGAGAGTGTCTGTGAGAGAGTGTCTGTGTGAGAGTGTCTGTGTGAGAGTGTCTGTGTGAGAGTGTCTGTGTGAGAGTGTCTGTGAGTGTCTGTGAGTGAGTGTCTGAGAGTCTGCTAGAGAATGTCTGAGAGTGTCTGTGAGAGTGTCTGTGAGAGAGTGCCTGTGAGTGTCTGTGAGATAGTGTCTGAGAGTCTGTGAGAGTGTGTCTGTGAGAGTGTGTCTGTGAGAGTGTGTCTGTGAGAGAGTGTCTGTGAGATACTGTGAGAGTGTCTGTGAGTGTCTGCGAGAGTGTCTGCGAGTCTGAGAGTCTGTGAGAGTGTCTGCGAGAGTGTCTGCGAGAGAGTGTCTGCGAGTGTCTGCGAGAGAGTGTCTGCGAGTGTCTGCGAGAGAGTGTCTGAGAGTCTGTGAGAGTGTCTGAGAGAGTCTGTGAGAGTGTCTGTGAGAGTCTCTGAGAGTGTCTGTGAGAGTCTGAGAGAGAGTGTCTGTGAGAGTGTGAGAGAGTGTCTGTGAGAGAGTGTGAGTCTGAGAGTGTCTGTGAGAGTCTGTGAGAGTATCTGTGAGTCTGAGAGTGTCTGTGAGGGAGTGTCTGTGAGGGAGTGTCTGTGAGGGAGTGTCTGTGAGGGAGTGTCTGTGAGGGAGTGTCTGAGTGTCTGTGAGAGAGTGTCTGTGAGAGAGGGTCTGTGAGAGAGGGTCTGTGAGAGAGGGTCTGTGAGAGAGGGTCTGTGAGAGAGGGTCTGTGAGAGTGTGTCTGTGAGAGTGTGTCTGTGAGAGTGTGTCTGTGAGAGTGTGTCTGTGAGAGTGTGTCTGTGAGAGTGTGTCTGTGAGAGTGTGTCTGCGAGAGAGTCTGTGAGTGTCTGCGAGGGAGTGTCTGCGAGGGAGTGTCTGCGAGGGAGTGTCTGCGAGGGAGTGTCTGCGAGGGAGTGTCTGCGAGAGTGTGTCTGCGAGAGTGTGTCTGCGAGAGTGTGTCTGCGAGAGTGTGTCTGCGAGAGTGTGTCTGCGAGAGTGTGTCTGCGAGAGTGTGTCTGCGAGAGTGTGTCTGCGAGAGAGTGTCTGTGAGAGAGTGTCTGTGAGAGTGTGGGGTAGAGGAGAGGTAGAGGGGTAGAAGAGAGGTAGAGGGGTAGAAGAGAGGTAGAGGGGTAGAAGAGAGGTAGAGTAGAGGTAGAGGGGTAGAAGAGAGGTAGGGATATATAGGCAAATGAAAAGAAAGCTATCGACTTCAGGAATGTGAAAGAAAGCTCTCCTATCTTGAAAGCTGATTACAAGCTCGAAACTTACAAACCACGGAGTCGTTTGAAAGTTTCACTGCGTTTCTCAGGAGATGCTTGTAAACACCAATAACCTGATTCATTTAATTTAACAGTTGGCTCCGCCCAGGATTGCTTAGTAGCAAATGACAAGGAAGCTATCGACTTCAGGAATGTGAAAGAAAGCTCTCGTATCTTGAAAGCTGATGACCCATGACGAGAGAGGAAAGCCATATGGCGCCTCTGCTCGTAAGCGCGCGCCCGCGCTCGTAACCGCAAGCTCTAGGCCACAGTGGTAGCATTTTCTGAAGCCCTTACTAAAAGTCTCGCCAGAGCAGCGCATGCGCTGGCTCAGGCGAGACCTAAAAATGTATTAGTATGGCTGCACAAACACCACTCTTCTTCCCAACCAGATGAAATTTACTACAGACCTCTACAGGTCTACAAGCATACTATTCTGGTTCTACCTGCTTTCTTCATAACACAACAGAAATGTGTGCAATAATTAGCAGAAATATATATTTCTCTGAAGAAGCACAAATATTATACTGTTAAAATCTTAGCCAAATGTGTAGGAATCTGTCACAATGGGGACCAGTGAAATATAATACAAGTGAACCCCACCACAGATGCACCAATTGCTTACATGCCTGCATAGCTAATGAAAGCTATTGGCGCTTGGCAAGTCACTCATATCAGCATAGTTGCATGAGCAGGAGGTAAGAAGCAGCCGTTCCATGAAGAGTTTTGTAGTGACAAACTACAACCAGAAATTAACAGGCATAACTGCAGGGCACACATCGAAAGCAAGCGAGTAAACGCACACTACTGCCGCAGAGCCTAAACAAAATGGAAGCAGCTGTAACCCACAAGACAAATAACTGCAAACTTGTTAAAGAAGAGCATTGATTAAGATAGAAAAACTTAAGATCTAACCATTGCCTTAGTAGAATGGGTCTGTCTGGGTTGAGATCTCTGGCTAATAACGCCAGACAAGGTGCCATGGTTTGTTTAAAAGAATAGATAGTTTATTGTATCACAACAGCCGAGCATGCCTGTCTTATCTCGGTTTCTTCTGGTCTTTTTTAATGTTAACACACATTTGTGTCTCTGTCACTATATATTTGTCTTCCTGTGCCCCATCTCTATATCTCTGTTTTCCTCCCTGCCTAGAGGTGGCTACCTTTTTATTATGACTGTGACACACGCTTCCATTTTAATTAAAATCCCAGCCTAACCTATTTTTTTCTCTGCTCTCTCTCTCCGAGTTTGCTTCTGGGTAGCCTCTGTCTTTATTTTGTAAGTGCATCCCAGTCCATGGTGCAGGGCCTTTGAAATAGGGTCTTGCAGAATCATGATCACTGACACAGTACTAGTTCACTTGCATGTATGCAAGCCCTAGCCCTTGAGATTGCCAGGTTTTTCCTGCTATCTTGCATTCTAAAAATGATGAAATGCAACAGGCAGTGTTCGGTGTCCTGTGCTAATCTCAAACTTACTCCCAGTGTACCCACTGTCCTCACTGAGCCTTGGCAATTGAGGCCGTCTGGAGCAGTCACACAAGCAGCCTTGGGTAGGGCTTAAAATTCATGTAGCCTACAATATGCTTCCCTGGGATTGCAAAGAATCAGCATCTGTCCCCCATCACCCCAAACATGCTCTTTTCCTTGAACTCTGATGCGTTATCCTAATTCCCTGAGCTCTTTAAGCAAATGAGGGAGTTTGCAGCTTTGAGCCATATAACTCTCTTTTCCAATTCAGAGCTCTGCAGGTAAATGGAAGTAATAGTAAAAGTTGACCGACAACATTGGTATCTTACAGACAATTATCGATAAGTATGTAATATGTAAATCACAGGTAGTATATAGTCTGTTTTTCGATTTTTCTACAGCATTCAACAGGGTTGATAGACCTACCCTGTGGAGGAAATTGATGAAAATGGGGATACCTGACACTCTCTTGTGGTTGATTGTCACCCTCCATACTTCTACGTGGTGTAAAGTTCAGATGGGGGGGGCTCTAACTCACCCACGGGTGTTATAACACCAAATGATCCGGATGCCCCTAACATCAATACTATTCAGCAAGGTTGCTCCCTTGACACCTCACGCCCCCCCTAAAAAGGCAAAGGCATGCAGCAAATCAAAGAGAGAGGTATTGCCACCTGCAACACGGAAAAAAACATTGGCGCCCACTGCGAGGAAGAGCGTAAGGGCTCCTGATTTGGAAGCTGACGTAGGTTCCAAGGACAATGGAGATTCACTGTTGCATGTACAGTTTGTCAGTTCTCTTGAATCGGTAGTGAAATCCCTTCTTGGCCCTTTTTTAAGTATTCTTAATAGCATTGACATGTCATTGAAAATTTTGATCGGCTCTAGTCTCTCCAGCTTAACCACTGGGCCCAATAACGCAACAGACTTTGACTCTTTGTCTCTGCGTCGCACCACTTTGCCCCCCAGAGCTTAGCTCCTCCTGATTTGGACCCGGCTCCTGGTCGCTGCCCCGCTATTAACACTAATACCTTACCTCGCCCTTCTCAATCTCAAGCACATGCAGTATCTGTTTCGGCTGGAGGCCACTCAACAATGTTAAATGGGATAAATGATGCTGGAGCCTCTAAACCAGTTGTTAATCGTCATGTTAAATCAAGGAAAAGTTACGAGAGAATTCTCCATCTTCCACCGGAAGCAACTCCGCTGGTAATTGTTCTGAAGAATGTACCACCTTTGTCACCCAACAAGGAGGAAGACCTGCCGCAGTTAAGGAATAAAACTGTACACTGGCTAGTAAAAGCCACGGACTGGCTGAATAGTGAAGTCTTATTCCGGAACATAAATAATGTTGAACGAGTTTCATGGGTGGGCACACAACCTAAAATGGATTTAGGCGATTGTGTTGTTGTCAACTTTAAAACTAGGTCATTGGTTCACTCCCTTATGGACAGGCTTTTCTGGAGTAGTAATGCCAGTGGCCCTATTGTGGCGGTACCCCTTGGATATTTTTATAAACCAAATTCAGTCATAGACCAGAGGTCACATCATATAACTTGCAATGCCTCGCATAATTTTGTTATTCCAACTTTTAATCGTTTTTCCCCTCTTGACCATGTGGATTGACTGCATTATACGGCGCAGGGAACTGCTTTGACTATTAACTGTGACCCAGACAAGACAAATGCTGAGGGTAGTACCGGCGGGTTTGTTAAACCAGTTTTTAAATATCCGGCACATGTAGGCCGCCCTGTCCTCTCTGATTCGGCAAGGATAGCATTGGTGGAATCTGATAATATCTGACCAGTTGAGCAGGCCCAATATTCATTGTTCCCTTACACAGCCCAGAAATCCCAGGGCGACTGTGAGATAATTGCTCATACAAGTAACGAGGGAGCACCTCTCAGTCATAATAGTACAACTGTTCATGGTAGCCTATTTTGGAATATTGCTGGCTTGTCAAACAAGCTGAAATCTGAACCATGCCTTGATTTCATAAAAGATTATAGTATTATATGCTTTCAAGAAACCTGGATGAGAGAGACAGTTTATATAAACGGTTATGCCTTCATATACACTCCAGCTAATGTAGCTCTGGGTGGGCATCCCAAGGGTGGCTTAGCGACAACACTATCAGACGGAGTAGGTAAGACCCAGCTCCATTCACCACATTTCCAAATTATTAATATTCTTTTGAGACAGAATGTGACACTGGTCGTTGTTAATTGTTATCGTAATAATTTTGTTCTCAACAATACTGCCATTGCTGAAGACTTAGAGTTCACTAAGCAGACACATACAGGAGCTAAATACAGACTTTATTGTTCTCTGGGGGGTGATTTTAATTGCAAATTATGTCCCTTATCAAAGCAGTCTGCATGTTGTTTATTAGATGGGTCTAAGGATGGCGGTTGCCACTTTTATCATAACCCATGTGGGAACATTTTTAATTCGCTGCTTTCAAAATTTTCTCTTTTTCTCACAGTAGATCTCATTCAACCACTAGGCCAGGACCTTGTTTCCTTTACAGGCAGAGGTCAAGGCACTCTAATTGATTTCATTGCCCTTTCTGAATATTTTAAACCCCAATCTGTGGCTTTTTCCATTCCTAAGGTTTGTTTCAGTGACCACTTTCCATTGGCCATTCATTTAGAGACCCAAACTGGCTATTCCTCTGGGAGAATTAAACTATGTCCCATAATTTATAATAAAAATAAGGGGCTATTGCGCAAGTGGTCTACAGTGGATCCAGAATCCGTTCTTCAACGGATTCTGACCACTAACATGAGGCAAATTGTAGAGTGCTTGGAAGATAGTGTAAATCCCCCATCCATGTTAAAGGCTTTTGCCGTAATAACTGAGACCATTAATGCTGCTTTACGAAGTGACAACAGATTAAGACCCCGGAAGCAAGGGAAATGGTTTAACAGTGACTGCTCACAATCTCATAATAATCTTGTGAAGGCACTGAAAAAAAAACCCGGGACAACTTAGTGGTAAAACATCTTCGAAACAAATATAAAGGGGCTTTAGGGAGACGTAAACTGGACATAAGAAAAGAGGCCTGGGAACAACTGCATGTAGCATGTCAAAATAAAGATCCCAGACTCTTTTGGAAAACTGTCAACTCTGATTTCTTCCAGAGCTCCCACAATAGCAGTATTGATGCCACAATTATGCCTGATGTGTGGGTACAGCACTTCTCCAGTCTATATAGTGCCAATGGTGAGTACTGTCCCACCTTAAATTATGGGACCTCAGAGTTGGTTCAACCAATGCTTGACGAAGTTGAAAGGGCATTAAATAAAACAGTGAAGAATAAGGCCCCTGGTCCTGATGGGGTCCGCGCCGATTTGTTTTTGGCCAACCCCGCCCTATGGCTCCCTCTGCTGACCAATATTTTAAGTTGCATAGCATCCCAGCCCCCCCCCCCCCCCAAATCATGGGGATCCATGATAATAGTCCCCATTTTCAAAAAAGGGGATAGGTCGGACCCAAAATGTTATTGGCCCATATCATTAATTGACTGTACTTGTAAATTGATGGGCAGGGTCCTATTAGAACGGTTGGAGGCCTGGGTAACCGAAAGCAGGAAGTTTTCGGATGTACAATATGGCTTCAGGAGGGGCCTGGGAACTGTCTCAATCTGCACCTGGTCATAAGCAAGTACACAATAGCCAAGCCCGGATCCCTTTATCTCGGGTTTATGGATCTTACGTGAGCATTTGACTGGATGCAGAGAGGGAGATTATGGGAAAAAATGCTGGATCTGGGCATTGAACCATCCTTAGTCCACTTTCTAGCCAAAATGCATCAAGATGTGACTGGGAGGGTCAGATACGGAGTGGGTGGGGAACTCTCTGCACCCATCAAAATGAATTGTGGGGTTCGTCAAGGCTGTGTCCTTGCCCCCTTTTTATTTTGTCTGTATATTAATGATTTAGAAAGTTACATTAATCATGGGAATGTGGATGCCCCCAAGATAGGTATTAGAAACCTCTCAGCATTACTTTATGCCTATGACTGTGTACTAATGTCTAGAACCAGTGTGGGCTTACAGAAGTTAGTGACCAGGTTTAATGATTTCATGAACGAATTGGATTTAAGGACCAACATAGCGAAATCTTACACCATGGTGGTGGGTAAATCCCCCACCATTTTAAAATCATGTTTTATCAACAATGAAAAGCTGTCCTATGTCCCTACTTTTTCGTACCTGGGAATCCCGTTCGATCAGAAAAGCACCTGGCACCATCTAGTCGAAACTAGGGTCAGCAGTTTTAATCAAAACCTGGAGGAGGTATTTAGGTTCATGAAGAAGTTAGGCTCAAGACCGAGCAATACAATAATTAATGTTTATAAGGCTCGCTCGTGTTCTGTTATTTTGTATGGGGCTAGAGTATGGGCCTCTTGTAATCCGGCGCGTCTCCAAATAGCTGAGAACAACTTCATGAGACGTTTGTTGACAGTCCCCAATAGTCTTCCCGCCACTGTTTGTCATAGTGAACTTGGTTTGACCCCTTTGTCTTTTCGTATACTAATTGCACCAATTTTACTGTGGCACTCAATTTGGGCGAAGGAAGAGCCAGCCCTTAATCGCGCAATTATTTTAGACTGCTTTAAACTTGATTACATGTTGAAGATACCTTGGCTCAGCTACATACAAAAACATTTAGAGTCATTGGGGCTGGCGGATTGTTTTTATAATCCAGCAAATATTGCTAAGATCCCAAAAACAAAACTGAAAAATGATCTCTTGACCTATCTAAAGTCATCTAGTGAGCACCTAGAGGTGGTAAAAAAGAGAGTCTCGGAACACTCGCTTCCAGTATGTTCTCCAGGTTTTGAGCCTTATCTCTCTTTTTACTTCAGTCATACTAAATTGTTTTATCTCATCAGATTCAGGTTTGGCATCTCGCACTTTTTGGACTCTTATCCCCGCAAAGCCTATTGTGATGCTAAACTGGATCTGTGCCCTTGTGATTCCAAGTCTACACAGAGCACGCTTCATTTTCTGTTCTTCTGTCAACTCTATATCAAGCCAAGGCGTGATTTTATCATTCCTCCTTTAAAGTTTTTAAACATTAGGTAGTGTCGGCCAGCTTTATATCATCTTCAGCTTTTAAATGATGAATTCACTTGCTTAATGATTTACAGATACAACTCTGCAGCTGTTTGTTTGCGTGATACTGTTGAGAAATGATCTTTTTTGCCCTGTTTTAATGATTTATCTCTGGATTCTATGGCCACGGGACGGGGGTTCCTCATGAAGTTTATTATATACTGCTTCTAGTTTATGCTGCTATTTTGTAGAAATATCAATTTATTGAATTACTCCTACTACATCCCGACTATGAATTACTACTGTTTTGAAGCATATTATCCATTGTCTCTATCATATTTTTTTAATTCATGTTTTAAATGTTTAAATGATGCATTCTTTTATGGCTGCAAGTCAGCCGAATAAAGATTTGACTGACTGACTGAAATGCCCTTAGGAGATGATTTTATTCCTCTTCTGACAAGAGACGCATTCATTCTCTCCTTGAAGTATATTGGGCAAAGATTTCCTCTACCTTAGCTTAGACAACAGAATATATCCTTACTAACAAATGGCACATACTGAATACAAGCGAAGGTAAATTACTACGCATAATAACGTTATTGAGCCAAGCTACCCCGGTCCAAGCACTTCGCCTAGAGCGCTCTATTGTTAGTGCCTATTCAAGAGCCTTGGCCAATGTAATCAGATGGGCATTTAACCTTTTACATGCGGAAGAAGGCTCTTTAAGGGCCTTATTAAAACATAACACTTTTAAGCCTGGAATAAACCATTATACTTTTAACAAAAACCTTATGATAGCCCTAGAGTACTACCAATGTACTGAAATGATCTTACAATCCTGGTCTCCAGCACACTTGAAGCTATTTTTAAATTTATTTTTTTAAATATGACTCCACGACTAAGCTTTGATCTTGATGTGGCACACTGTTCCCAACTATCTCATTATAAGGTTTTCGTATCTACTGTCAAGTTTAAGACTCACCAAAAATATCTGAGATATTTTCTTGAACATAGAATCCGACGATGCATTATTATGCTTCGTCTAGGGATATTACCCTTAAATGCTTATACAAAGAGCTGGAGTGACACAAGTGAAAGGACAGGAATATGCGATAAATGTAATAGAGGAGTCCAGCATTTAACTCGTGTGCTTTACTTCTGTTCCAATAAAGTTCTGGTAGATCCCAAGAATCGCTTCCTAAAACCCATATGTTTTAGGTATAACCTTTCTACTGTTAATTACCTGATTGTCTCAATGAAATCTACACCGAATTAATTAGTTTGTTCGAATATGTATAAATTCTTGAAATCTTTTTTATCTATATTTTTAAAGGAAAATTATGCAGTTTGTGTTTATATCAAATTGTTGAGCTCTACGGAGGTCTAAAGCAATATTTATTTTCAATTTTTTAATTACTATGGAGATGAAGTTTAAAGTGCATCTTGTCCCTACAGTATCCTTGAGCAGAGTGCTGGGAACAACTCAGGGTGGTTGAATTATCACCAGAATGTAACAACGTGTACACTTCGGTATAGCAAGACTCCCACTTGGATAAAGTTGAGCTAATTCATTCACTCAACTTGGCTAGCAGATATTTACATTTTTGCTACATTTTCACACCAACCCAGCTGATGTTAGATTGCGAATCCAGCATACTCATGTAATAGGAACGAAGAAAAACAGGAGCCAACACTGGGACAAGCACGGGTGCTGTAAAACACAAATCCGTTTCTGATCTCACCAGTATTTGTGAGCATACAGTGGAGGGATGTGACAGCAGTGATCCTGGGAATGAAGCTGCATCTGTTCCTGCAACAAGGGCTGTTTTATATGGTGCCAGATAACATAAATTTGACATTGAAATAAACACATTAGCAAACCTTGTCTCCAGAATGTTGCACAGATTATTATTTAATCAGAAGCTAGCAGCCACCTGGAGACTTTCAAGGGTACTAACCCACATTCAGAAGTTGTCAGAACCCATTTCAGAGGGATATGGGGCAAGCAGGAGCTACTCTGCTCAACCATAGGGTTTGAGGCCTTTTACTGCTGATGTCCCGGGGCCCAACCCTGATTCTGAGCAACTGGGCCAAGTACACCTTCAGCACTTGATTCTCCGGAATAGTGTGTTCCGAGCAGTCCAAGGTTCCCTCTGGGAGGAGGTAGATACAGGGAGTGAACATAGGATCGCAAATCAATATACATGCAACAGTAAATTATTCTCCAGCTTTTATGAAGAAAGAGAAGTATTTTATTTTACCAATACCAACACAAAGCTAAATTTGACATTCGCAAACTTTTCAGTCCCACTGAGGTCAGGGCTCTAGTATTTCATAGGCAGTTTCCTGTGTCCCACTCCCTCCTCGCTTTGCCGATCGTGGTTAGTCCCCATTCACTTTAGGTAACATCCAGGGTAAGCCCCACTAGTAGTCAGAGTCTCAGGAGTCCACTCCAACTCTATGGTCAAGTCAAAAGTGTTTCAGTGCTGAAGCCCTATCTATCGAGCAAGTTCTCCTGGGGCCGACTTGGCCCGAACCCATTCTTACCTGCACCTTGAATATCGGAGCGCCAGGAGTTCCTGAGTGCGCCCCCTCTGTGGGCGCCGGAGTGACAGCAGCTGGTTCAGGTGAGTTCACTGCACGCAGCCCAGGCTGGCTGCACTCTGCAGTCCTAGAGTTCCTCACCCATGGTCATGCTCACAGCGACCAGAGGTTCCTCGCGGCACCTCCTTTCAGGGTAAGTTTTCAGTACAACATTTTTGATGCATCTCTATGTAAGTGCATGGGTGATCCCACAACGGCCTTACTCCTGCGGCGACACTCCCAGTCAGGTCGCAGTTCTTGTTAGTTTAGTGACTCAGACACCAAATATGATTGAGTCTGAGTCTTTGACGCTTATATTAAGAGTCTTCTTTTTGAATTGCCCACTCCTCTTCCTCTTGAAAGCAGTGTATCGCAATAGGAACAACTCCAAAGCTGATAGCCTCACAACACAGGCCATGGGAGTGACTATCATTCACACTGGATGTCAGCTATAGTGCTGTGTATCAAAACATTAGCTTAGGGCCTCGGCCCTACTCTTAATGATTCCCTTATCAGCCCCATCTCCTTCCTGAGATTTGGCCAGGCCAATTCTTTATTAGCTCTTTATGAATCAGAGAGTACCTTTTGAAGTGTACAGGTTGAAGCTTGACTCTCCTCCCTTCGTGTGTCTCACCCAGTTTTCAGGAATGCAACAGTACACAAATCGGTCTCAGGATAGGGGCCGGGGTCCTCTACCTCCTCATGTTCCACCTTGTAGACTTGAGTCTCCCAAAAGGGAACCCATAGTCTGCCATATATGGTGCCATTTACAGGCACACAGACACCCCATACATGTATTTTATAGACATACACACTGTACAGCACTGTATCCTTCCTGTACTGTACCATTCACAAGGACACATAAACCTAGCACATACATTTACCATGCATATACTGCTCAGCGCTATACTATTCATGTATTGTGCTACTCACAGGCACACATGCATCTACCATGCACTCACCTCACAACAGTGCATTTTCCCTGTATTGTGCCCTTCCCAATCACACCTATACCCAGGGTAGATACACCCCTCTGGCGCTACGAATGACTTCACAACAACCTAATGTATGCCAAGGGGTGAGTTAAGCACACAGCAGCAGAACTTTGAATGAGGAGCATCTAGGCCTCACTCCAGTGACACAGTTTAACAAGGAGCTGTTCACTTCTACTGATATTTGCACTGTATGCCGCGACCTCTGCGCTCATGCTGCTTAACTCCTGGTAAATGCAGTAGCCTTTCACCACTATAAGGGTAGCACTTTAGGCACCCCTCCTGGTCCAACAAGACCGCAGTCCGTGAGGCAGGCCTGTGTCATGGTGCACACACATGATCCATGCTTGTGTATGGCCACATAATCAACATTAGGGATCCAGACATCAGTACAGTTGGGGCCCTCGGAGCAGGGGTGCACATCCATTATCATGCGAGGGACTTTGCTGTCCCAACAGAAGTTGACTATTGTAACCCATATACAAGCATGAGCTGAGGCTGAGGGGCGCAAGACCCAACTCCCCAATAGGAGCACACTCCAGTTTGGGGTCAACCCATCAGACTTATAAACTCTGAACGCAGTATAACAGTAATACATAACACAATTGTACATAAAAGAAATGGAAATCTAGAGAAGAATGTTGAGATATATAATTGAAATATGTGGACAAAAGCAATATAGTTCTAGAACAAAATGGAAGGGAAAGGCATAGAAAAATTGTACTAAATAAAAAAACTGCTCATCACTACTGTGTGGAAAAATGTTCAGGAGTGCAGTGAATGTTAAGTATACATGGGTTAAATGGAGTTTAGAACACATCTCACTGAAAGAATGATTGTATCCCATTCCTTTGGAGTGGTACGTTTGCGTTTGTTTGCTGCACTCCCTGAACAACTGGTGAAGGGTCTGTAGAGAAATGGCCTAAATTTGCAGAGAACGTGACTTAACTTGCTACATCTTTCCCTCATCTAGACCCTGCTTTAGTCTTGGTTATGCTGTGTTTCTTACTCAGTATTGCCACTGACCTGCCACCCTCTTGCTTTACTGCTCCTTTTTTATGCTGTGGCCGAAGTGACACCATCTCTTGTTTATGTGTATTAATCCCTTTTAGAGCCTCTCATTATTGGACAAAAACAACAAGCCTTTGACCCATGCAATGTACAATCTATCCTCCTTGCGCAAGTTGAACGAGAGGCAAAGGAGACCTAGTCTGTTCCAGGTCCCGGAGACCATATTACAGAAGATAGATGACTACTTGTTGCAGGTAAGGACTTTCATATGAATTGATTCTTTTTTCTATAACATGCAACTCCTGCCAATAAGGTGTACTTAGCTTGTATGATACAAACTTATATAAACCTCCTACATTTTGAAGTTCAGACAGCCCATTCACACGTTCCAGATGAGCATTATGTTACATGCATAATTGTACTGGTTGTATCGGAGTATCCACATATAGCTTTGGGGTGGTAGCTGAGGAGGAAATAAAACTTGGGGGGTGGGTGTTTTTTGTTTAGATGTGCCCTAGAATCAGTTCTACAGCATTGTAAATCCACACTGATACCACACCTTGCTACAATGTGTACCAAAGGCATTGTTGATGCTTTGGGTTGTCTCCTGGTTGCCGATAATGGCGCTGAGCACATCTTTTTTTCATGCCTACCTCAGTTTTTTCCTTTTTTTTTTTTTTTCTTTTCACAACACATTTTATTGCATTTTAAAAACACAATGGCCGGTAGGCCGTAAACATTCATCATGTCACATATTAACTTATCTAACAAAACATTTAAACCCAATGTCAGATTCATTACATTCGTATAGGTCAATCCTTTGGTAGCGTTGAAGTCCATCGAAAGAGGCGGTGCCCAGGTCAGGCCGTCGGAATCTTTGTTTTAGGGATAGAGTCTATAATATCTGAAATCGAGGGATGATTTGCAAGTATTAGTCCACGGCATTCAGCCCATCTTTTCCAATTTAAAAAAAAATTTTTTTTTAATTGATTTTAGTGCATAATTACAAATCGGAATACACAAGCGAATATTCAAGTCAATGAAATCAGAAAGATAATTTCGCAATAACTCCCTCCCATACCCCCCTCTCCCTCCCTCCTAGGCAGATCCTTATCAGAATTCCAAAACACTTCGCCTATTGCACAAAATCAACGTATACATGGTGGGTGGTGACACCGATAAAAACTCTCCTACACAGTCCACATCTATGGCCAGCAAACTTGAACACACCTTTAGTAATGTCCCATAGGGAGACAGCATTTGCCATGCCAGCTAACGGGCCCCTCTCCTAGGGGCATCCATCATTCATGCCAGGTCAGGGTGGGACATCAAATATATTGTAAGGGGAGCCCAAAAGTCCTTGGGGCGGGAAGACTCAGGTAGTTCTTCTCCATATATCCGAAGCTGATCCCTACAGTACAGTAAGTCCTTAAGCCATTTGTTAACAGTGGATACTACCTTGGCTCCCCAGCATTGCGCTACTGCCCTTTTTTGCGAAAAGGGTCGAGAGTGCCACTAGGCGCCTGTTACACGGCTTGAGAGGTTTGACGTGGCTTAGCAAGCACATCTCAGGGGTACAGCACACAAGTTCTGACACAACCGCCGTAAGCATGGTCGTCACCGCAGTCCAGAACGCAAGCACACCAGGACACACCCAAGCCACATGGAGAAAATCTGCATCCGGGGCTCCACATCTCACACAGTTAGCAGCCTCTCTCAGACCATATTTGTGCAGTTGTAGGGGAGAGTAATATACCTGATGTAGGAATTTAAAATGAATAATTCTGAGGTTACAATTAGCTGTGAGACGTCCCGTGAGCTGACAACACTCCCTCCAAGTCTCCGGTGTAATAGGGGTGCCCAACATCGTTCCCCACCGTACACACGAGGGGGAGTCTTCTTGCTCCCGCTCCCGCAGCGAGGCGTTATACAGCCTAGTAATGAGACCCCTTCGGGACGCACCTGAGAGCATCACCTGCAGCGCCCGCAGAGTGGTAGGTTCGGCTGGATAATTTGGGTATGCCGCACGGACAGCTTGCCGGACCCGAACATAGGTAAAATTAAACATAAAAGGTCGATTTACGCCACCCTGCGCCGCCTGTAAGTCTTTAAATTGACCGCCCATATATAAGTCGCCCAGTGTGGTGATGCCCGCAGCTGTGAGTTCCTTCCTGGCAGTCGCCTCTCGTGCCGCAGAGATATCTGGATGTGAGATTAATGGTACGGATGGAGCGTATAGATAAGAAAGTTGAGCCCGTAGCGCAAGCATTCGCCACGCCCACGCCGTGCACTGCGTGGGGTTGATCTCATTTCGTGGGCCTCCTGTTCCCCCGTAAGCGCAACTGCCTGTACTGGAAGAGGAAAAACAGCATCCGACTCAATCGCCACATGAGGCTGAAAGCGCTGGGGGAAATGCCAGTAATGTGCGAATTGCGCCTGCGCACATAGATAGTAAAGACGAAAGTCTGGGGCCTCGAAACCACCGCGGTCAAATGGTAGCACCAGCAAATCCCATCGGCACCGGGGTTTCTTACCACCCCATACAAACGTTAAGAGCGCAGACTGCAACGTGCGGAACAGTGCCATATTCAATTTGATAGGGATGTTAACGAAAAAATACAACAGCTTGGGCAAAAAGACCATCTTCACAACGGCAATTCTATCCGCTAATGATAGAGGTAAGTGTGCCCACCGCACGGCTTGTTCAGATATACGTGAAATCGTGCGACCATAGTTCTCGGAGACGACAGCCGGGTCCCTGTGCACCCAAACTCCAAGATATTTGACCGGGTCAGATGTCCAGGCCAATGGGAAGTCCACCTCGACCTCAGTTGTTCGCGCAGTTAATGGAAACACTACGGATTTGGACCAGTTAATCCCCAGGCCCGAGAATCTTTCAAATTTTACGTACTCTCGCAGCAGCGCAGATAGGTATGTAGCAGGTTCGCGGACATACAGCAGCATGTCATCTGCGTAAAGTGAGACAATTAAGGGTCGCAGCCTGAACCTCAGAGCCGCCGCAGCGTGTTTCTGACGCAGCATGCAGGCGAGGGGCTCCAGCGCCAAAGAGAAAAGCATAGGAGACAGAGGGCATCCCTGCCTTGTACCCCGTTCAATGCAAAACAATGAGGACACCCATCCATTAACCCGAACGCGAGCCACCGGTCCGCTGTAAAGCACCCTAAGCCACTGCAGAAAGAAAGGTGGGAAGCCCATGCGGCCCAGCACGGCAAACATAAAGGGCCACTGCAAAGAGTCAAAGGCCTTAGCCGCGTCGAGTAACACGGCCACCGCCTGGAAATCAGGTTCAAAGTAGTGTAGCGTGGCGAAGAGCGTACGCAAGTTATGTGTCGTAGAGCGCTCCGTGACGAAGCCGGATTGATCAGGCAACACCAGTAGAGGAACTAACGGTTGCAGCCTGGTGGCGATCATTTTGGCGAGAATCTTTGCGTCGATATTGATGATGGACAAAGGTCGGTAGGAGCCGCATTGATTTGGGGGCTTATCTGGTTTCAATAGGGTGACAAGGAGGGCCTCCCGGAGGGAGTGCGGCAGTGTCCCACTGTCATAAGCCTCTGCATACACAGCTAGGAGCCGAGGGGCCAAGTCCGCTGCATAGGTTTTGTAAAATTCGCCAGGTAGCCCGTCAGGTCCTGCCGCTTTACAGGTTGGTAAAGACGTGATAGCCTCCCTGACATCTTCCACTCCGAATGGTTGTACGAGGTGTTCTCGATGTGCTGGAGATAACCATCCTAACGCTATTTCGTCGAGATAGGCATCTATCTCCACCACCGATGGAGACTCTCTGGTGGCATATAGACTTGTATAGAATCGCAAAACCGTATCGCAGAGGTCCACAGTTGAATGACGGGCGATCCCATTTTCATCTAACAGCTCCGCAATGTCATCTTGACGGCGCGGTTCCGAAACTTTTTGTGCGAGCGAGCGGCCCGGTCTGCCCCCCTCCCCGTAGTAGCGCGCTATCCGACGTCTGGAGCAATGTGATAGCTCCTGATCCACCGCATCATTGTGTTCCAAGATAAGCTCCCTCATGGCCGCAAGTTTAGCTGAGGATGGCTCAGACTCGAATTCTCGCTCCCGCTGGGATATGTCAGATGTCAACTTCCGTATTCTACGGCGAATATCTCGCAGGATACCAGACTGGGCCCCAATACAGGTTCCCCTTATGGTAACCTTAAACGCTTCCCAGAGCGTGCCCGCGCTGTCTACAGATCCTTCATTTTCCCGAAAATAATTCCTGACTGCCTCAGCCACGGTCTGGTGGAAAACCGGGTCCTTGAGCTCTGAAGGTTGAAGCCTCCACGCAAAGGGCGGTCTCTGGTAGCTCCAGAAGTACAGGGGAATGGTCCGACAGAGTACGTGCCTCATGCGACACTGCCGTGGTCCAATTACAGACCTGCGCCGAGACTAGCCAAAAATCAATGCGGGACCAGGAACCATGGGCCGCCGAAGCGAAAGTGCTCTCCCGGGCATCTGGATTCCGGGAGCGCCAGATATCATTTAGTTGACCAGTATCCATCAGACCTAGCAACATGTCTGTCGCAAGTTTAGGCCGCAACATACCACTACTTACCCTATCCATGGCTGCATCCAAGCACAAATTAAAATCTCCCCCCCACACTATGGCGGCTGGAGGGAACTTCGATATTCTCCGCCACACATCAGAATAAAATGAGGGGTCATCTACATTCGGACCATAGACATTGACTATCAGCACACTTTCACCCCCCAAGCATCCATGCACTATCGCCACTCGCCCGCAGTCATCTGTCTCTGATTTAACCACAGTGAAGGGCACACCTCTCTTTACCAGGATAAGCACGCCCCTAGAGTAGCTAGAGAAGGACGAGGCAACCTTTACGCACGACCAGCGTGCGCCTATCTTACCAGCTGACTCCCGGGTTAGATGTGTCTCCTGCAGTAGGGCAATATGAACACCCACCCGATCTAAATAGGCAATCACTGATCTAATCTTTTTAGGCGTGTTCAAGCCTCGAACATTCCAAGTCAGGAATTTAAATGGAGAAGTCATTGTAGCCGGCCGGCCATAGTGGGACATTGGAAACATAAGAATGGACAATCCTCTTCAAGGATAACCAGGAATCAGTGCCTACCCACACAGTGATAATTCGAACAATAAACCCCCACGTTCTGCCTGCCCAGCCCAGGACCCCTCCTCCCCCCACCCACTTTAGCTTCCCCAACACGCCAAAGCCATCCCATAGCTCAACCCTTCCCCCTCCCCTATCCCAATAAACAAAGCACAACTTTGGGGTATACCCATTTTACGGGGGGCACTGGGTGCTACTAACCTCCCACAAAAAAGGAGGTGGCCGAGTAGGTCTAAAAATTGCCAATACAGGGAATCGCCCATGTTTACAGTCACAGATGTGTACTAGTGCCATAACCCCGACTCCAGTGCACACCCCATACGGACAAACATCCAGCAGGTCCCCACTAGTTGCGGCCAAGCAGTGCCAATACCCAGTGCTGGAGAACTCCAGACATCATGAGAATCTAAATATAGGAAGAGTTACAAGGCAGCAGCTCAGGGGAGGGAAGCAAGTTAAAGACAATAACCCAGCCAGCACTGAAGTCCAGTAACACATGTTGTATAGCGTCCACATGTTCCAATAGAGTTAGGCGCCCATCGTATACCAGCCAATATAAGAAACTTAATGTGCGTGCCAGTTCGAGCAAGTGTTCCCATCACTTTATTTCTATTCGTCCTCGGGTGCTGTACCAGACTCTCGTCGCTGTCGCTTCAGATGTTTAGCGTGTTCCATCGCGGCCTTAGGAGAAGCAAAGATCTTGGAGTCACCATCCCCGCCAATACGAAGACGAGCTGGATACAGCATGGCGTATGGGACCCCATTGGCCTGTAGGAGCTTTTTTACGGAGCCAAATTCACGGCGGGCCGCCTGCACTGCCACCGTAAAATCGGGGAAAAAAGGAGAGAGCGTTGCCCTGATGCACTATCGGACCCTTCTCCCTGGCGAGCCGTAAGATTGTGTCCCGGTCCCTGTAATTAAGGATCCTGGCAATTATAGGGCGGGGAGGAGCCCCCGGGGCCGGACGGGCAGCCAGCGAGCGGTGGGCTCGCTCCACAATGAACATTCTGGAGAGATGTTCAGGCCCGAAGATCTCCGAAACCAGGCCTTCAATATACGTCTCCATTTTCCCCACATTTGTGGACTCCGGTAGGCCTGTGATGCGGATATTACTGCGCCTCGATCTCGCCTCTAACTCCTCATTCTTGGCTTGAATCACGGCCAGTATTTTTTCCATATTCTGCGCTTTTTCTGCCACAGTGCTCAAACCATCCTCGGTGTCAGACACCCTCTGCTCCACCTCCCCCATGCGTGCATTTTGTTTCTCCAGCTGGGAGGACACATGATCGAGGCGGTTGTTGACCGAGGCCATCGTGCCTTCTATGGCCTGCAGAGAGCGCTGCATGGCTAGCAGCGTGCTTTCTAGTGTGGTAGGGCCGTCCGCCTGCGCATCCGCCTCCGAGTCAGAGGCCGCCTTTTGTGCAGTTTTCGCGGGCTTGCGCAGGTCGAAAGTCAAGCGTGGCTGGGACTTGTCCGTCTTCCCCATTTTACACCTGCACCCCCCTCACTGAGGGGATCCGCGCCTATGTAGCCCCAGTAGCTTTTTTCAGCCCAGTTCGCAGTTCAGTCGTATTTCCCAATGGTGTGCCCCAGAGTGAGCAGGCAGCACCACCACAGAACGCAGACACAGCGGGGGGGTGGGGGGGTGGAAAGGTTGCAGTGTCACCCACTGGGCCTCAATATGGGACCCCTCCAGTGCAGGCCCGCCGAGTGAGTTGAGGGGGGAATAGCGATGTTGCCCCAAGATCACACCTCAAGCCGGGGGGAGTACTCGCCACAGACTCTCATGAGTGCCAGCATCCAGCGCAGCTTAACACCCGGTGGCAGCAGGCAGGCAGCGATCTCTTCCGCGGCCCCTCCGCAGCCGCAACAGCCGAAATCCCCTATGCCCCGCACCAGCCACAGCTTGCAGGCCGCAGCCCAGGCCCGGGTCCGCACCCACCTACGCAGCTGTAGCCCAGGCCCAGCCGCGCACCCTACTCACCGCAACCGGCGCCGATGGGCATCCGAGTCCACAGGTAGTCGCAGCCAATGTCTGTACTGCCGATTGCGCCTCCGCAGCTGCAGGCCCCGCAGTCGAGTAGTGTTCCGCCGCACCACTGCACAATTCCCTCACTGGGCCCCCGGCATCACCGGGGGAGGCCGCCGCTGCAGCAGAGTCCAGCGCACAGCGTCGTTATGGACAGGAGGCAGCTGCAGGACGGTCGCACAGCATGCCGGCCCAGGGAGGCCTATTTACGAGCAGCGGTCGCCATTTTCTCAGTGGCAGCCTCCTCACTTTCAATCGCCGCCAGCGTGTCCCCAACGACGCCGCCGGCCCAGCAATCCTGCCATTTGGTGTCGCCCCGGTTCCGGGAAGCACTCCAGTGGTTTGCGGGCACTTTTACCCCGTATGGCAGCAGATAATGGTCGGATGTCGGCTCGGCCGGGCAGAGCCTCACACCAGTGCGGCCATTTTGCCGTGCGCCCTCTAGCGCCCCCATGCCTACCTCAGTTGAGTAGCATTCACCACCCGCTCCCAAGTGTGACCAGGTGGTGGCTTTAGTCATTGTACTGTGTGCAGCTGTAGCTATTTATTTGGCATTTTTATACAAAACAGCTTGTCCATTTTAAGGTTATTTTGCAGCACTGATTTTTTACAAATGTTTGCTTTGGGGGAACATGGCAACCTACAGTCTAACTAAGGTTCGCACTTTGTAAGCAAGTTTGAAGAGTTTGATTTTCTGAGCTAGCCTCATGTGCATCTGCACTTTAACTCAGTGCAATAGCTATGCCTTGCTGAGATAACTATGCAGCATTATGTTACAGGATGAATGATTGTGGGTCAGATGCACCTCTACAAGAGCGTCCATTAAGTGTTTGGGCTGACTGATCTCTCCCCAACATATGCAAAGAGCTGAAAGTCAGCCGGAGAAGCTGGGTGGCCAGTGCTAACCTTATCCCCCTCACCTCACAAAGGATTTGGCGGCTGTAGTGGAGTGAGGGGGGGGGCCCAGGAGCCAGCGAGAGGGTGCTCAAAGAAAGCTGAGTGGTATTCTTGAACAACCATCTCTCAGTAAAGAAAGTAAGGGAACCCGGACCGAGTTAATGAGAAGTCGAGCGGCTGCATCTGGAATGACAGATGCAAGTGCAGTTGGAGAATATCCGACTGGGCTTTCAGACCAGGTACAGCCAGGTCCTGGAGTGAGAGAATACCTACTTCTACAGTCAATTTTTCTGAGTGTGAGAGGGCAACTACTGTTTGTCGGAAGTGGGCCTCAATACTCTTCCTACAAAGGGTTCTATGTCTCAGGGGTCAAGTTGCAGTGCCTATGACCAGTCGTGTAAGGAGAGGCCTGCCTGACTATGGAGATTTCTGAAAGAGGAGAGTGGGCAGTGCTTGATTTGAGCGAGTGGTTGCAGGTGTGACTCAGTGGCACATATGTTTCCTCAACAAACCTTGATTCAGAGTAAAAGTGAAAAAGGTGGAAGAGAAAGATAGAAAAACAGTGCCAAAGAGGGGGCATAGGGATGAAAAAATCTTTATGAGCGAGATAAAAGGTAGGTAGTCTAAGATGATGGAATCAAGACTACTCAGCCTTGATATTTGGCACCCAGACCTTCGATAGGACCAGCCGCAGGCTTCTGAATAAATGTTTGGGCCTGGCATTTATTCTTTTACAAATTAAGCACTATCTGTGGACGGTTCAGTGGATGATACGCCAGAGTGCCGTACTATAGAACTTTGCCTGGGTGGGAATCAGGATGCTGTGTCTATTATAGGCTCCATGGATGGGGTCATGATGAAGAACCATTAAACACTTTATGGTTGTAGATCCCTGTTCTGTACGTATGGGTGCTATGAGGGTGAGGAGCCAAATGCTCTACCTTCTGAAGGCTGAATAGCTGAGAGTCTAGTTTCTGTGGAAGACCATAGTTTACAGATGCTTCTCTGGATGAAGGGCATAAGTGATTGATCTTAAGAGAATTGTGAGAGTCTATATCATATGCTTACAGAGGTCTATAGACAAAAGGCTGTATTGCTGTGCCTATGAACTACTCTGTAGCTGAAGTGCCTCGAATGCTATGTGTATGGTGGACTGTCTGTTGCCATTCCTACGGAGAGTTACCACGTGAAAAGATAAATGGCTGTTCAGTGCCTATTTTAAGATTGGTTGTTTGGATGATTAAAGGTGCCATTTAAATCTCTTAGGGGAGGGGGGTGCAACATTACAGAGGAGGGGAAAGGTGGGGTCATTGAGTCAGAGATGGATGTGACTGTCACCTGCAGATCTCATGTCACCAGGGTCACATAGCTCTTAAAGCAGATTGCTTTCTTATACATGCCGGGTGAGAGGCGTGCCTGCGTGAAGGCAGGTGGAGGTGTGTGTATCTGAGTGAGGGGTGGCCGGTTTGAGTGCCGGGAAACAGTTGTCTGAAAGTGCAAAGGAAGAGCAGTGCTTGTGTGAGTGCAGGGTGAGAGCGTGCCTCTGTGAATGGAGGGTGAGAGTTGTGCCATTGTGAATGTAGAGCCTGTGTGGATGCAGCATTAAAGCCAGACCTTTTGGCACTGCCAGTGCTTTTTTGTGATGTGGTGAGGTGGGTAAAGCAGCCATTGTTAAAATCACTTAACCTTTACACCCAAAAGTGATGGGAGCAATGGTTGCAATAAGTCTAACCGGTGCCAATTGCTTGTGGTAGTGTTCAAACGTTGCAGTCCGATCTGGACTGTTCAGATTGGAGCAGGGTCAAGACTGATTAGTGTGGCTGGGTCCAAACTGAGATAGGCAAAAGATTGATGCGTTGGAATGCTACCCTGAACGATTGCCAGTGGATAGGCTTACTACGAGCATTCCTCCCATCACTTTTTTAAAACTCTTTCTATTAAATGTTTCTTCCTGCTGACACAAACCTTACAAACAATATCAGTAGTACTAAACAGTTTGACATGTTTCCAGCACACAACAGAGTCTCCTCCTCATCCGTGCAAATCTGAGCAAGCACAGAAGCCCCTGCCCTCCCCCCCCCCCCCTTTCACCGTAGGCCCAATGAGAGTACTCGGGTGGAGTCTCCCCAATGCGGTGTCTCATAGGGCAGTCTCAGATCTCTCCAGGCAGCCCTCCTGCCTTCCTCACGTCTGCAGCAGGTTCATCACGTCTCTGAATTTTTGCTATGGACCCCACACCTTGTCAATTTTCCTTGGACACCCTCTTGCAGATTTCTCCACCTACATACATCATTCTAGGTTTGCCAACCAGTGCTCAACGGTGGAACCCTTGGGCTGCACCACAGTTGAACAATATCCCTCCTTGCCACCATTAAGCCAAAATTGCATCGTAGTAAAGGGTATTTGGGCAGTGTCTGTTCACCCTAGACACCTAGAGTCATTAGTACCAGACCCAATGTTAATCTCAACTATTGCCCCAGAGAGTTTGCGGCTCAATTGCCTCCAGTATGACTGGAGCCGCGTGCACCCCTACAGGGTGTGTAAGAGTGTACCAGTTTGCCAGCATCATCCATACACGTCGGTATCTTCCTTTCCCATGCCGTGTAGTCTGGTCTTCGTGAAATATGCTCAGTCCGTGATCTTTAGCTACACTAAGCGGAACCCGGCCCTAATGGCCATCTCCCTTGGGTGCTGGCACGCCTCCCCCCAGTTGTAATCCTCTAGAACAGTGTTCTCCAAAGTCGGTCCTGGAGGACCAGATCCATGCCAGATTTTTAGCAAATCCCCCATTTAGATAAATGTAGTTATCTTAAAAATCTAGCATGGATCCGGCCCTCCAAGACTGACTTTAGAGAACCTACTCTAGAATATCAAGATCCCTTCCCCATTTTTAGGTCGAGCCTAGCGCAGCGCGCATGCGCTACCCTAGGAAACGGCCTCTTGGAATCACTACAGACTTCTCCAGACTTTCACTAAACTCGTGCGTGTGGCTTTTCATTAGGTCGAGCCTAGCGCAGCGCGCATGCGCTGCTCTAGAAAACGGCCTCTTGGAATCACTACAGACTTCTCCAGACTTTCCCTAAACTCGTGCGTGTGGCTTTTTATTCCCCACACTTTCTATTGGCCTTTGCGTGTGGCTTTCAGCACGCAATTGGCCAAAGGTGGGTGCATGTCCCACCTTCTCTGTAAATGCTCAATCCCACGGCCTACAGCTGTCGGGAGCGAGCATTGTCGCCATCTGTTGTGGATCATTCAATTGAATTGAATTCAATTGTGGATCATGTTACTACTTTGTCTCACGAAAGCAGCAGCATCGCAGAGCTGCCCAAGCGAGCTTAAGGAGACACTCGCTTCACTGCGCGCTCCGTGTTGCAAAGCCCTCGGCTCCCCCCCCCCGGCCAACAAACTTTAAGAAATCCAGGAATGCTGCTGATTTCATCTCAGTTGGTAAGAGCCCGCAGTGTCTCAGAACCAGCTTGCTTTTTAAGTCATGCCATAAGCATGCGCTGGGTAGGGGTGTACGTGATTTAATTAAATATTGTGAAGACGCCAAGGTGGGGTTGGGTCACTTATTAGTGCCACAAAAACGCCAGTGTTTCCTTCGGCGAGACGCCGATTTCCAAAGAAAACAATAACATCTGCGTTTGAAAGGAAAAAGTTTCGGCTTTTTTTTTGTGTGAATATTTTCGCCATCTGCTGGGCACTGCAGGAAAAACATATTTATGCAGCATGACTCGTATTCGCATCTGGCTCTGCCCTCAGTACGTGGAATGACTTGTACCCATCTCAAGGGCACTCCATACGTTCTCCCGATCCTTTATCAGGGTCGCTGGTCAAACAGTTGCTGTTTTGAGTCTTCGAGATGCTACTTTTACGGCACATATCTGTCCCTGCTATTAGCCCTTAATATAGATTCTGATTCCTGCCCATGTTCGCAGCCACATGGGCAGGCGGTAGAACATGGGGCAAAGAGAAACAGATTGGAGTCACAAGGTTTGCGAACTGTTAACTGTGGTGCCCAAAGATTTTGGGCAGAAATCATGAATCCAGTGTCATTAATAATACTCAGAGGCGCTTTTCCACAAGAAACCTAGATACTCGACAGATGTCATGGGGTAAAAGGGGCCAGTGCAGACTGACAGACGTACGCATACTGGGAACGCTGGAGACGTCTGCCCCGATGTAACCTCTCTCCTTACTGGGGAACAATGACTGAAACCCGCCCTAACTGAAGATTTTAAACAGACTTGGAGCCTCTGGAGTTACGGCCTAAGAATAAATTAATCCCTGCTCCATAGCAAAGGGCCAAAGATTACTGCCAGATGCGAAAGGTCACAAGCTGCGAGACGGTCCATGCATAGTAAAGAGCGTATGGACAATTACGTGCCCCTGCCTCACTTTCTTTGCAAAGATCACCATGGGCTAGAAACAACCCCCAACCCCACACAAAATACTCCTCTCTCACTCCATGCAGAGACGAAATACACATCACACCATGCACAGAGGCCAAATGCACACATCTGCCCACAACATAGACAAAATATAACTCGTATCAGATAGACCTACCTCCCCCCCATGCAGAGACAAAATAAACAGCTCTTACACTACTAGAAAGAAAATAAACTATTTCATTAGACCTTATACAAAATACACGCCTCTACTACCGACAAAATGCACACCCCTCCACAGGAAAAAATACAACATACACATCACTCTGCATACTAGAAGGAAAAAGTACACGTCTTTCAACTCTATAAGGTCAAACTAAACAACTATCCCAAACAATAGACAAAATTCACACCTCCCCAAATAGATAACGAACAACATATACACCGGTCCACATAATAGAAACGCACCTGCCTATATCTGGAAGACACATTAAACATCTTTACCGATACTGTGAAGATCAAATATACAGCTCCCCATACGCCATTTAAACACATTGTCGGTCTATCCAGTCCAGAGAGACAAAAAAGATCATATTTACCTAAGACCATATATTAAATACACATATCCCTCTCAGACCAATGACCCATATACCAACCCATATCAGGGACCCACAATAAACCCCTGCCCCCGAACAGACACTAAGTAGAATATTAAGCCACAGTGAAGCGTAAGGGCAGGTATTTGGTGCATAAGACCCAAATAGAAATTGAACACGTAGCCCAGTCTACAAAAAATACACATATTTAACAAAATCAAAAATACAAACCCAACACCCCATACTCCCATAAACAGTGGAGACAAAATGAACGTCTCCATATGCCAAAGTCGAACACGATATACACTTGCCCTTTAATCCCTCTTATTCGAATTTCAAACACTTCTTATGGTGCGCACTGCAAACAAGAGGCATTCCACGTTTTTCAACATAAAGACATTTTCAAATCCTTCACGGAGGATATAACTCATGTCCATGGACATGAGTTATATCCATACCCTTGACTTTTCTCCCAGTTCCTCAAAATGAATTTCATTTCTGCCTGCTCTAGATGGAGAAATATACAGATGGCCTCCCTTTAGAGGGACAAGAAAAAGCAAGCTGGCACTGTGCACTTTGATTATAAAATAGCGTTTAGAATACTTCTTCAATCATTTACGAATTAACAGGCAGACAAAAGAAATGTTGCAAAAATTAAAACAGACTCGCTGAGAAACCAAGAGTGTCTCAGCCAGCCGGTCTGCGTTCCACGCCTCTGGAAACTTTTAAAGCAGCTCTAAAATAACCGTGACTCCGGCAGAGCCCGGAACTTGCTAAACTAACTGCTGAGTGCAGGAAGCACGAGTCATCCACCGAGCACTGTAGGGGAAGCCGTAAACATTCTTAGTTCAATGCCAGGACAAAAACGTAACAAAAAGTAACAATTCCATCTCACTTCACTTGCAGCCTTAATCCCTTCAGTTGCACTGCACACTGTCTGAACCTCTTTTAGAGGTTCCTTTCCACATTGACCGGTTTACCTCCCTTTTCTCACAAAGAAACATGAACTAGCTTTGCATGGAACCCTAAAATAAAACATTGGCATAGCCAATAGGTCTCAGCCTTTGGGACCTTCTAAGTAAAAAAACTGAAGTATAAGACTTCACGTTTACATTTACTGCATCCTAAATACGAAGTAAATGTAAACGTGAAGTCTTATACTTCAGTTTTTTTATTTTTACTTATAAGGTCCCAAAGGCGAGACCTATTAGCTATGCCAATGCTTGTTCTTTTAATGATAATATGGGGGTTGACTTTTGAGGATTGTTCTATAGATTTGGGACACTGTGTGTCTGTGAAGCGGGCTGACAGTAGTCTGTATTTCAGTGGAGTCTAGCAATCTAATCCCATAGTGTGTCAGGGCCTGTTTCACCTGTAATTATCTATAGCATTGTGATTCCGTCAATTCGTATTGTCGTAACACTTAGGAATAAATCCCCAGTGCATCCCATATGTCCCCCAGGTTTGATATCCCTAACATATCCCATTTCTTCTGCCTCTCCAACTGTCACAAGTCTTCCACCAAATCAGATTCCCATGGTGGTGTCTCTATCATCACTTTTCCTTCCCATCCCAGCTTCTGCCAGTAGTAAGAGAGGGAATTTCTGCCAATATCACACATCCATTTTGTATTTCTCAAGGACCTTCCCCAGTTTCCGCCTGTGGAATTCCATCTGGTCAAATGTAGTTTCCTAGGTACACAAACCTCTCTTCTTTCCAGCGCAAGGGGCACTCGCAACCCACCAGTGGATGCCAAGGGATGATACAGACTTATGCCAATTAATAAAAACCCCAGAACACCTCCCAAATATGCCTAGGATCTTCGTGGTATGGGTTGAGCAGGGCCAGCCAGATAAAGCAGATTACCGTCGGTGTAGAGAGAAATCGCATCTTCCCAGCCGGGGGCCCACCTTATCCCATTGATCTGGGCATCCATCCTCACCCAGTTTGCCAGCTGCTTCACTGCCAAGTCAAACACCAGGAGAGAGGGTGGGCAGCCCTGCCTTGTTCACCTGCCCAACTCAAACGCCCTTGACAGCACTCTGGTAACTGTGACCCATGGTTGGGGTCAGGTGTATAGGAATTGAATCAATGCCAGAAACTAAAGTCCAAACCCAGTCTTCTGCACGATTGCCAGCAGATATTGCCATTCCACCGAATTAAAGGCCTTTTCTTCTTTTAGTGTCAACATAACTGATGGCTGTCCCCAAAGTCTCTTGTCTTGCAAGACATCCAAACAGTCTCCAGAGGTTGTTTCCACCACTTTTTTTTTTTGTTTGAATGAACCTGTATGTGCTGTACACTTTAGTTTGGCATTGGCCACAACCATGACCTTTGCAACTTACTGTGCCTAGGAGTTGATCAGGTCTAGATCTCACTACCCTGCAAGTCAGATTGTTACTAAAGCTTGCTGTGCAGGTGGAGGTGCCATACCTTCTCTTAACTCCACTCTCAAATGATCCACTAGCCATACCCACATGTTAATAGTTCTACATATAAAATAACTCATGACTATTACAAAGTCTACCAGTTTGGATATGATAACTGTTGCTTCACACACTGCATAAAGAATCCTCATATATGACCCCAGACTGCTCACCATGCGATTTATGTTAATTATGTACATTCATATCTAGTATTCAATTCATCTAGGATTTAATGTTTGTTTGGAAAAAGCAATTGTATGTCTCCAAGAGCACCCGAAAGGTACTACATCAGAGTCGCATGTTCTGTGCTGATTACACCAGCAGTTTATTGCAGTGATCTTTTTTTTTTTTTGTTTAAAGGTGGGTGAAGATCGGTTTTGGGGTTATCTAAGAAGGCTACTGAAACTCACTGGACTTCACATCCACTGAAGCTTGTATGTTTCCAGCATGTGTGTTGTAGCTAGACATGTAATGCAGTATTAAGCCATCTTGTTATTGGTAGTGGATATTGAGGAAAACAAAAAAGTGATGGATGGCATGGTTGAATTAATTTCAGTCACTGGTAATTACTCAGGGAGGCATCCCAGTCCATTTTCCTTTGCCTGCTATGTGACCTCAGACAGGAATCAATCGCATTTAAATCACCCTGGGCCCTACTCCAGTAGGAGCAGTCCAGCCTAAACTGCCACACCAGTTCTCCTCCTAGTGGGAACACAATCAACCCAGACTGTTGTCTGCCTAGTCGGGCCTCGTCTGTATGGAATATGGCTACTTGTTTTTCTTGACAGTCTTCATTTCAGTGTCGATATGCATAGAATGAATAACTCATGATCACATCGCTTGAAACCCACAGGGCACAGGGACACGCACCTCGAATGTTATTATTTCACCATTGGTATTAGTTACCAGTGCTCCATGGAAGTAGTAAGCACTGAGGGAAAAGTACTCAAAATCGAACAATGGAAAGCAGGAGAGAAGTTGTAGATCTGAATTAGATCTTGAGACCAGAAACTTAGATAGTCGAGTGCTGAAGTTTTTTGAACAATTCATCAACCTTCCAGTCTCAACGGGCAGCGGAATGACTCTGGGGGTAGCTATGATGTGCAGTTCCGTACTGAAGATTAAGTCTTTCCACTTAAGGTGTTTGGACCTGTAGGGGTAATCGATCAGAGGTGTCTTCTTCTATCAAGAGGGTGGATAGACGTGGAAAACACATGTTCGAGGCATGTGAGCTGTAGATCACATGCTTATGCATAGATCGCCATCTAGTGTTGGGCCCGGATGTTTGCACTTTGTTTTTCTTCGAAGAAGTCTTCCTAGTCACGAGGTAGGTGACACCTCCTTTCGGTGATAGTGCGCATGGTCATCGACTCCATCTTTAAATTGTTTTTTTCCGCCATCGGGTTCGGATGTTACTCTCTGCGCTCCGGTTTGACGCCGATCCTTCGATTTCCCTCGGTGCGTAGAACACTCGCCCTCGACGGTTTTGTTTCCGATCGCGTTCTCCATTCTTCGCGTATCGTGTTTATTGATAAAAACCCTATTTCGATCGGAGAGCTCGTGGTAGGCCGTTGGGCCTAGCCCCCGGTTCGACTCGCAGTCGATGGAACGAACTCCCTTTAAATTCTGTCCTCTGTGCCATGCAAAATACCCGCACACCGACTCACACGAAGTGTGCAACCTGTGTTTGTCACCGGAACACAGTGAACAGGACTGCGACGCGTGCCGAGCTTTCCGCTCCGAAAAGACTCTTCGCGACCGTCGGGCTCGACGACGCGACATGCAGAGCCAACACACAGTCTCCATTCCGGACCTCTTCGGACCTGAATCTGATGAAAAAGCCAGCGACGCTATTGGAGCCGAGGAGGAACAGATCTCCCTTTCCGACGATGGCTCCGACCAGGATGAAGACATCCCGCATGGACAACGTACTGTAAGTACAGTCCCTACCTCGCCCCGAATCCCAAGTCAACCGTAAAAGAAGGCTCCGGACCAACCCGCGCCCTCGGACCCCGATCGGCACCAAGACCATGCTTCCGACGCCCCGCCTTCTGGCTCGGCACTGAAGTCTACCAAAAAACCTTCCGGCACCGAAAAACCCCACAAGTCGGGTACCAAGCCAAAGCCTTCGGGGTCGAAGACAAGGTCCGGCTCCGAACCTCACCACTCGGCACCGAAAACCACCTCGGATCCGAAAATAACAACCCCGAAGCCGTCAGCACCGAAACCTTCAGCGCCGAAACAGACTGTTACACCAAAGTTACCTAAAAAGCACAGTTTCGGTGATCCGCTCCAAAAACCGGACCCAAAAAAGAAAATATTGATCATACATCCAAAAACTGGACACATTACCACTAAAGTGACTCTAAAGAGAGGGGCTAATACCGGAGAGGAATATCATATTCCATTGAAGAAGAGAAATATTGGAACAAACCCTTCCCCTCCTCCTCTTCCTCCTCTTCCATCACCACCTTCGCCTCAGCCTCTACCTCTACCTGTGCCAACTTCACCTGAGCACTCACCACCACTTACACCTGACAATCAGGGGGATGGGGATAATGATAATGATGATGGTCAGCCAGGACCTATAGATGAGTGGGATGACTACAACACTGACTCGCCCACAGACAATGATCCCGACCTATATCCTACCAGGCCCTCTCCACCAGACGACAATGTAGGCTATATTGAATTGCTAGGCAGGGCTGCCAATTACCATGGGGTCCAGCTCCATAAAGAATCCCTTGAAGAGGATTTCCTTTTTGAAACATTGAACAGCACACAAAAGTCAACACATATGTTACCCATGCTGAAAGAAATGACCAGGCATGTAGACGACATATTTAAGGATCCTGTCAGGGCACGTATCCTTACCCCTAGGGTGGATACAAAATACAAGCCTGCTCCATCTGATCCAGTCTACATAAAAGGACAATTACCCTTAGACTCTGTAGTTTCCAATGCACGCAAAAGGGCAAACTCACAAACTACTGGAGACGCTCCACTCCCAGATAAGGAGTCAAAGCTTCTCGATGCTTCAGGGAAAAGGGTAGCCACCCAGGCAGCTAACTTCTGGCGCATATCTAATACACAAGCGTTGCTAGCCAGATATGACCGTGCGCATTGGGATGAAATGGAACAACTCATCCAGTTTCTACCCCAAGAACATAAATCTAAAGCGCAAGACCTGGTACGCGAGGGACAGTTAATTTCGAACAACCAAATTAGGTGCTCCCTAGATGCTGCTGACACATCTGCCAGAGCGATAAACTCTAGTGTCCTTTTAAGAAGACACGCCTGGCTACGCATATCAGGGTTCAAACCTGAGGTTCAGGCCTCCATATTGAACGCACCTTTTGATAAAGAACACCTTGTTGGGCCAGTGGTAGATTCCTCACTTGAGAAGCTGAAAAAAGATACTGAAGTGGCTAAATCTTTGGGAGCCCTTCAGTCTACACAAGGCCGTGGTTCCCTTCGGTGCTCTTTCTATCGGGCAGGGTCCAAAAATACTTCCTCGGAAACTGCATCCACCTATAAGGGCAATAACCAACCCTCGGGCTCGAAAAATTACTTCAGAGGGTGTTACAGAGGGAACAACGGCAAAGCCAGAGGTAGAGGTTCTAACACACGTACCAACCCTCGGGCTCGAAAAATTACTTCAGAGGGTGTTACAGAGGGAACAACGGCAAAGCCAGAGGTAGAGGTTCTAACACACGTACCTCCCCCTCCAATACAAAGCAGTGACTTGCCCATAGTTCCCCCCGACCACTTAACACCTGTCGGGGGAAGACTGTCACAATTCCTACCAAAGTGGCAGTCAATAACAACAGACACGTGGGTTCTACAAATTATCCATTCTGGTTACTGCCTGGAGTTCATCAACACTCCTCCAAACATTCCCCCAAAGTCACACAAACTTCCACCGGATCACCTACACCTCCTCAAACAAGAGGTACAATCCCTACTACTAAAAGGAGTTATAGAGCCCGTACCACCACAACATCAAGGGTCGGGCGTGTATTCCTTTTACTTCCTAATTCCCAAAAAGGACGGCTCTCTCAGACCAATATTAGATCTCAGAGAACTAAATTTTTACATAGTCAGACCATTTCCACATGGTAACACTTCAACAGGTACTACCTCTTTTGCAAAAGGGCGACTTTCTGTCTACTCTAGACTTAAAGGACGCCTACTTTCATATTCCAATCCACCCGGCTCACCGCAAATTTCTCAGGTTTGTGGTAGCAGGTCAACATTACCAATTCAAGGTACTCCCATTCCGAGTTACCACTGCCCCCAGAGTCTTCACAAAGTGGCTGGCGGTAGTAGCTGCTCATCTGAGAAGACAAAGCATTCATGTCTTCCCATACCTGGACGATTGGCTCATCAAAGCCGGCACGTATCAACAATGCCGCAAGCATACTTCCGTAACCATTCAGTTACTTCACCAACTGGGGTTTACAGTCAATGTGTCAAAATCACATCTTCAGCCAGCCAAAACTCAGAGCTACCTAGGAGCCTATTTAGATACTCAAAGGGCTCTGGCGTTTCCCAACGCAACCAGAATTCAAAACATTCAAGCGTTAATTCTCCTGTTTCAAGTCAATCAGTCACTTCCAGCTCGAGTTTTTATGCAGCTGTTGGGAATGATGGCGTCTTGCATCATAATCGTTCCCCATGCCAGGCTGCACACGCGTCCACTTCAAGAATGCTTAGCCAGTCAGTGGAACCAGTCACACGGCCCGTTAACCGATCTAGTGTTGGTAAGCTGCCGTACTCATCGCTCTTTGCAGTGGTGGAACACACAAAATTTGTCAAAAGGACGGCCATTCATAGATCCGGTTCCACAGACAGTATTAACAGCGGACGCTTCCCTAACTGGCTGGGGAGCTCATCTTCAACAACACACAGTGCAAGGTCTGTGGAGCCACCAGTAAAGGTTGCTCCACATCAGTGATTTAGAGCTGATGGCAATCTTTCTAGCTCTCAAAGCCTTTCAAGAGCACATGTCTGGCAAAGCTGTCTTGGTGCGAACCGACAACATGACAGCTATGTATTACATACAGAAACAGGGGGGGACACACTCTCTCCAACTGTCCCACTTAGCCCACGACATCTGGAGGTGGGCTATTCACCACAATATCTATTTCCTAGCGGAACACCTCGCAGGAGTCAACAACCAGATTGCGGACCTCCTCAGCAGGCAGAGGTATCAAATACACGAATGGGAACTTCACCCTCAAGTTCTCCACCCATACTTCCAAGTTTGGGGAGCCCCTCACATAAATCTGTTTGCAACACCCCAAAACGCAAAATGCCAAAACTTCGCCTCCAGGTATCCACACCCGTTATCCAAAGGCAATGCTCTATGGATGAACTAGTCAGGGATATTTGCTTATGCTTTTCCGCCTCTCCCACTCATCCCATTAGTGGTTCGGAAACTCAGGCAAACATCTCTCACACTAATCCTAGTAGCTCCAACATGGGCACGTCAACCCTGGTTCACAACCCTGTTGGAACTCTCTCTGGTACCGCATCAAAAATTACATTTAACGCCCAGTCTATTCACACAGAGCCATGGAGAAATCAAACACCCAGATCCCAAACAATTGAACTTCGCGATCTGGCTCCTGAAGTCATAGAGTTTGGTTATCTGAACCTTCCACCAGACTCTATGAACATTATTAAGGAGGCCAGAAGGCCTACCACAAGAGCCTGCTATGCAGCCAAATGGAAGCGATTTGTTATCTATTGCAATAACAATAACATCAACCCTCTTGATGCTACCATACAAAACATTATCTGCTACCTGTTAAATTTGCAGCAGTCATCATTGGCCTATACATCCATCAGACTGCATCTCGCTACAATTGCAGCCTATCTTCAAAATAGGCAACATTTATCGCTCTTTAGAGTGCCTGTAACCAAAGCATTTATAGAAGGACTGAAAAGAGTTGTACCACCAAGACTTTCACCTGCCCCAGTGTGGAATCTTAATATAGTCCTCACAAGGTTAATGGGCCCACCATTTGAACCCATGCACAAATGTGAACTACAGTTCCTCACTTGGAAAACAGCTTTCCTCATGTAATCACTTCATTGAGGAGAGTGGGTGAACTTCAGGCACTAACCATAGAAGAATAAAGTGGTTCTTCGTACCAATCCCAAATTCCTACCTAAGGTAGTATCTGCATTTCACATAAATCAGTCGGTTGAATTACCTGTTTTCTTCCCTCAACCTGACTCCGTTGCAGAACGAGCTCTAAACACCTTAGATGTTAGAAAAGCACTGTTGTATTACACTGAAAGAACGAAATCTTTTCGTAAGACCAAACAACTCTTTGTCGCTTTTGCACCACCTCACAAGGGCAATCCTGTATCCAAATCAGGTACTGCTAGGTGGATCGTTAAATGTATTCAGATTTGCTATGCAAAAGCCAAAAGGACTCTAACGGTACCCCCTAGAGCACATTCCACTCGCCGCCAGACTGTTTTGAAGGGCACATTTGGTGCCCTCCTTGCATACTCCAGTTGGAACTAGGGGCTACTATGGCTTTCTTAGGGAACATCCCTATTACTGACATCTGCAAAGCTGCAACATGGTCCACATCACACACATTCACCAAGCACTATTGTGTAGATGTGTTAGCCAGACAACAAGCTAATGTGGGCCAAGCAGTACTTAAAACGCTGTTTCAGACAACTCCATCAGTTACAGGATAGCCACCGCTTAGGGGAGACTGCTGTATAGTCTATGCATAAGCATGTGATCTACAGCTCACATGCCTTGAACGGAAAATGCTACTTACCCAGTATGCATCTGTTCTTGGCATGTAGAGCTGTAGAATCTCAGGCGCCCACCCACCTCCCCGGGTACCTGTAGCTGCTGTAGTTCTCTTGTTACTATTCATACATACACATGGACATCTCTATTCTTTACTACTACTCCATTCTCTCACCCTCTGCGGGAAAACAATCTGAAGATGGAGTCGATGACCATGCGCACTATCACCGAAAGGAGGAGTCACCTACCTCGTGACTAGGAAGGCTTCTTCGAAGAAAAACAAAGTGCAAACATCCGGGCCCAACACTAGATTGCGATCTATGCATAAGCATGAGATTCTACAGCTCTACATGCCAAGAACAGATGCATACTGGGTAAGTAGCATTTTCCTTTTATGTTTTACGTATCCTCTAACATCTCCCACCCTTAGAAGAAAAAAAATAAGATTGGTTACTTCTGTTTGCTAAGGGATCACACAAAACTAAATGTGAGCCGTGTAAACCTTTTCACTTAAGCATCAAAGGAATAGGTGCTGGGTGTATTCCACCAAAATAACTCATTAGGACTATAGGAAAGTAGGATCTGCTTTCATGGTTACCCCTACTTTTTGCTGGTGTCAGTATGTCTTTGACTAGTCTGACTGAGATCCTGCTAATCAGGACCCCAGTGACTGTGCTTCCTCCCTAAATATGACATGGTAAGTACTTTTGTACCTCCTCAGTTGCCTACTGGTGTACCCCTATAAGTCCCTAGTATTCGGTTATGATGTACCCAGGGCATAGGTACACCAGGGGTCTCCCATGGGCTGCAGCATGTATTATGCCACTCATGGGAGACCGCTCAAACTGTGAGTACAGGCCTGTGATTGCAGCCTGTGCTAGCACCACTTACCACAGATATAAGTTTTCTTATATCTGAGGTCACTACACTTAAAAACCTATAAGTCACCCCTAAGGCAGGCCTGTCAATCCTGGAGGCAGGGTGCTGGGTTTTTGTGTGTGTGGGTGCCCCTGCATGAGCAGGACACCCCTACAAACCCCGGAGTCTATTCTCCAGTATTTAAGGGCGGTCAGCCATTTTGATACATATAATGGCCATCTGTCATTACGCAATGGCTAAGTATATAGTGGCTGTGCTGAACCTGGTCATGTTTGGTATCAAACATGTTGAAATCATACCCCAACACCATTACCGGTGTTGGAGGTATGCTTCCATGTACTGGGGGCTCCTCCGGGTTGCCCCAAGTACTCCCGGTAACAGACTTCCAGGGTCTGCCAGCAAGCTAGTGCTGCTGCCGGCCCCAGACACTATTCTGCCCTCCTGCTGCTGAGCTGAGCACAAGCAGGGAAAGGTAGAACTATAGGTTTCCAGTCACAGGGAGGTGTGACCACCTCCCAGATAGGACTTAGTGTATTGGTCTGGGGTGGGGGTGCTTGCCAGCGCCGCCAGACTGTTTTGAAGGGCACATTTGGTGCCCTCCTTGCATACTCCAGTTGGAACTAGTACTGGGAGCCCTTGGCTCCCGCTTTGGCGTGAAACTGGACAAAGAACATGGGAGTATCCTCTACTCTGTCCAGTCCCTCCTCTGGGAGGGATCCCGGAGTCGTCCTAGCCCCTTTCTTAGGGTACAAAAGGGCTTACCTGTGGGTCCTCAGATTCGTCGTGGGACAAGACTCGAGCCTGAAACCACATCGCTCTTCAACCGTCTGGACACTTGGACTTCGCTGGACATCGCCTGGAACTGAGACTGCATCACGGAAGAGTCCTGCTTCTCCTGGTCTTGCTGTTCTGCAAGTCTTCTTTGTCGTCTGTGCTTCTTCCAGGATCTTCAACAGACTTGTGGGCATCAAGGACACCCGAGGTAATCTCCCTTGGAGTAAAGGAGTCACTCCCCTGCATCTGCAGGCACCGCAATGAAGCTGACTTGTCGTGTACTTGCTATAAACCTATATAGGATCTGCACGTTTAGACAACATATACTGTAGGATTGGAGTCAGACTGATTCTAGAAACCCTTACCGAATGTGTTGGCTTGTATACCAGCTAGCTCACAGTGCCACTAGAAACCCCTCTTACCATGGAGAGAATAGTTCTGGGCGACTATCGAAAATGACAACCCTGTCCCATCAGGGATCGTGTAAACAGTGTACTACTTTTCGCTCAGTCACTCGTGCTCACTTTGTCTCAGAGAGATCCACAGAATAAACGGTGGGGACGTTCTTCAATAAGCATTTATTGAACCAGCGTCACTCTAATGTAAAATAGGTGTGCTGTAACAACCATTAGACAGTATCAGATATAAATGATTGTAAGCACTAACAGAGTAAAAGGATGGTAGATTTCTACCATCGTGCTAAAACAATGAATACAGGCAAGTATATAGAATACATGACAATAGTTAATACGCACTCCTATGATGTGTCTCAAACTGGATGTACCCGAATGTACCTAGCATGTATGTGGGTGTAAAGCCAAGAATCCCTCTAGGATAAAGTCAACCCCATTACCTGAAGTGAGAGACTGTGGGACCCCGTCTTGGTCTCGAGATGGACACCCCGCAAGGGATGTCAGACCGCTGTGAGCTGGAGTTTCTGCGTGCAGGAGCCTCAGCGTCTTGCGTCAGTGTGTCGGCACGTAAGTCCTTTTCTCCTCTGCCTATCTCAGCAAGAGATGATGTATATATACCCAAAGTGGTACCCCCTGGGGATATACTTTGCTGTGTCATGTCGGACTGGGATGACGAAAGGAATGACCCTTATACATAGTTATTATGCAAGAGAAGGTAGGCCTGCTGTGATTCCAAGAATCCTCATGCATAATGAATGAGGCGTAAGCTTTTCGGAGAAAACCCCATGTCATCTTTGGACATTACTGTAACTAGGTAAAAGGTCAGTACTAAGAACCATTATGTATTGTAATGGTAGGGAGAATATAGGTGAAAGGTTAGGTGACTACCTGAGCCTATATTAGGGTACCTATACGGAACATAACACCCACTACTCATCTGACTGGACGACATACTAAAAATTCTACGTACTGCTAAACGTGGTACGCAACTATTTATAAGTCCATTAAAAATAGTACTTAAAAATGTAAAATTTCTAAATAAAATGCTAAAAAACAAAAATAGTGTATGCGATAGAAGCATGTACTAAATAAGTTTGTATATATAGTCCGAACAATGAGAGACTGAACGCCATGCAGATGTTTAGAAAAAGTGTTTTGTTTTAAAATTCCAAATGTAGTTGTTTTTGAAAAAAGGCTAAATTTTCCCAGCACACAAAGAGCCAAATGTTTGTGTCCTGGCTGGGAGACGCAACGTCACTGTTGCCTGCAATCGCAGACGACGATCCCTGCAACACCTCGCAGATCAGGTCAATCGAGCACAGATGTTCCTCCGTATTCACCACAGCCGCTGCTGGGGATGTACTAGTGTCATCCGAGGCCTGAGTATTTGTTGAGGAGCCGGTATCCTTCCCGACAGGGGCTGAAGCATCCCGTGGTGGCTCTAAGAATGCAGACATCAACATTGGAATACGCTGAGGACACTGCAGAACATGGGCCGTTATCGGGTCCAGTAAAGCATCAACATCCGGTGGCGCAATTGTTGGAAGTGTCAGACAGAGGTCCAACATGTATTCTTGTCCGCAGAACAGGCATCAGAGGACAAGCAGAATACAGTCGATCCAGACTGGTCTAAATGACAAGAACCAAGACTCGCTCAGTTCTCGAAGACGAGGTGTGCCCAGATGGATTACCATGCGATCACGGTTTCGGCGCTCCAAGAGTGTGCGTTCCATCTCCTTGTTGACTGGAACGTCCATTCCGTAGCAGAAAAAGGACAATCAGGGTACCTGCTATTAGAAACAGGATCAGCGGAAACCCTCCAAAAATGCTTCAGAATATGGAGTGTATAAAGTTGGGAACAACTCTGAGGATTGTCTGAAAGGTGCTTAACAGTCCAGAGCCTATGGTCTTAAATAGGTGGACGATATCCGTCGTATCAGACATGTTAAATATACGTTGTACCGTTTCTGTGAAATGGAAAGGGCAGTTTGTTTGTATCAGTGCCTGTATCTCTGCCGAGGACCTTGCAACCTGGTGATCATAAGTTTCTCGGGCGGAGGTTAAGGGCACGCTTTGCTGTAAAAGCATGGCTTTCATTTGGCTCAGAGTAGCAAACCGTATAAAGGAAACCTTCAATGAAGGCCATAACAGCGCCTCCCTGATTGTGTGGGTCGGTGGAAACAATACTTGCATACAGCAAGTAACCCTGGAGCTTACAGTGACAAGATATGCGATGCTCGGGAGCATCCCACAACAACCTTGATCATTCAGCATCAAGTAACTCCCATTTGAAAGTAACTCGAATACCAGATTAATCATAGCAGCGGGGGAACCTTTCAAGTGGCAGGATAAGTTAGCAACTGAACCATTACAGGCCCCATGAAGCATGATATCCTGGCATATGAGAGATCCACTTAAGGAATTCTCGCAGTTGGTACCGCTAAGGAACACTTCCATGTCCCCATTCCTACATCAAAATCTGTACGGCAATTCCCAAGATTCCTTGATGAATTCCCTACCCATCGCTTCATATCTGCCTGCCTGTCGATGTTCTAGGCTATATTGAAACTGGAAAGTAGTGACCGGTAGTGTGATATGGCCATGAATTAACCATTCTGTGGATGGTGACTCTGCGACAGTAAAAGGTAACTTGTCAAGTTTTTCAATACGCAGCATTGTATATTTTGCTCCTCTTTGTGCCATCATGATCTGTTTTTCAAGTAGATTGTATGCTGAAAATAGAGACGTACTGTTGATAAATGGCCAAGGCACATAACCAGCGCGCAGTGATTGCAGCGTCCAGCTTAATAACATAATAGAACGTAGTTGAGATTGTCTGTGTTGTAGTATGGACAAGTCCTGTTCCAGTATATCAATAGCAGAAGATGCAATGTTGCCCAGTGAATAAATCCTGATGTTCATGTAGTCATACCATTTTCAACTACAGATAACGCCTTTTCTAGGTTAATTCTATCTATCTCACAGAGTCTCTCTGCGGCTTCTTGTTGAGAGATTTTCCATATTTCATTATAGACAGCGTAATAGAAACGTTTCTGACGTGGCCTTCGGGGACCTAGTAAAAAATCCCTTAGATCCATCTTATCTGAGAGTAAGGATAAGTGCTGTTTCACCTGGAACAGTGTCGAGGTTTTCAGCCAATCGAGGCACAACTTCCCAACACTGTAGGATGCCACTTCCCCCGGATGTTCTCTTTGTAGATATCGTGGGTCTGGCCTATGAATACTAAACCCTTCGGTTGTACCCCTGAATCTTGATTGACATCTATTTGTGTCTGTGGGCCAAACTAACTATCCCTTCCAATTGGGGTCTGAAGTATTGTACTGCATGATGGCATCTATTGTATCCTCTCCACGTGATGTAAAATTGATGTGTGAAGGTGTGGGAAACCGTGGTGTGTTCAAATCCTTGTTCTTGGCTAGTCCAAGACAGGAAGTCTGTTGCACAGTTTCATTCAGAAATATCATTTGTTGCGGAATGAGGCGCGCTCTAAATAGTGCTTCTGTTCCCTGAACTTGCCATTCTTCAGAACCCCAGACTGATTTTGTGTCCTTCCATAAGCCGAAACCCTGTTCAGACAGTTGGGCAATAAAGGGTGCAGAATAAATCTGTTTGGTGTTAGTCAGCATATTTTTCTGTGCAGTTAAAGGTGCAACCTTATAGTAATATGAGGTCGGGTCTGAAGTGTTAAACCCTGAAAAATATGAACATTTCTGTGCAAACGTTTTCGAACTACCTTTTGGTGGTGTTGGACAATATTCCCATTGGTGGTATGTGAAAACATTACGAGGGATACTGGATTTGTGTAAAAAGTGATGACCTTAATGATGGTAACAGTACATACTATCAAAGTCAGATGTGTCTTCTAACATTTCCTTGTTTGAAAATGCAGCAGATTTTTCTAAATCCGACAACATATTATTTACAGTTTCAAAATCCCAATCATCAGAAAATGTACTGGAGATAATGATATCATTTAGAGAAATTTTAAATAAATGTGGTATTTTCAAAAGTTCAGTGGGGCCAAATACATCATAATCAACTTTGCCCCAAACTATACCATCAGGAATTGGAACAGCTGTAATGTTCACAGAAAACAAGTCTCTTTGTTCGCGATGAGATGATGTATGAGGCTTCAGGACCAAGTTCACATTTGATACTGCAGAGCGTTCTGGGAGATATTTTCCATTTATGAGTAAGCAAAACACGGTTACTAGGCCAATCCAGAACAGAAAAAACAATATTCCAGATATTATCCAGAGCTGGAGCCAAGGTGAAACTAAGTAAGTCATTTTCAGGAAATTGTAGAAATCACAAATTTGTTGCTTACGGGAAACTGGAGCTGGCGTTGTCTCAGGTTCACTGGGATCAAGAAAGAAGGTATCAAAATCGATGAAGTAGCCAGATGCAGTTCGACCAATCTTTGGTAACTCGGCAGGTTGTGTTGAACTTGTTAGTGTCTCTTGTTGAGGCATATTGCTGTAGACATCGGTGTTAGGCCGAATTGATATTTGTCTTTCATTTGTAGTTTGAAGTTCTGTTTCCAGAGGAACGAGTTCCATCTCATTGTTGGAGATTCCTTCACATCGAATTGGTGACTCTTTGAATGTTATGAATCTTTCTGTCTGAACTTCCTGTATGGTAACGAGAGGAGAGCGTCGGCTACCTAGGAGCCCACGAGGCCTACTATTCAGTATCGGCCACATAGTGTGGTTTGATCAGATCAATGGAGACAAATCTCTTTTCTATTTTGCCGGCAAAAGGCGGAAGAAGTACTGTTCTTATTCGTTCGACAGCCAGGACAGGTACAGGCTTTCTGTAGGATGGCCCAAATTCTTTCTTGTCCTTGATCTTTTCTTTGACCAGATCACCGACTTTTGGGACCCAGACAGGTCTTGCCGTGACTCATTTGACTTCCCCAGTGGCGGTCCGTTTTACTTGCACGTTGCTTAGTAGTGCTCTGGATTCATTCAGATCCTGTAAAACAGCCAAACGTTTATTGATGTCAAATGGTTTTTCATCCGCCACTGTGCCTTCACAATCGAGATCAGGTACCCACATTCTCGTCCCAAATAGGACTTCATAAGGAGTGACACCCCCTAGAGAACTTCTTCAGATGTTATTGAGGGCACGCTGTACCCCATATAGGTGATTGACCCAACTACCACCCAAGCCTAATACTCTTGCTGTTAAAGACTGCTTTAAGTCCCGGTTTTTCCTCTCCACAACCGAATTTCCCTCAGGATGGTACGGAGAGGAGTACTGCAATGCTACACCAAAACCTTCCATGGCTTCCTTGTAAGCCCTAGAGCTAAACACAGGGCCACAGTCAGAATGTAATGTGCTAACCTCGTATGTCCATATGAAGACTCGCAAATCTTCTTTAACAGTTCGAGCGTCAGCCGAGCGCTGAGGCCATACCCATAGGAATATTGAGCATGAATCCACCGCCACCAAGATATACTTGTAAGCCCCATCCGAATGTAGGGGGCCACAGTGGTCCAGATAGACACACGCTAGTGGTCTGTCTGATATTAGTAAAGGTGTCTGCCCTGGACATGCTACGGTGGAACCCTTCATCTTCTGACAGATGCCGCATTTTAAGACAAAATTCTTTGTCTGTTTTGTTAAACCAGGCCACCAATAGCGTTGTTTCAGTAAAGAAACTGTTGCGGTAATCCCTGTGTGTGCAGAACCTAGACCCTCGTGTGCAGCTAGTATTAAACCTAATCTGCGGTCCATGTTTGGTATTACTCTAGCCCCCACTCCTGGAATCTGAGCATACGGAATGTTGTTTGCATCTAACTTGTAGGAGTATTTGAGTGGGAAACCATTCGGTAACGCTTTGCAGTTTTTGCGTGAAGCAATAACAGCTACCATTATCTGTCCTTCTATTCTCGTTTTTGAACGAGTGATTGCAGCTATGGCAGCAGTTCCTACTGCCCCCTTTGCGGCTTCATCAGCCAATGAATTCCCTTCTCCGTGAATGCCATGTTGATGACTCGGCGTGTGTATCACGTGAGCTCTTGGTAGTTCGTTTTTCAACTCAGCTACCTGTTCCCATAGCAATTTGTGCTTAATTGTGCCACCTTTTGAGTCCTTAAACCCATTTTGACCCCAGTAGTGAAGATATTCGTTGTATGACTGGACACAGTAAAAAGAATCGCACACTATAAGTGTGGGGAATTCTAGGTCCGTATTTATTAGTGCCAGTAATAGGGCTTTTAGTTCTGCCAGCTGAGCCGTACAATCTCCTAGAGACTGTGTCTTCGTATCGCAGGGATGGAACTTGCCATCCCTCATACGACCTTTTACAATCGCACAAGCGGCGCTGTATTGTTGTTTACTTCCTATGGCCAGCTGAGCAGATCCGTCAGTGTAAATAATGTTCATACTGATCTAGAGGCATTATTTCATTTGGTAGAGGGTATTCTTGTTCATATTGCAGAAATGCTTGTCTCTTTAGCCTTGGGTCCTATCTGTATTCTACATTTGTTGCAGTGAGAAATTTAGCCCATTGTATCCATCTTGGATGTAAGGCTTTAGCATTGGGAACGCTTGCCTTTGTAGCAGCCTCTAAGGCTGTTACCGGAGTTACGACAATTATTTGTTTCCCCAGAGCCAGTGCTCTTTCTCTTACTGCAGCGGTCTGAACTGCTGTCAGTATTTTCTCTGTAGAAGCAAAGCGCGGTCTGAACTGCTGTCAGTATTTTCTCTGTAGAAGCAAAGCGCATTTCAGCGTTTGTGTACAAATGTGATTTGTAAGCTATGGGTACTGTTTCGCCACCCAGATTGACCCGCTATAACGCGGATTACCAGATTGCGTATGTTTACGCGTGTCTGCAAGTGTTATGAAGCTATCAAGTCAGCTTGCAAGGAAGGAAGGATATCTGTGTATCCTGTGTCCAATGCCTAACTGAGAAATCAGGTCTTATTAAGTCGTTGAAAGGTTTTACTCTTTCTGCGTAATCTAAAATGTATGTTCTGCCAAAATTTTAAAATCCCAATATGGATTGTAAGTTTTTCAAAGATTTAGGAGGTTTGAGCAGCGCACACGTTTCTAAAAAAATTAGCTGCCTGGCTTTTTCCTTCACTCGATAACTCGTATCCCAAAAATAGGACATTGAGGTGGGCTATTTTTGATTTTTTAAAGTTGAATTTGTAGCCCTCAGAGGCGAACCCCAAAATGATGGTGCTCACGCTGGTCAAGTGATCCTGTAAATCATCATCCGTCAGATAAATATCATCTACATAGGACAATGCCTCCTCCTCCAAATTCTGAAGTAACTCTGTTACCCTTGCGGAAAACAACCCGGGGCTATTCTTATACCCTTGGGGAGTCTACAAAATTGACGCTGGGAACCTAGCGCGGAAAATGCTGTTAGATACCTGCTTTCAGGCGCTATATTTTGGCAGAAGAATCCATTTGAGATATCTAGTGTTGTTTTGTATTTTTTCCGCACAATGTTATTCATTAATGCGGTACTGTGTGCATTCTGTACTTTAAATGTTTTTGTGCATGTGTTCAAATGTCTGTAGTCTAAAACTAGACGATATGAATTATCGGGTTTCATTACGGGAAACAAAGGATTATTCATTGGGGAGGTGCAATTTTCTATTACACCCTGGTATTCAAGTTGATCTAAGATCTCCCTGACCAGTTTTTTTCGCTTCTGGTTTTATTGGGTATTGTCTCTGTGGAGTTGGACTAGTTTTTACTGGGATTACATGGTGTGGTGACTCAGCATCCGACCCAACATGGTTGCGATAAAGTGCTGGAGCAAGGGCTACCGCCCACTCCCGCATGTATGTATATTTGAAATAAATTGGAACGTGGTCCATAACAATTTCAGGCGGCCAATTTTTTTCAGCTAAAAGGATGTCATAGCCATAAGTCAAGTTCTCCCAAAAGAGACCTGTAACTTTTCTGGGTTTGTCCCCCTCCATTTGGAGTGTTATTTCATGTAACCTATGTGGGACGCTTACCCTCGTATCAGGTGTTTCCACCGTGATGTGCTCATTCAACTCAGCTGTCGCCTGAAATTCCATCAGGTTCTGGCGAGCTATTGTTACTTCTGCTGCGCTGTCTAGCATCGTAAGAGCCCGTTGAGTAGTTGAGTCGTCAGAATTCTGGGCATGTCTAACTTTGAGACCTGCTACTTTCTTCTTTTTAAATTGATGTTTAAATTGTGGCTTGTCTTATTTTTTGGAAGAGTAGCTTGAAGCGCGTGGCATGTCTCTGGACTTTGTACGATCTTCTTGTCTGTGTTCTGACCGTCCATCTCTCTCGGAGTTTCTTGGTGAACCCTGAAAGGAACGAGAGGAATGCGTATCAGTATCCTGATACCTGTCACGTTTTTTAATGTTATCTCTATTCCTAAGGTTGTACCTCCTTTCGGAGGGCTCCTGTTGAGGAGACCCACTCCTAGATAGAGATCTATTTTCTCAAATGTTTTGATTTTTATTGTTATCCCACTTCGCAGATCAGGTCAATTGAGCACAGATGTTCCTCCGTATTCACCACAGCCGCTGCTGGGGATGTACTAGTGTCATCCGAGGCCTGAGTATTTGTTGAGGAGCCGATATCAATGGATGCGTTAATGTCACCATCAAAATCTTTATTCGGTTTACAAAAGTAAACCATAAAAGAGAGTAGCAAAAAGCATAAAATTTCATTCAAGCAATACACTTTTATGTAAATGCACTGCACCAGATAAAAAGTTGGCCAGATAAAAACAAATCTTCGCATCAGATAATAACATAAAATAGAACAAAGCCCGACTAACTTGTGTAAAATGGGTTCCAGCAAACAATTGTAGAAAGAACAAAACATTATGAAGTGCAAAGTGTCTTGGGGTGAAACGCAATCACATCTACATGGGATAAAAACAGACTCAAAAGCACTACCACGAAGGATGGTTAACAAATGATGACTAAGATTCAATCTGAAACAGGTCAATAAAAGTCGGTGTTGGTTTGACATATCCAGAGTTAAGGCTCTATAAAAACAGTAGTTTGCAACAGTATATATGTTCTTACAGAAGTTTTATACAGAGCCACACTCTCTCTCTCTCTTTTGTTTTTAAAGCCTTAAAGGCTTTTTTGGTTCACAGAATATCACATTTTGCGATTAAGTCTTGGTTGCTATAAATTTCAGGCCGATCACGTTTAATAAAACAGGTTTCAATGTGATGTAACCATGGAATAGAGGCCATTCGATCCAAACCAAGGCAATCTTTTAGAACCAAGCGATTAAATCTTTTCTCAGGGTGAAGCCATACAGTTATCTGGAGGAGAAGAGGCCGTAACTGTAAAGTATCCTCCAAAAACCCTAAACCAAGTTCCTCATGAGTAACAAAAACGGAAGTACTCTGGGGAAGGCATAAATGTCTTCTTAGAAATGTATTCTCAATTACTGAGAGAGAAGTATCCACGTAGCCACATATTTCACTCCCATTGGCAGCTACTGGGCCACACTTAGCACTGTAAATATCAAACAGTATCTTAATTGATTTGTGCCCCAGCCTATTTGCAAAATCAAAGACGGAAGCAATACTTGTAGTTAAAGTAATGCCTCTAGCAGAAACCAAAGAGGACAATGACAAAGAAGAATCAAATTGAAGTTCTTGTCTTGGTAGTCACAGGGCCTATAACCATGACATTGGATTTGGAAAAATTGGTCCTTAATTCAAGAGTGTCCATAAAACTAACAAAACAATTAAGCAGACGATCCAGTCCCAAAGCAGTTCTAGAAATAAGGACTGCATCGTCTGCATAAAGCAGCACCGGTATGGAACGATTGCCAACCCTCGGCATGTCTGTACCACCCTCGATTAATGCCTCCTCTAGGTTATTAATATTGAGAGTGAAAAGAAACCGAGCCAATATGCAGCCTTGTCGAATGTCCCGCTTCAGATTAAAGTGATCAATGCATTGCCCTGCAACCCAAAACAAACAGCAGCAGACACATTAAAATGAAGATCACGAAAAGAGAGACTCAATTTAATTTCACCCCAAGACACACCATAATGTCCCATAATTTGTCTCTTTTAACATTATCGAAACCAATCAATCAATCAATCACGGCATTTATAGAGCGCGCTACTCACCCGGGAGGGTCTCAAGGCGCTGGGGGAGGGGGTAAGTTACTGCTCGAACAGCCAGGTCTTGAGCTGCTTCCTGAAGGCGAGATGGTCCTGGGTTCGCCGAAGGTGAGTGGGGAGGGAGTTCCAGGTCTTGGCCGCCAGGTAGGAGAAGGATCTTCCTCCGGCGGTGGTTCTGCGGATGCGTGGTACGGTGGCGAGGGCGTGGCTGGTTGATCGTAGCTGGCGTGTGGGCGTGTAGAAGGACATGCGGTCGTTGAGGTACTTTGGGCCCAGGTCGTGGAGGGCCTTGTGTGCGTGGGTGAGGAGTCTGAACGTGATTCTCTTGCTGACGGGGAGCCAGTGCAGGTCTTTCAGGTGTACGGTGATGTGGCTGTGTCGGGGGATGTCCAGGATGAGTCGTGCGGAGGCGTTCTGGATGCGCTGGAGTCTCTTTTGAAGTTTGGCTGTGGTTCCGGCGTAGAGGGTGTTCCCATAGTCCAGTCGGCTGGTGACGAGTGCCTGGGTGACGGTCTTCCTGGTTTCAGTGGGGATCCATCTGAAGATCTTGCGGAGCATGCGCAGGGTGTTGAAGCATGAAGATGAGACGGCGTTGACTTGTCTGGTCATCGACAGGGAGGAGTCCAGGATGAAGCCCAGGTTGCGTGCGTGGTCCGTTGGCTTGGGTGCGGTGCCCAGGGCCGGGGGCCACCAGGAGTCGTCCCAGGCGGAGGGTGATGAGCCCAGGATGAGGACTTCCGTCTTGTCTGAGTTCAGTTTAAGGCGGCTGTTCCTCATCCAGTCGGCGACGTCTCTCATCCCGTCGTGTAGGTTGGCTCTGGCGGTGGTGGGGTCGTTGGTGAGGGAGAGGATCAGCTGGGTGTCGTCGGCGTAGGAGATGATGTTGAGGTTGTGTCGGCGTGCGATGGCTGCGAGGGGGCTCATGTAGACGTTGAAGAGGGTCGGGCTGAGTGAGGATCCTTGTGGAACGCCGCAGATGACTTCGGTGGCTTCGGATCTGAACGGGGAGAGGCGGACTCTCTGGGTTCTTCCGGCGAGGAACGAGATGATCCATTCCAGTGCTTTCTCTCGGATTCCGATGTTGCTGAGGCGCTTCACTAGGGTGCGGTGGCAGACGGTGTCGAACGCCGCGGAGAGGTCCTCTGGTGGTGCTCTGGTCCATAAAGGCCAGATGTAAAGCCCCTTGTTTAGCCTCAGTGTATTTATGAATGATCAGATAGAAGTAGAGACGTTGGTCCACAGTCCCTAAGCCTGGTAGAAACCCATACTGTATGTCCGATAGAATGGAAACTTCAGAAGCCCAATTCACTAGTCTGTTCAAGACTACTCGGCCAAAGATACAAGTTAAATTTCCATACTCAGTGGTGGTCAATAGTTGGAGATCATCATTGAGGCTATTTATTTTCTAGCTTGATTTTTAATAGTCCCTTCTTAAGGCGCTTGTGGGGGTTCTGTAATTGTCTTTCTACTAAAAAGAATAATAGGGGAAGGGGAAAAATAAGTAAAATTTTAATCAGTAGGGAAACTGAAAAGAAAGAGGAAGCCGCAATTGGAACATCACAACACTCAGTTGTATTAGAGGGGGTCTCTTATAACATGAATCTGACCTGGTTATCTTGATTTCCTCCGCTGAGGGGTAGGCCTAGTATCACTGGTATCCCACCTTTAGTTCATGGGGGTTTAAACACGAAGGTGGAAGTGACTAATGCGTTCTATAATTAAGTGTGGGGGGAGCGCCATGGAGTAAGTTTTAGAGTTAAGTTGTGTGCACCTCTAAGAAAGGTTAGCCACTCCTGCCATATCTTGTATGAAATGCCTTTGTAATTCTTCCAGTGACATAAAATAACTTTGCATGCCAGAGTCAGCATTAAGTCTAACAGGTCACGATCATTGTCATTTTGTAGTAAGGGGTCTAGGGGTCCTAGAAGAATGTAGGAGAATTCTCTATTTGGGTTGATGTGAAAGGTGTCTCTTATACAATCAAGGATTTTGTCCCAGAATGTTTGGAGCAGGGGGCAGTGTAATAGCGTGTGTGCGAGGTCGCCCATTTGTTTATTACAGTTCCAGCAGAGGGGGGACTCTATAAGGTTGAGCTTGTGCAGTCTATTTGGTGTCCAATATGTTCTATTAATGATCATAAACTTTGTCTGGGAGAGTGTAGGTGAGATTTTGTTTCTGGAAGGTGCCTTGTAGATTTGCTCCCAATCAAGTTTGATCCTGCTAGCGTTACCTTATTTTTCCCATTTCCTCTCATTTTCTTTGTGGGATTTACAAGGTTCTGGTAGTAATGATTTGTAAATCTTAGATACCATATGCCCCAGTTTATTGTACTGAGCTAATTTGGTGGGAAGCGAGGGGCGTGCCAGTTTTATGGATAATTTGGCAACCTGAACTTAGAGCCTCAAGAATTTATATAGTTCTATTGATTTAAAATCTTTTTCCATCCTTAGTGTGGAGAAGGGTTTTGGGTAAGTGTTGTCGTACAGATCCTTTATAAAATTAATGCCTTTTTGAGACCAGTCCTGCCAATATAGTGTCTGACCTTCTATCCGTATTTTGGGATTGTGCCATAGTGTTGTCATGTTAGAGGTTTTAAATTTGATGGTCGAGTGTTTCTCTAATTCGAAGAGAGCCTGCTTTGTTTTTTGTATGATGTATTTTGAGTGGGGGAGAGAGGAGGGAGTCATTGTCATGAGTGCGGGTAGTGGGATGTCCTTATTTAGATTCCTTTCCACTTCTTTCCATAGAGGTCGATAAACAGGATTGTCGATGAACCAAGCCGCTTCTTGTTTGCATAGGAACGCGGTTTGATAAGCTTTAAAGTTTGGGAGGCCCACTCCTCCTTTGTCTTTAGCTTGTTTAAGTTTAATTAAAGAGATTCTTGACTTCCTACCTTGCCAGAGAAAGTTATTGAGTGACTTGTCTATCTTCCGGAGGAAGGTTTCTGAAGTCTCATCGGGAGCATGCTGACTAGGTAATTAATAAGAGGGGTAATCATCATTTAAATTGTTTCTATTCTGCCCCACCAGGTTAGAAATTTAGGAGACCATCTGTCCAGTAGATCAGTGATCTTTTTTTAATAAGATTTTCTCATTTTCTTCTAGTGTGGTGATAAGGTTGTTAGTAAATTCCAGACCCAAGTATTTAATTATGCCTGATTGCCAGGTCAAGCGTGACTCCCCTATTATTTTCTTACTACCGTGGTTATCTGAAAGAGACACGTTAGTGATAGATTCCTTTCCTTAGAATATGCCCAGGCGTCAGACTGGATCCGGAAAGTTTTTTCGTCAGCAGTACCCCTGCGCGTCGGTAGGTGGCGTCGTGCGGCTCCGCGTTCGTCGCTGGCGTCGTAAGCGGCGAGATGACGTCACGGAGACTACTTAGGCGCCACCCATGCGCGCTGACGTCAGTTCTTTCTTTTTCGGCGCCAGTAAGCGCAGATCCGGTTAGAGCACGTACCTTAGTCACTTTTTGACTCTCTTTTTGAGACTTTTTGCCTCCTGTGGTTCCTCTGGTGCACGTAGGGATGCCTGGTTTTAAGTCTTGTGGGGCCTGCCGTCGTAATATGTCGGTGGCGGACCCCCAAGGCGTCTGTCTCTACTGCCTGGAGAGCCACCACGACTCCCGGTCCTGCAGGGACTGTCTGGCCATGGCCCCGAAGGCCTTGAGGGAGCGTTGCCGGAAGCTGCTTGAGGTCCGGCACTCGTCCCAGCGCCGTTCTCAATCTAGGGGCCGCTCCAGAGAACGCTCGCGGGGCCACCATCATCACTCCTCGGGCTCCAAGTCTTCACCCTCGGATTCGGGTAAGAGACGCCACAAAAAGAAGTCGAAGAAGCGTTGTCGCTCTCCGACGTCCCCCCGTCGGTCCCCGGAAGCGGACGAGGGGGACAGGGGTTCTGCCCCTGAGGCTCCTTTGGAGCCCGGGAGTCCCGCAGCCTACCCGCCTTACCCGGGTCCGTTGGCGACTCCCGCACTGGTGCAAGATTTTCTTGCTACCATGGACCGCCTGTTTAGGCCTCGGGCTCCCGCCGGCGCGCCCTTGGGCCCGGGGTCCCGTGTCTGGATCCTTTCGGGCCGTTGGCGCTGCCGGCGGCTCCGGCGCCGCAGGATCCTGCGCTGCTGGCTCCGGCCACCGCGCCAAAAGGTTCCACGCTGCTGGCTCCGGCCCCAGCGCCACCCTCGGCTCCGCTTCCGGCGCCGCTGTGGATGCCATTTGTCCCGCCCCTGCCCAGGTTCCAGGACAATTTTGTCCCTACCTGGGACCCGCATTGGGACACGGCGCCGGTTCGGCCCCGTCCGGCGCCGTTCCCGGCGCCGTTTGTTCCTTCACCGGTCCCTGCCCTGCCGCCGCGGTCTGTTCCGCATGCGGCGGGGGTGGAGGACGACTGGGAGGGGTCCGAGGACCCTCTTGCTCGTCAGTGTGACTCCGAGCACGACTGGGCGGACGAGTTAGAGGAGGCTGGCGGCCTTGATGTCTCCTCTGACCCGGGGTTTGCCTCTCCTCCGCCTACCATGGAGGAGGGCGCTTCTTACACGATGGTGCTCCGTCGGGTGGCTGAGGTCCTCAACCTTGATCTCCCTACGGTGGCCGAAGACTAATCTCCTCACTGAGGTGCTCCAAACGGCGTCCACTTCGTCGGAGCCCCTGCTGCCATTTAATGACGCCCTCACTGACGTCTTACTGGACACTTGGTCGCGGCCAGCCACAGGGGCCCCTGTGGATAAGAACGTCGCCAGGCGGCATCGCCCGGCGCCGGGTGACGCTGCCTTTCTGACCACTCATCCTATGCCCGAGAGCCTGGTCATCCAAGCTTCGACGTCCCAGAGTGCCTTTCCCACGGCTCTGCCGGAGAAGGACTCTAAGAAGCTGGAGCAGTTCGGCAAGCGGTTGTTCTCTTCGGCCAGCTTGGGGCTGCGGTCGGTGAACACCGCATGCCTATTGGGCCGCTATTCCCACGCGGTGTGGGATACAGTTGCACAGGTGTTGCCTCAGTGTCCTGAGGAGACCCAAGCTGTGCTGTCCCAAGCTGTTGCCGAGGGTAAAGATGCGGCTAAGTTCGCCATTCGGTGTGGTTTGGACACCGCTGACTCACTAGGTAGAGCAATTTCTACGACTGTGGCGCTTCGTCGCCACGCCTGGTTGAGGTCTACCGGGTTCTCGCCAGATGTCCAGAGCTCACTCATGGACATGCCCTTTGATGGCACTCGCCTGTTTGGTGACAAAGCTGACAGTGCGCTGGAGCGCTTTAAGGACTCGCGGGCCACGGCAAGTCCTTAGGTCTTTCCACGAAAAGCCCAACCACTCCTGGTTTTCGTTCCTTTCGTGGCCACGGAAGGGGCGCTCCGGCACGTTCCTTCAGCAAGCCTGTACAGAGCCAGCCTCCGCGCGGACGCGGTTTCCCCAGGGGCGGGTCTGGGAATCAGCGTGGAGGTCAGTCCACCTCCGCCCCCGCTGCTTCCACCTCCAAACCTTCCTAATCCGAGCTTTGTGGGGCACCCCACGCCAGTGGGTGGCAGGGTCCGCCATCATCTCCCCCACTGGCACGCTATCACATCGGACGAGTGGGTGTTGCAGATCATCCGCAAGGGTTACTCTCTTCCCTTTCAGTCTGCCCCTCCAGCCATGCCACCTCGGTACCACCGCATGTCGGGGGACCAATTGGCGCTTCTCCAGCAGGAAGTCACGGCCCTCTTGGCCAAGAGGGCCATCGAGTGTGTTCCTGGGCCAGAAGTAAGGAGTGGTTGTTATTCCCACTACTTTCTGGTCCCCAAGAAGGACAAGGGGGGCTTGCGCCCCATCTTGGACCTCCGGAACGTCAATCGCTTCCTCCGGAAGGAGAAGTTCAAGATGTTGACTCTGGCTCAGGTCTTGGCTGCCCTCGACCCCGGAGACTGGATGGTGGCGCTGGACTTGCAGGACGCATATTTTCACATCCCCGTCCTGCCGGCGTTACCTGCGGTTCACGGTCGGCCAGGAGCATTTTCAGTTTGCGGTGCTCCCCTTCGGCCTTACCAGTGCCCCTCGGGTGTTCACAAAAGTGATGGCGGTGGTCGCAGCTCATCTGCGCAGGTCAGGGGTGTCAGTCTTCCCCTCCCTCGACGACTGGTTGTTGAAGGCGGGCTTGCCCCAGGCAGTCGTCACCCACCTTCAGACTACGGCCGACCTCCTGCAGTTGCTGGGGTTCTCCATCAACGTGCCGAAGTCGCACCTGAGTCCTTCTCAGAAGCTCCCCTTCATCGGAGCGGTTCTGGATTTGACGCAGTTCCGGGTTTATCCTCCCGAGCAGCGAGTCCGGGATATTCAGGCTATGATTCCCATCTTTCAGCCTCTATCCCGAGTTTCAGTCAGGATGACCCTCCAGCTCCTGGGCCTGATGGCCTCCTGCATTCTGCTAGTGCAACATGCCAGGTGGCATATGCGGGATCTGCAGTGGGACCTGAAGTTCCAGTGGGCACAGCATCAGGGCAACCTGTCCGATCTTGTCCAGATCTCGGAAGGCACTGCACGACAATTGCAGTGGTGGCTCACGAATCGCGATTGGGTCAATGGCAGATCCCTCTCCCTTCCCCAACCGGAGCACACAGTGGTGACGGATGCGTCCCTCCTGGGATGGGGCGGCCATTTGGGAGAGGCGGAGATCAGGGGCCTCTGGTCTCCGGCGGAGTCCTGGCTCCATATCAATCTTTTGGAGCTTCGGGCGATCCGACTTGCACTGAAGGCATTCCTTCCCTCTGTCCGGGGAAGCGTAGTGCAGGTGTTCACGGACAACACCACCGCCATGTGGTATTGCAACAAAGAGGGCGGGGTGGGGTCGTGGACCCTATGTCAGGAGGCTCTGCGCCTCTGGACATGGCTGGAACATCAAGGCATTACCTTGGTGGTTCAACACCTGGCAGGTTCTCTGAACGCCAGGGCGGACGAACTCAGCCGCCAGTGTTTGATGGATCACGAATGGCGTCTGAACTCGGACGTGGCGCAAGGTCTCTTTCTGCAGTGGGGAGAGCATTGGTTAGATCTATTTGCCACCGAAGAGAACGCGCAATGTCATCAGTTCTGCGCGTTGGAATTTCCAAGGCGGCACTCGCTCGGCGACGCTTTTCGTCGCGAGTGGAGCTGCGGTCTGTTGTACGCCTTTCCGCCTATACCACTTCTGCCCAGAGTGCTGAAGAAGATTCGGCGAGACCGGGCCCAAGTCATTCTTGTGGCTCCAGATTGGGCACGAAGATACTGGTATCCCGAGCTACTCAACATGGCGATCGATCCCCCGATCCGACTGCCTCTTCGGGAGGATCTTCTGTCGCAGCAACAGGGGACGGTCCTCCACCCGAACCTGTCCAGCCTCCACCTCCATGCGTGGAGATTGAGCGGCGACTGCTGATTCCATTTGACTTGCCTCCTGAAGTCTGTGATGTCATTCTGGTCACCAGGCGTCCCTCCACTAAATCGGTATACGCCTGCCGGTGGAACAAATTTGTGGCATGGTGCACAGCTAAGTCTGTGGATCCCCTTTCTGCCCCTCTTTCTGAGGTCTTTCTGTTCCTACTATCCTTGGCCCAGCAGGGCTCTGCTCTGGGCACTGTCAAAGGTTATCTTTCGGCCATCTCCGCCTTTCTCAGGCTTCCAGATCAGCCTTCTCTCTTCAAGTCCCCAGTTGTTAATCGTTTCCTGAAAGGCATTACACACACGTTAACTCCCGTGCCTTTCATAATGCCTCAATGGGACTTAAATCTTGTCTTGACCTATCTGATGTGCGCTCCCTTCGAGCCCCCTCATAGCTGTCCTTTACGTCTTCTTACTCTAAAGACGGCTTTCCTGGTGGCTATCACCTCTGCCAGGAGAGTGAGTGAGCTCCAGGCTCTTTCTTCTAAACCTCCTTTCCTTTCTGTTCATCCGGACAAGGTGGTTTTACTGACCCGTCATTCTTTCTTGCCAAAGGTTGTCATGCCCTTCCACATCGGGCAGACCATCACTTTGCCCACTTTCTTTCCGCCTCCGCATCCTTCAAAAGAGGAAGAGAGGCTCCATCGTCTGGACCCAAAACGTGCGCTCTCGTTCTATCTAAAGCGCACACAACAGTTCTGGGTGGATGACCAGCTCTTTGTTGGCTACGTGGGCGCCAAAAAAGGTCGGGCCGTGCACAAACGCACCATCTCTCGGTGTGTTGTTTTGTGCATCAAAGCGTGTTACTCCTTGGCTAAAAAGGAGCCTCCTGTGGGACTGCGTGCGCATTCTACCAGGGCAACAGCAGCCACTACTGCCTTGGGACGCGGCGTTCCCTTGCAGGATATTTGTCAGGCAGCCACGTGGGCCTCGCTGCACACATTTACCAAGCATTACTGCCTTGACAGTCCAGTCCGGAGAGACGGCTTCTTTGGCCGTTCTGTTCTCCGTGACTTTCTGGTGTAATCTTTTCGCAGACCCACCACCGGGGTTGGTATTGCTGGGGTATCTATTCTAAGGAAAGGAATCTATCACTATCTGAAAGAGACACGTTAGTGACAGATTCCTTACCTTAGAATATCCCCAGGCGTCAGGCTGGATCCGGAAAGTTTTTGCGTAGCAGTACCCTTGCGCGTCGGTAGGCGGCGTCGTGCGGCTCCGCGTCCGTCGTCGGCGTCGTGATCGCCGGGATGACGTCGCGGGCAGTACTTAGGCGCCGCCCCTGCGCGCTGACGTCAGTTCTTCTTTTTCCGCGCCAGTAAGCGCAGATCCGGGAAGAGCAGTGCCCTAGTCACTTTTTGACTATCTTTTTTGGTGAATTTTTTCACTGTTTCTTCAACGAGTCTTCACAACTCCTAAGGTGTCGTAGGGATGCCCGGCTTTAAGCCCTGCGAGGAATGTGGTCGCATGATGTCGATCACGGACCCGCACCTCGAGTGTCTCTTTTGTCTCGGCCGAGACCACGACACGAAGTCGTGTCCTGACTGCCGGAAACTTCATCCTAAGGCTTTGCGAGAGCGGTCTCGAAAGCTCCTCGAAGTCCGGCATTCGGCTCCGCGCCGCACCAAGCCCCGGTCCCGGGAGAGGTCGAGGGGCCGGACGCGGAGTCCCCGCCGTTCGTCGGATTCAAAGTCTTCGCGCTCCTCCGGTAAGTCGAAGCACAAGAAGTCTAAGCGGCGTCATCGCTCTAAGACTTCGCCTCGCCGGTCTCGCGACTCGGCTGAGGTCCCTGTCGGCATTGTCCCCGCCCCGCGGCCCCGGACGTGCCTGTCGAGTTACCCCCGCAGTACCCGCCCTACCCGGGCTCGGGGGCGACTCCGGCCGATATACAGGAATTCCTGTCGGCCATGGCCCGCCTCTTCGGGCCTCAAGGTCCCTCCGGTGCGCCTTCGGGCCCCGCGGGCCCTGATGGGGTTGCTCCGGCGTCGCCGTCGACTCCGGTCCCGGCGTCGCCTGTCCCACCAGCCTTCGTCCCGGCCTCGGCTCCGGCCCCGGCCTCGACCCCGGCTCCGGTGGTGCCGCAACCCCCATCGACGCCGGTTGACCTAACCACGCCTCCGCCGACGCCGATGTCCCCGGTGCCGTTTCCGACGCCGTCCGGGGCTCTGGGCGGCGTCGTTCCCGGTTCTCTCCGGGTCCGGACATGGAGCCGGACCGGCGTCGCCCGACGCCGTTTCCGGCGCCGATGAGACCTTGGGTCCCTGATGTCCCTCCTCCTCCATATTTTCAACCTGAGGAGGACCAGGAGAGCTGGGAGGGGTCTGAGGACCCTCTCACACAACAGTGCGAGTTTGACCCGGACTGGGTTGAGGAACTTGGGGATGCCAGTGGTCTGGATACCTCCCTGACTCTGGCATGCTGTCTCCTCCCGTGGCAACGGAGGAGGGGGCTAATTTTGCAACGGTGTTGCGTAGAGCTGCTGGAGCCTTAAATCTCCAGTTGCCTACAGTGGTCGTCAGGTCTAACATCCTGACTGAAGTGCTTCAGCCGGCGGCCTCCTCTGCGGAGACTGTGCTGCCGTTCAACGAGGCACTGACTGACGTTCTTTGGGTGCCTGGTCCAAACCCACCACAGGGGCTCCTGTGGATAGGAACGTGGCCCGACGCCATCGCCCTGCTCCGGGCGACCCCCTGTTTCTCTCCCAACACCCCACCCCTGAGAGCTTGGTTGTCCAAGCCTCTGCCTCCCAAACCGCCTTCCCTACCGCCCCTCCGGATAGGGAATCCAAGCGCCTGGATCACTTTGGGAAGAAGGCTTTCTCTTCCTCCAGTGCTGGCTTGCGGTCTGTTAATACTGCTTGCCTCTTGGGCCGATACACCCACTCCCTGTGGGATTCGGTGGCAACTGTTTTGCCGCAGTGTTCTGAGGAGGTCCAGACACTGCTTACCCGCGCCATTGCGGAAGGGCGTGATGCGGCTAAATATACCATCCGCTGTGGCCTTGATACCGCCGACTCGCTGGGCAGATCGCTTGCAACGACGGTGGCGCTGCGTCGCCACGCCTGGCTGAGAACCACTGGTTTTTCAGGGGATGTCCAGAATACACTCATGGACATGCCCTTTGATGGAGTCGGTCTTTTTGGTTCGAAGGCAGACCATGCGCTGGAGCGTTTCAAGGACTCACGGGCTACTGCTAAGTCCCTGGGCCTTGCTGTTGTGCGCCCTCCGCTCACGTCTGCTTTTTGCCCCTTTCGTGGCCACGGAAGGGGCGCCCAGTCACGTCCACAGCCCGGCCAACGGCCCGCGCAGCAAGCGCCTTCGCGTGGCCGAGGACGTGGATACCGCCGTGGCGGTTCGGGCAACCAGCGTGCGGGTCAGGCCACCACCTCCAACCCGTCCGCGGCCTCCAAGCCCTCCTAGTCCCTCCTTTCAGGTGCACAGTACGCCGGTCGGGGGCAGGGTCCGCCATCACCTTCACCGCTGGCGTTCCATCACCTCGGACAGGTGGGTCTTGGACATTGTCCGAAGGGGCTACTCCCTCCCCTTCGAGACCACCCCCAGCCATGCCACCTCAATTCCACCGCATGTCAGGGGATCACTTGGTGCTTCTACAGAAGGAAGTCACGGCCCTCTTGGCCAAGAGGGCCATCGAGCATGTTCCGACCCCAGAAGTAGGGCGTGGTTGCTACTCCCACTACTTTCTGGTGCCCAAAAAGGACAAGGAGGACATGCGTCCTATCTTGGACCTCCGGAACGTCAATCGCTTCCTCCGGAAGGAGAAGTTCAAGATGCTCACCCTAGCTCAGGTCTTGACTGCCCTCGACCCCGGAGACTGGTTGGTAGCGTTGGACTTGCAGGACGCCTATTTCCACATCCCCGTCCTGCCGGCCCACCGGCGTTACCTTCGGTTCACGGTAGGCCTCCAGCATTTTCAGTTCACCGTGCTCCCCTTTGGCCTTACCAGTGCCCCTCGGGTGTTCACGAAAGTGATGGCGGTGGTCGCAGCTCATCTGCGCCGGGCAGGGGTTTCAGTCTTCCCCTACCTCGACGACTGGCTGCTGAAGGCGGGCTCGTCCCAGGCAGTCGTCTCCCACCTCCAGACTACGGCCGAACTCCTGCACTCGCTGGGGTTCTCCATCAATGTGCCAAAGTCGCATCTGATTCCTTCTCCACAGCTCCTTTTCATCGGAGCAGTTCTGGACACGACGCAGTTTCGGGCCTATCCTCCCGAACGGCGAGTCCGGGATATTCAGGCTATGATTCCGATCTTTCAGCCTTTATCCTGGGTTTCGGTAACGATGATCCTGAGGCTGCTGGGCCTCATGGCCTCCTGCATCCTGCTGGTCAATCATGCCAGATGGCATATGCGGGCTCTGCAGTGGGACCTGAAGTTCCAGTGGGCGCAGCACCAGGGCAACCTGTCCGATCACGTCCAGATCTCGGAGGGGACTGCAAGACAGTTGCAGTGGTGGCTCTCGAACCGGCAATGGGTCATGGGCAGATCCCTCTCCCTTCCCCAGCCAGAGCACACAGTTGTGGCGGACGCGTCCCTTCTGGGATGGGGCGGTCACATGGGAGAGGCGGAGATCAGAGGCCTCTGGTCTCCGGCGGAGTCCCGGCTCCATATCAACCTTCTGGAGCTCCGGGCGATCCGGCTTGCACTCAAGGCATTCCTTCCCTCTGTCAAAGGGACGGTAGTGCAGGTGTTCACCGACAACACCACCGCCATGTGGTACTGCAACAAACAGGGCGGGGTGGGGTCGTGGACCCTTTGTCAGGAGGCTCTGCGCCTCTGGACATGGCTGGAACATCAGGGCATGTTCCTGATGGTTCAACACCTGGCAGGTTCCCTGAACGCCAGGGCGGACGAACTCAGCCGCAGGTGCATGATGGATCACGAATGGCGTCTTCACTCGGAAGTGGCGCAAGGACTCTTTCTACAGTGGGGAGAGCCTTGGTTAGATCTATTCGCCACCGAAGAGAACGCGCAATGTCATCAGTTTTGCGCGTTGGAATTTCCAAGGCGGCACTAGCTCGGCGACGCTTTTCGTCACTGGTGGAGTTGCGGTCTATTGTACGCCTTTCCGCCTATACCACTTCTACCCAGAGTGTTGAAGAAGATTCGGCACGACCGGGCCCAAGTCATTCTTGTGGCTCCGGACTGGGCTCGAAGAGTTTGGTATCCCGAGCTACTCAGTATGAGCGTAGATCCCCCGATCCGTCTGCCTCTTCGGGAGGATCTTCTGTCGCAGCAGCAGGGGACGGTCCTCCACCCGAACCTGTCCAGTCTACACCTGCTTGCGTGGAGATTGAGCGGCGGCAGTTGATTCCTTTCGACTTGCCTCCCGAAGTTTGTGATGTGATTCTGGCAGCCAGGCGTCCCTCCACTAAGGTGGTATACGCCTGCAGGTGGAACAAATTTGTGGCATGGTGCACAGCAAAGGCTGTGAACCCCCTTTCTGCCCCTCTTTCTGAGGTCCTTCTGTTCCTTCTTTCTCTGGCCCAACAGGGTTCTGCCCTGGGTACCATCAAGGGTTATCTCTGTGCTATCTCGGCCTTCCTCAGGCTCCCTGATCAGCCCTCCCTTTTCAAGTCCCCTGTTGTTAACAGGTTCTTAAAAGGCATTACACACCTCTTTCCTCCTGTTCCATTTGTGATGCCTCAGTGGGATTTGAACTTGGTTCTTACCTTTTTAATGTGCGCTCCCTTTGAGCCTCTGCATAACTGTCCTCTTCGTCTTCTGACTCTAAAGACAGCCTTTCTGGTGGCCATCACCTCCGCTCGGCGGGTGAGTGAGCTCCAGGCTTTATCTTGCAAACCTCCCTTTCTGTCTGTTCATCCAGACAAGGTTGTTCTTCGGACGCGTCCGTCCTTCTTGCCAAAGGTGGTTACTGCCTTTCACATTGGGCAGACCATCACTTTGCCTACCTTCTTTCCGCCTCCGCATCCTTCCAGAGAGGAAGAGAGGCTCCACCGTCTGGACCCAAAACGTGCGCTCTCCTTCTATATCGACCGCACAAAACACTTCCGGGTGGATGACCAGCTCTTTGTTGGCTACGTGGGCGCCAAAAAGGTCGGGCGGTGCACAAACGAACCATCTCCCGCTGGGTTACCTTGTGCATCAAGACCTGCTATTCTTTGGCTAAGAAGGAGCCTCCTGTTGGGCTGCGTGCCCATTCCACCAGGGCAACGGCTGCTACCACGGCCTTGGGCCGCGGTGTTCCGCTGCCCGTTATTTGTCAGGCAGCTACGTGGGCCTCGCTGCACACGTTTACAAAGCATTACTGCCTTGACAGTCAGGTCCGGAGGGACGGCTTCTTTGGCCGTTCTGTCCTCCAGGACTTCCTTGTCTGATCTTTGTTCGCAGACCCACCACCGGGGTTGGTATTGCTGGGGTATCTATTCTAAGGTAAGGAATCTGTCACTAACGTGTCTCTTTCAGATGCACAAGTTACTAACTTGTGTAACGATATATCTGTAAGAGACAGTAGTTAGTGACAGATTCCTTACCGCCCCACCCATCCTCCCCGTTCTGCGAACTGATTTCTAGGGTTAAGGACATCCCTTTCAGGGCCCTAGTATTTTTCAGACACCTATGTCAGCTTCTTGCATGGCTCTGCGTTCCTGGCGTGGAAAGTCGTGTACAGAACTGACGTCAGCGCGCAGGGCGGCGCCTAAGTACTGCCCGCGACGTCATCCCGGCGATCACGACGCCGACGACGGACGCGGAGCCGCACGACGCCGCCTACCGACGCGCAAGGGTACTGCTACGCAAAAACTTTCCGGATCCAGCCTGACGCCTGGGGATATTCTAAGGTAAGGAATCTGTCACTAACTACTGTCTCTTACAGATATATCGTTACACAAGTTAGTAACTTGTGCAACGTGTCTCTTTCAGATGCACTAGTTACTACTTGTGTAACGATATATCTGTAAGAGACATTAGTTAGTGATAGATTCCTTACCGCCCCACCCATCCTCCCCGTTCTGCGAACTGATTCTAGGGTTAAGGTCATCCCTTTCAGGGCCCTAGTATTTTTCAGACACCTATGTCAGTTTCTTGCATGGCTCTGCGTTCCTGGCGCGGAAAGTCGTGTACAGATCTGACGTCAGCACGCATGGGTGGCGCCTAAGTAGTCTCCGTGACGTCATCTCGGTGCTTACGACGCCAGCGATGAACGCGGAGCCGCACGACGCCACCTACCGACGCACAGGGGTACTGCTGACGAAAAAACTTTCCGGATCCAGTCTGACGCCTGGGGATATTCTAAGGTAAGGAATCTATCACTAACTAATGTCTCTTACAGATATATCGTTACACAAGTAGTAACTTGTGCGTTAAGCAGCTTAACTTCCGTTTTGTCTTTGTTCAATGAGTACCCTGAGACCTCTGAAACTCCTGTATCGAATTCATAAGTGCTGGAATCGCCACCTCCGCATTCTCTGAGATAACTAGGACGTCATCCGCATAAGCAGCTACTTTATTCACCGTGTCCCCAAATGTTAGGCCCGCGATGTCATTGTTTTCTCTTAAGTGTTGTAAAAACTGCTCTATTACAAGTAGGAAAAGTGAGGGTGAGAGAGGGCATCCCTGTCTCGTTCCTTGTTTGAGTGAAAAGCTCAATGAGATCGCATATCCCGCCCTCACCTTCGCAGAAGGCTCCTTGTACTGTGCCATGATCATATTTATTAGAGGGCTGCCCAGATTAAATGTTTCTAGCGTCTTGCGTAGGAAAACCCACTCTACTTTAGCACACGCTTTTTCAGCGTCGAGTTAATGGCCAATGTTGGGGTGTTGGATAGTTTCGCTTTTTCAATTGCATGGCAGGAGGCCCTTATGTTGTCGCTTGATAATCTGTGTTTGAGGAATCCTACTTGGGATGGATGGATAAGCTTAGAAATATGCTTTTCTATCCGTTTAGCTAGTATCGCTTATAGCTTACAATCGATATTAATTAAAGAAATGGGTCTATAGCTTTTGGTGAGAAGGAGGTCTTTGCCTTCTTTGGGAGTTACCGTTATTACGGCTTCAGCTGGGGTGCCCGACACCTGACCAGTGGAGGCAAACTCATCGTAAAGATTTAGTAGCCGTTGTCTTAATGTGACTGCGAAGGTTTTGAAATAGGTGGCATTAAAGCCATCCGGACCTGGGGCCTTCCCAGAATTGATTTTCTTAATAGCACTGTCGATTTCTTGTAGAGTGATTGGCCCATTAATCGAACTCATTTCTTGTTCTGTCAGACTTTTAAGTGATATGCCATTGAGGTATTTTTGATTATTTATATGTTGGGATTTGTTTCATAAAGTTTTTGATAGAAATTTTTGAATGTGTCTGCAATTTTGTGTGGGTTGGTTTGTATGGAACCGCTTTCATCTTTAATGGCATTAATGGCCTCTTTTTGAATTTGGAATTTGAGGTATGAGGCCAACGATTTCCCTGCTTTATTGGGCTCGCATAGACGCAGGCTTTTTTGTTTATTTACCCAAACTCCTGCTTTAGTACTGACAGTTTTGTTATACTCCTATTTCTTGTTTAGCATTTTATTCAAGGTCAGAGGGTCATTGTCTTGTATATGTAGCTTCTCCAAATTAGCTATATCCTTCTCTAAGTTTGGTAATTTAGCATTAGCTTCTTTTTTCATTTTTGACTTGATTTTGATTATTACCCCTCTGACGGTGGATTTCAGTGCCTCCCATCTGGTTAAGTGTGAAGTATCATTTTCTTTGTTTTCTATTAGGTAATTTTTAATTGCCTCCTCGATTACTTTTTTTAGTTTGTGGAGAGGTAAGGACGTCATTATTAAACCTCCAAATGGGTTCTTTAAGCGGAGGTGTTGAGTCCGTAATGGTCAAAGTGACACAGGAGTGGACAGAGATCATTCTTGGCTCTATAGTGGTTTGATCTAATCTACTGGTCGCGTTGCCTGAGATCAGAAAATAGTCAATACGCGAGTATGAGTTGTGTGGGAAGGAATAGAAAGTGTAGTCTCTTTCTGTTGGTTTTGTAGTCTCCATTCATCTGCAATGTTGTATTTGCTTCATATGACTTTTAAAGCCTTATGTGACATGTTTGGTCTAAATTGGCATGTGGACTTTCTGTCCAGGTTAGGGTCCAAAGTTAGGTTAAAATCCCCTGCAATAATTAGCGTCTCAAAGTCTGGGATGGAGTTGGTTTGTTTTGTCAGATCTTCCCAGAACTCCGGCTCATCATTTGTGGGTGCATATATGTTTGCTATGTAAAGTGTTGAGTTCTGTTTTTTTAGTTTTGAAATCACCCATCTGGCTTGTGTGTCGGTAGAGGATGAGTCTATCACTATCCTAGCTTTCTTAGTTATCAGCATGAGTAACCCGTTTTTCTTACCAATTGCTGGCGAGAATGCTATATCTGTATATTGATTGTTATGGAAAGATTCCACTAGCTTAGTATCTAATTTGATTTCTTGTAAAAGAATAATGTCTGCCTTTTGTTTATTGATATAGTCCAGGATTTGTTTTCTTTATATTGGGTGGTTTAGGCCCTTTACCTTAAGTGATATTATTTTAATATTTTCTTGTAAGTAAGGTCTCAATGGTCTGTAGAGTTTCATCTTGTGGTATACATTCTGTTGAGACGTCAAAAGGCACATCCATGACATATCACGGATGTGCCTTTTGATGTCTCAACAGATTACCTGGTCTCATTCGATGTGGAGTCCCTATACACCTGTATACCACAAGACGAAACTCTACAGATCATTGAGACCTTACTTACAAGAAAAGAACTGGACACCATCACTCTAGTTGAATTCATTATGGACTGCGCATGGATAGCAATGAAAGAAAACTTCTTTCGCTTTGAAGATACTCTCTATCTTCAGGTGTCAGGGACATCGATGGGCAGCATCTTCGCGCCCAGTCTAGCTAACCTGTACATGCTCACTTTCGAAGAAGGACAGGTTCTCTCTCAAAACAACCTCTTCAGAGCCCACATCCTCATGTGGAAACGGTATGTTGATGACATTTTGGTCATCTGGCGAGGAGAGCTAGATGCCATCATCGATTTCCATCAGTGGCTGAACACCCAGAACGGATTCTTGAAGTTCACCTTGGAATACAGTAAAACCAGCCTACCTTTTTTGGACATTTTGATCTACCCAGCAGGAGAAGGCCTAGCAACAGAGCTCTACAAGAAACAAATGGCTCGGAATGCATTGTTACCGTACAATAGCTACCATCCGAAGTCTCTACGAGATAATCTCCTCTTTGGTCAGTTCCTACGCATCAGGAGGAATTGCTCGTCTGTAGATAAATATGAGGAACACGCAGACACTCTGAGATGTCAATTAAAGGAAAGAGATTACACATCTCGCCTGGTACGACAGTCAGCGAAGAGGGCTCGAAACAACAACAGAGAGGCACTCATCGAGATCACACCACCTAAGGAACCTATATCTCGACTAACGTGTTAACACATTCTGCACTTTCTCCAATCAAATCAAGAAATTGATCTGCAAAAATTGGAAAATCTTGAATACAGGCGAGACAACCATTGAAGCACCTCTATTTGCATTCAAAAGGAGCACAAACTTGAGGGATAGATTTGTGCACACGAGGCCCCGTGGTAAAAAGAATATGGGTCAGGACACCTTATGGGTACTATTAGCTGTTGAGGGACATTTTCCATGTGGTTGCTGTGGGGTATGTTCCCAAACTAGCCACATGACATCCATTGACATTCGCACTGATAGACCATGGGAATTGCAAAGACATACGAATTGTAACAGTGACAAACTAATTTACCTGGTCACATGCCCATGTGGGTTACGTTATGTAGGGATGACCACCTGGAAAATGAAGACAAGGATTATGGAACACAAAAGCACGATACGCTGTAGAAAACAAGCGACTAAACTGACCAATCACTTTCTGGAGAAGAACCACACTGCGGATGACCTCAAGTGGATGGTCGTAGATCAGCCTTACATCCCGTCACACATTACTGACGTCTTCAGCTTCCTATTCTCAAGAGAACAAAGATGGGTGCATAGGCTACATTCTGACACTGACGGACTCATGATGACATTCCGTGGACCTTAATTACGAAGAAATGATTAGTTCTTTGGCGTCATTCATGGCTTTCACCACCCAGATTAATCCAGAAATTAAGAAGTTAGCTGTATAATGGGTGGTTTATCATAACACAATACTCTACCAGTTTTTACATGAGCAAATGCCATTTCATGACATAGTACGCATTTATGACTATCACAAAACCCAACATCCCACAGTGCGGTAGATAGTATGTATATATATATTCACTGAAAAAACCATAGGTTTTAGGGAAAGTTATAGTTAGTTGGACATTGCACTCGTACAAAACCCGTGAAATTCCCCCGTTATAGTTAGTTCAGCTAACTATAACTCGCGCCCCGCAATGCACTGCTGATGACGTCACATATTACATCACTCATGACATGGTCAGTGACATCACTGATGACATCACTGACATCATCCAGTGACTGTGTGTTTCTGTAAAGTTTAAATATGTTTAATATATATAGGGAAAGGCGTATTGAAGAATGAGTGGGTGTATAAGCGTCTGAATGGATGATTTAGTAGGTGCGTGACTGAGTCTATAAGTGAGTGATTAAATGTATCTTACTGGATGCATGGGTGAGTGAATAAACTGTGTGAATGTCTGTATCCGTCTGTCTGTTGTTGTGTAAGCAGCTGCATGGGTTTCTGACTAGCTAAATGAGTGTCTATATGGGTTATGGATTGGTTCTCTGAGTATCTATATGGGTGCCTCAGTGTTTGTGTGGGTGGGGTGTGTGTGACTCTGTGCATAGATGTGTGAGTGGGTGATTCATTGGGTGCATGGTTTCAACAGTGCGTCTGATGGACTGTATGGGTGGGTGAGTGTGTGTATGGGTGTGTTAGTGATTGAATGTATATCTCAGTGGTACATGTGTGAGTAACTACATATGTGAAAGGCAGTATATATGTGTGTTGGAGTATATAAATGGCTATAAGTGAGTGTGTGATTGTGAGAGTGGCTATATGGATGAGTGTGTGCTTGCATCAGTGATTGCATAGGAGCGTAAGAATGTGCTAGTATTTTTATGAATAAGTGAGCTGGTGTGTATAACTGTATAGGTGAGTAAATTGGAGTGTGATTAATTATTTGCATGACTGACTAGGTGTGTGAGTACCTCTATGGATGAGTTGCGTTGTGTGAGTGTTTATATAGGTGTATGAGTGCATATGATAGTCCTGTACTGAGTGACTGTAAGTATGAGTGACTGTACGGGTGAGTGAGTAGATGTGTGTGTGTAGAAATAAGAATCAGTGAGTGGGTATGTACTTATTGGTATTGGAGTGTGTATGGTTTTGAGAATGGCAGTCTGTAATTTAGAGTGGGTGTATCAAAAGTTATATTAGGGTGTGAGAAGATGCATTAAATTCTCACATGGATGATGTCATCAGTGATGTCATTTGAGATGTCATCAGTGATGTCATCAGTGATGTCACTGACCATGTCATGAGTGATGTAATATGTGACGTCATCAGCAGTGCATTGCGGGGGCGCGAGTTATAGTTAGCTGAACTAACTATAACGGGGGAATTTCACGGGTTTTGTACGAGTGCAATGTCCAACTAACTATAACTTTCCCTAAAACCTATGGTTTTTTCAGTGAATTTCAAAGGTTTTTTAAATGCTAATTCCTAACTATAACATGTCTGAAACCTATGGTTTTTTCAGTGAATTTCAAAGGTTTTGTAAATGACAATTTTTAAATGTATTAATTGTTATATTTATTTTTTTTGATACTGATTTACTACATTTTTTAAACTATTTATTTTTAGATATTTTATTTTTTAAATTACATTGTAATTACATTATACATTACATTACAAAATATACTTTCTCAGAATGAATTACTTTAGTTTAAATACTTTGCAAATAGGCAATAGACTTTTAAGTACAGTAGTTACAGTTGTTGCAATGGGCAACACAATTTCAAACACAATGCAACATTGAGCTCAATGTGAATTTCTAGCTAAATGCAATTAGTTACTTTATGGATTACTTTTCTAACCACAGGACTGGATCCTAGATTCAGTCCTGGGACATCTCCTGTAAACAGTTGAGTAAAAGCGTTTTGGTTACAGTAGTGATTTTTAAGGAATATTATTGTATTTTAAAAGTTGACACTTAGAAACTTTTTCACATAGAATCACCAATGTTATCCTATGGGAGGAAATTCACTTAGCAGGTAAGTAGTGTTATCGTTACTTTTTCTTACTCAGTGGTGGATCCTGGATCCAGCACTGGTGCATCTCCTGTAAACTGTTGAAAGAATGCGTTTAAGTCATACAGGCGATTATTAAGGAATATTTGTAGTTTGTGAAAATCAACACTTTGAAACTTTTCTGCTGAAAACCAGACAATGGATTCCTACGGAAGGAAATATAAGTTACTGGTAAGTACGGTTAAAATTACTTTTCAGGATCAGTACTGGGCTGAAAGATGCAGCACTGAGGTCTCTCCTGATAACAGGTGAGTAAATCGGAATTCGTATTTTGGCTGATTTTAGAGGAATGTTTGTATGTTTCAAAAATCGACACTTAGAAACTTTTTCAGCAAAAAGCAAGCAATGATATCCTATGGAAGGAAATTCAAGTTACTGGTAAGTACGGTTAAAATTACTTTTCAGGATCAGTACTGGGCTGAAAGATGCAGCACTGAGGTCTCTCCTGATAACAGGTGAGTAAATCGCAATTCGTATTTCGGCTGATTTTAGAGGAATATTATAAAGTTCCAAAACTCCACACTTAGAAGAATTTCCAAGTGAAACCAGTCAATGATATCCTATGGAAGGAAATTCAAGTTACTGGTAAGTACGGTTAAAATTACTTTTCAGGATCAGTCCTGGGCTGAAAGATGCAGCACTGAGGTCTCTCCTGATAACAGGTGAGTAAATCGGAATTCGTATTTCGGCTGATTTTAGAGTAATATTATAAAGTTCCAAAACTCCACACTTAGAAGAATTTCCAAGTGAAACCAGTCAATGATATCCTATGGAAGGAAATTCAAGTTACTGGTAAGTACGGTTAAAATTACTTTTCAGGATCAGTCCTGGGCTGAAAGATGCAGCACTGAGGTCTCTCCTGATAACAGGTGAGTAAATCGGAATTCGTATTTCGGCTGATTTTAGAGTAATATTATAAAGTTCCAAAACTCCACACTTAGAAGAATTTCCAAGTGAAACCAGTCAATGATATCCTATGGAAGGAAATTCAAGTTACTGGTAAGTACGGTTAAAATTACTTTTCAGGATCAGTCCTGGGCTGAAAGATGCAGCACTGAGGTCTCTCCTGATAACAGGTGAGTAAATCGGAATTCGCATTTCAGCTGATTTTAGAGTAATATTATAAAGTTCCAAAACTCCACACTTAGAAGAATTTCCAAGTGAAACCAGTCAATGATATCCTATGGAAGGAAATTCAAGTTACTGGTAAGTACGGTTAAAATTACTTTTCAGGATCAGTACTGGGCTGAAAGATGCAGCACTGAGGTCTCTCCTGATAACAGGTGAGTAAATCGGAATTCGTAGTTCGGCTGATTTTAGAGGAATATTTGCACAATGGTGAAGGGAGGGGGCGGGGCCTGAGGTGACATCTGTGCAAACGCGCCCCGTGGCGCGTTTTAAGTTGGGGGATTAAGTCCCCTTGAATCATGAGGGTCCCTGGGGTCCAACTAGCCCACCCTGTACCTCCAGTATGCGCCAGGGAGCTGCGTTGCAGAGAGGTGTTCAGAGGCCACGCCCCTTTTTGCACCTCTCTGCAACGCAGCTCTGTGGCGCTTTCTGGACGTACCTGGTGGGCTAGTTCGCCCCAGGGACCCTCAGGATTGAAGGGGATTTCATTCCCCATCTTAAAATGCGCCACGGGGCCTGTTTGCACACGTCACCTGAAGCCCCGCCCCTCCCTTCACCACTGTGCAAACGTGCCCCGTGGCGCGTTTTAAGTTGGGGGATTAAGTCCCCTTGAATACTGACGGTCCCTGGAGTCCAACTAGCCCACCATGTACCTCCAAAAGCGCCACAGAGCTGCGTTGCAGAGAGGTGTAAAAGGGGCGTGGCCTCTGTACACCTCTCTGCAACGCAGCCCCTGGCGCATACCGGAGGTTCCTGGTGGGCTAGTTGGCCCCAGGGACCCCCAGTATTCAAGGGGAATTACTTCCCTTCTTAAAACGCACCAGGGGCGCGTTTGCAGACTGCTGCAGGGAGGGGCGGGGCCTCGGCACGATGCCGGTCTTTTTTTTTGTATTTTTTTTTTTGTTGCTTTTTTCTGCCCAGGGGGTCCTTATGGGTCCCCTGAGCAGACCTAGGGGTCAGGGTGTTTCTACCCTGCCCCCTTTGTGCGTTTGCGCACTTGTTTCTTGTGCTTTTTTTTTTTTAATCGGTGGGATCCGCGCACCCTAAGCGCATCCCGCCGTTTAAAAAAAAAAAAAAATGCTTTTCTGCCCAGGGGGTCCTTGTGGGACCCCTGAGCAGACCTAGGGGTCAGGGTGTTTCTACCCTGCCCCCTTTTGCGCTTTGCGCACTTGTTTCTGTCCTCGGTTCTACCGAGGGACAAAAATGGCTGCCAACACTTCCTGATTTGGAGTGTTGACAGCCACTTGACAGCCAATTAGCATGCAGCTCGTGATCGGGACGGTGCGCGCAGGGTGCGCTCAGGATACGCGGACCCTACTCGCCCATAGATATATATGTGACTTTACTTTTGATTTTCTCAGGAACTACTGAACGGATTTACACCATTTAAGCAAAAGGCACGACACTGAACCAAGGGCTACCTCTTTGCCAAATTTGGTGTAATTCCGTTCAGCAGTTTGGGCTGTAGCTGCGACTAAAGGTTCCTATGGAAAAATGAATGGGGAAAACGCGTTTTGGGACCCCCTTTTTCTCGGCCCCCGCTTGACGAATCAACCCGAGACTTTCAGAGTAGGAGCGGAGCGCCCCAACAAGTTGGAAGCTTTCGCGAAGATTCGTCAACCGGCGCAAGAGTTATTTCAAATAGAATGTCGCGGATTTCCTATGGATAATAGGTCCTAACTATAACTATCTACTGGCGACCGCCAGTAGATAATATATATATATATATATATATATATATATATATATATATATATATATATATTCACTGAAAAAACCATAGGTTTTAGGGACAGTTATAGTTAGTTGGACATTTCACTCGTACAAAACCCGTGAAATTCCCCGTTATAGTTAGTTCAGCTAACTATAACTCGCGCCCGCAATGCACTGCTGATGACGTCACATATTACATCACTCATGACATGGTCAGTGACATCACTGATGACATCACTGATGACATCTCAAATGACATCACTGATGACATCACTGATGACATCATCCACGTGATAATCTGATGCACCTCCTCACACCCTAATATAACCTTTGATACACCCACTCTAAATTACAGACTGCCATTCGCAAAACCATAGACACTCCAACACCAATAACTACATACCCACTCACTGATTCTTAGGTCTACACACACATCCACTCACTCACCCGTACAGTCACTCATACTTACGGTCACTCAGTACAGGACTATCATTTGCACTCATACACCTACATAGACACTCACACACCGCCACTCATCCATAGAGGTACTCGCACACCTAGTCAGTCATGCAAATAATTAATCACACTCCCATTTACTCACCTATACAGTTATACACACCAGCTCACTTAGTCATACATATAGTAGCACATTCTTACGCTCCTATGCAATCACTGATGCAAGCACACACTCATCCATATAGCCACTCTCACAATCACACACTCTCATTTATAGCCATTTATATACTCCAACACACATATATACTGCCTTTCACATATGTAGTTACTCACACATGTACCACTGATATATACATTCAATCACTAACACACCCATACACACACTCACCCACCCATTCAGTCCATCACAGAGGCACTTTTGAAACCAAGAACTCAGTGAATCACCCACTCACACATCTATGCACAGAGTCAGACACACTCAGGCACCCATACAGATACTCAGAGAACCAATCCATAACTCATATAGACACTCATGTAGCTAGTCAGAAACCCATGCAGCTGCTTACACAACAACAGACAGACAGATACAGACATTCACACAGTTTAGTCACTAACCCATGCATTCAGTAAGATCCGTTTAATCACTCACTTATAGACTCAGTCACGCACCTACTAAATCATCCATTCAGACGCTTATACACCCACTCATTCTTCAATACGCCTTTCCCTATATATATTAAACATATTTAAACTTTACAGAAACACAGTCACTGCATGATTTCATCAGTGATGTCATTTGAGATGTCATCAGTGATGTCATCAGTGATGTCACTGACCATGTCATGAGTGATGTAATATGTGACGTCATCAGCAGTGCATTGCGGGGCGCGAGTTATAGTTAGCTGAACTAACTATAACGGGGAATTTCACGGGTTTTGTACGAGTGCAATGTCCAACTAACTATAACTTTCCCTAAAACCTATGGTTTTTTCAGTGAATTTCAAAGGTTTTTTAAATGCTAAACCTAACTATAACAGGCCTGAAACCTATGGTTTTTTCAGTGAATATATATATATATATATATATATATATATATATATATATATATATATATATATATATACTTTATCGTCTATTCTGCCAGAATTACCATCTATCACCTTTAGAAGGGCACCGTCGATGAGGGATAGATTGGTTAAAACAAGCCCTGAGGTACTAGCTCCCACCAATTGGCTATCTAGCAAGACCGGCTTCTACAAATGCAGCTCATGCCGTGCATGTAAGTTTGGTGTCAACACACAGGAATATACTGACGCATTTGGACAAACTCCAAATAAAATTAATGGGATGTTCACCTGCAGAACTGACTTTGCAGTATATGTCCTTGAATGTACTTGTCAGTTACAGTACGTAGGTAGTACGAAACTTCAGGTGTTTAATCGTATTTTACAACACCTACGTGCAATAGTAAATTCTGATCCCAGCTATCCTGTTGCACGTCATTTCAAGCTAGTCCATAACAACAACTTAAAAGACCTTAAATATTTTGTAATTGACGCAGTACCGAGGTCAATAAGAGGCGGCAACAGGGAAAAGAAATTACGTCAGCTTGAATCTCAGTATATTTTACAACTTGATACCAAAATGCCGAATGGCCTCAATACGGGAGAAGATTTACATAACTTTTTATAACTTGGTTATTTATTCAGAACTATATAGGGTTTTTTACATTAATGTTTGAACTTTTATCTCCAATTGATTTTTAGCCCCGGATTTTGCCTTGTTTTTAGCCCAGTCCTTGCCAAATTTTAATCGATTTTATCGGTTTTAATGAGGTTTTTACTGGGTTGGTTGCAGGGTTTTAATTGGGTGCTTTTAACCGGTTTCAAATGGACTAAATGAGAACCTATTTATCTCCCATCATTGTACTGTATTTACTACTTTGCACTAATTCTAGAAAGGTCTGGAGTTCGCGAATTTTGCACAGTTCTATCAATGCACTTTAGAGAAATATTTGCTTTTGCTATTTTGGAGTCTTCCCCTGGGCTACTTATGTGAACACATATTTGTGATAACTTGGATCAGTGAAATAAGATGTCCGTATTTGTTTACACTTTCTTCATGACAATAAGCATTAGCTGTTACATTGAACATGTGTCATGTATTAATTTAGGCTCAGGTCGGCCGTCCATATATTTTTACCCAATATGCAGCTATGTCAATTCAAATAGTTGTCATATTTTTTAAATGTTATATGCACCTTTTAAGAACAATGCACTTTTTCACGATTTTTTCACCACTAACTCCCACTCAAAAATAAGCCAAATTATCATGAATAGATCGATTTGCAAAGTTGTGTTTATTGTGACCTTTTTGCTTTCAGGTAATATTTGCCTTATTATACGGTTTGGCCACTTGGTCACTATTTCATGATACAACAACATTTAAGTAAGTTCGCAACATGTGATGAATTGTTCATTCCGATTATCGTAGAGCACTATGCTTTTACTTGATGCTTGTATTAGAACTATGTCACAACAGTGTATATAAGATATCACATCAACTCTTCTAATCATGTTAGTCTGTTGTCTAGCTTCAGCGTGATAGTGGGAGGTTTCAATCAATTAGTCTGTCACTATATAACATTGCTTAATGGTTCTGGCACATCATGTGATCAAGACTGGGGAAACCCGGTCGAAACGCGTCATGCTTTGGATTTTGCAATAAAGCACTACCTTATCATCAAGCACTTTGTGGTCCGTACCTGATTTCCAGCTAAAGTGGAGTCCAATCGGGATTGTGGTTGCATATATATATATATATATATATATATATTATCTACTGGCGGTCGCCAGTAGATAGTTATAGTTAGGACCTATTTTGCATAGGAAATCAGCAACATTCTATTTGAAATAACTCTTGCGTCGGTTGACGAATCTTCGCGAAATTTTCAAACTTTATGGCCCGCTCCGGTCCGCTCCTATCCTGAAAGTCTCGGGGTGATTCGTCAAGCGGGGGCCGAGAAAAAAGGGTGGTCCCAAAACGTGTTTTCCCCATAGGAAACTTTAGCCACGGCTACAGCCCGAACTGCTGAACGGAATTACACCAAATTTGGCAAAGAGGTAGTTCTTGGTTCAGAAAGAACCCTTTTGTTAAATGGTGTAAATCCGTTCAGTAGTTGCTGAGAAAATCAAAAGTAAAAACACATATATATCTATGGCCACGTAGGGTCCGCGCACCCTCCCGATCACCAGCTGTATGCTAATTGGCTGTCAACACTCCAAATCAGGAAGTGTTGGCAGCCATCTTGTTCCTCGGTAGAACCGAGGAACAAGAAAGCAGTAAAAAAAAGTGCGCAAAATGCAAAAAGGGGGCAGGGTAGAAACACCCTGACCCCCTAGGCCTGCTCAGGGCCCAAAAAAAAAATATATATATTTTTAAAAAATCGGCAAAAAACGCGCTGGGTGCGCGGATCCTGCCGATTTAAAAAAAAAAAAAAAAAAACGAAGCGCGGACTCCCGCGCTTTGGTCTTGGCCCCCGGGTGGGCCAAGTCCCGGGGGCATGCGTGGTTTTAAAATTTTATGTATGGGGGCCTTAGAGGCCCCCCAAGCCCCGGGGACCACCACCCCCCGGGGCTTTGAAATTATAATGCTGATGGGGGGGCTCATGGCCCCCCCGGGGACCACCACCCCCCGGGGCTTCTTTTTTTTAATAAAAAAATACCTGTGTGGGGGCTCCAGCCCCCACATGCCCCGAGGACCGCCACCTCCCGGGGCACTAATTAAAGAAATGTGGGGGTCCGTTTAGGACCCCAAGCCCCGGGACCACCACCTCCCGGGGCTTTGCAGAAGTGGGGAGGGGGCCGCGCGGCCCCCTCCTGGAGCCTGTGGTGGCCCTGGGGACCGCCACCCCCAGGGACGGCTCCTGCAGTGTCCCGGGGTGCCTACTCCCGGGACACTGCTGTTTGCAATGGCAGGACGGGAGCCTCGCGGCTCCCGTCCTGTCATTGCAAACTAGCTTAGCTTCATTGAAGCGAGAGCAGGAAACCTGCTCTCGCTTCAATGAAGCAAAGCAGAATTGCTTTTCCATAAGGGGAGCTGCATGTCAGCAGCTCCCCTTATGGAAAAGCAATGCCGGCTCCCGCAGGACGCGGGGAGCCGGCGGGACCGTGCGGGGATTGGGGACCCCCCCACGGTCCCCAACGAGTGGCCAGGCCCCGGGGGATGGGGTCCCCGGGGCCATTAGTGGCCCGGGAGGGCAGCCACGCGGCCCCCCTCCCCAAAATGTAATTAAAAAAAAATAAAAAAAATACAAAGGCCGGCCCCGGGGGATTGGGTCCCCGGGGCCGATTAAGGCCTCGGGAGGGGGGCCACGCGGCCCCCTTCCAAATAAAAAAAAAAAATAATAATAATTAGGGGGCAGGCCCTAGGGGATGGGGTCCCCAGGGCCAATAGATTAGAAAAAGAAGGGGGGCCACACAGCCCCCTTATTAAAAAATAAATAAAAAAGACCGGCATTGCGCCGGAGGCCACGCCCCTGCTGGCAGCACTCTGCAAACGCGCCCCTGGCGCGTTTGCAGAGGGGGACGAATTCCCCTTGAATACTGGGGGTCCCTGGGGGCCAACTAGCCCACCAGGAACCTTCCAGTATGCGCCAGGGTCTGCGTTGCAGAGAGGTGTACAGAGGCCACGCCCCTTTTACACCTCTCTGCAACGCAGCTCTGTGGCGCTTTTTGGACGTACATGGTGGGCTAGTTGGACTCCAGGGACCCTCAGGATTCAAGGGGACTTAATCCCCCGAATTAAAACGCGCCACGGGGCGCATTTGCATAGTGGTGAACGGAGGGGGCGGGGCTTCAGGTGACATGTGTGCAAACAGGCCCCGTGGTGCGTTTTAAGATGGGGAATAAAATCCCCTTCAATCCTGAGGGTCCCTGGGGGACAACTAGCCCACCAGGTACGTCCAGAAAGCGCCACAGAGCTGCGTTGCAGAGAGGTGTAAAAAGGGGCGTGGCCTCTGAACACCTCTCTACAACGCAGCTCCCTGGCGCATACTGGAGGTACAGGGTGGGCTAGTTGGACCCCAGGGACCCTCATGATTCAAGGGGACTTAATACCCCAACTTAAAACGCGCCACGGGGCGCGTTTGCACAGTGGTGAAGGGAGGGGGAGGGGCTTCAGGTGACATGTGTGCAAACAGGCCCCGTGGCGCGTTTTAAGATGGGGAATTAAATCCCCTTCAATCCTGCGGGTCCCTGGGGGCCAACTAGCCCACCAGGTACGTCCGGAAAGCGCCACAGAGCTGCGTTGCAGAGAGGTGCAAAAGGGGTGTGGCCTCTGAACACCTCTCTGCAACGCAGCTCTCTGGCGCATACTGGAGGTATCTGGTGGGCTAGTTGGCCCCTAGGGACCCTCTGGATTGAGGAGGAATTAATTCTCCAACTTAAAACGCGCCACAGGGCTGTTTGCAGACATGTCACCTCAGGCCCCACCCCCTTCCTTCACAATTGTGCAAATATTCCTCTAAAATCAGCCGAACTACGAATTCCGATTTACTCACCTGTTATCAGGAGAGTCCTCAGTGCTGCATCTTTGAGCCCAGTACTGATCCTGAAAAGTAATTTTAACCGTACTTACCAGTAACTTGAATTTCCTTCCATAGGCTAACATTGACTGGTTTCACTTGGAAATTCTTCTAAGTGTGGAGTTTTGGAACTTTATAATATTCCTCTAAAATCAGCCGAACTACGAATTCCGATTTACTGACCTGTTATCAGGAGAGAACCCAGTGCTGCATCTTTGAGCCCAGTACAGATCCTGAAAAGTAATTCTAACCGTACTTACCAGTAACTTGTATTTCCTTCCTTAGGAATCCATTGTCTGGTTTTCAGCAGAAAAGTTTCAAAGTGTCAATTTTCACAAACTACAAATAATCCTTAAAAATCGCCTGTATGACTTAAACGCATTCTTTCAACTGTTTACAGGAGATGCACCAGTGCTGGATCCAGGATCCACCACTGAGTAAGAAAAAGTAACGATAACACTATTTACCTGCTAAGTGAATTTCCTCCCATAGGATAACATTGGTGATTCTATGTGAAAAAGTTTGTCAACTTTTAAAATACAATAATATTCCTTAAAAATCACTACTGTAGCCAAAACGCTTTTACTCAACTGTTTACAGGACATGTCCCAGGACTGAATCTAGGATCCAGTCCTGTGGTTAGAAAAAGTAATCCATAACGTAACTAATTGCATTTAGCTAGAAATTCACATTGAGCTCAATGTTGCATTGTGTTTGAAATTGTGTTGCCCATTGCAACAACTGTAACTACTGTACTTAAAAGTCTATTGCCTATTTGCAAAGTATTTAAACTAAAGTAATTCATTCTGAGAAAGTATATTTTGTAATGTAATGTATAATGTAATTACAATGTAATTTAAAAAATAAAATATCTAAAAATAAATAGTTTAAAAAAATGTAGTAAATCAGTATCAAAAAAATAAATATAACAATTAACACATTTAAAAATTGTCATTTACAAAACCTTTGAAATTCACTGAAAAAAACCATAGGTTTCAGACATGTTATAGTTAGGAATCAGCATTTAAAAAATCTTTGAAATTCACTGAAAAAACCATAGGTTTCAGGCACGTTATAGTTAGAAATTAGCATTTAAAAAACCTTACAAATTCACTGAAAAACCATAGGTTTTAGGGACAGTTATAGTTAGTTGGACATTGCACTCGTACAAAACCCGTGAAATTCCCCCGTTATAGTTAGTTCAGCTAACTATAACTCGCGCCCACAATGCACTGCTGATGACATCACATATTACATCACTCATGACATGGTCAGTGACATCACTGATGACATCACTGATGACATCTCAAATGACATCACTGATGACATCACTGATGACATCATCCACATGATAATCTGATGCACCTCCTCACACCCTAATATAACCTTTGATACACTCACTCTAAATTACAGACTGCCATTCGCAAAACCATAGACACTCCAACACCAATAACTACATACCCACTCATTGATTCTTAGGTCTACTCACACATCCACTCACTCACCCGTACAGTCACTCATACTTACGGTCACTCAGTACAGGACTATCATATGCACTCATACTCCTATATAGACACTCAAACACCACCACTCATCCATAGAGGTACTCACACACCTAGTCAGTCATGCAAATAATTAAACACACTGCCATTTACTCACCTATACAGTTATACACACACCAGCTCACTTACTCATACAAATACTAGCACATTCTTACGCTCTTATACAATCACTGATACAAGCACACACTAATCCATACAGTCACTCTCACAATCACACACTCTCGCTTATAGCTATTTATACACTCCAACACACATATATACTGCCTTTCACATATGTAGTTACTCACACATGTACCACTGGGACTTACATTCACTCACTAACACACTCTTACACACACTTACCCACCCATACAGTCTATCACAGATGCACTCTTGAAACCATCCACCCAGTGAATCACCCACTCACACATCTATGCACAGAGTCGCACACACCCCACCCACACAAACACTCAGGCACCCATACAGATACTCAGACAACCAATCAATAACTCATATAGACACTCATGTAGCTATTCACAAACCCATGCAGCCACTTACACAGCAACAGACAGACTGATACAGACATTCACCCAGTTTAGTCACTAACCCATGCATTCAGTAAGATACGTTTAATCACTCACTTATAGAGTTAGTCACGCACCTACTAAATCAGCCATACAGACACTTATACACCCACTCATTCTTCAATACGCCTTTCCCTATATATATTAAAAATATTTAAACTTTACAGAAACACACAGTCACTGGATGATGTTATCAGTGATGTCATTTGAGATGTCATCAGTGATGTCACTGACCATGTCATGAGTGATGTAATATGTGACGTCATCAGCAGTGCATTGCGGGGGCGCGAGTTATAGTTAGCTGAACTAACTATAACGGGGGAATTTCACGGGTTTTGTACGAGTGCAATGTCCAACTAACTACAACTGTCCCTAAAACCTATGGTTTTTTCAGTGAATATATATATATTTATATAATTCTTAGTCAGATTGTTTATAACATGGACGGGCCTTTTCTCTACTCAATGATTGAGTGAAACCATTTCCCACAAATCCAGCTTTATCTGCCACTATTTTATAGTCTCACAGCTTTAGGAGTGGTACACTGCGCGACCCCATCTCTCTTCGAAACAAGAGAGTCAAAACGAAAAATGTTAGTTTTGCGACCCCGGGCAAACTACAAATTTCGAAATCACGGTTGTATGAGTGACAGGGCTCTGACACAATTGCACCGGCGACCATGAGATACACCCCCTGTGGGTCACGCCCCTCACTTCGCCTCTAGATATGGCGCCAATCTGCAGCGTACACTTTTCCTTACGGCAGCAGTTCCTCGCACCTGGAGTACCGACAGCGAGGTAAAGGATCTACCCGTATTTGATATATTGTCATCACGAGGAACGGATTTGTTGTTCGTATAACCGCCGTTCATATCTTATGTGAAAGTTGTTCCATGTGAGCCACAACAAAGCCCGCGCTGCCTGTTAAAAGCGGCTCCTGCACTGGTTGCGTTGTACGTAGTATTTTGAGCTACATGACACATTTTGGACACATCTGTAACTTTGACACCCAGCGCCGTCCAAATTATGCATGGACATCTCCTCTTGTTAACGCTTTGCTCGCTCCGATATTGACAGCGCTCGTGCAGTCGGGAGTGGCTCACATATTGCTGGTGCCATATATGTAGTACTCTGAGCCTACAGGAGGGTCGCTTACTTTTGGAGTCTCTCTTCTTTGCTCCATTACAACTATGGGCTCTATAAGTAAGAACAAGAGTGGTGCATCAACCATATCCCACCATCCTATTTGATAATAACTTGTGGGTATGAATGAGAGGTAAACCACCACCCTTCCAGACCACTCCAGTAATTCGCTGACCTTTAATTTACAGATTTTAACTTGTAATTTCTGATATTTTTTAACTGTTTCCTTCCCATGGTGAATATGTTTAATCGGCTTCTACAATAGAACAAATGAGAAATGATGAAATATAAGTGAGTTCGTTACATTCTCGTACATGTGTTTTCACAGAGCGGTGCCCCCTCCTGAGCTGTATGCCAGGTTAAGGTGAGGCTATTCCCCGCAATATACGTGTAAGCCATGAAGATACTTATTTGTTTTCGTGTTTGCATGCATCCACATGGTTAATACACACTGGTTTTTATGGTGCAGCACAGTTAAAATGCTATAAACTGCTATGAATTCAACAAGTCAAGAGTGACAATGTCCATATCATCTAATTACGCTTTCTGTTCAGATTGCCTTAACCAGTTTATTCATGATTAGATTTTTGTATAGGTGCCACCAGTGAATCCTCACAGAAGAAAAAGATCACCGTTTTTGTATTTTGTATTTTATTTTATTTTTCTTATAATTTTTGCACCTTGTCAGCATTTTCTTCACGATTCAAATCATTGTGAACAAAACGAATATAGCGAGCAGCAGCACACTTTGGTCCTGACGAAAGTTGCGACACCTCCATAGAGGGTCAATAGGCTGAAACATGTAGACCCTTCTCTTTCTCGTCACCAACTCGAAGGTATATGTTACCCTTGCTTGTGCTCTTGTTTTAATCCTGGCCCCAGGACAAGCTAATAAAGGTATATTACGTACCTGGTAGCCAGTTTTATCCCACTTTCTCACTATTCTGATTTTTTTAGTGCTACGCATCTCACCCAACCTAGTTTTCTACTCATCATTGTTGGATTTAGCACATCCAAAACAAGGAACAAAACATCCCTGAGCTCCTCCCTCTCAGAGAGGGAGTTGTAGCCAGTGGCGGGACTATGTATTTCTGTCACGAGGAAAATCCCTATGATGAAGCATGCCACCTATTGTGGGTGAGGGATATCGTCCTAATAAAGGGATACGCCTAGGGACACCAAAGGCTCACCTTGGATGTTTTCTCTCTTCTCTTTGTTTTCATTCCAGACCCAAGGGTTCTATGTAGTGTTATGGTCTTCTGAGTAAAACCTAAGCTTTCCACATGAAGCACAAGGTTCTTAAATACCTTTTTCCTTTATACTGCTTGTGATAATTTCTGTGGGGCTCCCACCGTCACAACAGAAAAGATTCAAGCATGTGAATCCAGAATCAGTACTGGAGAAATACTGTTTTCACTTTTATTGTACTAGTTATGTCAATCCAAGACATCCCAGCATCTATATATGCCCATCCTGATAGCCATATATCCTCAAAATGTGTGTACATGGTGTTTGGTGGAAGTTCCCAGCTCATTCCCTTTATCCCAGTGTAGGTTTCCCATATCTAGTGAAACCATCGATCAGGGCTACAGGAGCAGATGGATGTCTCGGTCTCTGGCCATTGCTCTAGAACCTTAACCAGTCTGAATCAGTCTGACTCTGGACTCAGAAGTCAAAGGAATCTGACCACTAACTGAAGAGCACACAAGCATTGGGTGGGCCTTGGTGTAGGTACTGGGATTCTCTGATACCATTCAGTTCACTGTTGTTGTCTGGACTCTGTGAAGGACTAAACTGCACAGGAGAAAATGAATAAAGGTCCTTGGGTGGAACGTTTTTTGTGCTTGCCATCCTTGCTCCAAATTGGGTGCAAGGATGGTAATCTGTCTGTTTCCTGGGAAGAGAAGAATGCTGGGCCGCACTTGCCAGGAGGAGTGCTCTCCTCTTCATGAGCACCTGTACAAAGCCCACATGACTGGTAGGACCTCCTTGAGAGCAATTAGGTGGACTGAGTTTACCCAGGAGAGGCATAAGCTCTCCAAAGTGCAGCTGCCCAGTAGGAGATGGGGAGAGCATGAGAGTCAAAGAGCTCTTCCATTGCCTCCAACAGTGGGGAGTATAGATTTGTATTGCCTCCAACCGAAACCGTGCCTTTAAGGAGTCTGTAACCCCCCTTTCATCAGCCTGATAGTGACAAGGAGGCAGTCTATCTTCAGACCCCAAGCATTGAGCAGTGTTCTGCAATTTGGAAGGAACGGCCTTGATTGCTGAACGTTTCAACATACTTTGTAGTCCTTTCTGTTCCTGAGATATCACCAGTTGAAACTTTGGTCAAACTTAACCCTAAACTGACCTACAGGCTGGTACCAGAGAAGTAGTTAGTGGCCAGAGTTGCAACCATAGTAACGGCATCTAAATGCTTTGCCCACCTCTAAATGCCTGGGAAGGTGAGTTCAACCTTTGCTAATAGCTAGAGACCTGAATTCCCTCTGTGTTTCTGCAAGTTCCCTCAAAAACAAGCCCCACAGAATAACCTTGTCCACAAGGCCAATATTAACAGAAATCTAACAACTATTACTATGGAGCCAATATACCATTTAGGTTGTATGTCTGCATCAGAAACTATCATGTGGCTGAGTTAGGCCCGCTAGGAATTAGTATCATTCTTGCATATACACAAATCCTTTTTCCTAAAGTTGCCTTCTCTTCGCCACATTAATGTTTGACACACATTTTGCATTTGTGGCATTTGGACTGATTTCGCAGAAACATCAGCCGTGCTGACACTGAACACTTCGTGAGAATACGATCATACTGCCTTGGCATTAGTGCAAGGCCTCTCACATGTGTAATTCAAATATGTTTGTTATTACATACATATGGCAACGCATCTATCTGTAGAACACAAACAATGGTTGCTCAATCACAATCTCGGTCCAAGGCAAGGATGCCACTTTATATATAGCCTTTTGTTCTTCTACTGATCTCGAGGGGTCGCGGCGTGCTGAAGCTTTCGCCTAGCAGGTGACTGACATTTCCATGAGGCCTGTCCAGTTCGTGACCGAGACTAAGTCGTACACTCTTACCCACCGGTTAAAGGGGTTATATCATCCAGATGGGGAGAGGGGGGGCGGTTGTTCTTGGCAAACCATACATTCACACCCTAGACACGTAGGTTAGGGTTAGCATCGTAGGAGTATGCTCAATTGTTCATAATCTTTTATATGTATGCATATATAACCTATCTCAACAAGATGGTTGAGCTCTTTGTTTTATACTCTGTGTTGACACTCATATTTTTATCTGCTTCTGTCTATTAATCATCACAGCCCATATATTCTATACAAAATCACTCTGGTTCAGTAAATATTGAAAATGCCCATTTGTGTATTCATTGTATATTTCTCAGGCACAAGAAAGCACAAGTGACTGAGCGAAAGTTTGAAGTCTGTCACCACTGTTCCTGAGGGAACAGAGTTGTCATGTTCATTGGTTGTCAGAACTGTTCACTCCCTGTTCAGGTTTAGGGGGGCTAATGGTGGCACTACGAGCTAGCTGGTCCAAGGGACAACATGTCCTACGGGGGTACATGGAATCAGTCTGACACCATCCTAAGTTTGTCGTCCGGAAACGCGCAGTTCCTGCTGATTGGTGGAAACTGCACGACAAAACTGCCAGCAACTTCTGGACTTTTGTGTCTATCCTAAGTTTAACTGTTGTGTTTAGCATCTGTTTAACGTAACTGTTAATGACGTAATTCTCTCTCTATAAAGTAAAACTCTGACTGGACATGATTTTATTGACTGTTACTTATTCTGTCATTTAGAATCTGAATTTCTAATCCCTTCCACCCTTTGGAGTATGCCTTGACTACTCATCCTGTCTACCCTGAGAAAGTCAAGTGCCTAAAGACAGTAGTTTGGCTGTCCAACTGCAGTGCAGTTTGTGGCCCTGGGCACCAGTAGTAACAAGTACCCTCACCAAATGCTGTCCACTAATCATTAAGTGCCCAAGGGTCAAAGAAAAGGTCTTACATTTTTTGAGAGCTCACTTCTTGTTTTTATTTAGATTTTATTTAGAGAAAGCCTCAACAGATGGTAGGTTAGGTTAGATGGTAGGGCTGATATTTTATCAGACCTATTTATAGTTCAACATCTTTCTCGCTCCGTTCTGCTCATTTTAATTTGATTGAGTGCAGTACTTTCTGTTTCATTTAAATTTCTAATATTTTATTCATTATGAATGAAATAAAGACTTGTACTTCTTTCCGTTGCTTAACGTTTCGGTCTCCATGTATTGAATGTATACTGCTTGTTAAATTGAATAAAGCATTTTCTTTTAAACGCATCTTTTGTGGTGGAACATTGTGAATGTCCTCCATTTTCAAAGGGCCGTCTCTTTTGAGACAGAGGACTCAATTTATTTCTATGTGCAAGTGGGAAAAGTTGTTTTATAAAACCGTTTTTTTGGCTACTGTTCTGGACAGAGGCAGGGGAATATGGGGAGGATACCCAACTGTTGTTGGTGTTAAGTAGCATGCTTATGTATTTCTTTCTTTCTCCGGTGTGCATTTCATCCCAAGGGATAATACTGATTTACTCAAGCAATCTCTTTGCAGAGCTTGTATGAGTAGATTTAGTAATTAAAAAAAAAAAAACTCTCTCCTTTTCTCTCTCTCGTTGAAACTTGTGTGTTGGTAAAATACTATTTAGCTATTGTAAAGTTACCCCATATGGTCAAACTAGAAGAGAAGTAATTATATGGAATGGCCTAAAGTTTGCATAATGTTTTAGTGGGTGTTATCATAACAAGCATTGGCATAGCCAATAGGTCTCGCCTTTGGGACCTTATAAGTGTTTAGCCATGCAACAGTTGCATAACTAAATACTTATAAGGTCCCAAAAGCGAGACCTATTGGCTACACCATTTGCTTGTTACTTTGCTATAATCGCGGCACCCGCGCTTTACTTTAACATTAAAAGTAAAGCGCTTTAACATTAAAAGTAAAACGCGGGTGCCGCGATTATAGCAAAAGTAAAGAAATAGATTATTTTTCTATTTTTTTACTTTTGCTACAATCGCCTCACCCGCGCTTTACTTTTAATGTTAAAAGTAAAGCGCCGGTGCCGCGATTGTAGCAAAAGTAAAGAAATAGATTATTTTTCTATTTCTTTACTTTTGCTATAATCAGCGGCACCCGCGCTAAAGTAAAGCGCGGGTGCCGCGATTATAGCAAAAGTAAACAAATAGAAACAAGCATTGGCACGGCCGCGCAGCCGCGAAAGTGAAAGCGATCGCGATGCACTTAATGACCCGTGACGGAGGAAATACAGATGGCGGCTGCGCGCGTGCACGCTCGCGTGAACACAAGCTGGTAGCCAGCAAAAGCCTCTGGCAGCACTTCCAAAAGCCCCTTACTAAATGTCTGCAGTTCAGCGCATGCGCGCTGGCTCAGCGAGACCTAAAAAGTAGGAGTACACAGAGATAGAGGGAAGCTGAGGAGATGGTTGCAGAATTTCTTAAATTCGGTTATTCTCTATGGATCGAGTAAGAAGAAAGACCCCGAATCCTGGTAATCCTTAATTAAGTGTAGATGGGAGGTGTTCGATATATTAAATGGATTTGGAAGTAGATGCGTTCCAGGTGGGTTTTAAAGGATTTCAAAAAGATGCTAGCTATCTCGATTCGGTTTTTTATTTCAGATTTTGGGGTGTATAGTGAAAATTAATGAAATAATGTGGAGGTCGTTTAGTGTGTTAAATGTTACAGATTTACCTTTTAGAGATTTGTAGGAAAACATACTCGCATAGTTTCTATAAGTTGAAAGCGTTTATAATTTCTGCCAGCACCAAACTTATTTTTAGCAATGTTTTGCTACAAATGCTGCCAAACAGTTGCATGTAACTAACCATACTTTACTCTTCTCATGTTTTTATGACTGTTTGCTCTCCCAGTATCTAAAATTCGAAATATTGCTAAGTTTCGTGCAGTTGGATGTTTAGGTGGTGATGCGTATGTATGGTATACTTATTCAAAGTCACATTCTGTTTTACTCTTACAAAATAGAATTTAGTAATTGTTTATCCAAAGTGTTGTTAAGTACTCCAAATATTGAGGTAAATATCTGGGGTGCATTTACTTTTAATCTGGAGAATCCTCTTTTTATAATACGTGTTCCAAGAGCACCTTTGATCAACTTTTGTGACTGTTCTCTCCTTCTTTTGCTCAGTTCCCTTTAGATTCTTCTGAACCAGAACAACAAATGCCTGCCAAAGAAGACACTATGGATGGAGACACAGATATTGATGTAATCTCTGATGCTATTACTGGGGGTCCTTATCACTCCATGTCACATGAGGAGGCAAAGTTCCTCAGTGAAACCATTCTTGATCGTTGGAAAATGAGGTCTTCGTTCCAGCGGCAGGAGCTGGACCCTCTGCCCGTGGACTCTCACAAGGAAACTATTATGTCGGCTATCAAACACCATCCTGTGGTGGTCATTGCTGGAGACACTGGCTGTGGGAAGACTACTCGGATACCCCAGTTCATTCTGGAGGACTACATCACCCAAGAGAAAGGGGCACACTGCAATGTATTGATCACCCAGCCACGTCGGATCAGCGCAGTCTCTGTTGCTCAGAGGGTTGGCCATGAACTAGGACCCAAGCTTCGTAAAAACGTAGGCTTCCAGGTGCGGTTGGAGAGCAATCTTCCGGCTCGTGGTGGGGCACTTCTCTTCTGCACTGTGGGAATCCTCCTGAGGAAGCTGCAGGGGAATCCTAGTCTGGAAGGGGTCAGCCATGTCATTGTAGATGAAGTGCATGAGCGTGACGTGAACACTGACTTCCTGCTCATCCTACTAAAGCGGGTCCAGGCACTGAATCCAGACTTGCGTCTTGTTCTGATGAGTGCAACTGGGGACAATGAGCGATTTTCACAGTACTTTGGTGGCTGTCCCATCGTTCGAGTGCCGGGTTTTATGTACCCTGTGAAACAATACTACCTGGAGGATTTCTTGCCAATTCTGGAAAAGAGCAGAAAGACTTTTGCAAAAGTAAGTGTCTTAAATTTCTTTCTGCAGCTGCTTTCTGGACCCTTCTGGGCTGTTAATAACCTGACAGGCCTTCCTCTCTTAAAAAATTTAGTTCATTTTGTTACTAGGTAATGTCCTCTAGCATTGCATCTTCAGTAGGTGTACAAACTTTTAAAATCGCTTTTGTTAAAGCATTTGAAAACGTGTAAATCTATTAACAATAAAACACTCACAAACTAGAGCTGCATGCATGAAGTGTTTCACAAGGATGATGTAGATAAATAAACTGGGTTGCTGCCTGCCTGCTTTTACTTTACCGACCCCACTTAGTGTCTGTAGATATTGTTTTCTTTTTTTGGGTGGATATAATTGCATTTTCTCTTTTTGTTAAACAATATTTAGTTAAATTAGGGGCTTCTCTTGCAAAGGGCTCCCTTCTGCTTTTCTTTTTGTTAATTTTCAAGTACCTGCTGAAAATGTGCCTTTATAGGTAAAATAGCGCATGAACAGGGAATGTTTGTTTAATTATTGTGCATTGAGGTCTCAAATTATCTTCCCCTTTTGCTCTACATCACGTCTTGAGAGCCACATATAGAGGCAATCGTTTGTCATATTCACGTTAAATGCAACTCCAATTAAAAGTACTAACCATGGCGTGCATTCAGGTATAATGAAATGTGCCCATTATTCATTATGATGACCAGTTAATTGGTGGTATTTGTTAGTCCGAGCTTTCATGACTAGAGTTATGCATTGGGATCTGCACTGTTTATTATGTTTGGTTTAAGATGTGGCAAACTAGTTTTTAATTATTTATTTTAAGATTTGCATATAGGAGCTCCTTCAAGTTGGATGAGTGTAGTCTGAATCGATGCAGGCAGGATTTTGGTCTTGTCCTCTTTATATTGGTCAATAGGGGAGGACGTTTTGGTAGTTGCCATCTTTAAGTTGAATTTAAATTAATTAATGTTAGTTTTATGTTGCATCTCAATGGCTGTAGAGACACTCAACACAGTATTTCATTTGTATCGTAGCCCAACTTATCGTATGGGTGACATCTTGCATGGTTGGACAACAGTGTATGTCATTTGTGATCACAGGGGATGAGGCTCTAATAAACTCTGAACTTGAGTCCATAATGTGCTGGTCTGCATCTGTTGATGGACTCTTCTGCCGCTGAGCATGCTTTTCAGATGTGATTTGGTACCATTCTCTGCTCTTTCACACAGAGGCTACAATAAGACATTGATAATTTGTTGTAAATCGAATTGTTTTTCTGCAAGGTTCTGTTTGTCGCTGAGGCCCCTACTTTGCTGCCAAACACTCTACAGTGTTGAACTAAAAGGTGTAATTATTGATATATCCATTGATATTTTAAGCAAATGACTAAAATGGTGTGTAGATTTTTAAGGCAAAGCTTTAGTGCCATTTTATACATCCATATGTGTCCTCCCTACTTGCTGCAACTTAGCATGTTGTTGTTCATTAGGAGTTTGATTTGTACAGAGTGAACAGACAGTGTATTATAATAAACAGTCTAAAACATTTGTGGTTTGAACCTTGATCTTTTTGAGACTGTTGGGGAATCTGTATGCATTAGTGGCTGTGAGCGGCTCAAGTACTTTGGAAAATGGAAATATCTTTCGTCTGGGTAGCCTATTAGTCCAGCATATCCAATCCAAAAATGTATTGAATTGATGTGTCCCACACTGAATATGTCAGTAAATATCACTCCACAGCCCTGGACGAATTGTTTCAGTCTCAAGCACTGCCCTCCATGGCTGACCAGTATTCATCCTGTTTGGGATCATAGAGGTCAAAAGCCATTAGTGCCAAATGGGGTGTGGGGGTGTGAGTGTGTGTGTGTGTGTGTGTGTGTGTGTGTGTGTGTGTGTGTGTGTGTGTGGTGGTGGTAGTTGTGGAGGGGGGGAAAGTGTGTGTGTGTGTGTGTGTGTGTGTGTGTGTTTAGATGGAGAACAGCTCCTGCATAGAGCACCCGACAACACCAGCGACACTCTGAATCTGCTCAGCTCAATGTCTGTTTTTCTAGCAAAGTTTTGAAGTATAGGATTAGCACAGTGCCATCCACGCCTACATTTATATATAGGCATGGATGGCACTGTGCTAATACTTAAAAACTTTGCTACAAAAAAAGAAATTTGAGGTGAGCAGATTCAGAGTGTCGCTGGTGTTGTATATATCTATATCCATCTTACTGACGGTCGCTAGATAGTTAGGACCTACTTTCCAGAGGAAAAGCATTTTTTGACTTGCCTATAACTTTGCCATCGTTTCACCAATCTTCATTAAATTTTCCCCCAAGAAAGTGTCAAAGTAGGTTTTGTGTGTCATGAAAAGTTTGGGGGTGATCTGTGCAGTGGGGACTGAGAAATAGGGGCGTGAAAAAAGGGTGCGTTTGTAATGTTACTTCCCATAGGAACGCGTTGTCGAACCTACAGCCCAAACTGCTGGACGAAATTATACCAAATTTGGCAGAAAGGTAGATGTTGTTACGCAGATTGCGCTTTTTGTTATTTGGTGTAAATCCGTTCAGTAGTTTTTCAGATATTTAAAAAGAAAAAGATAGATATATCTCTGGTCGCGAACCATTTGCAAAAAAAAAAGTGCTTGTGCAGGGAAATGCACCGCTCTGTTTGGCTGCCAACACTTCAACCAGGAAGTGTTGGCAGCCATCTTGGGACTTGGCTTCACTGAGCCCCCCCCCCAAAAAGTGAAAATAAAGAAAATGGGGGAGGGTAGGAATACCATAAACCCCAAGTCATGGTCTTGGGGTCCCCCTGCAACCCTGCCACGACATAAAAGCATGTTTTTTAAAACAAATGCAGCGAAATCGCGATATTCGAGAATTTGTGTAATTTTTTTTTTTTTTTAAACCAACGCTTGCTTTTAAATAACCCCTGGGTGGGCCAGGTCCCGGGGGTATATGATAAATATAGAAGGGTGGCACACGGACCCCCCTTCCTCGGGCTATTCAAAGCCCGGAGACCGCCACCTCCTGGGGTTTTCTGAATGAAGGCGGAAGGGCCTAACACGCCCGCCCACAGCCCTGGGGGTGCCACCTCCCCGCGGGGCTATTTACAATAATGTGGGAGGGGGAGCTGGCGGACTCACCCCTGCCCCGGGGACTGCCACCTCCCGGGGGCTAATTTAAACAATATGGGGGGGCCTCGCGGACCCCCCTGCTCCGGGGACCGACATCTCCCCAGGGCACACTTATTTTTTAACTTATGCGAGGGAGGGCATAGGGCCTCCCCTGCGGCCCGGGGACCTCCACCTTCCTGGGGCTAAAATAAATAAAGCTTCGGGGGGGCTCTGGCTCCCTACACAGCCCTGGGTACCGCCACCTCCCTGGGGCACACATACAATAATTAAGGGGGTCCGTTGGAGCCCCCCGGGGATCACCACCTCCAGGAGCCCTACATGGCTATGGTAACCACCATCCCCCAGGGCCGGCTCCACGAATGTCCTGGGGTGCCCACCCCCGGGATATTGCAGTTTGCTATGGCTTGGTGGGAGCACTGCTCACGCCAAGCTATAGCAAACAATACTCCGCTTTCTGAAAGCGTAGCAGAATTGCTTTTGGACAGAGAGAGCTGCATGTTAGCAGCTCAGTCTGTCCAAAAGAAATGTGGCTCCCGCGGGGGCCCTGAGTCCCCCCTCCCCCCACGGGGGCCTTGAGTCCCCCCTCCCCCCACGGGGGCCTTGAGTCTCCCCCCGCAGGCAGCTTGAGTCTTCCCTCGCGGGGGCCTTGAGGCCAGGCCCTGGGGCATGGGGTCCCCGGTGCCGAAGTTTGCCCAGGGAGGGGGGGCAGCGCTGGCCCCCCTCCCCATTTTAAATTAAATAAAAATATGAAGGCTTGGCCCCGGGTGATGGGGTCCCCGGGACCAAAATGGTCCAGGGAAGGGGGGCCACGCAGCCCCCTTCCTAAAAATAGCAACAAAAAAAGGCAACTCACCGAGGCCACGCCCCCTTTCTCCACCACTCTACAAACGCGCATCTCGGCGCACTGCTGGTGGCGGGATGAGGTCCCCTTGCCTCCTGACTTCCTCAGGACTAAAGTGGACTTCATCCCCCAAGCAGCAGTGTGCCAGGAGGAGTGTTTGCAGAGTGGTGGAGAAAGGGGGCGTGGCCTCTGATGACCTAACAGCAATCCAGCTGTCGGGGTCTTACTGCAGGTAACAAGAGGGCTAGTTGCCCCCCAAGGACCCTTAAGAGCCAAGGGGACTTCATCCCCCAATTAGTGTGCCAGGAGGCACGTTTGCAAAATGGTGCAGAAAGGGAGCGTGGCCTCCAACAACCTCTCAGCAGTCCCACAGTGTGAGGCTTACTGGGGGTAACAGGAGGGGTAGTTGGCCCCCAAGGACCCTTAATAGCCAAGGGGACTTCATCCCTCTACTAGTAGTGTGCCAGGAGGCGCGTTTGCACAGTGGTAGAAAAAGGGGTCGTGGCCTCTGACAACTTCTCAGCAATCCTGCTGTGTGGGACTTACTGGAGGGGTAGTTGGCCCCCAAGGACATCCTTGGGGGGCAACTACACTTCCTGTTACCCCCTGTAAGTCCCGTACAGTGGGATTGCTAAGAGGTGTTCGAAGGCTATGCCCCCTTTCTCCACTACGCTGCAAACGTGGCTCCTTGAGCACTACTAGTTGGGGGGTGAAGTCCACTTTACTCCTGAGGTACCTTGGGGGCCAAGAAGCCCTCCTGGTACCTCCTTTAAGTCCTATACAGCGGAATTCACGAGAGCTTGTCAGAGGCCCGCCCCCTTTCTCCACCACTCTGCAAACTTGAATACTACTTTAAAAATCATAGAAATTCACTGAAAAAAACAAAGGTTAGAGGGACGTTATAGGATTGAAGATTTTATGGACAGCCAACGCGTTTCGTTCTCATGACGAGAACTTCGTCAGGGCTCAGTAGGCGAATGTCATTCCTTTGATGTATACTAGGTAAGTTTGGCCTGGTTCCAACGTGACCTTTCGTGTAGGATTCGAATCGCGATCCCTTAACCAGTCGGTGTTCCAGGTAAGTAATCTGGAAACACTCAGGATATCGCAAGGCCTCAGTTGGCCTAAGTAGCAAATCTCAAATTGCGAGTTCTCCTGCCAGAAGCCTCGCTCATTCTGGCAGGAGAACTCGCAATTTGAGATTTGCTACTTAGGCCAACTGAGGCCTTGCGATATCCTGAGTGTTTCCAGATTACTTACCTGGAACACCGACTTGGTTAAGGGATCGCGTATTCGAATCCTACACGAAAGGTCACGTTGGAACCAGGCCAAACTTACCTAGTATACATCAAAGGAATGACATTCGCCTACTGAGCCCTGACGAAGTTCTCGTCATGAGAACGAAACGCGTTGGCTGTCCATAAAATCTTCAATCCTGTGAGAACTAATTAAGTGAAAATAAAGACTCATTTGAAAAACTAAACATTGACTTCTTGGACTTCATTGCCTGCGCACGCCCAACCCCTCAATTGCTTAGGATCTGACGTACAGAGGCATCACCCGACGGCTGGTGCAAGGGCTAGTTGCGCAAGGAACCTGATTTAACTGAAACTAGTGTGAGGTGCAGAAACAGCAGTCCGCCGTCAAAGTATCGTTGTTAATTCTAGAGGGACGTTATAGTTAGGAAATATAATTTTTTTTAAACCTTAGAAATTAACTGAAAACATTCAAACGTTACAGGGACATTATAGTTAGGCTGACATTTCACTCGTACAAAACCAGAGAAATTCAGCAGTTATAGTTAGCTGAGCGAACTATAACTCGTGCCCCGCAATGCACTGCTTATGACCTCACATATTGCATCACTCATGACATGGTCAGTGACATCACTGATGACATCTCAAATGATATATAAAGTCAGTGGTGAATATATATTCACCACTGACTTTCCCTTTCAAAGAAAGAAACGGCATTCCAAGATAGAAGAATATCGCCACTGTTTAATCCATTAAAACACTCCGGACTGTACCCGTTTCGGTTGTACAGCAACCTTTGTCACCTGAAGAGCGCCATTTTGAACACACTAGTTTACCGTTTTAAATACTAAACACAATACTATTTGGTTCACTGCATGCAACTCCATGTTAAATAAAAAATTGTCCAGTACTGCAGCGTTTAATTTACATATGAGCCTAAAATAGCTAAATATTGCCACCCATATTAATTTCTTTTTTTATTTGATATTATTTACAGCAATTCATAAAATGCACACGTAAAAATAGCTTTTGTAAAATTGCTTCGTTTGATATCAGCACATTTTGCCTTAACAGTGTATACACACTAATCGAGCAATTCTTTATAATTCAGTTTTGTCAATATTAAATTGCTCAATTTTTTATTCTGGTCCTAGCAAAAATGTCACACAATCATAGAATCATAAACTACAATGAGTCCCAGTACTTGTGCTATAACCCTGAGGTATTCACCATAGTCCGTAGGTGCTGCAGGAGCCCGAATGAAAGTCACTTTTCATTTAAGAATAAAATGGCTAGTTTAAACCATTTCTGCCGCCTCAGATGTATAAAGGTTAAAGCTCGGTTCTTTCATTGCCAGCAACCAAAGTCATTTGTAGTACGGTTTCTGAAATAAGTTATAAAAGAAGTGAATTATATCTAAAAAGACACTAATTTAAGAAAAAGTGACTATAAACATCTTTTACAAACCGCTTGCTAGTTTTCATACCATATGTTACAGCCTACCTATTCATTTTACCCTGCTTTTCCTTAAAAAAAGGTTTAAGACTGCAAAGATGTAGTGTTTTTTTAACCTGAGCTTTTCTACTGAAAGGAAACCACACCCTCCCCAAGCACACAAACACACACAAAACAACAAGAAGCCGAGAACTCGTGTTTAGTTCCCAAATTTAGATGGAGAACAGCTCCTGCATAGAGCACCCTACAACACTAGCGACACTCTGAATCTGCTCGCCTAAAATGTCAGTTTTTAAGCAACGTTTTTAAGTATAGGAATAGCACAGTGCCATCCACGCTGAGCTAGAAAGGGACGAAGTATTTTGCAATTTCTACAGGGTGACCTAAGATTATAAGTAAGTAACTTTTAAGATTATAAGTAAGTAACTTTTCCTTTTTCTTTGCTGAATTGACCTTTGATTCTGTCATGCCCTCGTCTAAGCTTTTACATTTTTCAATGCCCCGTATATTATTTTCTTACGCTTCTCTAATGGTCTTCATCAGTCACCAAGATCCACTCTTGAAGCATTCAACACTTTATTTAGTTTTTCGGTGGGATGGACATGGGAGATTTGTATAATAGGCAATCATATATCTAGCTGAAGGACTGGATGACCGCAGTAATTTGTTTTAGTGTCTGAATCTAATACAAATTGGGTAAACAGTTCTACTATAGCTTGCAAAAGACTTTTTGTTTCATGGTGGTGAAAAGAGATGGGCTAAATGATATAACTTCCTTTTGTTTTATATAGTGAAAGATGCAGCAACTTTACCATGCTTCAGGTTATAAAGAAAAAGTTGTGTTGACTGATGCAGATAGGGGAGATAGTTGGTCACAGTGTGGACAGCGAGCGGATCAGGGTATCTGGATCCACTGATTGGAGGTCGGTTGGCAGGGCAAAAACTGTTAACAATTATTGCAACCATGCAGCTATTTGTTGGTTGTAGAGATTACTGAGCTTCCAGTCCTCTGTGGTGGTAGAAACTTTGTGGTATTAAAGATGGAGGTCTAGGAAGATGGTGGTGATAGGTGAAATTTTGTTGGCAAGCTAATCGCAGTCTTAATTGATGCATCAGGAAATCACCCAGGGCCTGTTCATTCTTACTTCATGCTTTAAAAAAAAAAAAAACACTTGTTCCCTGCTGCAGTCAGTGTCTCCTATTTGAGGAGCATTTCTGTTTGCCACATCTTCTCTCGAATACTAGCATTCCTCTTAAAATAAAAACCTCTACTCACTGAACTGAATTCCTTACTATCCCTAGTGAAGATTTAAGATTTATTATTTATCTTGGTTTCCATGAAGCCTACTACATATGCTAGTGATGCCCTCTTGGCTGCTTTGGTGAAGGCTACCTTTTCTATTTTGCTCATGACGTGACTCATCATTTGAAACTTATCACTCAATCTGGAATGTTTTTCCTTATCCCTGAGACTTGACCATGTCCCACCTTTATCGTAGATATTCCCATTTGGTTGTGCTCATTTTAAGAATTACTAATCAGTCAGCGGTCTTCATTTTCTGTTAAAAACACTGGTGCAGATTTTTCAGATCCTAAAATAATTAGTTACCTTTGCTGTGTACTGACAGGTAAATGTGTTCAGAGCTGATATCGAAAGTTGAGTTTTACTGGCATTCAGCCACTAGCTGGAGACGTCGCTGAATTGTTGAGCATGTAGTATAACAGTGAAGAAGGTTGTCTCTGAATCATTAGAAACAATGGCAATATTGTTAGTGAAAAATGCCAAGTAGAAACGTCTGCATATCCAAGGGCCATTGTGACATCAGAACCAAGTTAACTCAAGAATGGTTAAAGATATGGTGTGAACAGTGCCTGGGTGCTACGTTCCCTCAATTGTTAAAATGAAATGCCTTTTGCCCTTAACACAGACAAAATATTTTAATGAAAGTCTTAAGGAAGCCCATTTTTAAGTCTCGGCTAGACTGCGTATGCGCAGTCTCTTTGAGACATGTTGTTTTCAACCAGGGGGCTTACAGCCACAGGTTACCATTGGTAAGCTTCAGCGTCGCTCTCATTTGCTTTGCTTCCATTCGTCATGGCATGCAGGCGTCAAGTCCTCTTCTTGTGTTTAGCCCTCCCCTAGAGCACGGTCCAAGTACTTGTCTCCATCCACTGCTCCAGTGTTTGGAGCTATTTTTTTATTTGTCTTCAAGCACTCCATATGAGTACTTATGTTTTCAGGCCGTCTCCCCTATCAGTGTTGCTTCGTTTCCTGTTCAGCCCTCTGCCCCCTGTCTGTTTCTTCTCTACCCCCTCACCCTGTCCTCATTCGTGTTAGGCTTTTCCCCTTCCATCTGCTTTTTAGGCCAAAGCCATTTGCTAAAGACTTCTTGGGGACATTCTACCCGTTGCCATTGGTTTTGTAACTCACATTTTCTGGCTTTCTGTTTGCTGGCTTTATTTGTTTTAGACTATCCAGGGTGAGTTCCTCCCTCCCAAGGATCAAAGTCTTTTCACACCAACTCCCCTTGTATTTTTTCACAAGTGCTGCTTTCTGTAAACAGGCCTGTAAATCTTGTTCTTATCTTGTCACATTTGCTGTGCATTCAAAGACAGAGGTCCAGTGTAATGCTCGGTCTTCCAAGAGAGCTTGGTGTTTACTTTTGTTTCTCTGACTTCAAAGTGAGAGGGTTTATGTGACAATCTTGCTAGATACTGGGGGTAGGAAAGGTGTTTTTTTCTAGCACACAACTTTTAATTGAATTGCGCCTTTATTTTAGAATATGTCAGAATGAGGAACGCACAAATTATAGGAATCTGGCTATGTATATGTTATCCCCACCAGGTGGTTATACTATGCACAGAGTTTAGGGGTTCCCCAAAAGTGTACAGGGCTCAATGTAAAAACCCAAAGTGCTCTATTAGTTGTGGTGTAGGCGAGAAGCCTAAGGCCTAACACAGAGGAGTGTAAGACATTTATTGCACATTGTTGACCAATAATGGACACACGACTCAAAAAGGAGATCCACACCAATTTTAGAAAAATGCACTTTGGTTATATTTTATTTTAAGACCAAGATCTTCTCAATAAGGTAAGTAAGTTTTTAAATAAAAATACTTTTTACTTTCAAAAGTCGATACTTAAAATATTTTTTAAGCAGTTCAATGTTATCCTATGGGGAAAATAATGATGCGGTTAAACAGGTAAGTACCACACTTATCCAGTCTTTGGGCCCAAAGGTCAGCAAGAAGCAAGGGTCAGGTGAGTACCAAATTGGCACCACCAGCGGCACGGGGGCGACCGGGTGCAGAGGTCAAAGTCTGAGTTTGGCCCAATGCTTTTCAATGGAGACTAGGGGTGCTTGGAGCCACTCTGCTTGCAGGTAGGTAAATCAGTTGCAGGGGCCAAGCTTTGGATGTTGGCACAAGCACGGGGGCCGCAAAGCATCGCCAAACATACACCACCAGCGGCAGAGGGGCGACCGGATGCAGGGTGCAAAATCTGTGTAGGGCACCCAATGCTTTTCAGTGGAGTTTCTTCTTTTGACAGACAGGCTGAAGGCGTTGCACCGGAGGTTGCAAGAGGGAGACCAATGACAGCAGAGGAAAGTAGAGATGTAGAGGGTCGCAGGGTCACCGTCGGTTCAGCTCACCAAGGCCCAGAGTCTTTGGGTGATGGGGTGCCTTCCGACGTCGGAGTCTTCTTACTGGAGCCGGTCGCCGTCAGGGGGAGCCTCTGGATACAGGCTGCAGGCATCGTCGTGGGAGTCAGAAGCAGTCAGCCAACACTGGACTCGAGGTCAGGATCGCTGGGGAAACTTCACTGGGCAGTTGGGTCACTCGGGCCGTGGGCATTGAGTGCAGAGTGGGCAGGGATCACGGTTCCAGCTCGATCCGGGGCCCTTGGAGTAGTTTCTTTTGGACAGGGCCGCTGTCTTCAGGAGATTGGAGTCTTTCTCGAAGGCAGCAGTCCTCCCAGAGTTTACAGAGGTCGCTGGCTGCAAGACAGGTCGCAGGTTCGTCGAAGCTGGAGACTGGCCTGTAGGGCTGGGGCCAAGGCAGTAGTCGTCTTCAGTCTTCTCTGCAGGGATGTCTTCTTTCTTCTTAGGTCGTCACAGATTTAGTTTTTAGGTCTGGGGGAGCCACTTAAATACTGAATTTAGGGGAGTAGCAGGTAGGGCCAATGGGCACCTTATTGGGGTGACTACACCGTCTATTATGCCACCCTCCTGTGGGAGGGGGCATAGACCCATCTCCGATTGGAGGGTCTCCCCATCATCAAGTTGGCGGGACTGAAAGATGTGCTTCACCTCGCCGCCCACACCTTAGGGGTGGAGTTGGCAGAGGTGGGCACACCTCCTATTCTCCTAAGTTTTCCCGTCGGGTTTCCCGCTCAAAGTGGGGGTGTAAATCGGGGGCTGTCATCTGCTACTAGCAGCAGAGTCTAGGGGTCACATTTCAAAGGTGGCAGGCCTTTGAAGCTTCCCTTTCGAGCACAGGTCCATCTTGGGGGAGGAGGTGTGTCACTTCTGTCCAGGATGTGCATTGTGTCTGGTCTCAGACAGTCCCAGGGGTCCAGAAACATGCCTGGTGGTGGCTGGCTGGCTACAGTCAGTCAGAGACCACACCAGGGTTGGTAGGTTTTCAGGGGGTACCTCTGAGGTGCTCTCTGGGTACATCGTACAATAAATCTCACACTGGCATCAGTGTGGATTTATTGAAAGGAGTTGTTTGGTACCAAACACTCCTGTGTCCAGTGAAGCCATAATGGTGCTGTGGAACTCGAATTGTCGAGCTTCCAGCCCATGTACTCGGTATAGCTTCAATGGCACTTAACAGTATTAAGGAATGGATCCTAATATTGTAGGAGCATATCTGCTCATGCAGATATGTCCTTACTTGGGGTATAGTGTATCCTGCCTTAGGGCTGTGAGGCCTGCTATGGGGGGGGGGGGTGACTTACCTATACCTTCAGGCAGTGCTGGCTAGCATGGCACCAAGGCAGGGTGCCATGTCGACTTTGTCGTTTTCTCCCTCAAAGGGGCATGCAAGTTGCAAGGGCAGTGGCATGGTCCCAGTGAGGGGGGTCCCAGGGAACCCTCTTCAGCTCCCAGGCTGTAGGTACCCAGGCCAACCATTTACTTGGGATTTACAGGGGCAGAAGTACCAATTGTGGATATGTTTTGGGGAAGAAGCACTGTCACAGGGGACCTGGTTGGCAGGGACCCTGTGCCCTGCAATTGAAATCACATCAAAACCAGGAAGAAAGTGGGAGGCTAACCATGCAAAAAGAGGCACTTTCTCACATATGAAGCACATTTTGTTAGTTCTGAAGTGTGATGGAAACAAATAATTTGATCAAAACAAATCAATACACTAGGTGATGCCATTCCCACACATTTGGTTTGTGAGCTGTATAATTTTATTAGTAAAACTGTAGGTCTGTCCAAATGTAATGCTCATTCCAATTGAAAAATGTGTTGTCTGTAATGTGCTACAACACCATGCATACTCCACGCCACTCCGCTCTACTCTGCACCACTCCACGGCACTGCACTCTACTCTGCACCACTCTACTTAGCACCACTCCACTTTACACAACTACACTAGACTACTGCACCACTGCACTCCGTGCCTCTCTACTCTGCACCACTTTAGTTTATGCTAATGTACTCTATGCCACTCTACTCTACACCACTGCACTCCACACCACTCCAGTCTAGGCCACTCCGATCTATTCTGCACAACTTCACTCTGCGCCATTCCACTCTAAACCCAATCCACTGTACACTACTCTCCCCTGAACCACTCCCTCTACTATGAAACAATCTAATCTATGCCACTGCACTCTCGCCACTGCACTCTCGCCACTGCACTCTTTCTCCGCTGTACTCTATGCCAATGCACTACACTACTAAACTCTATGCCACTCCACTCTGCATTACTGCACTCTTTGCCAATGTACCCATTGCCACTCTACTGTGCATCACTGCACTCTATGCTTCTCCACTCTACGCCACTATACTCTCTGCCACTCTCCACTATACTTTACACCACTGCACTATGCCACTCTACACCACTCCACTCTGCACCACTGCACTAGACTATGCACCATGCAAATGTACACCACTTCATTCTATGACGCTGCATTGTACGCCACTGAATTCTGTGCTGCTGCACTCTACTCTACTGCAGTCTACCCTGCACCACTCCACGCTACATCAGTCTACTCTGAAACAATATGCTTGCTCACTGCACTCTGCCACTCACCACTCCATTCTACGCCTCTGCACTCTACGCCACTCTCCACTAAACCACTACACTCTATGCCACTGCACTCTAAACAACTGCACTCTGCTCTGCACCACTGTACTCTATGCTACTCTACGCCACTGCACTCCACAACACTCTGCAACACTGCACTCCCTGCCACTCTACACCATTGCACTCTACGATATTGCACTCTGTGCCATCCCACTCTGCACCACTGTACTCTGCTATGCACCACTCTAATCTACGCCACTGCATTCTAGGATGCTGCGTTGTACGCAACTGAATTCTATGCCACTGCACTCTACGTTACTACACACTGCAATCAATCAGGGAATTGTAAGCGCGCTACTCACCCGTGAGGCTCTCAAGGCGCTGAGGGGTGGGGGGGTCCGCAGATCTTTTTAGCCGAAGAGCCAGGTCTTGAGTGTCTTCCTGAAGGTGTTCAGGGAGGGGGCGCGTCTGATGTCTGCCGTTAGCTCGTTCCAGGTCTTGGCTGCAATGTGAGAGAAGGATCTTTCGCCTGCTCTGGCTCTGTGAATGCGCGGGGTTTCGGCCAGTGCGAGGTTGGAAGATCGGAGGTTTCTTTTGGGTACGTGGAAGTTGATTCTGTCGTTGAGGTATTTTGGTCCGTTGTTGTGTAGGCATTTGTAGGCGTGAGTGAGGATTTTGAAAGAGACTCTTTTCTCCACGGGGAGCCAGTGGAGACTTCGTAGGTGTTGGCTGATGTGTTCGTGTCGGGGGATGCCGAGGACGAGTCTGGCGGCGGTGTTCTGTATTGTCTGGAGTTTGCGGAGTAGGGACTTGTTGATGCCGGCGTATAGTGCGTTTCCATAGTCCAGTCTGCTGGTGATGAGTGCGTGGGTGACTGTCTTCCTTGACTCAGGGGGATCCACTTGAAGGTCTTGCGGAGGATGCGGAGGGTGTTGAAGCAGCTGGAGGTGACGGCGTTGACCTGTCGGTTCATGGTGAGTGATGAGTCGAGTACGATGCAGAGGTTCTTGGCGTGGTCTGAGGGGTAGGTCGGCTTCCGAGGGCGGTCGGCCACCAGGTGCTGTCCCATGCAGAAGAGGTGGTACCGAGGACGAAGCCTTCTGTCTTCTCAGCGTTGAGCTTCAGGCAGCTGTTGGTCATCCAGACTGCGACGTCTTGCATTCCTTTCTGGAAGTTGAGTTTGGCACTGGTGGGGTCTTTGGTGAGGGAGAGGATGAGCTGGGTGTCTTCAGCGTAGGATACGATGTTGAGGCCGTGTTGTCGGACGATGGCTGCAAGGGGGACCATGTAGATGTTGAAGAGGGTGGGGCTCAGTGATGAACCCTGTGGGACTCCGCAGGTGATTTTCGTGGGGTCGGAGAGGAAGGGTGGGAGTCTGATCCTTTGGCTTCTTCCGGTGAGGAATGATCGGATCCAGTCCAGGGCTGTTCCTTGTATGCCTGCGTCGTGTAGTCTGGTGACTAGTGTGCGGTGGGAGACGGTGTCGAAGGCTGCTGATAGGTCGAGTAGGATGAGGGCTGCGGGTGGCCTTGGTCCAGGAGGGTGCGGATGTCGTCTGTGGCGGCGAGTAGGGCGGTCTCTGTGCTGTGATTGCTGTGGAATCCGGATTGAGACCGGTCGAGGACGGCGTTCTCTTCAATGAATCGTGTCAGTTTCCTGTTGACTGTTTTCTCTGCAACTTTGGCTGCGAAGAGGAGGAGCGAGATGGGCCGATAGTTCTTGAGGTCGGTGGGGTCAGCTGTGGGCTTCTTGAGCAGGGGTCTGACTTCTGCGCGCTTCCAGTCGTCTGGGAAGGTGCCTGTTTTGAAGGTGGTGTTGATGGTGCGTTGTAGTTCGGGTGCGATGGCGGCCGCGACTCTGTGGTAGATGTGAGGGGGGCAGGGGTCGGTGGGGGCCCCCGAGTGGATGCTTTTCATGGTCGAGGCAGTGTCTTCGGCCGTGATCGGTGTCCAGTTGGAGATGGTGGGCTGGCTGGTGTTTCTGGGGGGCGGGTGGGCCGTCTGTGGCGCCCGGTGGATGGTCGGTGAAGTTGTCGTAGAGGTTTTTGATCTTGAGGTGGAAATAGGTTCCAAGCTTGTCGCAGAGGTCTTGGGATGGGGTGATGTCTGTGGCTTCGCTGTGTGGGTTGGTGAATTCTTGAATGACACTGAAAAGTTCCTTGGAGTTGGCCAGGATTTTGTTGTGGATGAAGTTCCTCTTGGTGGCTCTGATCTGGTTGTGGTAGTCCGTCATGGCGTCCTTGTAGGTGGTGTGGTTTTCGGTTGTCTTGGTGTTTCTCCAGTTCTTCTCCAGGCGTCTGCAGGTGCGTCTGGCTTCTTGGAGAGCGGTGGTGAACCAGGCGGCTTTCCTGGGGCGTTGTCTGTCGGGGTTGCGTAGCGGGGCGAGCTCATCTGCGCAGTTGGAGATCCAGGTGTGGAGTTCTCTGGCTGCGTTGTTTGCGTCGGGTGCCCAGGTGTGGTTGTCTCGGGTGAGGGTGGAGTTAAGTTGCTCGTCGGTAACCTTGCTCCAGTTCCTTCGAGGTGGGCGTGGGGCTGTTTTGGGTGCCTTGGGTTTGTTGATGGCGAAGTGTACGCAGTGGTGGTCGGTCCATGGCGGCTGCGTTGTGTGGCTGAATTAGACGCTGTTTCCTGCCGCGAAGATGGGGTCGAGGGTGTGTCCTGCTCTGTGGGTCGGTGTGTTGACAAGTTGTGCAAGTCCGATGCTGTCGAGGTTGTCACGAAGGATAGTGGGGGTTGGGGTCGCTGGGGTTGTCGAGGTGGAAGTTCAGGTCGCCAATAAGTATGTAGTTTGTTGAGGCGATGGCGTCGGGTGCGATGGAAGTCGGTGATGGTGGTGGCGAAGGGTGTTCTGGGGCCGGGGGTCTGTAGATGAGGGTTCCTCGGAGTGTGGCTTAACACCAATGCACTCGACAGCGGTACACTTGTCTCTACACCACTGCACTCTGTGCCACTCTTCTCAACACCACTGTACTTTACGCCACTCTACTCTACGCCACTTTACACCACTGCACGCTACGCCACCAAACTGTATGCCACTCTACTATGCACTACTGCATTTTATGCCAATGCACTCTGTCACTCCACTTTACTCTGCATCACTCTATGCCACTGCACTCTGCAGCACACCATTATGTTCTACTTTGCACCACTCTAGGCCAATGCATTCTGTGCCACTCTACTCTGCACTCAACACCACTCTACTCTGCACCACTTCATTCTGAACCACTGCCTTGTACTGTGCACCACTCTAATCTACGCCTCTGCATTCTCCGATGCTACATTGTACGCCAATGTTCTCTACTCTGTGCCACTCTAGTCCGCTGCACTCTATGCCACGCTACACTGCACCACTCCACTTTGCACCTCTGCACTCTACTATGCACCATTCTTCATCACTGCACTCTGTGCCACTCTACTCTGCACCTATCCACTTTGAACCACTGCACTTTACTATGTATCACTCGAATCTAAGCCACTGCATTCTCCGTCTGTGCATTCTGTGCCAATGCACTCTACACCACTCTACTCTGCATCACACCACTCTGTCACTGCAGACTTTACGGCACTATATTCTACTATGCACCACTTTATGGCACTTTAATCTTCGCCACTACATTCTACGACGCTGCATTGTACGCCACTAAATTCTATGCCGTTTCACTCTGTGCCACTGCTCTCTGCCACTATATTCTGCAACACTACTCCAATACACTCTACACCAGCCCACTCTACGCCATTCCAATACACGACACTCCATGCCACAACACTACTTCACTTTTTGCCATTCCACTCTGACTCACGACGCCACTCTCCTCTACGCCACTAACTTTTAGCCATGCTGAACAGCAGCCACGCTGGTGTACAACATGGCTAAAACAGTGGCACAGACAATAGCTCTTGCATTGTCCAGACCTATTGACTTTGCCAAAGCTTGTTTACACTTATCGCTGCATCCTCAGCTCTGATCCTGGGCCTCAGGATTCCAAATGGTTGTCATTATTATCTCTGCCACTCAGATTCCACACATGCACCAAAGCACTGCTGGGACTCAGCTGCCTGTGCTTTACAGCTTTCTTCCCTCTGTTCCTTTTAGCAGGAGCAGGTGTTTTTTTCGCGCTCCTATTTCAAGCCACAGTGTGCTGGGGCACAAAAGAACATTGGTGCGAGCTGTCAGGCAGGGTGTTTTAAACTTAAGGGAGGAGCTCGCTGGGCCACTGCTGTTTCAAACGGACTACAAATCACGCAAGTCGCGGCTTCTGTATGTAAACAGCTCTTAGCCGATATTGGAAATACGTCGGTGGTTGTTTACATGGTTTCTGTTTGGAGTTAAACCAGCGCTTTCTGGAAGAAAGAGGGAAAACTAGAAGTACCACCGTACCGAGAAAAAACAGGTCAGGAGTAGATGTTCAAGCATGTGCGAGATATCTCAGTGCCGATTTTTATACGTGCAATTTTAAAGCGAGTTCACAAATCGTATTTTCAACAAAACATCTTAAACTTAAAAACAGACCTGCAATGTATACATAAGGATGCGGTGGAACAAAATGGACCAGTCCAATCTTTTTTAGAAGATGTTAGCAGTGCATGGTTATCTGAATAATGCATCTAAATCACAGAAAGGAGTCCGTTCCTCTAATGAGCAGATGCACTTCAGGTTGCTATCTGACTAGTGTTCAAGTCGCTGGGAAATCTCAATTTCAGATCGTAATGCCCTCACACACCTGTTAGGGTGTCATGCTTCATCATAGGGCGCTCCTCGTCAGACCGGCGCTGCAATGTCTGACGGGCCTGGTGGCTTCTTTGGCGGAGTTCTTTTGATCTGAGGACGCCGTATGTGAAGGGTGTATGTGGGCTAAAAATCTGTGATCAATGGTGTGTGCAAAGTGACTAGGTGACTTAAAATGGGCACCGGACCCATGAACGTTTTAATTAAAAAAGTGGGACCAGGACTAAGTAAAAATAGTGGGGCTACCAAGAGGTCTTAAGGTACCAGGGTAGCTGTTATGTGTATGTGGTCAACATATCTGAAAGAGACACGTTAGTGACAGATTCCTTACCTTAGAATATCCCCAGGCGTCAGGCTGGATCCGGAAAGTTTTTTGCGTAGCAGTACCCTTGCGCGTCGGTAGGCGGCGCCGTGCGGCTCCGCGTCCGTCGTCGGCGTCGTGATCGCCGGGATGACGTCGCGGGCAGTACTTAGGCGCCGCCCTGCGCGCTGACGTCAGTTCTTCTTTTTCCGCGCCAGTAAGCGCAGATCCGGGAAGAGCAGTGCCCTAGTCACTTTTTGACTATCTTTTTGTGAAATTTTTCACTGTTCTCTTCAACGAGTCTTCACGACTCCTAAGGTGTCGTAGGGATGCCCGGCTTTAAGCCCTGCGAGGAATGTGGTCGTATGATGTCCATCACGGACCCCCACCTCGAGTGTCTCTTCTGCCTCGGCCGAGGCCACGACACGAAGTCGTGCCCTGACTGCCGGAAACTTCATCCGAAGGCTTTGCGAGAGCGGTCTCGAAAGCTCCTTGAAGTCCGGCAGTCGGCTCCGCGCCGCAGCAAGCCCCGGTCCCGGGAGAGGTCGAGGGGCCGGACGCGGAGTCCCCGCCGTTCGTCGGAATCCAAGTCTTCGCGCTCCTCCGGTAAGTCGAAGCACAAGAAGTCTAAGCGGCGTCATCGCTCTAAGACTTCGCCTCGCCGGTCGCGCGACTCGGCTGAGGTCCCTGTCGGCACCGTCCCCGCCCCCGCGGCCCCGGACGTGCCTGTCGAGTTGCCCCCGCATTACCCGTCCTTCCCGGGTTCGGGGCGACTCCGGCCGAAGTACAGAAATTCCTGTCGGCCATGGCCCGCCTCTTCGGGCCTCAAGGTCCCTCCGTGCGCCTTCGGGCCCCGCGGGCCCAGATGGGGTTGCTCCGGCGTCGCCGCCGACTCCGGTCCCGGCGTCGCCTGTCCCACCAGCCTTCGTCCCGGCCTCGGCTCCGGCCCCGGCCTCGACCCCGGTTCCGGTGGTGCCGCAACCTCCATCGACGCCGGTTGACCTAACCACGCCTCCGCCGACGCCGATGTCCCCGGTGCCGCTTCCGACGCCGTCCGAGGCTCCGGGCGGCGTCGTTCCCCGGTTCTCCCCGGGTCCGGACATGGAGCCGGACCGGCGCCGCCCGACGCCGGTTCCGGCGCCGATGAGGCCTTGGGTCCCTTATGTCCCTCCTCCTCCATCTTTTCAACCTGAGGAGGACCAGGAGAGCTGGGAGGGGTCTGACGACCCTCTCACACAACAGTGCGAGTTTGACCCGGACTGGGTTGAGGAACTTGGGGATGCCAGTGGGCTGGATACCTCCCCCGACTCTGGCATGCTGTCTCCTCCCGTGGCAACGGAGGAGGGGGCTAATTTTGCAACGGTGTTGCGTAGAGCTGCTGGAGCCTTAAATCTCCAGTTGCCTACAGTGGCCGTCAGGACTAACCTCCTGACTGAAGTGCTTCAGCCGGCGGCCTCCTCTTCGGAGCCTGTGCTGCCGTTCAACGATGCACTCACTGACGTTCTTTTGGGTGCCTGGTCCAAACCCACCACAGGGGCTCCTGTGGATAGGAACGTGGCCCGACGCCATCGCCCGGCTCCGGGCGACCCCCTGTTTCTCTCCCAACACCCCACCCCTGAGAGCTTGGTTGTCCAAGCCTCTGCCTCCCAAACAGCCTTCCCTACCGCCCTCCGGATAGGGAATCCAAGCGCCTGGATCACTTTGGGAAGAAGGCTTTCTCTTCCTCCAGTGCTGGCTTGCGGTCTGTTAATACCGCTTGCCTCTTGGGCCGATACACCCACTCCCTGTGGGATTCGGTGGCTGATGTTTTGCCGCAGTGTTCTGAGGAGGTCCAGACACTGCTTACCCGCGCTATTGCGGAAGGGCGTGATGCGGCTAAGTATACCATCCGCTGTGGCCTTGATACCGCCGACTCGCTGGGCAGATCGCTTGCAACGACGGTGGCGCTGCGTCGCCACGCCTGGCTGAGAACCACTGGTTTTTCAGGGGATGTCCAGAATACTCTCATGGACATGCCCTTTGATGGAGTCGGTCTCTTTGGTTCAAAGGCGGACCATGCGCTGGAGCGTTTCAAGGATTCACGGGCTACTGCTAAGTCCCTGGGCCTTGCTGTTGTGCGCCCTCCGCAAACGTCTGCTTTTCGCCCCTTTCGTGGCCACGGAAGGGGCGCCCAGTCACGTCCACAGCCCGGCCAACGGCCCGCGCAGCAAGCGCCTTCGCGTGGCCGAGGACGTGGATACCGCCGTGGCGGTTCGGGCAACCAGCGTGCGGGTCAGGCCACCACCTCCAACCCGTCCGCGGCCTCCAAGCCCTCCTAGTCCCTCCTTTCAGGTGCACAGCACGCCAGTCGGGGGCAGGGTCCGCCATCACCTTCACCACTGGCGTCCCATCACCTCGGACAAGTGGGTCTTGGACATTGTCCGAAGGGGCTACTCCCTCCCCTTCGAGACCACCCCCAGCCATGCCACCTCAATTCCACCGCATGTCAGGGGATCACTTGGTGCTTCTACAGAAGGAAGTCACGGCCCTCTTGGCCAAGAGGGCCATCGAGCATGTTCCGACCCCAGAAGTAGGGCGTGGTTGCTACTCCCACTACTTTCTGGTGCCCAAAAGGACAAGGAGGACATGCGTCCTATCTTGGACCTCCGGAACGTCAATCGCTTCCTCCGGAAGGAGAAGTTCAAGATGCTCACCCTAGCTCAGGTCTTGACTGCCCTCGACCCCGGAGACTGGTTGGTAGCGTTGGACTTGCAGGACGCCTATTTCCACATCCTCGTCCTGCCGGCCCACCGGCGTTACCTTCGGTTCACGGTAGGCCTCGAGCATTTTCAGTTCACCGTGCTCCCTTTGGCCTTACCAGTGCCCCTCGGGTGTTCACGAAAGTGATGGCGGTGGTCGCAGCTCATCTGCGCCGGGCAGGGGTTTCAGTCTTCCCCTACCTCGACGACTGGCTGCTAAAGGCGGGCTCTGCCCCAGGCAGTTGTCTCCCACCTCCAGACTACGGCCGAACTCCTGCACTCGCTGGGGTTCTCCATCAATGTGCCAAAGTCGCATCTGATTCCTTCTCCACAGCTCCTTTTCATCGGAGCAGTTCTGGACACGACGCAGTTTCGGGCCTATCCTCCCGAACGGCGAGTCCGGGATATTCAGGCTATGATTCCGATCTTTCAGCCCTTATCCTGGGTTTCGGCACGGATGACCCTGAGGCTGCTGGGCCTCATGGCCTCCTGCATCCTGCTGGTCACTCATGCCAGATGGCATATGCGGGCTCTGCAGTGGGACCTGAAGTTCCAGTGGGCGCAGCACCAGGGCGACCTGTCCGATCACGTCCAGATCTCGGAGGGGACTGCAAAACAGTTGCAGTGGTGGCTCTCGAACCGGCAATGGGTCATGGGCAGATCCCTCTCCCTTCCCCAGCCAGAGCACACAGTTGTGACGGACGCGTCCCTTCTGGGATGGGGCGGTCACATGGGAGAGGCGGAGATCAGAGGCCTCTGGTCTCCGGGCGGAGTCCCGGCTCCATATCAACCTTCTGGAGCTCCGGGCGATCCGACTTGCACTCAAGGCATTCCTTCCTCTGTCAAAGGGAAGGTAGTGCAGGTGTTCACAGACAACACCACTGCCATGTGGTACTGCAACAAACAAGGCGGGGTGGGGTCGTGGACCCTTTGTCAGGAGGCTCTGCGCCTCTGGACATGGCTGGAACACCAGGGCATGTTCCTGGTGGTTCAACACCTGGCAGGTTCCCTGAACGCCAGGGCGGACGAACTCCAGCCGCAGGTGCATGATGGATCACGAATGGCGTCTTCACTCGGAAGTGGCGCAAGGACTCTTTCTACAGTGGGGAGAGCCTTGGTTAGATCTATTCGCCACCGAAGAGAACGCGCAATGTCATCAGTTCTGCGCGTTGGAATTTCCAAGGCGGCACTCGCCGGCGACGCTTTTCGTCACGAGTGGAGTTGCGGTCTATTGTACGCCTTTCCGCCTATACCACTTCTACCCAGAGTGTTGAAGAAGATTCGGCACGACCGGGCCCAAGTCATTCTTGTGGCTCCGGACTGGGCTCGAAGAGTTTGGTATCCCGAGCTACTCAATATGAGCGTAGATCCCCCGATCCGTCTGCCTCTTCGGGAGGATCTTCTGTCGCAGCAGCAGGGGACGGTCCTCCACCCGAACCTGTCCAGTCTACACCTGCTTGCGTGGAGATTGAGCGGCGGCAGTTGATTCCTTTCGACTTGCCTCCCGAAGTTTGTGATGTGATTCTGGCAGCCAGGCGTCCCTCCACTAAGGTGGTATACGCCTGCAGGTGGAACAAATTTGTGGCATGGTGCACAGCAAAGGCTGTGGATCCCCTTTCTGCCCCTCTTTCTGAGGTCCTTCTGTTCCTTCTCTCTCTGGCCCAACAGGGTTCTGCCCTGGGTACCATCAAGGGTTATCTTTGTGCTATCTCGGCCTTCCTCAGGCTCCCTGATCAGCCCTCCCTTTTCAAGTCCCCTGTTGTTAACAGGTTCTTAAAAGGCATTACTCACCTCTTCCCTCCTGTTCCGTTTGTGATGCCTCAGTGGGACTTAAACTTGGTTCTTACCTTTTAATGTGCGCTCCCTTTGAGCTCTCTACATAACTGTCCTCTTCGTCTTCTGACTCTGAAGACAGCCTTTCTGGTGGCCATCACCTCCGCTCGGCGGGTGAGTGAGCTCCAGGCTCTATCTTGCAAACCTCCCTTTCTGTCTGTTCATCCAGACAAGGTTGTTCTTCGGACGCGTCCGTCCTTCTTGCCAAAGGTGGTTACTGCTTTCCACATTGGGCAGACCATCACTTTGCCCACCTTCTTTCCGCCTCCGCATCCTTCCAGAGAGGAAGAGAGGCTCCACCGTCTGGACCCAAAACGTGCGCTCTCCTTCTATATTGACCGCACAAAACACTTCCGGGTGGATGACCAGCTCTTTATTGGCTACGTGGGCGCCAAAAAGGTCGGGCGGTGCACAAGAGGACCATCTCCCGCTGGGTTACCTTGTGCATCAAGACCTGCTATTCTTTGGCTAAAAAGGAGCCTCCTGTTGGGCTGCGTGCCCATTCCACCAGGGCAACGGCTGCTACCACGGCCTTGGGCCGCGGTGTTCCGCTGCCGGTTATCTGTCAGGCAGCTACGTGGGCCTCGCTGCACACGTTTACAAAGCATTACTGCCTTGACAGTCAGGTCCGGAGGGACGGCTTCTTTGGCCGTTCTGTCCTCCAGGACTTCCTTGTCTGATCTTTGTTCGCAGACCCACCACCGGGGTTGGTATTGCTGGGGTATCTATTCTAAGGTAAGGAATCTGTCACTAACGTGTCTCTTTCAGATGCACAAGTTACTAACTTGTGTAACGATATATCTGTAAGAGACAGTAGTTAGTGACAGATTCCTTACCGCCCCACCCATCCTCCCCGTTCTGCGAACTGATTTCTAGGGTTAAGGACATCCCTTTCAGGGCCCTAGTATTTTTCAGACACCTATGTCAGCTTCTTGCATGGCTCTGCGTTCCTGGCGCGGAAAGTCGTGTACAGAACTGACGTCAGCGCGCAGGGGCGGCGCCTAAGTACTGCCCGCGACGTCATCCCGGCGATCACGACGCCGACGACGGACGCGGAGCCGCACGACGCCGCCTACCGACGCGCAAGGGTACTGCTACGCAAAAAACTTTCCGGATCCAGCCTGACGCCTGGGGATATTCTAAGGTAAGGAATCTGTCACTAACTACTGTCTCTTACAGATATATCGTTACACAAGTTAGTAACTTGTGCGTTTCGTGCTTTCAGAGCTCAAAAGTCGAGCGGCACTTCTTCAGGACCATAAAATGAACAGATGGGGTCCCCAGAGGATGAGGACCGTGGGGGGACTCCCCGTAAAGTGGGGATGTCCAAATGGTGTGTGTCTGATCCCGTATAAGGTACCAGATTAGCGTCTCCACCTAAAATGAGGGAGACAAAAGGTGGGAGAAAAATCGCGACATGAATCTATTTTGAAGAAAGTACTGTCAATGCTGTACAATGTCACATTAAACAGCCTCAACCCCACATTGGTGGGAGAGGTAAAGGTCCTAGGACAGTTTGGCATACCTGACCCAGATACACAAATAATATATTGATGTCTGGAATGTATAGGTTGGTCAGACACAAAGTGAGGGTTTAAAAAAAAGGCGCGCATGTAATGTGATCCCCTAGTTGGGATCGCCAACACAGAACAGACAAATATCCACTCCTCTACCCCGAGGGAGGGGAGTGGCGCATAGCAGATCTTACCTCAATTGAGGAGGGGTGTTACTTCATAGATGTAGGGGAGGGACCCGACCACTGGAGGGACCACCTTAGGGCAAACATGTGGGAAATAAAAACAATTATGGTAAGCCAACAAGAAACATAGCAATGCCTGCACTTATCCAGGATAGCAATGTACTATGGCCTAACGTACAGATGTGCTAGTAGATGGGTACGGGGACAAACCCCGCCTGCTCAAAACTGGTGGCATGTGAATAAGGGTAGTGTGTCACTCGAACCGATGCAAGATTCATAGTGCCCCATCCACACCTCTCTACAGTAAAACAAACACATTTGTTAATGTCTAAGCATGGATAATGGGGGCAGGGGGGGCACATCTGTGGGAACCCGAATAAGGCAGGACAGTTAAAAGAAATGAACTCCGTCCCGGACTTAGGCACAGGACAACTAGCGGGTGAACTAACCATCCCGGGCTGCAGATATCGGCCAAAGATGCCTACACCAGCGTACCGCGTGTATGGGTATAGACCTTTAAATTAAGAAGCCGCGCATATGGGAAATTCTGCCCAGAGCGGGCAGGAACCCAAATCTGGCATGAAGGATGACAGGAGGCACCGCTCCAGAGGACGCGTGTATTGGTATGGACCTTTAAATTAAGAGGCCGCGCAAATGGGAGAGTATGCCCCGAGCGGGCGGGAACCCAAATCAGGCATGAAGGATGACAGGAGACACCGCTAAAGGTATCACGCGGTAGAGCTAAAGTGAGCGCATAAGCTTAACTGTGCCCAAACATGACACGAGTGCGGCGCAGTGATCGCTAGGGGGGTCTACACTTACCGAATAGAAGGTACATGCACTGCCGGTTCACCTATGCGTGTCCCCGACGTCTGGATATTACCGGTATAGCAGGCTGGTCGTCATCTTAAAGGAACGGCCCACGTGATGCGGAAGTTGTAAGTCTCGCGATAGCGCGGCTTAAAACAACGCCGCCATCTTGTCCCGAGCTACCACTGCCTGACTATCTAAAAAAGCCTGACTCTGCCTCAAAGTGGTGCTATATTCAAAAAGAGTAATAAGAGTGATGGACAAACATTGGCTAACGTGGGGAATCGTGACTAAGATCCCTCATGTAGGAAAAAGGAATTCCAAATTGGAATCAGGATTACATGCCACATTTAGTGTGTCGACCTCATAGTGTGAGAATTATCACGTGCAGTGCCTATGTCTAAGTACTGTATATGTTGTAAACGGGAGCGTGCCTGGTGGTGTTGGCACGAGGCTTCCAACTAAAGCTCGTGATGTCTATTTGTGCATACACCCCGGGTAATCGGGTGTCCAGTCTACATGCACACCCTGGAGATGGATGATATGAGTACGTGGAAGCCAGTGGAAGTGTCTACAGTTCAGTCCAAGGAATTTCGTCGTTGAGACCTCTTGTCTGAGTGGACAGGCGAAAGATCCAACGTTGCTCAGTTTCAAACAGTTTTTGTGTAGACCACATATTGTTGCTTTCAATCACTGTCCAATTCATTTCCTCCGATCTATGTGGGTGAGAGAGAAAGTGTGCACCCATTTTTGTAGTCGTTCTGCCACATCTTATGTTGCTACGGTGTTCCATTATTCTTGTCTTAACGGGGCGGGTGATCATGCCGATATACTTCAAATGGCATGAACATTCAATCAAATAAACACAATTCTTTGTGTTGCAGTTTGTGTGGGTGCGTTGGGTCCAAACTTTACCTTCTTCCAAGATCAGTTCTTTGGTATGTTTTGTCAGGTCGCAAACCCGACAGTGGCCACATGGATAATGTCCCCGTACTGGTGTGATGTTCCACAGGGTCCCCTGTTGGTTCTTTTGATGGGTTTTAGGGCGGGTGTGGACCAGCAGCTCAGGTAAGTTGCTGGTGCGCTTCATTGCAAATCTGGGCATTGGAATAGAGAGATTCCCTGAGGAGAGGATTTTCCAGTTCTTTCGGATTATCCTTTGGATCCTGTTAGACTCTGGTGTGTATGTAGTAACACACGTCATTATATCTTCAGCTTGTTTTAACGTTTATGCATGGCAGCCCTGCTGAGGGACTCTTGATACTCCCTGTTCTCCAGCGCATTGCCTACACCGCATAGCTAGTCTCCTCCTCACTTTCCTTTTCACCCACTCCACCACATATATCCTGAGCCTTTCGTACTATACAATGGATACACAGGGCCTTAGCTTCACTGATGATATGCTGTCAGAAATTCTTCGTGCACCCTCTCTACTACAACATGAGGGCAGTAACCCATCTAGTAGCAACACTGACGATTGGATGAGTGCACTCTTTCTCTCTCACCCACATAGATCGGAAGAAATGAATTGGACAGTGATTGAAAGCAACAATATGTGGTCTACACAAAAACTGTTTGAAACTGAGCAACGTTGGATCTTTCGCCTGTCCACTCAGACAAGAGGTCTCAACGACGAAATTCCTTGGACTGAACTGTAGACACTTCCGCTGGCTTCCACGTACTCATATCATCCATCTCCAGGGTTTTTATGTAGACTGGACACCTGATTACCCGGGGTGTATGCACGAATAGACATCACGAGCTTTAGACACCAACACAGGGAAGCCTCGTGCCAACACCACCAGGCACGCTCCCTTTTACAACATATACAGTACTTAGACATAGGCACTGCACGTGATAATTCTCACACTATGAGGTCGACACACTATATGTGGCATGTAATCCCGATTCCAATTTGGAATTCCTTTTTCCTACATGACGGATCTTAGTCACGATTCCCCACGTTAGCCAATGTTTGTCCGCCACTCTTATTACTCTTTTTGAATATAGCACCACTTTGAGGCAGAGTCAGGCTTTTTTAGATAGTCAGGCAGTGGTAGCTCGGGACAAGATGGCGGCGTTGTTTTAAGCCGCGCTATCGCGAGACTTACAAGTTCCGCATCACGTGGGCCGTTCCTTTAAGATGACGACCGGCCTGCAATACCGGTAATATCCAGACGTCGGGGAGACGCATAGGTGAACCGGCAGTGCCCGTACCTTCTATTCGGTAAGTGTAGACCCCCCTAGCGATCACTGCGCCGCACTCGTGTCATGTTTGGGCACAGTTAAGCTTATGCGCTCACTTTCGCTCTACCGCGTGATACCTTTAGCGGTGTCTCCTGTCATCCTTCATGCCTGATTTGGGTTCCCGCCCGCTCGGGGCATACTCTCCCATTTGCGCGGCCTCTTAATTTAAAGGTCCATACCAATACACGCGTCCTCTGGAGCGGTGTCTCCTGTCATTCTTCATGCCAGATTTGGGTTCCTGCCCGCTCTGGGCAGAATTTCCCATATGTGCGGCTTCTTAATTTAAAGGTCTATACCCATACACGAGGTACGCTGGTGTAGGCGTCTTTGGCCGATACCTGCAGCCCGGGATGGTTAGTTCACCCGCTAGTTGTCCTGTGCCTAAGTCCGGGACGGAGTTCATTTCTTTTAACTGTCCTGCCTTATTCGGGTTCCCACAGGCTTGCCCCCCCCCCATTCTCCACGCTTAGACATTAACAAATGTGTTTGTTTTACTGTAGAGAGGTGTGGATGGGGCAGTATGAATCTTGCATCGGTTCGAGTGACTCACTCCCCTTATTCACATGCCACCAGTTTTGAGCAGGCGGGGTTTGTCCCCGTACCTATCTACTAGCACATCTGTACGTTAGGCCATAGTACATTGCTATCCTGGATACGTGCAGGCATTGCTATGTTTCTTGTTGGCCTACCATGATTGTTTTTATTTCCCACATGTTTGCCCTGAGGTGGTACCTCTAGTGGTCGGGTCCCTCCCCTACATCTATGAAGTAACACCCCTCCTCAATTGAGGTAAGATCTGCTATGCGCCACTCCCCTCCCTCGAGGTAGGGGAGTGGATATTTGTCTGTTCTGTGTAGGCGATCCCAACTAGGGGATCACATTACATGCGCGCCTTGTTTTTAAACCATCACTTTGTGTCTGACCAACCTATACATTCCAGACATCAATATATTATTTGTGTATCTGGGTCAGGTATGCCAAACTGTCCTAGGACCTTTACCTCTCCCACCAATGTGGGGTTGAGGCTGTTTAATGTGACATTGTACAGCATTGACAGTACTTTCTTCAAAATAGTTTCATGCCGCGATTTTTCTCCCACCTTTTGTCTCCCTCATTTTAGGTGGAGACGCTAATCTGGTACCTTATATGGGATCAGACACACACCATTTGGACATCCTCACTTTACGGGGAGTCCCCCCCACGGTCCTCATCCTCTAGGGACCCCATCTGTTCATTTTATGGTCCTGAAGAAGTGCCGCTCGACTTTTGAGCTCTGAAAGCACGAAACATGTTGACCACATACACATAACAGCTACCCTGGTACCTTAAGACCTCTTGGTAGCCCTACTGTTTTTACTTAGTCCTGGTCCCACTTTTTTAATTAAAACGTTCATGGGTCCGGTGCCTATTTTAAGTCACCTAGTCACTTTGCACACACCATTGATCACTGATATTTAGCCCACATACACCCTTCACATACGGCGTCCTCAGATCAAAAGAACTCTGCCAAAGAAGCCACCAGGCCCGTCAGACATTGCAGCGCCGGTCTGACGAGGAGCGCCCTATGATGAAGCATGACACCCTAACAGGTGTGTGAGGGCATTACGATCTGAAATTGAGATCTCCCAGCAACCTGAAGTGCATCTGCTCATTAGAGGAACTGACTCCTTTCTGTGATTTAGATGTGTACTTGAAGGAGCACAGGAGTAGGACCTCTCTAAATAACTAGCTCTTCTGTCCCCTTTTTGATTTAACATATCTGAATAATGCTTTATGTCCCCTAGACCCCTCAGATCTCTGCTCAAAATGTCAATGTGCCACCATAACATTGATTTTTCTGTTTCCTAGCACGTGCTAATATGGACGTATTAGTTAATTGTTTTTATTCACCCAATCGTAAGCATACATACAGTTTTAATGCAGCCATTCCTTGTATGCATACCATACCTTTAGTACATACCGTATAGTACAATCACATTACATATACTATACAGTAACAGGCCATACCATACTATGCAGTGACAAGCCATACCACATCATCCTATTCAATAACAGGGCATACAATGATAAGCCATAACATACAACATAACCAAAAATAAAGACATTGACATAGCCAATACACCTCGGATAGGCGAAACCTATACTTGTTAATAGGGCTAGCTAGAGAAAGAACCGCAGAACATAATGGAAAATCACCTCTTCTCCTAAAGCGCTTGTTCACCAGTATCTAGAAGGCATGCAACACTGTTCATATGGCAAATGGTGTTGATTGTTACAATGACTTGTTTAACCCAGATATTGATTCTCGTTTCTTTCTCTACTCAGATAGAGGATGACTGCCTAACCAATCTTCAGTTAATCAGTGCTGTCCTGATGCATATTGATGAACATGGGGAGCCCGGTGAGTGTTTTGTTTGTCCTCCACATTTCTCATTTTTGGTTTAGGCCGGCAACTGCATAGTTCTTTTCCTTTCACAGCTTCAGCATAAAATAGCTTTTCTTCCTTTTATCAATTTTCTTTCTATTCCTCCAATTAAATGCAAGGCCTCTTTCTGTTCTTCTCCACTTGCAGTTTTGGTTGTATTTCCCAGTTTAATAGCTTTACATACTGTATATTTTTGTGCCTTGTCTCTGCACCAGGTGTAAAATTAGACTGCCCTTAGCAGAAATATATTCTGACACAGATTGCTTACTTTTACTTGTTTTTGGTGGTTTTCAGCCCCTTTTAATGGTCTCTTTGTTTTTCTGCAGGTGGCATCCTTTGCTTCCTGCCTGGCTGGCAGGATATCCGAGGCATGCAACAGCTTTTGGAGGAGCAGTTGGCATCTCACAGAAACAAGTACCTCATATTGCCAGGTATGCCATTCATTTGACAAGAATCTGAGCTATGAAAGATCATTTAGGATGGTTGAGGAATGTTATCTTCATCCACACTTTTGTATTGCAACTGTTGCAGGGAGTCTGCTCTTAAAACAGAACTATGCTTAGGACCATAGAACATCAGTATGTAGGGACTGAGTCACCATACCACCTCAGTATCTATAGGTCTGAGTCCGTCTAGCTATATTGCCTCACTTGCCCTCCTAACCTTACCAGAGAAACAAGTGAATTGGCACCCCAGAACAAAACACTCTCGACCCTCTCGGGGATCGCGGTGACAGGGCACACCCTTTCGCTCTCTCATTCATACCTGTCCACAATAAGATAACCAGGAGACACGAAGGCAGTTTAGAATATTTATTTAAACTATGGTGCTCTGAAATGCAGTATACGTGCCACAATTACAAAACAAATACATACTAAAAATACTGTTAGCATGGTCAATAATCCATATATCATGAAAAGTCCTGTCATTTTATAGGACAGAGTAACCTAAACCCCCCTCCCTTGCTAATGAAGCTAAATGATTATATATCAAAGATCTCTTTGATTACTGGCAGACTCCGTAACTGCATTCACAGATGGATGTTCTACATCTCAGCAGATGCAGTGCTTGTGCCTCAGAACTCTCGTTCCATGTGGGTTTTATGCTCATGTGCTTATCTATATGATGGGACATGTGTACACATAAACCACAGCTGCATTCTTGTGTTATGTCTAGGTGCTAGCGCCTGGCCAGAAAGAATAACAAGGGACATTGTTATTCGACCATGTCTGTGGTGTTCAGACTAAATCGTAGGAAAAGAACAGAAAGCGAAAACATATACAGGTTCCGGGTGAAAATAAATTGTGGCACAAAACGTGTTTATGTAGTAATGTGTGCAAAGGAAAATTTGGCCTACAACGTGCACAGTTAGGCTAACATAGGGAAAACTACAATGGGCCATGCGGGAAGCACACAACATACCAGATCAGTTGTGTTTTCCACCTTTCCAAGGCATTTTACAGAACTGGCCTGACATTTAGAATACCATAGTTTTGGGGTTGGAGGAACATTGCTACAGTTAAATAACATTACTTACTTCAACCATGAATCATTTATACATTCATTCTACTGAGAAGTTTACTTTAGAGCATTATCAGGATCCAGGAAAATGGCCCTTTTGGAACTGGGAACGGTAGCTCCCAGTTTATTGGTTCCATGAAAGATATTGGAGCTGGAGGTAATCTCTAACAGGAAACTAAGGGCCAGATGTATCAACCTTGTATTTTGCGAGTCCTTAATAGCGAATTTTACCGATTCGCTATTATGGACTCGCAAAATGCAATGTATGTAGGTTTCGCAAATAAAAGTGCGATTCCTACGCATTCCTTATTTGCGACTCGGAAATTGCGAGCGCAAATAAGTTATGGTTTCCCATTCATTCCTATGGGCCTAGAGGCCCATAGGAAGGAATGGGAATTGCCCGCGCAATTTGCGAGTACCCAATAGGTACTCGCAAATTGCGCATGCAATTTCAAGGGTGCAAGGGTGCCAAATGGACACCCTGTTGCACCCCTGAAATCTGCATGTGTGCACATGTGGCGCACATACATGCCCTAAGGGCATGTTTGTACGCCACATGGCACCTAGAAAAATGCAAAAAAGTGCATTTTTCTTGGAATTCGCAAATTTCCACCAACTAGAAGTTGGAGTAATTTGCGATTCCTTAAAGCCAGGTCGCAATTTTTTTTTTTTGCTTCCTGCATTGCATTTAAGGAATCACACATTGTTATTCCTTAAATGCATTCGCAAAATAGGTAATCGCAAAAATCCCAAAAGGCTTTTTACCGTTCGCAAACGGGCAATTCTGCAAATTGGCCCGTTTGGGAACAGTAAAACGCTTGATACATCTGGCCCTAACTTCCTTATTGCTTCTCTGCCTCACTGAGTTTCACCTTGATCCTGAACTATGTATGCCTTACTCCTATGTATGCCTTACTCTCAAGCTCCCTCAGAGATTTGTAATTTGTACGTTTTGTTGTCGGACATAAAGAAACCATCAACATCATGGTGCCGCTGTTCAGTGTACTCAAATAAGGGCATTGACGGGCAAGTACTCAATATCACAACACCAACCCCTATAATCAATGGCAATGCCATAATGTTGCTTATAAATGGCTTTATAACTGAAATTGCCTCTTCAGTAACCGATGAGTTTAGGTACTGAATATGTCATCATACATGCACTGTGTCCCTCAGACAAAATGGTTAATTATTCTGCCTAATAACTCGTTATTGCATTCACCCACTTACCTATCCACAATAAAACAGGTGCACAAGCTCCACAAGCAGATCAATGGTAAATTAAAAGAATAAAAGTAGTTAAAAAAAGTAATATGGGGGGGCGTGGCCGGGCAAGATGGCCGATCGGACGTAGACCGTCTCGGCTCCCGGTCCACGCGTTATCCCGGAGCTGTCTCTGGTGCATCTCGGCGCCGTGGAGCACTGAAAATAGCTACCCGGGCTGTCGGAGTACGCTGGGCATGACCTGAGCCCTGTCATCTGCCCCGGAGCTGCCTACACCGGCAGCGCTCTGCCTTGTGCTGTCTGAGGGGGAGGCCTCGGTGCAATTCAACATGGCCGTCGGACCGCGGCCGCAGGACGCGGCGTCCTCGCTCGCACCATAAAGGTACGGATCGGAGTGCGTGCTCCTGCTGCGGAGACCTGCATACAGTCGCGGGCTGTCTGTGAGACTGCGGGGCGGCAGGGCCTGGGAGAGGCTCGCATCGTGGACGGAGGCCGTTGCGGCGTTTCCCGCCGCGGGTGCCTGACCCTGACATGGCGGCCGATATCGGGCCTGCGGCGATGGGGGCTGGAGCCTCGGTCCTGGGGTCAGTAGTATTTACGCCTGCCTTGCGGATGACTCGCTGGTGAGGAGGAGCACCCTGGACCTACCGTGTGCTGAAAATACAGAGTCCCGGGGGGCCTGAGTGGGGGCTCCCCCTGCAAGCAAACGCCTTGGGCCTGTGACATCCTGCGCGGGGGCGCCATAGCCCGCTACTCGCTTTTCCCTCCTCGCCTATTGCAGCTGAGACAAGCGACGAATGCAACACGAGTGAGCGCTGCTGAACCAGTGATGCTGCTGAGTGGCGTCTAGAGGTGGGCCCCTTATGCTCTTGGTGGTGTGGCCCCTGCATCACCCGTGGACCCGTCGCACCTGACCCTACACGATCCGTTTGTGGCCAGATTTGGAGATTCTCCGCTTTCCTTGCGGGGCCTCGGGGGTCCGAGTGGCCTCATCCTTACATCGCCCGTGGACCCGTCGCACCTGACCCTACACGATCCGTTTGTGGCCAGATTTGGAGATTCTCCGCTTTCCCTGCGGGGCTTCGGGGGTCCGAGTGGCCTCATCCTTATGCCGCCGAAGAAGGTGACGAGCAAGACGCCACATAAGGTTTTGGATTTCTTTGCGCCCGCTGACAAACGCACATCGCTGCGAGGGGACTCAGGTGCGGAAACCATGGCCCTTACAAAAGCAGACCTGCTGTCAATGTTCAAGGACTTTAAAGCTGAATTGCGCAATGACCTTAGCCAAGATATCAAGGCCTCCATGGACCAGCTCCGCACAGATCTCACGGGGGCGTCTGACCTCCCTCCAGCAGGATGTAGATTCGGTGGGTACCAGAGGGCTGGACTTGGAGACGCAACATCAGGAGCATGGAAGGCTAGCCACTGAAGTACAAGGCGACGTCCAGGGCCTCAGGGAGCAGTTACATCAGGTGCAGCTTAAGGCAGAGGACCTTGAAAACAGAGCCCGGAGAGAGAATATACGCATCAGGGACTTGAAAGAGGGCGCAGAGGGACCTGATTTAGAAGCGTTTGTGGAGGGGCTCTTCGCTGAGAACCTGAGCCCTCAGATCCTAACAATAAAACTGGATAGAGTCCACCGGGTGGGCACCATGCAGAGCGGCGAGACGAGGCGACCCCGTGACATCCTGGCAAAATTGCACTCGTACAAAACCAAGGAGGCGGTGATTCAGGCTGCCACGGCGAGAGACTCCATCTCCTTCCAGGGTCAGCCATGCACCATATACCAGGATGTGGCGCCTTCCACGTTGGCGCGGAGACAGCTATTCCGACCCGTCACCGCTACATTGCGAGACAACAAGGTCAGATATCGATGGACCTACCCCTTTGGTCTCAGCTTTGAATATCAGAACAAGCGACGCCACATCACGGAGCTGCGAGAGGGTCTCGATCTGTTGGGCCTTCCACCCGAGGGGGGCGACCCCGCGGGGGGTGCCGTGGCGGGTCCCCCCCGGGGCTCGACGTCCACCTGGTCCATGAACTCACGCAGGAATCGCCGATGATCTATTGTTGAGCACACCCTGATGTTCGGGAGGTCCGCCATCGTCGCTGGGACTACGTTCCACAGCTTTCTGATCACTGACACTGGCTGCGGAATCTACCGATCCTTCTAACGAGCGGTGACAGTCCTGATTTAATCCACGACCCCACATGATTAGACTTGGCTTTCGCCCCAGTCCTCAGAGTTCCAATCATCCATGTGGGTGCCGGGGGAACTGCGATATGAGTGGTGCTGTACCTACGAGTGGTGATGTTATCCCCTTTTTCTGATTATTCCCAGTGAGGCGAGGTTAGTGTTGTTTCAGCTCTGTTTAGTGGGTTATACATTGTTAGCCAGGGGCACAATATGGGTCTGACCTGCAGTGCAGCTAATCTACCTCTGTAGTTGTTCCGGTTCTAAGTTAGCAATGTGCTCTGCTTCCTCAACTGCCCAGAGACATTTTTTGATACCATGTAAGATTCGTATTGGGATGAGCGTGGACGGGGTCCTCGGACCTGCCGTCCCCCCTGGTTCCTAGGAGGGCGTCCTAGTCCCTTATAGGAGATTTCATAGTATTCTTTTTTTTTTCTTCCCTTAGTATTGTTGTATTGTTTATGGTTGTCTTTCTATTGTTGGGGGTAGCTGGGGAGGGTATGGGAGGAACACGATGGTGGTTTTTTAATATGCGCTTCATTGCGGCCTCTAACAGCGGCGACACCACGACTGACATGCATTGGCGCACTACGTTCTTTCGGAGACTGACGAGGATCCGGTATACAGGGAGTCGGCTAGGGCTCTTACAGAGGGGCGGGGCTGCACAATTAGACTAATGCCGGTCACGATTGGAACATGGAACGTAAAGGGTCTTAACTCGCCCCAAAAGCGACAGAGGGTGTGGAAGTATATTATCGACCACCACCTCGATGTGGTAGCCCTACAAGAGACGCACTTAGCCAGGACGGATGATGCACGCCTGAGACATAAACACTACCCGCTCATTTACAGGTCCTCAGCACACACAAAACATAGGGGAGTGGCGATCTTGTTTCACTCTTCTGTACAGTTTCAGCCATTAGGAGTACATACCGATAAAGATGGCCGTTGGGTCATGGTTAAGGGCCGTCTGAGAGGCAGACTGTGCACCTTCGTCGCTCTCTATGCCCCCAATACAGGACAGACGGTATTCTTACACACCCTGCTGGGGAGACTGACTGACTTTGCAGAGGGCCCACTGATCCTCATGGGGGACTTCAACTTAACGTGGCAAAAAGAGCTTGACAGTACGCACTCACAACGCTCGGATCTGGGCTCCTTCTCTGCGGACACACAGCGGCGCATACACGACATGGGATTAATAGATGCATGGCGCAGCCTCTATCCACAGACCCGTGACTACACGTTCTACCCGCATGTCCATCGTACATACTCCCGGTTGGATTACATTTTTCTTAGCCAATCCCTACAGGGGGCCTTGCGGGACGCCAAGATATTCCCCCTTTCAGTCTCAGATCACAGCTTACTGTCTATATGTCTCTCTTGGGGTGGGAACGTCTCGACTACACCTAGGTGGTATTTTCCAGCGTCACTTGCCCGGGACAGGTAGTCCTGTACTAGTCTGAGAGAAGCCATTACTGAATTTTTTGACATTAATGACCCAGAGGACACGTCGGAATATACAACATGGGACACATTCGAGGCGGTCTTTAGGGGGAGATGCATCGCCCTTAACTCGGCCCTGAATAAACAGCGCACCAGGGAGAGAGAGCAATTGGAGAAAGAGCTCGCTACACTTGAACAGGCTCATAAATTGAACCCCACGAGTCAGTCTCTTCGTAGCCTCACTGCGGTCCGCGGTAAACTTCGGGCGATTTATAACAGAGCGGAGTTCACTCTCCTCAAATTAAGGCACTTGTCATACACGCAGGGCAATAAGATTGGTAGGCACCTTGCCCGGCAATTAAAGGATAAACGAGAGAGAGAGTACGTGGGTGGCCTTCAGGGAACCTCCGGGGAAATTACACATAACGATGAGACTAAAGCGGAGCTTTTTGGCTCTTTTTACAAATCTCTGTACACTAGTGATACTCTGGACGCGAGCGCCCAAAGGGAATATCTTCAAGCACTGCCTTTACCCAAGGTGTCGTCTGCCTGGAATGAATCACTTACAGCTCCTATCACTGTGGACGAGGTTTGTTCTGCCATTAAGGCCCTCAAACCCCATAAAGCACCGGGGCCGGATGGATACACCGCTCTTTTCTATAAGATGTTTACCCCCGATATCAGCTCCCATCTGACTCGCCTTTTTAATAAGATGGCTAAGGACGGAGAGACCTCTGGCACTATGTCTGAGGCTGTAATTTCTGTAATACCAAAGCCAGGGAAGGACCCCCAGCGCTGCGCCGCATACCGACCTATTGCCCTACTAAACCTCGACGCGAAATTATACTCTTCTAAAATAGCCAAACGTTTAAATGATCTCATGCCTGAACTCATTCTTGCTGACCAATCAGGATTTATTAAAGGCCGTCAAACACATGACAACACCCGTCGGATTATTCACTTGATAGAGAAGGCTAACAGACGTCAAATCCCCGCAGTACTGGTGGGGCTAGACGCCGAGAAAGCCTTCGACAGGGTTGACTGGTCGTTCTTATTCCACACACTCACGGCATTCGGATTCTCATCTAAATTTCTCACTATGATTCGAGCCAATTATCTCCACCCTAGGTCTAGAGTAGTAGTCAATGGGATTGTATCATCTCCCTTTAATCACTCTAGAGGGCACTAGGCAGGGGTGCCCTCTGTCGCCCCCTGCTTTTTGCTCTCAGTATTGAACCATTAGCGCTGGCGGCACGAATTAATCCCGATATCCAGGGCCTACCATTCGCAGGGGAGTCACATAAAATTTCCCTGTTCGCGGACGATGTCCTCTTGTCCCTCTCTAGCCCGGCTACATCCCTCCCGCCCTTACAGGTGGAACTCGAACGCTTTGAAGCAGTGGCTGGCTTCAAAATAAATCTAGATAAATCATATATTCTCAACCTCACTCTCCCACACGAGGAGGTGTGCGGGCTTCGGTCTCTTACACCTTTACCGTGGGCCACGACCTCCATTCAGTACCTGGGGATCCAGCTAACGACCAAAGTCGAGGGGCTATATGCCGCCAATTTTCCTGGCCTTCTTAATCGAATCCAAGCAGACCTTACGAAGTGGAAGCCCCTATTCCTGTCCTGGTTGGGCCGGATCCACGCGGTGAAGATGACCCTCCTTCCTAAATTACTCTATTTGTTTCAGGCGCTCCCTATAGAACTGGAGGGGGACTTCTTCCGACGAGTAAAGACTATGATTCTGCGCTTTATTTGGCAGGGGGGACGCGCATGCTTCTCCTTCTTCCTTTTGCGGCGCTCCCGTAGGGAAGGGGGCGTCGGGCTCCCAGACCTTCATCTATATTACAAAGCGGCACAGCTGAGAGTCTTGGTTGAATGGTCAAAGCCCGACTCGGACAAACATTGGCTTCATATGGATCGCAGTGTGGCGGGAAGGACTATATGGGATCTTGTTTGGCGCCCTAAGAGAGACAGACCTAAGAATGTTTACGTCAGCACTCCCACACGTACCACCTTGAAGGTCTGGGATACACTCACAGGTGACGATAGATGGACGACGTTCCCTTCACCATTTACACCTCTCCATTTTAACCCGGCATTCCCCCGGCCTTACATGAGGGACCTTTTGACGCGTGGAGGGAGGGGGATGTTTAGCTCTGACCCATCTATTCCAACACTTTGACCCTCTTACTTTTGATGACTGTAAGCAGGACTATGCATTAGGGAATACAGACAGCTACCACTATGCCCAATTAATGCATTGGGCGCTCACCCCGCAGGTCCGGGAGGCAGCTACGCGTCCTCTTACGCGATTCTCGAGCGCTTCCTCACCAAGGCTACCTCGATGAGGGGGACGATTTCTTTCATTTACAACTTCCTTCTCACTACCATGCACTCCCCGCGCCCACGATATATGTCTATGTGGGAGGACATACTGCAGCGTGGGATCTCGGACGATGAGTGGACCCATTTGTGGTACGACATCACGAGATTCAATCACTCCACAGAACTTCGCGAGGCCCACCTGAAGACCATGATGGACTGGTATCTCCATCCATCTAAGCTTAAACGGATCTTCCCTGCCACTTCCGATAGATGCTGGAGGGGGTGCGGGCTGCTTGGAGACTTTCAGCATATTTGGTGGGATTGCCCAACTATACGCCCCTATTGGGAAGAAATACTAGCATACATCAAAGACATGCTGGGATACCCCATCCCCACTACCATGGCGGGCGTTCTCCTGGGGCTTCGTGACCCCTCTCTAGAGCACCAGACCCGAGCTGATAAAACCATTATGTGGCTATGTGTGGGGCGGCCAAGATCACCCTGGCTGCCGCTTGGAAAAGGCAGGAAGCCCCAACTATTTCCCTTTGGCATTCCCTGTCTCTGGAGGCTACTTAGTTTGGAACGCATGTCCGACATTTTCAGGGACGATTACAAAAACTTTGAATTCGATGGGGTCCCTTGGTCACCTTTCTTTCACGTGGCCTCCCATCGGCAGTTTGTCCTCCTACCGTTAGGGCCCTGCATCTCTTCCAATTTTGAGTCAAATGTCAATTACACTGGATACCCCAGAGATGTGCAGTTTGTAGCCACCATCGTTGGGGAGGGGGGAGGGTAGGGGGGGGGGATTCTTTGTTTTTTCTTTGTCCCCGTTATTTCCCACTTGGGAATTGTAGTTCTAGGATTTCCATCTTTACCTGGTAGCACCTTCCGGCTGGAAGGCGTAGGAATGTTACCATCGCAAACTGACGATGCAATGTATTTAGAACAGCAAACATGCACCCTTTGCATGAACGACCTCTTTCCAAGCTCCATGTATATTCACAAACTGTAACCTGTACTTAAACATTTCCTCTGAAAGGAGCTGGTCTTTGGTACGGCAATGTAATCTGCTATTCGTTCGTAGTTTGGATAACTCTGGCAAATCCCCTGTGAGGGATAATGTTATGGTATTGTTATATGAAACATGTTGGGAAAATTCAATAAACACATCTTTGATAAAAAAAGTAATATGTCGTCATCTAATCTTGGCAGGCATATGATTGCAATACACAAAAGAATCAATCATGATAGCAGGTGGAGGTCTTGCAATGCTGTTGTACTTACTGTATTGTCATTTTCAAGTTTCAGCATGACTGCCGTGTTTAAAAGCAATGTGTTGGCCATCTTTAAGCAGTAAGAGTGGGGAGGAAATAATGTCCGAAGGCAAGGCCATCTCCAATGGCAGCATTCTCTGCTCTTTCAATGCTGTGGACGCAGCCTCTAGAGGCATTAATGCTAGTACCCGACTCAGACAACACATCTGTCTCCTCATCTCTTGGTTCAAACCAGAGGTCCAGGAGCATCTCCTCAACCTCCTATTCCACAGAGAGCATCTCTTTGACTCCAAGGTTAACAAGAGGCTCGAAAAGATTAATAAAAGGACATGGAGATTGTGAAATCAATGGGTGACCATCAGACCTCCTCATTCAGAGGTTCCTCTCAGAAGCAACAGCCCAAGGGGGAGGTAAATCCACCTCCCAGACCAGCCACAGTCTTATGAAAGACAGCAGCAGGTACTGGGCAGTGGTGCTTATAGTGGCAACAAGAGGTAATTGCTTCAGTAAAAGAGCTTCCACCTCAAAGCAGAGACATGCGCCCCCTCACCTTTCCATATCATCACACGTCAACTGTTGGGGGAAGACTACATAATTTTCTTTCTCTCTGGAAGGAAATCACTTCAGACCAGTGAGCGGTAGTTTGCCACGGTTACTGCAAAGAACTTCAGAACCCCAACGTCCCACCATGTAGACATGGCCAGCAGAGTTCATCTTCGCCTTCTCGAAGAAGAGGATCAGGAGCTCCACTAGAAAGGTGCAAAACAGCAAGTCACTCCACACCAACAGGAGAAGAGAGTTTACTCCTTGTACTTTTTAATTTCCAAAAAGGATGGTTCCCTCAGGCCCATCTTACATTGCATGCCTCTCAATAAATGCATCTTGTTGCGACATTTCCATATGACTTCCTTATAGGATGTCATCCCTTTGCTCTGACAAGGCGATTACATAACGGCGCTCGACCTCAAGGACACCTCATTTCACATACCCATCCACTCTTCACATTGCGAGTACCTTCAATTTGTAGTCAGTGGACATCATCACCAATTTAGAGTACTGTCTTTTCTGGGTCACTACGGATCCAGTGGTTTTCACCAAGTGCTTACCAGTGATGGCCGCCCAGCTGTAACTGTGGGGCACTCGCATCTTCCCTATCGCAATGATTGGCTGATCAAGAGAAGTGTCAAGCAACAATGCCTCGCCCACACTTAGGCTGCTAGCTCCCTACTTCACAGTCTGGGATGCATCATAAACGCCACAAAATCCCCCTTCAGACCTCAACAAATTCAAGCTTTCTTAGGGTCCCTGCTTAACGCAGTCACAGGGAAAGCCTACTGCGATCAATAAAGAGTGCTGGTCAGGGTCACTGGGAAGATTTAGCTTCTGTAAAGGCCAGCACTCGCCACTATCTGCATTGGTGGCACAGCAACAATCTGTTGCAGGGCAGGCATTTCGCAGATCCCATTCTGCAAGTGACAGTCACCACGGATGCCTCTCTCGCAGGCTTGGGGGCAAACCTCAACAACATGACTGTTCAGGGAATGCAGCCCCCTCAGGACAAGGGCTGCCACATCAATTTCCTGGAATTGCTTGCCATGCAACTAGCCCTTAAAACCAGTCTGGTGGAATACCTTTCGGTGTTGGAAAATGACTTTGCTAACATGCTCAGCAGAACACATCAACAAGTTCATGAGTGGGAACTCCACCTGCAAGTCCTACAAAGGTATTTCATGTGCAGGGGTACCCCACACATAGACATGTTGGCCACCCCTGAAAATGCAAAATGCCCAAACTTTGCCCCCAGATACCTAAACCTGCGGTCCATGGGCAAAGCACTGTAGATGATTTGGTCAGGGGTCTTCGCCTATGCTTTCCGCATCTCCCACTTTTCTCGTACATGAGGTGAAAAATTAACATAGCGTCTCTGACTCTAATCTTGGTGGCTCCCACTTGACCAGACAACCATGCTTCTGGAGATGTCAATGAGCCGCCCCAAGAAGTTACCGATCTGGCAGGTTCTTCTCACCCAGAGCCAAGGCCAGATGAGTCAGCCGAACCCTAGGCAGTTTAGCAAAACGATCTGACACCTGAGGTCTTAGAATTTGGGTGTTAAAACCTTCTGCAGGAATGTATGACCATTCTACGAGAAGCATGCAGTCCCACCATAAGGTCCTGTTAAGCCACTAAGTGGGAGAGATTTGTCCACTACTGCATCACCAAGCTCCTAGACACTTCAAAGCCATTTGCCCAGGACCTCATCTGCTATTTCCTACATCTTCCGAAGTCAAGCCTTGCATATACATCTATATGCCTACAGTTAGCTTCTGATGCGGTTACAATCTGATAGAGATTTCTAACCACATATTTCTTTCCTTAGAATAATCCCCAGGTGCCAGACTGAATCTGGAAACTTATTGTTCAGTATCTCTGCGCGCCAGTAGGTAGCGTAGTTCACTTCCACTCGGAGTCATCTGTCCGTGAAGTGATGTGCGCAGTGCCTCTATAGGCTCCACCCCAGCGTGCTGACATCGGTTATTTTCTTTCCACGCCAGTCAGTGCAGATCCGGAGAGAGCTACCTTCAGTCATTTTTTTAATGTCTTTTTTTGACTTTTTGTTGAGAATTGTCTTTCAGTGTGTCAGGGATGTCCCCTAAGAAACCGGTGAGGTTTAAGCCCTGTGGTTCCTGTCACAGACCGATGTCTGTAACAGACCCTTATTTGGTTTCCCTTTGTTGCTTGGAGCTGGACCCAAAGTCCAAGACTTCTGAGGACTCTCGCGCCATGAACTCCAATACATTGAGGGAGTGCTCCTTGAAGCTCCTAGTCCCTCGATGCCAGATGACTCCACGACGCTCCAGGTCCTGGTTGCGAGGAAGGTCCCAGGACCGTTAACAAAGTAGTTCCAGGCGCTTGTCATCGCACTCAAAGTTATTGGGTAAGTCCCACAAGAAATCGAAGCGCTCCTAGTCTTTGCTGCGCCAGTCCAAATGTTCGGTCGAGGCACGGGAACGACGTCACTCTAGGCCCTGCCCCTATGCGGAGCCTTACTCTGGGTTCACTCGATGTCTTCCAGTTTCCAGGAACGACCCCCGCCCAACTCTGTGAGTTCTCTTAGGCCATCCACCTCATTTTTGGGCCAGCCGACCCCTCTGGAGCGCCTTCAGGCCCCATTGGTTCGGTGGCTGCCCCCACTGGATTTCTCCCAGCTGGTCTTCCCTAGTCGTCATTCGGGCCCCCTGAATCCGGTACTGGATCTGGAATGGACTCTCCCCAGAGCCCGTTCCAGCGACGTCCCCAGTGCCACCGACCCAGTCATCATACCGACTCTGATAAAGAGCGAGACCGGCATCGCCCAACACTGAATCTGGTGCCGGTTGGAACTCAAGCTTCCGAATTAGAGCCAGGGCTTCCCTTTTTCAATGGCCCTGTAGAGGAGTATGATTGAGGAGGATCTGAGGATACTTATGTCTACAACCCCCTTGAGGAGGCCGATGATAACTGGTATGAGGAGCTGGCAGATACCAGTTGTCTGGACACCTCACCAGACAATGACCTGGTCTCTCCTCTTAGTGTGGCTACATAGGAAGGGGGTCTCCTTTGCTATAGTAGTGAGAGGGCAGCTGAGGTCCTGAACCTGGGTGGCAGTCAAGACAATGTCTTGACAGAGGTATTTCATCCTTGAGTCTCACTCTCAGAACCACTTCTCCCTTTTAATGAAGCCCCAACTGATGTCTTGCTCGGGGCCTGGGCCAAGTCCTGCACAAGGGCGCCTGTGCAAAGGGCAATTGCCCCCTGCTATTGCCCTCTACTGGAGACCCAGCTTTTCTCACTCACCCAGCACCTCACCCCGGAGAGCCTGGTTGTCCAGGCCTTCACCTTCAAAGCCAACCCTGACGCATTTCCTACCACACCACCGGATAGGGAATCCCAAGAGAATGGACACCTTTGACAAGTGGATGTTCTCTTCTGCTAACCTAGCACTGTGGTTGGTGAACACCGCATGCCTCTTGGGCCCGTACACCAACACGGTTTGGGATTCAGTTGCCCATGGTCTCGATGCCACTGGAATCAAGCTATCCTGGCTGAAGAGGGGTGAAACCCCGAAACCGGTCCTAGGATGCTTGTTTCCAGTCCAGGGAGGACCTGGCTTGGCAGTTCGGGCTGGACAGTTCCCATGAGGCACAGGGTCAAGACTGATTTGCATATGGCTGGGTTGAAACTGGAATGGCATGGTGAGCAAAAAAACGATGGATTTAGGCCCAGATCTCTGTACTGGGGAGAATGTATGACATTGTTCTGCATTCTGTCAATCAACTGTTGTTTTTGCATTTGTCACCCCGAGTGGGACGGGTATGCCCAGACGTGGGTCCCGTGCTCTCCATGCCACTGGAATCAAGCTATCCTGGCTGAAGAGGGGTGAAACCCTCGAAACCGGTCCTAGGATGCTTGTTTCCAGTCCAGGAGGACCTGGCTTGGCAGTTCGGGCTGGACTGTTCCTATGAGGCACAGGGTCAAGACTGATTTGCATATGGCTGGGTTCAAACTGGAATGGCATGGTGAGCAAAAAAACGATGGATTTAGGCCCAGATCTCTACTGGGGTGAATGTATGACATTGTTCTGCATTCTGTCCATCAACTGTTGTTTTTGCATGGTCTCGGAGAAGGCCAGAACCATACTGTCATAGGCTATTGTAGGTGGCAGAGACACAGCTAAGTTCACCATTTGCTGCAAACTGTATAGGACCGACTAGCTAGGCCAACAGACTCCGAAGTCTTTTTGTGGCCGTGGACCGGGTTCCCACGAGCCTTGCGAGACAACCAGTCCGAGGTCAACCCAGTCGGTCGACCCCCTCCCCCCCCACCCCCCCAAAAGCGGCAGCCTCCAAACCAATTTAGTTTGCCCTTGTACCATCATGGGCACCCAGTTGGTGGCAGGATCTGACTTCACCTGTCCCACTGGCAGTCCATAACATCGGACAAGTGGGTTCTTCAGATCGTTCAACTGGGCTTGTCCATCCCTTTTCTAGAATCTTCACCTTTCATGCCTCTATTTATAGATCAGCTGACGGAGGACCACCTCTCCCTGCTTTGTCAGGAAGTACAGGCTTTTTTGGCCAAAGGGGTCATTGAGAGAGTGCCGGCATCAGAAGTAGATTGTGGTTGCTGTTCCCGTTACCTTCTGGCTCCCAAGAAGGACAGATGCCTCCGCCCTATTTTAGACATGTGCCCTCTCAATTTCTTCCTGAAGAAGGAGAAATTCAAGATGCTAATGTTAGCTCAGGTTCTGTCTGCCCTAGACCCTGGTGACTGGATGGTTGCGTGGACTTAAGGGCTCCTTCTTCATGTTCCCTGCCTGCCTGCCCGCAGGCAGTATCTGCGGTTCAAGGTGGGTCACAAGCATTATCAGTACGTTTCTGCTCCCTTTTGGCCTTACCATTACCCCTCAGGTGCTCACCAAGGTGATGGCGGTAGTTGCAGCACAGTTGCAGAGGTCAGGTGTTCTAGTCATCCCCTACCTCGACGACTGGCTGTTAAAGAATGGCTTGCCCTAGGTAGTTGTCTCCCACCTCCAGACTACGGCAGACCTCCTTCATTTGATGGGGTTCACTATAAACATGACGGAGTCTCACCTGACTCCCTCTCGGATGCTCCCTACCATCACAACTGTTCTGGATACAATACAGTTTCTGGCCTATCATCTGGAACGGTGATTCCAGGATGTTCAGGCGATTCCAGGATGTTCAGGCTTTGATTCCGATGTTTCAGCCACTATCCTGGATTTTGGTGAGACTGACTCTGAGGCTGCTCGACCTCCTAGCCTCTTGCATCCTTCTTGGAACACATGCACATTGGCATATGCAGGCTCTGCAGTGGGACCTGATGTCCAGTGGGTGCAGCAGCAAGGGAATCTCTCAGATCTGGTCCAGATATCAGAGGAAACTGTAAAAGACCTGCAGTGGTGGCTGACTAACAGCGAGTGGTTCAGTGGCAGACCCCTTTCCCTCTTCCCCAACTAGAGCTGACTATTGATGTTATATTCCCGAGTTAGGCCCATGTAGCAAGGCAGCTTATTCCTTACATTGTCCTAGAAAATAACGTTTCAGTTGTGTCCTTTTGCACACATTTGCATGCACGACAATGTTGGATTTGTTTCTCTGACACTACTTTGTTTATACATCCAGCTTCGCACAACATAGTCACGATACCCTGAACATCATGTACTAGGCCTCTCTACGCACTAGGCACAAAAGTCACCCTATCTTCATCCACGGGGGGAGAGTGCTATCCACATATCCATAACATCACTAATCTAGCGCGCACATCGCGAAGGCTGCTTTTTATCATAAATAATAAGCATCCTGATAGACTGGTAGAAGTGGCACTTCTGCTGACACCGAAGGTCCCTGCCTGCTGAGAAATCATCACGCACTGGTTTGACATTCCGTGAGGGGTGTCCAACTCGATACCAAGACTGGGTCCTTCACTCTCTGCCATTAGATAATGGGGTTGGATCGTCCCTAGTGGGGACTCTTGGCTCTACACCTATGCAAATATACAGGGCTCGAAAAATCCACTCGCATTTGCGAGCCAGATTACATTAGGGCGAGCTATTTTTAGGTCCTTCTTGCCCTTTCTGGCGAGTAGGAAGACAGACTGACTTTTGACCTCTGTCTCTGAAAGCAGAGCAAATGTGATAAGATAGCAAGATTTAAAGGCATCTTTAATGCTCACAAAGTGAAAGAGCAATAAAAATGCCTTTAAATCTTGTTAACTTGTCACATTTGCTCACAGAGGTCAAGTGCATTACAGTTAGGTTGGGTAGATTTTTGAAGTTACTAGACCTGCAGCTCTAATAAGATTTTTTTGGATTTTTAGAGCCCTTATAGGTACACTTGGAGTAGGGTTTGCATCATAGGAGTACGTTAGGTTACCATTTTGCATATATGCCTTCATATATCCATTGCTTCAGCACCATGGTGGAAATGTATCTACGGTTTACTCTTTTGGTGCTTGTAATCTCCTTTATTTGCTTCTGTCTCCTAATAATTGCAGCACACGTATGTAATGCAAGAATAACGTTAGTTCAATAAATATTATTGACAATGTCCCACTGTGTATTCTCTGTATATTTCTCTGAGAACAAGTGAGCACGAGTGACTGAGCGAAAGGTTCTGTACTGTTTCCACAATTCCTGAGGAATCAGGGTTGTCGTGTTCAGTGGTTGCCAGAAACTGTTCGCTCCTTGGTAAGTTAGGGAGGCTTCCAGTGGCACTGTGAGCTAGCTGGTCAATAGGCCAACATATCGTGCGGGGGTGTTCGGAATCAGTCTAGGCACCAAGCCATTAGTTTATGTTGTCCAAACAATGCGCAGATCCTACAGATTAGTAGGAACTACAGGACAGTGACAGATACGTCACTCCTGGGCTGGGGTAGAAATCTTGGGCAGGTGTACATTAGAGGACTCTGGTCTACAGCAGTGTCATCTCCGCATCAACTTGCTGGAGCTGACAGCGATCCAACTGGCATTGAGAGCCTTTCTTCCTTCTATCAAGGGAAGGCTAGTTTAGGTGTACACGGATCACACCACCGCCTTGTGCTATTACAACAAATAGTTCGAAGTCGGGTCGTGAACCCTCTGTCAAAAGTCCCTGTGTTCCTGGACATGGCTGGAACATCAGGGCATTTTCCCTGGTAACCCAAAATCTGGCAGGCTCTCTGAACTCCGCCATCAAGGCCTAGTGGATCACGAATGGCGTATCCATCCGGAGGTGGTGCAAGGTCTCTTTCAGCAGTGGGGAGAGCCTTGGTTATATCTGTTTGTCACCGCTGGGAATACTCAATGTCAGGACATCTGCATGCTGGAGTGTTGAAGGCGACTCACGCTTGGAGACACTGTTCGTCTCAAGTGGAACTACGGCCTCCTGTATGCCTTTCCGCCGATACCACTCCTGCCTAGAGTTCTCAAGAAGCTGAAGAACGACCGTGCCCAAATCGTTCTTGTGGCTGCGGATTGGGCACGGGGAGTATGGTATCCCGAACTACTGAGCATGAGCATCAGCCCTCGGATCAGGCTACCTCTTTGGGAGGATCTACTGTCGCAGCCGCAGGGCAGTGTCCTGTACCCAAGCCTGTGCATTTTCCGCCTTTATGCATTGAGCGCAGATTGAGTAGCAGTAGTTTTGACCTTCCTCCTGAATGTCTGTGATGTTATCCTGGCATCCTGACATTCCGGCAGCCAGACATCCCTCAACCAAGACAGTATACACCTGCTGCTGGAACAAATCTGTGACTTGGTGTGCATCCAATCAGGTTGATCCCCTTTCTGTACCTTTGTCTGAAGTTCTGTTGTTTGCTTTCTCTTTAGCCCGGCAAGACTTTGCTCTGGACACAGTTAAGGGGTATATTTCAGCCATACCCGGCATTCTTGTGGTTGCCAGATCAGCCCTCTCTGTATAAATCACCAGATGTAACTCGTTTTCTCAGAGGACTGCTGCATATGTTCCCTCCCTAACCATCATCATGCCCCAATGGGACCTCAGTCTAGTTCTAACTGCTGATCTGTGCTCCCTTTGAATGCTTGCACAATTGCCCCCTTCATTTGCTTGTACAATTGCCCCCTTTGTTTGCTGACCATAAAAACATCCTTTCTAGTAGCCATTACATCGGCCAGGAGGGTTAATTAATTGCAAGCACTTTCTGTGCACTCTCCTTCCCCGACTTTCAACCCAGACAACCAGGTTTTGAGTTCACGTGCCTCTTTCCTACCAAAGTGGTACTGTTTCAGATAGGCCAGTCCATCACATTGCCTACCTTCTTTGCTCCACCTCACTCCTCCGAAGAGGAGGAGACACCCCACCGCCTAGATCTAAAAAGAGCCTGGTCATTCTACATTGATCGCACTAGAGAGTTCCGATCAACTATTGATTGGGTTTTTTGGGGAAAAGAAATGAAAGGCCATGCACAAATGGACCATCTCACGATGAATAGTGCTCTGCATTAAAATCTGCTACACATTGGCCAAGAAGCAACCCTCTGATGGCTTTCATGCTCATTCCACCAGAGCTAAGGCTAAAACCACTGCGTTAGCTAGCGAAGTCCCTGTCCTAGATGTGTGTCATATGGAAACGTGGGCTTCTGTCGACATGTTTTCCAAGCTCTACTGTCTGGACAATGTGATAGAGACATCGGGTCGCAGATTCCGAAACTTTGAATTTCTCAGGGGTCAGACTGGATCCGCAAAATTGTTCTGCCATGTCTCCAAAGAGACGGGTGCCATCAAAGGGCATGTTCATGAGCGACGCCTGAACATCCCCTGAAAAGCCAGATGTTCTCAGCCAGGCGTGGTGTCTAACAGCCACCGTCGTAGAAATTTCGCTGTCCAGCGAGTCTGTCTTGTCTACACCACATCGAATGGCAAACTTTGCTGCATCTCTGCCGTCTGTTACGGCTTGTGAGAGGATTGCCCTGTCCTCCTCTGGCACCTGTTGCAGCACTTGTGCAACCTTTTCCCACAGAGAGTGGGAATAAAGGCCCAATAAGCATGCAGGTTCACTGACCGCAATCCAAGGCTGGCGGAAGAAAGAATGTTCTTGCCCCAACTGTCCAGCCTCTTGGATTCCCTGTCCGGGGAGTGGCAAGGAACAGTCCATAGGATGTAGAGTCTTGGACTACCAAGCTCTTTAGGGTGGGTAGTGAGGAAGCTTGGGTCGCCTCGGGCAGAGCAGTGGCGGGATCTTTCTTTTCGACCGGAACCGGAATCTCCGAGGAGTCGGGTAAGGTGTCGCCTGCTGGGCCGCAAGCAGCTTCAGGGACCGCTCCCTCAAATCTTTTGGTGCCATGCCCTGGCAGTCGGCGCATGACTTGGAGATGTGGTCGGGCTCTAGACATCACAGTCAGACCAAATGGGGGTCCATCACCGACATGGTGCAATGACAGGCGCCACACGGCTTGAACCCCGAAGTCTTGCTAGAGTACATCCTACATACCAAAAAAGGGGTCAGCAAAAAGTTAAAAAATCCTATCAAAAAGTGACAGAGGGTAGCTCTCTTCAAGGATCAGCGCTTAACTGGCACGGAAAAGAAAAGAACTGATGTCAGCACACCGATGTGGTGCCTATATAGGTGACGCAGACACCACTTCCGGCGCGGATGACGCCGACAGCGTCATGCGGAACAGACTGACGTGACCTACCAGCGCGCAGGGGTATTGCTCGAAGAAAAATCTTCCGGATCCAGTCTGACGCCTGGGAAATTCAAAAGTAAGGAATCTGCAGCTAGAAACTGTCTATACCAGATAAGGCGTTAGCAAAGGTAAGTAACTTGTCCGTCGGGTCCTTCGTGATGGGCACTTTGCCCGTTTGGTCCTCCAGGGCTTCCTGGTCTAAACCTGTTTGCGGACCCACCTCTGGAGAGATATTGCTTTCCCAAAATTGTACCTTTTGTATCCACAATTGGCACATCCGTGGTCACAGGCAAGCCGCTTGTAAAAGGTACCAAGGGTCCCAAGGGCATTGTGACCAAGGAAGGTCTCTGAGGGCTGCAGCACCTATTGTGCCACCCTTGAGGCCCTGCACCTTAACCCACACACTCTGCCATAGCAGACTGTGTGTTCTGGTGCAGAGAAAAGTGAAAAGTCGACATGGCACACACCCCTGCGTGCCATGCCTGCAATCCACTGTCTAAGGCCTAGGTAAGTCACCCCTCTAGCAGGGTGCACTAGTCCTAAGGAGAGGGTACAGAGTCATGAGCCCTGTACCCCTACAATGTCTAAGTCCATTCATAGACATTGTAAGTTTAGTAAAACCATAAAGAATATATGGTCTGGGAGTTGGTCACTACGAACTCCACAGCTCCATAATGGCTTTACTAAAAACAGGGAAGTTTAGTAGCAAACTTCTCAGCACATTAAACCCACACTGATGCCAGTGTGAGATTTAATGTAAAATGCACTCAGAGGGCATCTTAAAGATGCCCCCTGAAAATCTACCAGCCCTAGTGTGGTTCCTGAATGGCTGCCGGCCATTGCCACCACCAGACAGGTTTCTGGACCCCTGGGTAGAGGCCCTCTGCTCTCTGGGTCAAGAAACAAAGCCCATCCTGGGCAGAGGGGTCATGTCTCCTCCCCCAGGATGGGCTGCGCCCACGAAAGGGGAAGCTTCAAAGGCCTGCCGCTTCTGGACGCTGTCCCTTTTTTTTTTTTCTTGCCCCTAGCAACTGGCTTCCACTCGTTCTGACCCCTACTTGGGCAGGAGAATCGGCTGTAAATCCAAGTTACGAAGAGAGGTGTGCCCACCATTGCCAACCCCACCCCTCAGGTGAGGGAAACGAGGTGAAGCACACATCCCAGTCCTCACCATCTTGAAGATGAGGGGACTCAGCGAATTAGGAAGAGGCTCATGCTCTCTCCCACTGGAGGGTCGCATAATAGGGGTGTATTCACTCCAAGGAAGGGACCCATTGGTCCCAACCTACACACCCCTTTAATACCCCTAAATCTAGTATTTAGGGGCGACCCCCGAACCTTGCCTCCTCCGATTCGAGGAAGAGAAGGACCGAAGAGCCGTGCTGACCCAGGAAGAAACTGAGGACACGAACTGACATGGCCCCAGTCCTAATGGCCTGTCCCAACCACGACCTGCCTACAGCGAAGAAACTGGCGTGTCCCGCTGCAGCAGTCCCGTCCCCCCTCCCCCCAGAGGACCTGCCTTGCACTCAACTAAGAAACTCTGTCTCCCGTGAGCACCGGATTTGCTCAAACCAAATACTAAACCGTCAGAGTCCGGACTCCGCGATTCTACACCACTCTGCACCCGGCTGCCACTGTTCAAGGTCAAGTGGCCCCATACCCCAAAGAGTTCCCCCGGCAATCTTAAGTTGGGATCCGGTGACCCTGACCTCCCACAAGCTTCAAAACTAAGCCTGCAGCCTTTACTTGAAGGGTCCCTCTGACCGCGACCGAAGGCGGTAAGACGACTGCTCCCTTGACCGAAGCGGTCCAGGAAGTCCGACCGCGTCTGTCCGACTGACACTGACCGCGACCGATCGCAGCCTAAGGAAACCGACGCAGAGCACACCCCAGCCCTCAACACCTTCTCGGCCTTGGTTGCCCCAACTGACGGTGTCCAAGCATCCTCCCTTATCCCCAGTCACCTTCCCAGTCGTGGGTCGCCTCCAAGAAGTCCTCCAAACCGAGCCTGCAGCTTTCCGAAACTGTCTGTCTCCACTGAGAAGCCCAGGGACCACGACGTCCGCTTTACCTCCTGTACCCAGCCGCCTCGGTGCCGCTGGTGGTGGAGTTTTTGTGTCGGTTGTTGGCCCCTGCAATGCCGACTGCAAACTTAGGAGCTTTGCTCCCTCACCCAAGTGGCCTGCTTGCCAGCAGACCCCAGCCTAAGGCCCCTGTAACCCGCTGGCTAACGGTGGGCCCCTGCACTCTGCACCAGGCAGCCCCAGTGCCGCTGATGGTGCAACCAGAGTGTCCACTTAGACCTTGGGGAACCTTGGTCCTAAACCCGAAACCTCAACCTTGTAAGTCAAATACTTACCACTGAGATCGATAACCATTTTTCCTCCCACAGGGACTCATACTATAAGATTTTGGGTCTAGAAAGTGTTCTATGTAGAACGGCTAATGTATGGGGAAAAGTTAGCACTATTGTAACGTAATCAGAGAATATTTACTGTGTATTGCCAAGTATTCTGAAAAGTGATATCAACCTGTAACTGTTGCAATTACAAGAACTGCATTTCCTTGAACAGTCGTGCATTTGAAAGTATTACCTACCTGTACCAAGTCCTGCTTGGTTCTATAAATAAACCATAAGTATACCCTTTTTTATACTTGCCTAATTGGTCTGGATTTTGTCTCTGAGCGTGACAAAAGCCTTGATTGAGTCAATACAATAAATGCTTAACACACCCTCCTGATAAGCCTAACTGCTCGACCACACTACCACAAATAAAGCTGTTAGTGAATATCTAATTTAGCCTCTGCTATACCTCTGGGGATCCCCTGGACTCTGTGCACACTATACCTTCCTTTGGTATAGTATATGCAGAGCCAGCTTCCTACACTGATTCATTATGTAATTATATGTTACTAATATTGAACTCTGGTGCGTCTCTCAGTCTTGTAGTCTATTCTTATTCATTAAGTTGTGAGAGTATGGTTATATTGCCATTTGGCTGAAATATAGTTGAAGCATATTGTTGCTGGATGTGTTCCTTACCTAAGCTATGCTAAGTTTATTTGTGGTATTCTAGCAAGTATGTTTATAAGTGATAAATAAGTGTGCAAGATCTTCTGTCTAATATTTTCGGTTATAAATTTGTATGTGGAGATCCTTGGTAGCTGCTGTTTTAGGGAACTGTGAAAACAATCTTATGTGCCATATTTGTGCTGTGTTTAATGTATGAGAGGTGTCCTATTTAATGTGTTGGATGTTTGTGTAGGACTTTCATTGCTGAAAAGTGCATTTATGAACATCATAATAGCCAGCTTTATAGCATGGTTCAGGTCACGAGGTGAAACTGTAATGAATACATCCAGGTATAAGTGTCAATGTATCAGGCTCAGAAAGTAGCAATGCAATAGAAGGTCAGATGCAGCATGACAACAGTGAAAAATGCACAAAACCTTTTTTTTTCTCTCTAAAGCTTTGAGACCCTCACTGGTGAGTAGTCGCGCTTAACAAATACTGATTGATTGATTGAAGCTTTATTTGTATTCAAGCATAGTGCAATGCAGTATTTTGTCTGCTCCAGCATCAATAATATACAGCTTTCACAGCAGAGAGTAATAAAATGCACAATTTGATATCCACTTATGAGTAATGCCAACAGGTCATTATCCTGTTTGTCGCCCCCCATTCGATAGGCTATTTGCATTACAGTGTGTGCTCCCACTCTGTCATTTCCATGGCACTCCATTGCAGTCACAAGTCCTCTCTCCTGGCTGCTGCCTCATGTGTCCTTTCAGCAAGGTAGCTCCTTAGTGTTCTCCAAATGTCCCTGGGGCATGATCCCCTTCAGAGCAGGGTGCAGCATAACTCCAAGTATGTGTTACAGGATGCCAATTCACAAAGCCATTTGTCCACTGTGGGGGAGGGTGGGGTGGGGTTGTACCCCTTCCCCATGACATAGCTATCCACCGATAACCAACAGCAGAGCCAGACCAACAAACTTTTTACTATGCTAGGGTAAACTTTTAGCAAAACCTAGTAGGGTTAGCAATGCTTCTGCCTGTAACCTCAAGCCCACATTTTCATTTAGTAAATGAAACAGTCTGTTTCAATAATCTGCGCCTGCGGAGCATCCCCACGCCAATTGTAGGACGTCTGCAGAGGGATTAGCATATCTCTTGCATGCATCGTCTTCCACCAAATCTGTGCATTTTAACAGAGGTATGTATAGTAAACCTGATGTAGAAAATTATATTGTATTAATCTGTGTCTACCGTTTATGGAGACCTCTTCGGTGTGTTTGCAGCAATATTCCCACTGTGCATCTGTTAATTGTGTGCCCAGGTATCTCGACTAAATATCATTGGAGCAATTTCCTACCCTCTGCATATCCCTAAGGGCCGTTCTCTACATTATGGTAATTGTTTCGGTAGGTAATGAACCAGCTATGGCAAGGCTCAACAGTCACCAGTATGCTGGTTCTTGGGACTATGTGGGCAACCCCTCCCTTACTGATCTCTAAGCCTGATTAGAGGAACACTGCCAAAGGTTTAGAGCGGCCCCTTCGTAGTTGCTCATCCAAATTATTAAAATGTTCCCCCACATACAGATCTCCCAATGTGAGAAGTCGTCTTTCCTGTAGGTGTTGCATCATTAGGGTTTCACTGGTGATGGGTAGCCGGGGGTTTTAGATCAGTTTTTTATGCAGTGAATTTTTAGTGTCTATGTCAGAAATTATAGCCAGCTGCATCCATACCAAAATTGTGCAATTCACCATATGTATATAAGAACTTTGCCACGTCAGAGTTTTCATGATGACACTGATGAGTCTATGGAGTACCGCCAGTCTCAATTCCCAGTTCTAAACCCAATGCGGTACTTGTCTATGCTTATGAAACCAGTGCATGGTTAACTGTGCTTGTGCAACAATGGCGATTCTCCAATTAACATGCAAAGAAAGTCTTGATTTCATTAAAGACAACAGAGGCCAACATTATGCAATAACCTATTATCGCTGCCCCGAAATGGAGCCCTTTAAAGAACAGTAAGACATCATAAAGCAATATAATGTCCAGAATATATAAACATCCAGTGCATGCAGTCATCATCCACTTCAAGGCTGTGACAAAACAGGATAGAATAATCTTCTTTCGCCAATCCTTATTATGAGTTGTCTGGAAATACAAAACTCCAAATTAATCTACGACACATGATACAGAAAACATCAAACAATAATAATCCAATAACTTAACCAACTGTACGTCTTTCATTTTTTGTGATCTACTTCTACTTTACCTCCATCTTCTCCTCATAGGGTGAGGTGCAGCGTCGGTTTGTGCTCTAGGGCGTCGGGGCTTTGTCTCACCCCCAGAGCAGGTAAAAATATAATTATATTTTTTGAAGCTACAATGCTTCCTTTGTTTTAAAAAAAAAAAAAAAAAAGCACAAACAAATCCCTCTGCTCCTGCACACACTTGATCTTGCTGAGGCAGCTGCACTCACCCGGGTCACGTTTGTTGTCTTTAGCAGGCCTCCGCATTCTCAATACCTGCCCCAAGGCCCAAAGTCTACACTATTTTCCGGGCTGACGATCTCACAGCCCTGAAGCCTATGAGGTCATCAGCTCGGCAAAGGTATAGCTTCCAGGCCGAATCTCCACCCCTTGGTGACGGAAGGGTAAAGTTAGGCCCTGGCTTTTCAGGCTGAAGCCCTGTTGCGCCGGGGCTACCAGTCAGGGAGTGGACAGCATGGTCACCCCACCCTTTTTAGGTCTCGCGTGGCGTTGCAGGGCAGAGCCCTGCTCCGCCTCCGCGAGAGATTTAGTAGGAGAGGATTTTCAGAAGAGAGCTTTAAGCCCCGCCCCTCATTTCCATTGGCTGGCGTCACCGTTTATGTTAAACGGTGGCCTGCCATTGGAAATGAGGGTTTTTGGTTGCCTCCCTTTGGCTTGGATCTGGACTCCGTGGCCTGCTTCACGGCTGTCGTGAAGCACTTTCTTATCTTTATGGGGCCATGTGTTTAAACACATGGCCCCATAAAGATAAGAGATCCCCATGCTCCGGCGCGATCCTCTTTCGCTTTCGGGACCACGCTTGTTAGGTCTCGCCTGAGCCAGCGCATGCGCTTCTCGGAGAGACATTTTGTAAGCGGGTTTTCACAGTGCTACCACAGGCTTTTTGGTGGCCTCAAGCTTGCGTGCACGCTTGCGTGCACGCGCAGCCGCCATCTGTCTTTCCTCCTGGCCGCATTGCTCGCGATCACTTTCGCGCGCACCATTTGCTTGTTCTTTACTTTTGCTACAATCGCGGCACCGGCGCTTTACCTTTAAGTAAAGCGCCGGTGCCACGATTGTAGCAAAAGTAAAGAAATAGATTCTTTTTCTATTTCTTTATTTTTCCGCGCTTTACTTTTAACATTAAAAGTAAAGCGCTGGTAGCCGCGATTATAGCAAAAGTAAAGAAATAGATTCTTTTTTCTATTTCTTTATTTCTCGCTTACTTTAACATTAAAAGTAAAGCTTGGTGCCGTGATATAGCAAAAGTAAAGAAATAGAAAAAAACATCTATTTCTTTACTTTTACGCTTATAATCGAGCGACCCGCGCTTCACTTTTAATGTTAAAAGTAAAGCGCGGGTGCCTGTGCAGTCAGGCGGTTTAGGGTTAATCATGCTGCAGCTCGTTGGGCTTTACAAACAAAATGCACTCAACTCGGAAAACCATGCTAGTTTTTTTTGTTGCAGTTGTATATAACCAAACTAGATCTGCAGGAATTTAAGCACTTTATATGAGCAGCACTCACATTACACAAAGTACATTTTTTTTGCAGAGGAAGTTTAAGTGATTTGCCCAAAATCACAGGCTCCCTAGTTAGAAAATCGGCACCTGCGACGTTAGCACCACATCCCCTCCCAGTAGCAGATATGGGGGGGCCTGGGGATTTATCTTGTGCTGCAAGGATTTAGGTTTTAATCCCGGCATAAGCAATTGACCATAAATCGTGTAATTCTGTCTGTGTTACAAATTGTAACTATATGTTATCTAAAATATATCAATGCTGTCTAGTGCTGTTCCCTACCAACTCCTAGTCATTTCCTGGTCTCCACAATACTTTACGTAAAATTTGAATTGGCAAGGTCTCAGAGGAACAAGTCATGGTTATATGCTGCCAGACTCACATAGAGGTCTAATGTTAAAAGTAAAGCGCGGGTGCCGCGACAGTTGTTGCTTATTTATTTTAGGCAACTAACAACCATTGACAAAGCTAATAGTCCTCGCTTGTTAAGTGGGGAGGCGAAGTTTGCTGGCGCACCGCACGGATCTCCCGCGGATCATTTCTGTGGGGCAAAAACCTTGTTTTTCCTCATGTTGCCCCCTTGCCTCCCGTACCACTCCATTGCTTACTGATGCCTTCCCTCCTGCCATGCTTGTAGTTGCCCTGTCTCAAAGCTTGTTTGTTCACCCTTTCTGGAAATGCTGCTCACACACAAAGGACCAGTTCTCTTCGCCACCCCCACACTCCTCGAGTCTTTGTAACATGATACATTGGGCTCCTCTGGTGTCTAGGAAATATCCATATTGGGCAGCCGCATTCTCTAACCCTCGCCTGGCTTATCGAGTAACTATTTTAAACCTTTTATTGGGGCTGAAAGGAAAAAACATTAAGAAAAGCCACAGTCCAGTTGCCACTAGAGTGATAGAGAGAATGTAATAAAGAGCAACTTTAGCGTGCTTTAAACACGGAGTTCCATGGCAAACCGCAACTCACGCAAGCAAAAGTTGGACCAAAAATTACCGCAATAGCAGACATTGGTGACAATCCAATTGTGCACAGAGAATGCATACAGTGAAATCTGCAACAGCCATAAACAGAGAAGCATTGACTCTCTCTCACAGATTCTCTCTCACAGACTCTCACAGACACTCTCTCACACACTCTCACAGACACTCTCTCACACACACTCTCTCACACACTCTCTCACACACTCACACACACACTCTCACAGACACTCTCACAGACACTCTCACAGACACTCTCACAGACACTCTCACAGACACTCTCACAGACACTCTCACAGACACTCTCACAGACACTCTCACAGACACTCTCACAGACACTCTCACAGACACTCTCTCACAGACACTCTCTCACAGACACTCTCTCACAGACACTCTCTCACAGACACTCTCTCACAGACACACTCTCACAGACACTCTCTCACAGACACTCTCTCACAGACACTCTCTCACAGACTCTCTCACAGACTCTCTCTGACACTCTCTCTCAGACTCTCTCTCAGACTCTCTCAGACTCTCTCACAGACACTCTCACAGACACTCTCACAGACTCTCTCAGACACTCTCTCACAGACTCACTCTCACAGACTCTCTCTGACACTCTCTCAGACACTCTCTCTCAGACACTCTCTCTCAGACACTCTCTCTCAGACACTCTCTCACAGACACTCTCTCACAGACACTCTCTCACAGACACTCTCTCACAGACACTCTCTCACAGACACTCTCTCACAGACACTCTCTCACAGACACTCTCTCACAGACACTCTCTCACAGACACTCTCTCACAGACACTCTCTCATAGACTCACAGACACTCACACAGACTCAGACACTCTCTCACAGACACACACTCTCTCACAGACTCACAGACACTCTCTCACAGACTCACAGACACTCAGACACTCTCACAGACACTCAGACACTCTCACAGACACTCTGACACTCTCTCATAGACACTCTCTCATAGACACTCTCTCACAGACACTCTCTCACAGACACTCTCTCACAGACACTCTCTCACAGACACTCTCTCACAGACACTCTCACAGACACTCTCACAGACACTCTCTCTCTCTCTCTCTCACTCTCACTCTCTCTCTCTCTCTCTCTCACTCTCACTCTCACTCACTCTCTCTCACTCTCACAGACACTCTCTCTCACTCTCAGACACTCTCTCACAGACACTCTCGCAGACTCTCTCACAGACACTCTCGCAGACTCACAGACACTCTCACAGACACTCTCACAGACACTCTCACAGACACTCTCACAGACACTCTCACAGACACTCTCACAGACACTCTCACAGACACTCTCACAGACACTCTCACAGACACTCTCACAGACACTCTCACAGACACTCTCACAGACACTCTCACAGACACTCTCACAGACACTCTCACAGACACTCTCACAGACACTCACACACAGACACTCTCACACACAGACACTCTCACACACAGACACTCTCACACACAGACACTCTCACACACAGACACTCTCACACACAGACACTCTCACACAGACACTCTCACAGACACTCTCACAGACACTCTCACAGACACTCTCACAGACTCTCTCACAGACTCTCTCTCACAGACTCTCTCTCTCAGACACTCTCTCTCAGACACTCTCTCTCAGACACTCTCTCTCAGACACTCTTTCCTCAGACACTCTCTCTCAGACACTCTCTCTCAGACACTCTCTCACACTCTCTCACACTCTCTCACACTCTCTCACACTCTCACACTCTCTCTCACAGACACTCTCTCAGACACTCTCTCAGACACTCTCTCAGACACTCTCACAGACACTCTCACACTCTCACAGACACTCTCAGACTCTCACAGACACTCTCTCAGACTCAGACACTCTCTCAGACTCTCACAGGCACTCTCACACTCTCTCTCTCAGACACTCTCTCTCAGACACTCTCTCTCAGACACTCTCTCACAGACACTCTCTCTCAGACACTCTCTCTCAGACACTCTCTCACAGACACTCTCTCACAGACACTCTCTCACAGACACTCTCTCACAGACACTCTCTCACAGACACTCTCTCACAGACACTCTCTCACAGACACTCTCTCACACTCTCTCAGACACTCTCTCAGACACTCTCTCACAGACACTCTCACAGACACTCTCTCACAGACACTCTCTCACAGACACTCTCTCACAGACACTCTCTCACAGACACTCTCACAGACACTCTCTCACAGACACTCTCTCACACTCTCACAGACACTCTCTCACACTCTCACAGACACTCTCTCACACTCTCACAGACACTCTCTCACAGACTCAGACACTCTCTCACAGACTCAGACACTCTCTCACAGACTCAGACACTCTCTCACAGACTCAGACACTCTCACAGACTCAGACACTCTCTCACAGACTCAGACACTCTCTCACAGACTCAGACACTCTCTCACAGACTCAGACACTCTCACAGACTCAGACACTCTCACAGACTCAGACACTCTCACAGACTCAGACACTCTCACAGACTCAGACACTCTCACAGACACTCTCACAGACACTCTCACAGACACTCTCACAGACACTCTCACAGACACTCTCACAGACACTCTCACAGACACTCTCACAGACACTCTCACAGACACTCTCTCACAGACACTCTCTCACAGACACTCTCTCACAGACACTCTCTCACAGACACTCTCTCACAGACACTCTCTCACAGACACTCTCTCACAGACACTCTCTCACAGACCCTCTCTCACAGACCCTCTCTCACAGACTATCACAGACACTCTCTCACAGACACTCTCTCACAGACACTCTCTCACAGACACTCTCTCACAGACACTCTCTCACAGACACTCTCTCACAGACACTCTCTCACACACTCTCACAGACACACTCTCACAGACACTCTCTCACACTCTCTCACAGACACTCTCACAGACACTCTCAGACACTCTCAGACACTCTCAGACACTCTCACAGACACTCTCACACACTCTCAGACACTCTCACAGACACTCTCACAGACACTCTCACAGACACTCTCACAGACACTCTCACAGACACTCTCACAGACACACACTCTCAGACACTCTCAGACACTCTCTCAGACACTCTCTCAGACACTCTCTCTGACACTCTCTCTGACACTCTCTCTGACACTCTCTCTGACACTCTCTCTGACACTCTCTCACAGACACTCTCTCACAGACACTCTCTCACAGGCACTCACAGGCACTCACAGACACTCACACTCTCTCAGACACTCTCTCAGACACTCTCACACTCTCACAGACACTCTCTCACAGACACTCTCTCACAGACACTCTCTCACAGACACTCTCACAGACACTCTCTCACACTCTCACAGACACTCTCTCACACTCTCACAGACACTCTCTCACACTCTCACAGACACTCTCTCACACTCTCACAGACACTCTCTCACAGACTCAGACACTCTCTCACAGACTCAGACACTCTCTCACAGACTCAGACACTCTCTCACAGACTCAGACACTCTCTCACAGACTCAGACACTCTCTCACAGACTCAGACACTCTCACAGACTCAGACACTCTCACAGACTCAGACACTCTCACAGACTCAGACACTCTCACAGACTCAGACACTCTCACAGACACTCTCACAGACTCTCTCACAGACTCTCTCACAGACTCTCTCACAGACTCTCTCACACAGACTCTCTCACAGACTCTCTCACACAGACTCTCTCACAGACTCTCTCACACAGACCCTCTCACAGACTCTCAGACTCTCACAGACACTCTCACAGACACTCTCTCACAGACACTCTCTCAGACTCAGACACTCTCACAGACACTCTCTCACAGACACTCTCTCACAGACACTCTCTCACAGACACTCTCTCACAGACACTCTCTCACAGACACTCTCTCACAGACACTCTCTCACAGACACTCTCTCACAGACACTCTCTCACAGACACTCTCACACAGACACTCTCACACAGACACTCTCTCACAGACACTCTCTCACAGACACTCTCTCACAGACACTCTCTCACACACTCTCTCACACACTCTCTCACACACTCTCTCACAGACACTCTCTCACAGACTATCACAGACACTCTCTCACAGACACTCTCTCACACACTCTCTCACAGACACTCTCTCACACACTCTCACACACTCTCACACACTCTCACAGACACTCTCTCACAGACACTCTCTCACAGACACTCTCTCACAGACTCTCACAGACTCTCACAGACTCTCACAGACACTCTCAGACACTCTCTCAGACACTCTCAGACACTCTCACAGACACTCTCACAGACACTCTCACAGACACTCTCACAGACACTCTCACAGACACTCTCACAGACACTCTCACAGACACTCTCACAGACACTCTCACAGACACTCTCACAGACACTCTCACAGACACTCTCACAGACACTCTCACAGACACTCTCTCTGACACTCTCTCTGACACTCTCTCTGACACTCTCTGACACTCTCTGACAGACACTCTCTCACAGGCACTCACAGGCACTCTCACAGACACTCACACTCTCTCAGACACTCTCTCAGAGACACTCTCACACTCTCTCAGACACTCTCACAGACACTCTCACAGACACTCTCACAGACACTCTCACAGACACTCTCTCACAGACACTCTCTCACAGACACTCTCTCACAGACACTCTCTCACAGACACTCTCACAGACACTCTCTCACAGACACTCTCACAGACACTCTCTCACAGACACTCTCACACTCTCACAGACACTCTCTCACACTCTCACAGACACTCTCTCACACTCTCACAGACACTCTCTCACACTCTCACAGACACTCTCTCACACTCTCACAGACACTCTCTCACAGACTCAGACACTCTCTCACAGACTCAGACACTCTCTCACAGACTCAGACACTCTCTCACAGACTCAGACACTCTCTCACAGACTCAGACACTCTCTCACAGACTCAGACACTCTCTCACAGACTCAGACACTCTCTCACAGACTCAGACACTCTCTCACAGACTCAGACACTCTCTCACAGACTCAGACACTCTCTCACAGACTCAGACACTCTCTCACAGACTCAGACACTCTCACAGACTCAGACACTCTCACAGACTCAGACACTCTCACAGACTCAGACACTCTCACAGACACTCTCACAGACACTCTCACAGACACTCTCACAGACTCTCTCACAGACTCTCTCACAGACTCTCTCACAGACTCTCTCACAGACTCTCTCACAGACTCTCTCACAGACTCTCTCACAGACTCTCTCACAGACCCTCTCACAGACTCTCAGACTCTCACAGACACTCTCTCACACTCTCTCAGACTCAGACACTCTCTCAGACTCAGACACTCTCTCAGACTCAGACACTCTCTCACGGACACTCTCTCACGGACACTCTCTCACAGACACTCTCACACACTCTCTCACACACTCTCACAGACCCTCTCTCACAGACCCTCTCTCACAGACTATCACAGACACTCTCTCACAGACACTCTCTCACAGACACTCTCTCACAGACACTCTCTCACAGACACTCTCTCACAGACACTCTCTCACAGACACTCTCTCACAGACACTCTCTCACAGACACTCTCTCACACACACTCTCACAGACACTCTCTCACAGACACTCTCTCACACACACTCTCTCACAGACACTCTCTCACAGACACTCTCTCACAGACACTCTCTCACAGACACTCTCACAGACACTCTCACAGACACTCTCACAGACACTCTCACAGACACTCTCACAGACACTCTCACAGACACTCTCACAGACACTCTCACAGACACTCTCACAGACACTCTCACAGACACTCTCACAGACACTCTCACAGACACTCTCTCACACTCTCTCTGACACTCTGACACTCTCTCTGACACTCTGACACTCTCTCTGACACTCTCTCTGACACTCTCTCTGACACTCTCTGACACTCTCTCTGACACTCTCTCTGACACTCTCTCTGACACTCTCTCACAGACACTCACAGTATCTCACAGTATCTCACAGGCACTCTCACAGGCACTCACAGGCACTCTCACAGACACTCACAGGCACTCTCACAGACACTCACACTCTCTCACTCACACTCTCTCACAGACACTCTCTCACAGACACTCTCTCACAGACACTCTCTCACACACTCTCTCACACACTCTCTCACAGACCCTCTCACAGACCCTCTCTCACAGACCCTCTCTCACAGACTATCACAGACTATCACAGACACTCTCTCACAGACACTCTCTCACAGACACTCTCTCACAGACACTCTCTCACAGACACTCTCTCACAGACACTCTCTCACAGACACTCTCTCACAGACACTCTCACAGACACTCTCTCACAGACACTCTCTCACACACTCTCTCACACACTCTCTCACACACTCTCACACAGACACACTCTCACAGACACACTCTCACAGACACTCTCTCACCGACACTCTCTCACAGACACTCTCTCACAGACACTCTCAGACACTCTCAGACACTCTCAGACACTCTCACAGACACTCACAGACACTCTCTCACACTCTCACTCTCTCTGACACTCTCTCTGACTCTCTCTGACTCTCTCTGACTCTCTCTGACTCTCTCTGACTCTCTCTGACACTCTCTCTGACACTCTCTCTGACACTCTCTCTGACACTCTCTCTGACACTCTCTCTGACACTCTCTCTGACACTCTCTCTGACACTCTCTCACAGACACTCACAGTATCTCACAGGCACTCTCACAGGCACTCACAGGCACTCTCACAGACACTCACACTCTCTCACAGACACTCACACTCTCTCACAGACACTCACACTCTCTCACAGACACTCACACTCTCTCACAGACACTCACACTCTCTCACAGACACTCACACTCTCTCACAGACACTCACACTCTCTCACAGACACTCTCTCACAGACACTCAGACTTTCTCGCAGACTCTCACAGACACTCTCACAGACACTCTCACAGACACTCTCACAGACACTCTCACAGACACTCACACACTCACAGACACTCTCACAGACACTCTCACAGACACTCTCACAGACACTCTCTCACAGACACTCTCACAGACACTCTCTCACAGACTCTCACAGACACTCTCTCACACTCTCACAGACACTCTCTCACAGACTCTCACAGACACTCTCTCACAGACTCTCACAGACACTCTCTCACAGACTCTCACAGACACTCTCTCACAGACTCTCACAGACTCTCACAGACACTCTCTCACAGACACTCTCTCACAGACACTCTCTCACAGACACTCTCTCACAGACACCCTCTCAGACACCCTCTCAGACTCCCTCTCACAGACTCCCTCTCACAGACTCCCTCTCACAGACTCCCTCTCACAGACTCCCTCTCACAGACTCCCTCTCACAGACTCCCTCTCACAGACTCCCTCTCACAGACTCACTCTCACAGACTCACTCTCACAGACTCACTCTCACAGACTCACTCTCACAGACTCACTCTCACAGACTCACTCTCACAGACTCACTCTCACAGACTCACTCTCACATACTCACTCTCCCACTCTCTCTCACTGACTGACTCACTCTCTCACTGACTGACTGACTCTCACTGACTGACTCACTCTCACTGACTGACTGACTCTCACTGACTGACTGACTCTCACTGACTGACTGACTCACTCTCACTGACTGACTCACTCTCTCTCACTGACTGACTCACTCTCTCTCACTGACTGACTCACTCTCTCTCACTGACTCACTCTCTCTCACTCACTCACTCTCTCTCACTGACTCACTCTCTCTCACTGACTCACTCTCTCTCACTGACTCACTCTCACTGACTGACTCACTCTCACTGACTGACTCACTCTCACTGACTGACTCACTCTCACTCTCACTCTCACTCACTGACTGACTCACTCTCACTGACTGACTCACTCTCACTGACTGACTCACTCTCACTGACTGACTCACTCTCACTGACTGACTCACTCTCACTGACTCACTCTCTCACTGACTCACTCTCTCTCACTGACTCACTCTCTCTCACTGACTCACTCTCTCTCACTGACTCACTCTCTCTCACTGACTGACTCACTCTCACTGACTGACTCACTCTCACTGACTGACTCACTCTCACTGACTGACTCACTCTCACTGACTGACTCACTCTCACTGACTGACTCTCTCTCACTGACTGACTCTCTCTCACTGACTGACTCTCTCTCACTGACTGACTCTCTCTCACTGACTCTCTCTCTCACTGACTCTCTCTCACTGACTCAGTGCCACCACAGCATCACTCAGCAACACCACAGCATCACTCAGCAACACCACAGCATCACTCAGCAACACCACAGCATCACTCAGCAACACCACAGCATCACTCAGCAACACCACAGCATCACTCAGCAACACCACAGCATCACTCAGCAACACCACAGCATCACTCAGCAACACCACAGCATCAATCACGGCCAACACAGCATCACTCAACACCAACACAGCATCACTCAACACCAACACAGCATCACTCAACACCAACACAGCACCACTCAGCACCACCACAGCATCACTCAGCACCACCACAGCATCACTCAGCACCACCACAGCATCACTCAGCACCACCACAGCACCACTCAGCACCACCACAGCACCACTCAGCACCACCACAGCATCACTCAGGGCCACAACAATATCAACAACACTACCACAGCATCACTCAACACCACCACAGCATCACTCAACACCACCACAGCATCACTCAACACCACCACAGCATCACTCAACGCCACCACAGCATCACTCAACGCCACCACAGCATCACTCAACGCCACCACAGCATCACTCAGCGCCACCACAGCATCACTCAGCGCCACCACAGCATCACTCAGCGCCACCACAGCATCACTCAGCGCCACCACAGCATCACTCAGCGCCACCACAGCATCACTCAGCACCACCACAGCATCACATAGCACCACCACAGCATCACTCAGCACCACCACAACATCACTCAACACCACATCAGTATCACTCAGCATCGCCTTTGCAATAGTTCACCACCACATCATCACTCAGCAAGACCTAAGTATCATTCAGCATCATCTCAGCACCAGTCACCACCACCACCACCACCACCACCACCACTACCACCTCAAGATCACTCAACACCACCTCAGCCTGCTCTCGGAATCTGCCATCTGTTGATTCTCCCCTAGCGTCTGGCCGCTGCTATTGTTATAATACAGGTACTAGTTCACAACCTTCAACCTCCAATTGTTTATGCCCCCTCAAAAAAAAACTTTAACAAGCATTGCAAGAACAAAAGAAAAATGAGGAAATTTGTTATTGTACATACATTTTTTAATATGGTCGTTCAGTTGGACATAATGCCTTCTTGGTCATATATAAGGTAACAAAAATGCTTCTGGCACTTTTTATTACAACTTTTCAGCATGCTGCACAGCAGCCACACTTCTCTACAGCACAGCTTAAACACATTGGCAAAGTCAATAGCTCTGCCTAAACACTTATAAGGCCCCAAAGGGCGAGACCTATTGGCTATGCCAATGCTTGTTTTTAAAGGCACTAAGGGGTTTAGCAAAATGCTGGGAGTCCGCATCCTTTTGAACATGCAAAATGACTCTTCGGTTGAAAGGTCGCTCATGCAAGATTGAAACTGTGCCTTTTGGCTCAAACGCAGGCTAACTTGTACCTTCTTGATTTGACTCTGCATGCCGTCCAATCTGCAGGGAAGTTTTAATTTGTCCCATCATTTTTCTGAGGCCTCCCTTTGCGTTTCCATGTATAAGAGATTGTCAGAGATTTAGACTTCATTGTAGGCTCCTTCCGTGTGGAGACTGTGGCGTGACGTGCAGTGCAATGTTTAATCTCAGGGAGATCACCAGTTAAGCTGATGTTACTTATAACAGTGTCTTGTAAATGCAGTGATGGATACCTGTCCATTTGTTGCAAACTGCATACATTTTCCTTGAGAGCTTCGATTGTTTTCAGGATATCATCAGCCCACATGGAACACTCTCTGAAGTTAAACGAGGCCCAGATTACTGGAACATGACTGTATTAACGAGGCCAGGGGATGGCTGTCCAGGAAGCACCGAGTTCTGCTGAACAGCAGAAATCTGAAACCAGGCCAGCAGAAAGAAATTCCCATCGGACGTGCTAACCCAGGGCTTGCTTTTTTAGGCACAAGCTCTTGGCGCGATCTTATTCTAGAGCCCGCACTTGCAGGATTAAACGTGAAACTGCAAGTCCCACAATGGAACGGGCTGGTGGCATACAGGCGGAAGGCAATGCTCAACACTTCAGACACTTAAGCGGCTGTGCTGTCTCAATATCTAAAAACAGTCACGGCTAAGTTTTTTCGGCATCACCCTTTAGAGCACACATTGAGGGGCAGTGAATATTCCCTCAGCGCAATTTCATATTTAAAATTGGAACAGTGTGTTCGCCTTCCGTGGTCGTGTTTTCCTTTCTTTTTGTGGACACGGATCAGCTTCCTTGTGTGCAGCAGGCAGGGACTGATTGCAAAGAAGTGACAGAAGAGATACTTCCATATCTGCTCTGTGTGCTGCCCGAAAATAATACAGCGCAGGGAAGGGACGTAGTGTTACAGGTTAAGTACAATAATTAGGAGGGGCCCTGGTGTCACTGCACCTGCTGCACCATCAATATATACGCCTATATCTATTCAGCCCCCGGGGCTGTTGGTCCTTTGCTCAGTCACTGTAGGCGCGCGCTTCTGTGATTGGGGTGTCCACCTCACTCCATGTCCTGGTGATCACTGTTTACATTCCTTTGCTTTCAAGACACCGTGATGCATTCTGGGTGTTGCAGTCCGGATTTGCTTCAATTGAAGAAATGAGATGTGAACACTTGATAGCTGTGATTTGAGGGTGAAAACGTAATGACTGGAAACAGTGTCCGTGATCACGTAGAGTGCGGTTGTCAGCCTGACTGTCATATCACAGGGGTCGCCACAACTCTGTCCCTCAGAGATGTCACTGCGTGGGCTGCCACCAGTCACTGCTCTCACTAGAGGTTGTGTTTTTTCTCTGTGCTGGGAGTCTCTTGGTGCTCTGCGCGCGCACTCAAGAACCGTCACTTCTGTCTGTCCACCCACAGGTGCCGTCACTACATGGTGTTGTCTCAGTTCTTTCAAGGGTGTCTACTCTGACTCTGCTCTCACCACCGTTACTGTTCTACCCACAAAATGGAAACTGGCCGCTTTCTACTTGCACTTATTGCCTCTTTTTACCGCCTTCACACCCCAGGGCTGTCAACGACTGCCTCTACTGTCTCCTCACACTCGGGTTGTCAGTGCTGTTCGTTCACATCCAAAGCTGCTTGTGTTTTCCGCTGACAGTCCCTGTTAAGTTCAGTCACTGCATGCTGCTCACTGTGGGGTTCTGTCTGTCTTGTACGTCGACTATATATATGCTTTCCTTAAATCGGAGTTGCCACTACTGTCAGTTCACACGTGGGCAGTGGCTGCTGTGTTTCACACGTAGGTGGTTGAATCGTGTTGTATTGCAGCATTTATATAGCGCTTACTACACTTATATGGGGCACTAAAATACTTCCCTACATGGGTAGAATGCTACACAGTGCAGGCTGTGTGGTTGGAAGTATAAAATTGGCATTTTTAGGTCTCGGCCTGCACCAGCGCTTGCGCTGGTCTGGCCGAGAGTTTTAGTAAGCGGGTTTTGGAAGTGCAAACCCACTGGCTTTCGGCTGGCGACCAGCTTGCGTTCACGATGGCCTGCACGCGCACAGCTGCCATCCATTCCTCGCATCGCTGGCGAGGCGCCATCTGCCTTTCCTCCCCCTCCCTCACCCCTCCTCCCCCTCCCTCACCAGAGAGCGCGTTTCCATTCCTCCCATCGCTGGCGAGGCGCCATCTGCCTTTCCTCCCCTACCTCACCCCTCCTCCCCTCCCTCACCAGAGAGCGCGTTTCTGGCGCACGCGTCTTATGTTAATGTTCCGATGTTGCTTGTTCTTTTGCACTTAGTGCTGACTAATCCCTTTAAAGAATTAAATCCCTTGACTGCTGTCACATTATTATTATTTTTATGTGTGTTGCGACCCTCGCTCGGTGTCATGAGAGGATTTTTTATGTAATGTCCTAGTGTTGCTTGTTCTTTGTGCCCTTACTGCTGGTCAATCCCTTTGAAAAATAAAATTCTTTGACGGCGGTCACGTTATTATTGTTTTTATTCGCTTTGTGTAGCTCGCTTGGTGTCTTGTGAAAACCATTGTTCTTGGAGATCCAGTCTAATAGTCACCGCATGATCTGCTATCCACGCAGGGGATTCGTATTTAGATTCCGCCATCCCACTTTGTGATATGTGAAGATCTGTTTACTACAGTGTGACACTTCAGAAACGGATGCTTTTGGTTGCGATTCACTTGTTTGTGGAAACACATGCAGATTATTATATTATAGTGCCGCTTAATAAGAAGGGATTGGCTAATTCAATCTCGTACGCACAAAGTGAATTTTCTTCTCTTGTTGAGCCTACCTGCATGCACTTTTTATGTTAATGTACTGGTGTTGCTTGTTCTTTGTGCGCTTACTGCAGGCTAATCCCTTTAAAGAATTAAATTCCTTCATGGTTGCTATATTATTATTGTTTTTATTCGCATTACATATTACGCTCAGTGTCTCTGACACTTTGGAGCGACTGTGAAAACATACTGAAAAGAGAATACTTAGCACATCTGCTCTGTGGGGAACTATAGATCTATCTATAAGGCGTGCTGCGAGTAGAAAATCGGAGGTTTACAACATGCGCAGTGAGACTGTAATATAAACCTACCCTTTGGTGCTGACTCCGAAACCATTTAGTGTTGTATCTTGTATTGTGAGCATGCGCAGTAGAACGGGTTGTATTGTTTTTCTCTATCGTTTACCTGGAATAAGGTAACAGACATATTCTAAGTGTGGGGTCCTCTCTGTGATATTCACATTTCTATTTGCTCAGCACGGTACCTGGGACAAGTCTCTAAAGAAGTCATTTAAGTTATTGGACAGAGATGTCCAGGCAGGAAATAAAATAAGTGAATTGTATTCTACATTTGGGCTTAATAATGACCGCTATATTCTGTAATAGATGTGCACACTTTTGTCAGCTGCCTGCCACATCGAAGCACGCCTCACAAATGCTATATGACTACTATGGGAAATGATCTAAAAGACATTCACATTGACATTTCTGTTAGCTCGGGCATTGCCGAGACCTATAGGCTTTGCCAATGCTTGTTTCTGATGTTATTGTTTTTTATTTGCGTCTGTATAACACCATAGCCTGTGCAGGTTGATGGAGGAGTTGCTTTTATATAAACAGTGTTACAGCAAATAGCTTTGCATCAAAGAATACTTGTTTTTCTTTCTTTTTTTTTAACTTTAATGAGCACGGCGCCGTCTTCACGGACACCGCGCTATACAAAGCAATAGGTGTTGCTTTTGGTATTGTAAATAACAATGGCAAAAGGCATTGCCATTTACAATGCCAATAGCTCCAAAACTCGCAGTTGCGAGACCTATTGCATTGTAAATGCTTGTTCAACTAGTCACAGGATGGGGTGGGTCCCCTCCCTATGACGAGTTAAGAAAGGGCGAGGTATAGGCTTCAGGAGGAAAGGCGAGAATTGAGTCTGCGCAGTTTTGAAGGCACTCTTCACAGACTTTAAGTGGTGCACGCTTCCTGTGCATCATTTCCGATTCATTGGAGGAAGGTGCGCACTGCAGGGTGGCATGTGCCTCAACACAGGACCCTAGTTTCCCATAACAGAGGGTGCCTCGTGGCCCCAATAGCTAAGATATACATGTGAGTTTAGCAGGTAAGTATAGTAAAAAACACTTCACTGCAGCTGGGGTAGCAAGTAAGCGATTCGCTCTGCCGTTGTGAAACCTGTAACCGTTTTGAAACCAACTTGGTGAAAAAGGACACATTGCAACATCAGGACATTAGTTTCGGTTGACACTGGGAGCTTCGGATGCCATACGTCCCCAGCCCTAAATTGTACACAGACACAGTAGATGCAGCGTTCTCAGCATGAAAGTGGAGACAGATTAATGTAATGTTATAGAAAAAGTTAAAATTTAAGCGGCAAACAACAAGACGTTTTGGCTCTCATAATCATATTGAATAGTAGAGGGGGTTGTGTTTCCCTTGGGTATAGTGTACATGAAGGTATTTTTTTTTTTTTTTACTCGAGTGAACAGTAAAAAAGTGAGCTTTGTTTGTCCTTGTGAAGAGCATCGATTTTTGCGTAGAAGCTGCCTCGTCGTAAATCAAAGGTTAGTGTAATCTCTAGTGTTTTCATGCCTCTGCAGTTATGGGGCATGGTTTACTCTCTTTTGCCTTTATTGTGATATACATATCTCCATATATGCATACATACAATTATGAGTATGTAAACCCTTGAACGAACACTCAGTAGCGTGTCTTGCATAGTTTGAACCTCCAAAGTGGGGATACATTTGTTGTTGGTATACATATATATTCACTGAAAAAACCATAGGTTTTAGGGACAGTTATAGTTAGTTGGACATTTCACTCGTACAAAACCATAGAAATTCCCCGTTATAGTTAGTTCAGCTAACTATAACTCGCGCCCCGCAATGCACTGCTGATGACGTCACATATTACATCACTCATGACATGGTCAGTGACATCACTGATGACATCACTGATGACATCTCAAATGACATCACTGATGACATCACTGATGACATCATCCAGTGACTGTGTGTTTCTGTAAAGTTTAAATATGTTTAATATATATAGGGAAAGGCGTATTGAAGAATGAGTGGGTGTATAAGTGTCTGAATGGATGATTTAGTACGTGAGTGACTGACTCTACAAGTGAGTGATTAAACGTATCTTACTGAATGCATGGGTTAGTGACTAAACTGTGTGAATGTCTGTATCCGTCTGTTTGTTGGTGTGTAAGTGGATGCATGGCTTTGCGAATAGCTACATGAGTGTCTATATGGGTTATTGATTGGTTCTATGAGTATCTGTATGGCTGCCTGAGTGTTTGTGTGGGTGGGGTGTGTGCGACTGTGCATAGATGTGTGAGTGGGTGATTCACTGGGTGCATGATTTCAAGAGTGCATCTGTGATGGACTGCTTGGGTGGGTGAGTGTGTGTATGGGTGTGTTAGTGAGTGAATGTATATCTCAGTGGTACATGTGCGAGTAACTACATATGTAAAAGGCAGTATATATGTGTGTTAGAGTATTTAAATGGCTATAAGTGACAGTGTGTGATAGTGAGAGTGGCTGTATGGATGCGTGTGTGCTTGTATCAGTTATTGTATAAGAGCATAAGAATGTGCTAGTATTTGTATGAGTAAGTGAGCTGGTGTGTGTATAACTGTATAGGTGAGTAAATGGGTGTGTGATTAATTTTTGCATGACTGACTAGGTGTGTGAGTACCTCTATGGATGAGTGGCGGTGTGTGAGTGTTTATATAGGTGTATGAGTGCATATGATAGTCCTGTACTGAGTGACTGTAAGTATGAGTGACTGTACGGGTGAGTGAGTGGATGTGTGTGTAGACCTAAGAATCAGTGAGTGGGTATGTAGTTTTTGGTGTTGGAGTGTCTATGGTTTTGAGAATGGCAGTCTGTAATTTAGAGTGGGTGTATCAAAAGTTAGATTAGGGTGTGAGAAGATGCATGAAATTATCACATGGATGATGTCATCAGTGATGTCATTTGAGATGTCATCAGTGATGTCATCAGTGATGTCACTGACCATGTCATGAGTGATGTAATATGTGACGTCATCAGCAGTGCATTGCGGGCGCGAGTTATAGTTAGCTGAACTAACTATAACGGGGGAATTTCTATGGTTTTGTACGAGTGAAATGTCCAACTAACTATAACTGTCCCTAAAACCTATGGTTTTTTCAGTGAATTTCAAAGGTTTTTTAAATGCTAATTTCTAACTATAACGTGTCTGAAACCTATGGTTTTTTCAGTGAATTTCAAAGGTTTTTTAAATGCTAATTTCTAACTATAACGTGCCTGAAACCTATGATTTTTTAAGTGAATTTCAAAGGTTTTTTAAATGCTAGTTTCTAACTATGCCTACAGAGGTAGGACATGTGAAGAAAGAAGAAAAACGCACAGAAAGAAGCAAAAGATGTGCAGAAAGAACCAACAGAGGAGCAGAAAAAGGCCTTGTTGCAAAATCATCCTGTGCCCACAACTTTTTCAGACGGGTACTGGTGGTAACTGACTCTGACTAACCAGAGCCAGTGCTATGCTAAAAGACACTTAGAATACAGTGAAAACACCTACATACACTAGGGAACACTATGCGTTGGGGTACCCTGTGATTTGCATGACCTCCTCGGCAAGTCCCTAGTACATAATAGGGCAGGGGGATTAAAACTACCTCTTAAAACGCGCTACAGGGCGCATTTGCACAGTGGTGAAGGGATGGGGGGCCTGAGGTGACTTGTGTGCAAACGCGCCCCGTGGCGCGTTTTAAGTTGTGGGATTAAGTCTTCTTGAATCCTGAGGGTCACTGGGGCCCAACTAGCCCCCCAGGTACCTACAGTTAGGACCACAGAGCTGAGTTGCAGAGAGGCGTTCCGAGGCCAGGCACCTTTTTTCACCTCTCTGCAATACAACTCTGTTGTGCTTACTGAAGGTACCTGGTGGGCTAGTTGGCCCCCAGGGTCCCTCAGGATTCAAAGGGAATTAATTACCCAACTTAAAACGCACCACAGGGCGTGTTTGCGCACATGTCACCTGAGGCCCCGCCCCCTCCCTTCACCACTGTGCAAACGCGCCCCGTGGAGCGTTTTAAGTTGGGGGATTAGGTCACCTTGAATCCTGAGGGTCCCTGGGGCCCAACTAGCCCACCAGGTACTTCCAGTAAGCACCACAGGCCTGCGTTGCAACGCCTGTAACAAATTGTGCAGTTGTGTTTAGGTAGTGAAGAGGGTCGTGCTGGGGGTAGTGTTTTAGGGTTTAGGGTAGTGCAGTGGTGTTTGTGTAGTGTAGGGGGTCATGCTGGGGGTAGATTTAGGGCTTAGGGTAGTGCAGTGGTGTTTGGGTAGTGTAGGGAGTCGTGCTGGGGGGAGTGTTTTAGGGTTTAGGGTAGTGCAGTTGTTTTTGGGTAGTGTAGGGGGTCGTGCTGGGGGTAGTGTTTTAGGGTTTAGGGTAGTGCAGTGGTGTTTGGGTATTGTAGGGGGTCGTGCTGGGGGTAGTGATTTAGGGTTGTGCAGTGGTGTTTGGGTAGTGTAGGGGGTACTGCTGGGGGTAGTGTTTTAGGGTTTAGGGTAGTGCAGTGGTGTTTGGGTAGTGTAGGGGGTACTGCTGGGAGTAGTGTTTTAGGGTTTAGGGTAGTGCAGTGGTGTTTGGGTAGTGTAGGGGTACTGCTGGAGGTAGTGTTTTAGGGTTTAGGGTAGTGCAGTGGTGTTTGGGTAGTGTAGGGGTTCATGCTGGGGGTAGTTTTTAGGGTTTAGGGTAGTGCAGTGGTGTTTGTGTAGTGTAGGGGGTAGTGTTTTAGGGTTTAGGGTAGTGCAGTAGTGTTTGTGTAGTGTAGGAGGTCGTGTTTTAGGGTTTAGGGTAGTGCAGTGGTCTTTGGGTAGTGTAGGGAGTCGTGCGGGGGTAGTGTTTTAGGGTTTAGGGTAGTGCAGTGGTCTTTGGGTAGTGTAGCGGGTCGTGCGGGGGTAGTGTTTTAGGGATTAGGGTAGTGCATTGGTGTTTGGGTAGTGTAGGGGGTCATGCGGGGGTAGTGTTTTAGGGTTTAGGGCAGTGCAGTGGTGTTTGGGTAGTGTAGGGGGTCGTGCTGGGGGAGTGTTTTAGGGTTTAGGGCAGTGCAGTGGTGTTCGGGTAGTGTAGGGGGTCGTGCTGGGGGAGTGTTTTAGGGTTTAGGGCAGTGCAGTGGTGTTCGGGTAGTGTAGGGGGTCGTGCTGGGGGAGTGTTTGAGGGTTTAGGGCAGTGCAGTCGTGTTCGGGTAGTGTAGGGGGTCGTGCTGGGGGGAGTATTTTAGGGTTTAGGGTAGTGCAGTGGTGTTCGGGTAGTGTAGGGGGTCGTGCTGGGGGTAGTGTTCTAGGATTTAGGGCAGTGCAGTGGTGTTCGGGCAGTGTAGGGGGTCGTGCTGGGGGTGGTGTTTCAGGGATTAGGGCAGTGCAGTGGTGTTCGGGCAGTGTAGGGGTCGTGCTGGTGGTGGTGTTTCAGGGTTTAGGCAGTGCAGTGGTGTTCGGGCAGTGTAGGGGGTCGTGCAGGGGTGGTGTTTCAGCGTTTAGGGCAGTGCAGTGGTGTTTGGGCAGTATAGGGGTCGTGCAGGGGGTGGTGTTTCTGGGTTTAGGGCAGTGGTGTTCGGGCAGTGTAGGGGTCGTGCTGGGGGTGGTGTTTCAGGGTTTGGGGCAGTGCAGTGGTGTTTGAGCAGTAAAGGGGGTCGTGCTGGGGGTGGTGTTTCAGGGTTTAGGGCAGTGCAGTGGTGTTCGGGCAGTATAGGGGGCGGTGCAGGGGTGGTGTTTCAGGGGTTAGGGCAGTGCAGTGGTGTTCGGGCAGTGTAGGGGGTGGTGCAGGGGGTGGTGTTTCAGGGTTTAGAAGGCAGTGCAGTGTAGGGGGTCGTGCAGGGGGTGGTGTTTCAGGGTTTAGGGCAGTGCAGTGGTATTCGGGCAGTGTAGGGGGTCATGCTGGGGCTGGTGTTTCAGGGTTTAGGGCAGTACAGTGGTGTTCGGGCAGTGTAGGGGGTCGTGCTGGGGCTGGTGTTTCAGGGTTTAGGGCAGTGCAGTGGTGTTCGGGCAGTGTAGGGGGTTGTGCTGGGGCTGGTGTTTCGGGGTTTAGGGCAGTGCAGTGGTTTTCGGGCAGTGTAGGTGGTGGTGCTGGGGCTGGTGTTTCAGGGTTTAGGGCAGTGCATTGGTGTTCGGGCAGTGTAGGGGGTCATGCTGGGGCTGGTGTTTCAGGGTTTAGGGCAGTGCAGTGGTGTTTGGGCAGTGTAGGGGGTCTTGCTGGGGCTGGTGTTTGAGAGTCTAGGGCAGTGCAGTGGTGTTCGGGCAGTGTAGGGGGTCGTGCTGGGGGTGGTGTTTCAGGGTTTAGGGCAGTGCAGTGGTGTTCGGGCAGTGTAGGGGGTCGTGCTGGGGCTAGTGTTTCAGGGTTTAGGGCAGTGCAGTGGTGTTCGGGCAGTGTAGGGGGTCGTGCTGGGGCTAGTGTTTCAGGGTTTAGGGCAGAGCAATGGTGTTCAGGCAGTGTAGGGGGTTGTGCTGGAGGTGGTGTTTCAGGGTTTAGGGCAGTGCAGTGGTGTTTGGGCAGTGTAGGGGGTCTTGCTGGGGGTGGTGTTTCAGGGTTTAGGGCAGTGGTGTTCAGGCAGTGTAGGGGGTCTTGCTGTGGGTGATGTTTCAGGGTTTAGGGCAGTGCAGTGGTGTTCGGGAAGTGTAGGGGGTCGTGCTGGGGGTGCTGTTTCAGGGTTTAGGGCAGTGCAGTGGTGTTCCGGCAGTGTAGGGGGTCGTGCAGGGGGTGGTGTTTCAGGGTTTAGGGCAGTGCAGTGGTGTTTGGGCAGTGTAGGGGTCGTGCTGGGGGTGGTGTTTCAGGGTTTAGGGCAGTGCAGTGGTGTTCGGGGAGTGTAGGGTGTCGTGCTGAGGGGTGGTGTTTCAGGGTTTAGGGCAGTGCAGTGGTGTTCGGGCAGTGTAGGGGATCGTGCAGGGGGTGGTGTTTCAGGGTTTAGGGCAGTGCAGTGGTGTTTGGGCAGTGTAGGGGGTCGTGCAGGGGGTGGTGTTTCAGGGTTTAGGGCAGTGCAGTGGTGTTCGGCCAGTGTAGGTGGTCTTGCTGGGGGTGGTGTTTCAGGGTTTAGTGCAGTGGTGTTCGGACAGTGTAGGGGGTCGTGCTGGGGGTGGTGTTTCAGGGTTTTGGGCAGTGCAGTGGTGTTCAGGCAGTGTAGGGGGTCGTGCTGAGTGGTGTTTCAGGGTTTAGGGCAGTGCAGTGGTGTTCGGGCAGTGTAGGGGGTCTTGCTGGGGGTGGTGTTTCAGGGTTTAGGGCAGTGGTGTTCGGGCAGTGTAGGGGGTCTTGCTGGGGGTGATGTTTCAGGGTTTAGGGCAGTGCAGTGGTGTTCGGGCAGTGTAGGGGGTCTTGCTGGGGGTAGTGTTTCAGGGTTTAGGGCAGTGCAGTGGTGTTCGTGCAGTGTAGGGAGTCGTGCTCGGGATGGTGTTTCAGGGTTTAGGGCAGTGCAGTAGTGTTCGGGCAGTGTAGGGGGTCATGCAGGGGGTGGTGTTTCAGGGTTTAGGGCAGTGCAGTGGTGTTTGGGCAGTGTAGGGGGTCGTGCTGGGGGTGGTGTTTCAGGGTTTAGGGTAGTGCAGTGGTGTTTGTGTAGTGTAGGGGGTCATGCTGGGGGTAGATTTAGGGCTTAGGGTAGTGCAGTGGTGTTTGGGTAGTGTAGGGAGTCGTGCTGGGGGAGTGTTTTAGGGTTTAGGGTAGTGCAGTTGTTTTTGGGTAGTGTAGGGGGTCGTGCTGGGGGTAGTGTTTTAGGGTTTAGGGTAGTGCAGTGGTGTTTGGGCATTGTAGGGGTCGTGCTGGGGGTGGTGATTTAGGGTTCAGTGCAGTGGTGTTTGGGTAGTGTAGGGGGTACTGCTGGGGGTAGTGTTTTAGGGTTTAGGGTAGTGCAGTGGTGTTTGGGTAGTGTAGGGGGTACTGCTGGGAGTAGTGTTTTAGGGTTTAGGGTAGTGCAGTGGTGTTTGGGTAGTGTAGGGGGTACTGCTGGAGGTAGTGTTTTAGGGTTTGGGTAGTGCAGTGGTGTTTGGGTAGTGTAGGGGTTCATGCTGGGGGTAGTTTTTTAGGGTTTAGGGTAGTGCAGTGGTGTTTGTGTAGTGTAGGGGGTAGTGTTTTAGGGTTTAGGGTAGTGCAGTAGTGTTTGTGTAGTGTAGGAGGTCGTGTTTTAGGGTTTAGGGTAGTGCAGTGGTCTTTGGGTAGTGTAGGGAGTCGTGCGGGGGGTAGTGTTTTAGGGTTTAGGGTAGTGCAGTGGTCTTTGGGTAGTGTAGCGGGTCGTGCGGGGGGTAGTGTTTTAGGGATTAGGGTAGTGCATTGGTGTTTGGGTAGTGTAGGGGGTCATGCGGGGGTAGTGTTTTAGGGTTTAGGGCAGTGCAGTGGTGTTTGGGTAGTGTAGGGGGTCGTGCTGGGGGGAGTGTTTTAGGGTAGTGCAGTGGTGTTCGGGTAGTGTAGGGGGTCGTGCTGGGGGGAGTGTTTTAGGGTTTAGGGCAGTGCAGTGGTGTTCGGGTAGTGTAGGGGGTCGTGCTGGGGGGAGTGTTTGAGGGTTTAGGGCAGTGCAGTCGTGTTCGGGTAGTGTAGGGGGTCGTGCTGGGGGGAGTATTTTAGGGTTTAGGGTAGTGCAGTGGTGTTCGGGTAGTGTAGGGGGTCGTGCTGGGGGTAGTGTTCTAGGATTTAGGGCAGTGCAGTGGTGTTCGGGCAGTGTAGGGGGTCGTGCTGGGGGTGGTGTTTCAGGGATTAGGGCAGTGCAGTGGTGTTCGGGCAGTGTAGGGGGTCGTGCTGGTGGTGGTGTTTCAGGGTTTAGGGCAGTGCAGTGGTGTTCGGGCAGTGTAGGGGGTCGTGCAGGGGTGGTGTTTCAGCGTTTAGGGCAGTGCAGTGGTGTTTGGGCAGTATAGGGGTCGTGCAGGGGGTGGTGTTTCAGGGTTTAGGGCAGTGGTGTTCGGGCAGTGTAGGGGGTCGTGCTGGGGGTGGTGTTTCAGGGTTTGGGGCAGTGCAGTGGTGTTTGAGCAGTAAAGGGGGTCGTGCTGGGGGTGGTGTTTCAGGGTTTAGGGCAGTGCAGTGGTGTTCGGGCAGTATAGGGGGCGTGCAGGGGTGGTGTTTCAGGGGTTAGGGCAGTGCAGTGGTGTTCGGGCAGTGTAGGGGGTGGTGCAGGGGGTGGTGTTTCAGGGTTTAGAAGTGCAGTGCAGTGTAGGGGGTCGTGCTAGGGGTGGTGTTTCAGGGTTTAGGGCAGTGCAGTGGTATTCGGGCAGTGTAGGGGTCATGCTGGGGCTGGTGTTTCAGGGTTTAGGGCAGTACAGTGGTGTTCGGGCAGTGTAGGGGGTCGTGCTGGGGCTGGTGTTTCAGGGTTTAGGGCAGTGCAGTGGTGTTCGGGCAGTGTAGGGGTTGTGCTGGGGCTGGTGTTTCAGGGTTTAGGGCAGTGCAGTGGTGTTCGGGCAGTGTAGGTGGTGGTGCTGGGGCTGGTGTTTCAGGGTTTAGGGCAGTGCATTGGTGTTCGGGCAGTGTAGGGGGTCATGCTGGGGCTGGTGTTTCAGGGTTTAGGGCAGTGCAGTGGTGTTTGGGCAGTGTAGGGGGTCTTGCTGGGGCTGGTGTTTGAGAGTCTAGGGCAGTGCAGTGGTGTTCGGGCAGTGTAGGGGGTCGGGCTGGGGGTGGTGTTTCAGGGTTTAGGGCAGTGCAGTGGTGTTCGGGCAGTGTAGGGGGTCGTGCTGGGGCTAGTGTTTCAGGGTTTAGGGCAGTGCAGTGGTGTTCGGGCAGTGTAGGGGGTCGTGCTGGGGCTAGTGTTTCAGGGTTTAGGGCAGAGCAATGGTGTTCAGGCAGTGTAGGGGTTGTGCTGGAGGTGGTGTTTCAGGGTTTAGGGCAGTGCAGTGGTGTTTGGGCAGTGTAGGGGGTCTTGCTGGGGGTGGTGTTTCAGGGTTTAGGGGCAGTGGTGTTCAGGCAGTGTAGGGGGTCTTGCTGTGGGTGATGTTTCAGGGTTTAGGGCAGTGCAGTGGTGTTCGGGAAGTGTAGGGGGTCGTGCTGGGGGTGCTGTTTCAGGGTTTAGGGCAGTGCAGTGGTGTTCCGGCAGTGTAGGGGGTCATGCAGGGGGTGGTGTTTCAGGGTTTAGGGCAGTGCAGTGGTGTTTGGGCAGTGTAGGGGGCGTGCTGGGGGTGGTGTTTCAGGGTTTAGGGCAGTGCAGTGGTGTTCGGGGAGTGTAGGGTGTCGTGCTGAGGGGTGGTGTTTCAGGGTTTAGGGCAGTGCAGTGGTGTTCGGGCAGTGTAGGGGTCGTGCAGGGGGTGGTGTTTCAGGGTTTAGGGCAGTGCAGTGGTGTTTGGGCAGTGTAGGGGGTCGTGCAGGGGTGGTGTTTCAGGGTTTAGGGCAGTGCAGTGGTGTTCGGCCAGTGTAGGTGGTCTTGCTGGGGGTGGTGTTTCAGGGTTTAGTGCAGTGGTGTTCGGACAGTGTAGGGGGTCGTGCTGGGGGTGGTGTTTCAGGGTTTTGGGCAGTGCAGTGGTGTTCAGGCAGTGTAGGGGGTCGTGCTGGAGTGGTGTTTCAGGGTTTAGGGCAGTGCAGTGGTGTTCGGGCAGTGTAGGGGGTCTTGCTGGGGGTGGTGTTTCAGGGTTTAGGGCAGTGTAGGGGGTCTTGCTGGGGGTGATGTTTCAGGGTTTAGGGCAGTGCAGTGGTGTTCGGGCAGTGTAGGGGGTCTTGCTGGGGGTAGTGTTTCAGGGTTTAGGGCAGTGCAGTGGTGTTCGTGCAGTGTAGGGAGTCGTGCTCGGGATGGTGTTTCAGGGTTTAGGGCAGTGCAGTAGTGTTCGGGCAGTGTAGGGGGTCATGCAGGGGGTGGTGTTTCAGGGTTTAGGGCAGTGCAGTGGTGTTTGGGCAGTGTAGGGGTCGTGCTGGGGGTGGTGTTTCAGGGTTTAGGGCAGTGCAGTGGTGTTCAGGCAGTGTAGGGGGTCGTGCTGAGTCTGGTGTTTCACGGTGTAGGGCAGTGCAGTGGTGTTCGGGCAGTGTAGGGGGTCGTGCTGGGGCTGGTGTTTCAGGGTTTAGGGCAGTGCAGTGGTGTTCGGGCAGTGTAGGCGGTCGTGCTGGGGCTGGTGTTTCAGGGTTTAGGGCAGTGCAGTGGTGTTCGGGCAATGTAGGGGGTCGTGCTGGGGCTGGTGTTTCAGGGTTTAGGGCAGTGCAGTGGTGCTCGGGCAGTGTAGAGGGTCGTGCTGGGGGTGGTGTTTCAGGGTTTAGGGTAGTGCAGTGGTGTTTGGGCAGTGTAGGGGGTCGTGCTGGGGCTGGTGTTTAAGGGTTTTGGGCAGAGCAGTGGTGTTCGGGCAGTGTAGGGGGTTGTGCTGGGGGTGGTGTTTCAGGGTTTAGGGCAGTGCAGTGGTGTTAGGGCAGTGTAGGGGGTCGTGCTGAGGGTGGTGTTTCAGGGTTTAGGGCAGTGGTGTTCGGGCAGTGTAGGAGGTCTTGCTGGGGGTGATGTTTCAGGGTTTAGGGCAGTGCAGTGGTGTTCGGGCAGTGTAGGGGGTCTTGCTGGGGGTAGTGTTTCAGGGTTTAGGGCAGTGCAGTGGTGTTCGGGCAGTGTAGGGGTCGTGCTGGGGGTGGTATTTCAGGGTTTAGGGCAGTGCAGTGGTGTTTGGGCAGTGTAGGGGGTCGTGAAAGGGTGGTGTTTCAGGGTTCAGTGCAGTGGTGTTCGGGCAGTGTAGGGGGTCGTGCTAGGGGTGGTGTTTCAGGGTTTAGTGCAGTGGTGTTCGGGCAGTGTAGGGGGTCGTGCAGGGGCTGGTGTTTCAGGGTTTAGGGCAGTGCAGTGGTGTTTGGGCAGTGTAGGGGGTCGTGCTGGGGGTAGTGTTTTAGGGTTTAGGGTAGTGCAGTGGTGCTTGTGTAGTGTAGGGGGTCGTGCTGGGGTAGTGTTTTAGGGTTTAGGGTAGTGCCATGGTGTTTGTGTAGTGTAGGGGGTCATGTTTTAGGGTAGTGCAGTGGTGTTTGGGTAGTGTAGGGGGTCGTGCTGGGGGTAGTGTTTTAGGATTTAGGTTAGTGCAGTGGTGTTTGGGTAGTGTAGGGGTCGTGTGGGTGTAGGGTTTTAGGGTTTAGGGTAGTGCAGTGGTGTTTGTGTAGTGTAGGGGTCAGTGCTGGGGGTAGTGTTTTAGGGTTTAGGGTAGTGCAGTGGTGCTTGTGTAGTGTAGGGGGTCGTGCTGGGGGTAGTGTTTTAGGGTTTAGGGTAGTGCAGTGGTGTTTGTGTAGTGTAGGGGGTCATGTTTTAGGGTAGTGCAGTGGTGTTTGGGTAGTGTAGGGGGTAGTGTTTTAGGGTTTAGGGTAGTGCAGTGGTGTTTTTGTAGTGTAGAGGGTCATGCTGGGGGTAGTATTTTAGGGTTTAGGATAGTGCAGTGGTGCTTGTGTAGTGTAGGGGGTCGTGCTGGGGGTAGTGTTTTAGGGTAGTGCAGTGGTGTTTTTGTAGTTTATGGGGGTCATGTTTTAAGATGCAACGCTCCAATACCTGACCAGTCTGCACTACATAAAACTGCAAATCAACTAAAAATAAAAAGTGTTTTGCACACTTTTGTCATTGGGCTATATGTGGGCTACATCTGGGTAATATTTGTGCTACATTTGGGCTCTTTTTTCACTGGTGGCCATCTTGGAAGACTTCTTTGTTATGAAGTTTCCTAATTTCCTCATTTACTGCAGTCTCCTCAGTAGGAAATGCTTTCAGTTTTTTACTTTGATTCCATCAAGAAGGCATTCAGATGTGTCTCACATTTGCCATAAATTCAGAATGTTAGCACTCTAGTTGCTCATTAGATCACTGTAGTAAAGCTACTGCTCACCAGGGAGTTAACGGGAAGTCTGCTGCTGGTATTGAAAGTGATTGTTTCAGTCTGCATGTCAGAATTTTCTAATGAAATAGAAGAGGATTTGAGATCTCACTTAAAACATGCCCTAATTTTTCTTTCTGCAGCACTAACCATAATTTCTATTTCAAAAAGAACCCCTCATTTTGTTCCTTTTTAAATTAAATGTTTTAAGTGTTACCGGTTTATTCCAATCAAGATGGCTTCAGGTGTGCCATACTTTTGTCATAAGTAAGGCTGTTAGCGCTCTAGTTGTTCTTTAGAACACTCTGGGAAGCTGCAGTAGAACACAAAGGCATCAACTGGCAGGCTGCTCCTGTTGAAATAAACAGGAAGATATTTGAGATCACACTTGAAACATGTCCTAATTTTTCTTTCTACAGCACTAACCATAATTTCTATGACAAAATGAACCCCATCATTTTGTTCCTTTTTAAATTAAATGTTTTAAGTGTTACCAGTTTATTCCAATCAAGATGGCTTCAGGTGTGCCATACTTTTGTCATAAGTAAGGCTGTTAGCACTCTAGTTGTTCTTTAGAACACTCTGGGAAGCTGCAGTAGAACACAAAGGAATCAACTGACAGTCTCTGCCCTTGTTGGATGTACATGTTTTACTGAGAATGTCAGACTTCATTCTCACATGACTGAGAAAGATAATGTGAATTTACAGAAAATATGCTCTCATTTTAGCTTCTGGAGCACCTTCCAAAACTCTATGGGACAAGCATGTGAAAATAGTTTTCTCTCAAACATGATTCATGATATCCCAGCAGAAGGTTTTTCACAGGGTAAAATCACCTTAGAACACACCACAATTCCTGAAATTAGTATAGTACCATCAACAAATGAATTCTAATGTAACTAAAGTCTGTTATCACCCTTTATAGTTCTCCTTTTGGTAACCCTCAAAATCTTTGATTCACTACAATGCATTTCAATGGGGTACTATCATGTATATTGGTCTCAAGATGGCTGCCAGCAATTCCAGGATGAAGTGCTGACAGCCAATCAGATCTCACAATGACATGTGTGGTTAGGCTCCGCCCAGATATATATGTGATTTTACTTTTGATTTTCTCAGGAACTACTGAACGGATTTACACCATTTAAGCAAAAGGCATGACACTGAACCAAGGGCTACCTCTTTGCCAAATTTGCTGTAATTCCGTTCAGCAGTTCGGGCTGTAGCTGCGACTAAAGGTTCCTATGGACAAATGAATGGGGAAAACACGTTTTGGGACCCCCCTTATTTCTCGGCCCCCGCTTGACGAATCACCCCGAGACTTTCAGGATAGTAGCGGACCGGAGCGCCCCAACAAGTTGGAAACTTTCGCGAAGATTCGTCAACCGGCGCCAACGTTATTTCAAATAGAATGTTGCGGTTTTCCTATGGAAAATAGGTCCTAACTATAACTATCTACTGGCGACCGCCAGTAGATAATATATATATATATATATATATATTCACTGAAAAAACCATAGGTTTCAGGCACGTTATAGTTAGAAATTAGCATTTAAAAAACCTTACAAATTCACTGAAAAATCCATAGGTTTTAGGGACAGTTATAGTTAGTTGGACATTGCACTCGTACAAAACCCGTGAAATTCCCCCGTTATAGTTAGTTCAGCTAACTATAACTCGCGCCCCGCAATGCACTGCTGATGACGTCACATATTACATCACTCATGACATGGTCAGTGACATCACTGATGACATCTCAAATGACATCACTGATGACATCATCCAGTGACTGTGTGTTTCTGTAAAGTTTAAATATTTTTAATATATATAGGGAAAGGCGTATTGAAGAATGAGTGGGTGTATAAGTGTCTGTATGGATGATTTAGTAGGTGCGTGACTAACTATAAGTGAGTGATTAAACGTATCTTACTGAATGCATGGGTTAGTGACTAAACTGGGTGAATGTCTGTATCCGTCTGTCTGTTGCTGTGTAAGTGTCTGCATGGGTTTGTGAATAGCTACATGAGTGTCTATATGAGTTATTGATTGGTTGTCTGAGTATCTTTATGGGTGCCTGAGTGTTTGTGTGGGTGGGGTGTGTGCGACTCTGTGCATAGATGTGTGAGTGGGTGATTCACTGGGTGGATGGTTTCAAGAGTGCATCTGTGATAGACTGTATGGGTGGGTAAGTGTGTGTAAGAGTGTTAGTGAGTGAATGTATGTCCCAGTGGTACATGTGTGAGTAACTACATATGTGAAAGGCAGTATATATGTGTGTTGGAGTATATAAATAGCTATAAGCTGAGAGTGTGTGATTGTGAGAGTGACTGTATGGATGAGTGTGTGCTTGTATCAGTGATTGTATGAGAGCGTAAGAATGTGCTAGTATTTGTATGAGTAAGTGAGCTGGTGTGTGTATAACTGTATAGGTGAGTAAATGGCAGTGTGTTTAATTATTTGCATGACTGACTAGGTGTGTGAGTACCTCTATGGATGAGTGGCGGTGTTTGAGTGTCTATATAGGAGTATGAGTGCATATGATAGTCCTGTACTGAGTGACCGTAAGTATGAGTGACTGTACGGGTGAGTGAGTGGATATGTGTGTAGACCTAAGAATCAGTGAGTAGGTATGTAGTTATTGGTGTTGGAGTGTCTATGGTTTTGCGAATGGCAGTCTGTAATTTAGAGTGGGTGTATCAAAGGTTATATTAGGGTGTGAGGAGGTGCATCAGATTATCACGTGGATGATGTCATCAGTGATGTCATTTGAGATGTCATGAGTGATGTCATCAGTGATGTCACTGACCATGTCATGAGTGATGTAATATGTGACGTCATCAGCATTGCATTGCGGGGCGCGAGTTATAGTTAGCTGAACTAACTATAACGGGGAATTTCACGGGTTTTGTACGAGTGCAATGTCCAACTAACTATAACTGTCCCTAAAACCTATGGTTTTTTCAGTGAATTTGTAAGGTTTTTTAAATGCTAATTTCTAACTATAACGTGCCTGAAACCTATGGTTTTTTCAGTGAATTTCAAAGGTTTTTTAAATGCTAATTCCTAACTATAACATGTCTGAAACCTATGGTTTTTTCAGTGAATTTCAAAGGTTTTGTAAATGACAATTTTTAAATGTATTAATTGTTATATTTATTTTTTTGATACTGATTTACTACATTTTTTTAAACTATTTATTTTTAGATATTTTTATTTTTTAAATTACATTGTAATTACATTATACATTACATTACAAAATATACTTTCTCAGAATGAATTACTTTAGTTTAAATTCTTTGCAAATAGGCAATAGACTTTTAAGTACAGTAGTTACAGTTGCAATGGGCAACACAATTTCAAATACAATGCAACATTGAGCTCAATGTGAATTTCTAGTTAAATGCAATTAGTTACTTTATGGATTACTTTTTCTAACCACAGGACTGGATCCTAGATTCAGTCCTGGGACATCTCCTGTAAACAGTTGAGTAAAAGCGTTTTGGTTACAGTAGTGATTTTTAAGGAATATTATTGTATTTTAAAAGTTGACACTTAGAAACTTCTTCACATAGAATCACCAATGTTATCCTATGGGAGGAAATTCACTTAGCAGGTAAGTAGTGTTATCGTTACTTTTTCTTACTCAGTGGTGGATCCTGGATCCAGCACTGGTGCATCTCCTGTAAACAGTTGAAAGAATGCGTTTAAGTCATACAGGCGATTTTTAAGGAATATTTGAAGTTTGTGAAAATCGACACTTTGAAACTTTTCTGCTGAAAACCAGACAATGGATTCCTATGGAAGGTAATACAAGTTACTGGTAAGTACGGTTAGAATTACTTTTCAGGGTCAGTGCTGGGCTAAAAGATGCAGCACTGGGTTCTCTCCTGATAACAGGTGAGTAAATCGGAATTCGTAGTTCGGCTGATTTTAGAGGAATATTATAAAGTTCCAAAACTCCACACTTAGAAGAATTTCCAAGTGAAACCAGTCAATGTTAGCCTATGGAAGGAAATTCAAGTTACTGGTAAGTACGGTTAGAATTACTTTTCAGGATCTGTACTGGGCTCAAAGATGCAGCACTGAGGTCTCTCCTGATAACAGGTGAGTAAATCGGAATTCGTAGTTCGGCTGATTTTAGAGGAATATTATAAAGTTCCAAAACTCCACACTTAGAAGAATTTCCAAGTGAAACCAGTCAATGTTGGCCTATGGAAGGAAATTCAAGTTACTGGTAAGTACGGTTAAAATTACTTTTCAGGATAAGTACTGGGCTCAAAGATGCAGCACTGAGGTCTCTCCTGATAACAGGTGAGTAAATCGGAATTCATAGTTCGGCTGATTTTAGAGGAATATTTGCACAATGGTGAAGGAAGGGGGTGGGGCCTGAGGTGACATGTCTGCAAACACGCCCTGTGGCGCGTTTTAAGTTGGAGAATTAATTCCTCCTCAATCCCGAGGATCCCTAGGGGACAACTAGCCCACCAGATACCTCCAGTATGCGCCAGAGAGCTGCGTTGCAGAGAGGTGTTCAGAGGCCACGCCCCTTTTTACACCTCTCTGCAACGCAGCTCTGTGGCGCTTTCTGGACATACCTGGTGGGCTAGTTGTCCCCCAGGGACCCTCAGGATTGAAGGGGATTTTATTCCCCATCTTAAAACGCGCCACGGGGCCTGTTTGCACACATGTCACCTGAAGCCCCGCCCCCTCCGTTCACCACTGTGCAAACGCGCCCCGTGGCGCGTTTTAAGTTGGGGGATTAAGTCCCCTTGAATCCTGAGGGTCCCTGAAGTCCAACTAGCCCACCATGTACATCCAAAAAGCGCCACAGAGCTGCGTTGCAGAGAGGTGTAAAAAGGGGCGTGGCCTCTGTACACCTATCTGCAACGCAGCCCCCTGGCGCATACTGGAGGTTCCTGGTGGGCTAGTTGGCCTCCAGGGACCCCCAGTATTCAAGGGGAATTCGTTCCCCATCTGCAAACGCGCCAGGGGGCGCGTTTTTAGAGTGCTGCAAGCAGGGGGGCATGGCCTCCGGTGCGATGCCGGTCTTTTTTAATATTTTTTTTTAAGAAGGGGCTGTGTGGCCCCCCTTCTTTTTCTAATCTATTGGCCCTGGGGACCCCATCTCCCAGGGCCTGCCCCCTAATTATTATTATTTTTATTTTAAATTTTGGAAGGGGGCCGCGTGCCCCCCCCCCCCCCAGGCCTTAATCGGCGCCGGGGACCCCATCCCCCGGGGCATGGCCTTCTTTTTTTTTTTTAACTTATGGAGGGGGGCTGCGTTGCCCCCCTCCTCAGGCCACTTATGGCCCCGGGAGCCCCATCCCCCGGGGCCGGCCTTTGTTGTATTTTTTTTTTTTTTTTTTTTTAAATCCAATTTTGGGGAGGGGGGCCGCGTGGCCCCCCTCCCGGGCCACTTGTAGCCCCGGGGACCCCATACCCCGGGGCTGGCCCTCTCCGTTGGGGACCGTGGGGGGGTCCCCAATCCCCCCACGGTCCCGCCGGCTCCCCGCGTCCCTCGGGAGCCAGCATTGCTTTTCCACATGGGGAGCTGCTAAGATGCAGCTCCCCGTGTGGAAAAGCAATTCTTTGGTTTTCTTCCAAAAACCAAAGCAGTTCGCTATGGCAGTGCGGGAGCCGCGAGGCTCCCGCCCTGCCATAGCAAACTACAGTGTCCCGGGGGTGGGCACCCCAGGACACTGCAGGAGCCGGCCCTGGGGGGTGGCGGTCCCCAGGGCCATCAAGGGCTCCAGGAGGGGGGCAGCGCGGCCCTCCTCCCAACATCTTGAAAGCCCCGGGGAGGTGGTGGTCCCCGGGGCTCTTGGGGTCCGTAACGGACCCCCATATTTAAATCTTAAGTGCCCCGTGGAGGTGGCGGTCCCCGGGGCGTGTGGGGGGGGCTCGAGCCCCCCCACACAGGTACTTTTAATTTTTTAAAAAGAAGCCCCGGGGGGGTGGCGGTCCCCGGGGCTGCGGGAGGGCAGAGAGCCCTCCCGCACCATTGTTTATTTAAAGCTTCGGGGGGTGGCGGTCCCCGGGGCTTGGGGGGCCTTAGAGGCCCCCCCAATCATAAATTTGATAAACCCCGCATGCCCCCGGGACTTGGCCCACCCGGGGGCCAATTACCAACGAAGTTCGGGAGACCCCGCTTCATTTTTTTTTATCGGCTGGATCCGCGCACCCAGCGCGTTTTTTGCCGATATAAAAAAAAAATTTTTTTCGCCCTGGGGGTCCTTGTAGGACTTCCTGAGCAGGCCTAGGGGGTCAGGGTGTTTCTACCCTGCCCCCTTTTTGCATTTTGCGCATTGTTTTTACTGTTTTCTTGTGACTCGGTTCTACCGAGTCACAAGATTGCTGCCAACACTTCCTGGTTTGGAGTGTTGACAGCCAATTAGCATACAGCTGGTCATCGGGAAGGTGCGCGGACCCTCCGCGGCCATAGATATATATGTGTTTTTACTTTTGATTTTCTCAGCAACTACTGAACGGATTTACACCATTTAACAAAAAGGTTTCTTTCTGAACCAAGAACTACCTCTTTGCCAAATTTGGTGTAATTCCGTTCAGCAGTTCGGGCTGTAGCCATGGCTAAAGTTTCCTATGGGAAAATGAATAGGGAAAACACGTTTTGGGACCCCCCTTTTTTCTCGGCCCCCGCTTGACGAATCACCCCAAGACTTTCAGGATAGAAGCGGACCGGAGCGGGCCACAAAGTTTGAAAATTTCGCGAAGATTCGTCAACCGACGCAAGAGTTATTTCAAATAGAATGTTGCGGATTTCCTATGGAAAATAGGTCCTAACTATAACTATCTTCTGGCGACCGCCAGTAGATAATATACACATATATGTATAGATATACACCAAGTGGTGACTTTTTTAAATAATAATTTTGATTTGAACACCAATCGCTGCTAATAGAGGGACAGTTCACCGCACAATATAACAAATGATATTTCTCAGATACCAGCATTGTTCTGTTGTTACTTAATTAGGTTCTAGAGATGAAGTGAGCATGGAATGAATTTCACAGTTTCTCTACAGCATTGGTGATTTCACAAACAATGTCCTTTTGCACACTTGAACAGAGCAGTGAATCAATGCGGATAAGTGTTCAGTAAACAGCGTAGATCCTAATTGGTGTAAAATTAAGTTTTTCCTGATGGCTTAATTTGGGCCATTAGGCAATATGACGGCAATGAGTTCTAATGTATGTGTGTTTGGGATGTATGCAGTGTGTGAATGTGCGCATGGAGCATGTTTGAGGAAAGGGTTTACATTTTGTTTTAGGCAGAAAAGATAGCTTCAGTATGTGACATTAGATTATATCTCTGGCCGAGAGAGGTATTTATATGTATGAGAGACTAGTTAATTTTAAGCGTGAATTGAGAATCATACCTGTCCCTGCCCTGCTATTAGTGGACTAGGAGACAAGTTAGGTTAGTTGTTATCCATGCTGATGCACTGCTGGCATGAGGACTATGGGGAATCGGGAATGGAAGGAGAAAGGGTTGCTTTTACCGCAACAGTCTTTGCTATTGGAGAAGCAGGCTGTAACTTCACACTTCGACTTTGTTTGAGAGTTGGACGGCTTTCCAAATCCTGCAGGCTTGTGTAGATGGGGGTGTTTTGCCTGGGAGAGGCAGTACGGGATGACATTTCTTTTTCGTGTACACTATTCTTTCCATTCTGATGGGGTGAGTGCAGGGCCTTAACTTGCGAGATGGGAACGCGCCAATGTGTTAAAGCCACAGACTCCCATGGACTTGGAATTTATTTATGGAAAGGGAATCTGGTCTTCCACCACTGCAGACTTGGCTGCATGTGGTGCTTTGTTGCAAGGCCTAAGAAGGAGCCTGCGTTAATCTCCCCCTAATTCCCAAAAAGTATGTTGTAAGATGTGCAGTCTGCTGTTAAAATGAAAAGAACTTTGCCCACCTCCTACATTTGTAACTCGATTCTGTCTATCAGCCTGAGAACTCATTTAACTCTATAAATAAAACCGCACAGAAAATCGCCACTAACCCCCAAAAAATGTCTTGTCCCCCAATGTGTCCCCTCCAGCCCTACCACTCTTACACTTCATCAACCGCCATTGTCTTTAATGAAATGAAGATTCTCTTTGCCTGTTAATTGGAGAATCGCCATTTCAATACAAGCACGAAGGCTACATATATGCATGTTAAAAGCCATGTAGCGCCACACAACGTACATGCTCTACAGGTCTTAAGTAGAACTTTGCGAAAGTATTTGCATTTGACCAATCTGCTGCTTTAAAGATCTCTGGTAATCAACTACCTGACCAGAAAATCTTACTAGCCATAGCGCCCCTGAAAGAGTGGGCACCAAACCTGGAAAGAGCTACACCTGCTTCACTCATGACCATATGCACCCATTTGGTTAAAGTAGCTGCAGATACTGCTTTATAGAGTTTAACATAAGACAACTGCAGTTTTTCTTTACCATGTGCTCTCAACTCCAGAATCTTGCTCTCATATGTTCTCATGCAACTCACCACACATAACTTTTCACATTCATGAAAAAAGAGGTAGAAAACTGAATCAGACATTGTCTTTGTTCTTTTCCAAACGTCAAAGTGTACCCCTTCTGGAGAGTAAAACCTATTTTAGATTTCTAAAGCATCAACATCCGACGCCTTCCTGAATTAAATCAAACAGAACAAGGTAGCTAGCTTCAGGGATATTTGTTTAAGAGGAAGGTAATCGTTACCTGGCCAAGAAGTTAATAGCTTAAAAATGTAAATGACGAAGCTTGTATCAACTGCCGACGGGAATGGCCGCAGCGTAGCCGAGCTCCACTGCGCCACTCCCGAAAAATCCGTCCAGTATTATCCGCCCCGGCCACAACTTGCTGTTGAGGGGACCGAGGCTCCCCCAAGTGTGCGAGCGACCAGCGGACGTAGTTCGGACGATTTCGGAGGGGTCCGGCGGAGGCGTCATCCAGAGCGGCATCCTGCGGTTTGTGCCGAGCCGCATAGCAGAGAGGTGACCTGGGGCAGAGTCAGCACGCGAGGTCGCGGTTGCGGCCCAGACTGCGGCCGCCTTCCAATACATCACGGGTGAAGCTGCGGAACCCGCGAGGGTGCCCTGCGGACTCCTCCCGCATATCCAGACAGAGTGAGTGCATCGCGGGGTGAGGGGGGCCCGTGCACAAGCAGATTCAGCTCCCGGCCTGCCAACAACCGGAACTGGAAGACTGCAACCAACGGCGCCAGGGTTCCTCCGCGCAGCGGCTGGACGGCCTCGAGAGCACCACTGAGTGCAGCAAACGGTGTGGAGTACCAGCGTGATCAGGTAGAGCCGGCGGGCCAGACAGAGAGACGCCAGTGGGGTCCAGTGGCTAGTCGGGGGACTGGACTCCAGCCACAAGGGTGCGGCGGATTGGAGGCGGCGGGGGGGCCTGCTCGGCATCCCAGATTGAGGGGAGACCCCCAGCGGCGAGCGTGCAGGGGGATCCTGGGACTATCTGGGCCCTCCATGTGAAGGACAGTGGGCGGTCTTGCCCGGCACTCGTGGTGGGCCTACATAACTTTGGAGGGGCGGGATAACACCCCACGGCCGCAGCCCAAAAACAGCTACTAGCTGGCCCGGCCCCGGTCTCCCGAGTCGCAGCCGCACCCGAAGGGGGTGGCCACAATCGCTTCCTGACTTACGACGCGGCCCGGTGGTCCCCATAACATACCTGGTTCCTCTACTGTACCCGGAGCACCTTCTATACGCGGCGCTGGTGGTGAACTGGTGCCGGCGGCTGGTGCTGTATCCGCCAACCCCGACAGGCCGGGCGGAGGATTTCGCAGAAGGCGGCGGTGAGTGGTGGGTGCGGCTGGAATACTCCTGTGGCCCCTGTTGAAGACGACATGGCGTCGGGACGCAGTGGCCGGTCAGTGACGCAATCCAAGATAGACAAATTTGCGTGGCAAAAACAACAGAGCGACGATCACGGGACAATGGCAGCCCAGAACGACAAGACTGAGCCAACGAATAAAGATCTCCTTGCAGCAATTACCGCAGTGCGTACCTCCCTAGAGACCCGGATCGACACGGTTGCCACTGAGGTAACCCTGATACGGGACGATATGAGAAGAACAGCAGAGCGGGTGAGCAAGGTGGAGGCCACTACAGTGGATCTGGGGACTGACACCGCCCTCTTAAAAAAGCAGGTCTCGGAATTGCGCACCTCTCACGAGGCTATGGCCTTACAACTTGATGACTATGAGGGAAGGATGAGGCGTAACAACGTCCGCATTCTTGGAATTCCGGAGCGGGCGGAGGGACTGGCGGCGGACCTCTTTGTGGAGGAACTAATCTTGAAACAACTTCAGCCGCGTGGCCTCTCCAACAGCTTCTCCATCGAGCGGGCCCATCGGGTGCCCGGGGGCCCCACCCCGACCACTATTGGCTCGTGTCTTTAACTTTCGGGATCGGGATGTGATCCTCCAGACCGCCCGGGTGGCCCCCCCATTGATACTCGAAAACAGCCGGGTCACATTTTTCCGGACTTCACATTGAGGGTCCAGAGGCAGAGGCGTACCTTCTTGGAAGTGAAGCGAGCCCTTAGAGAACATGAAGTTAAATATGCTATGCTGTTCCCAGCTAAACTTCGGGTGGAATCGGAGGGCAAACTATGGTTCTTCACGCGGCCGGAGGATGCATGGGACTGGCTCGAGGGCTGGCGAACAGTTGGCAAGAAACAGCTCAAGTCTCCGCCGGCTACAGCCAGCCAGGGCGATTGGCGACAACAGCGGCGTTCCCCTCCACACTCAGACTCTGACTCCCGAGGAAACGTGGAGTGATCCAACATACAGATTCTGGCAACGATTAGGCCTCCGTGGATCCCTTGAATGCCGCACGACTTTGAACTGGTGTGAATATGGTCTCGTATGTTTGGACCTATATAAAGTGATCTGTACCCTTAGACTAATCTATAGCATGATAGGCCCAAAGGATTTAGAGGCCGGGGTGGAGTGGTGGGGTTGAGTTTAATGACTTAGGGGAGTGGGGTTGCTCACGATCCCGAAGTTGATGTGGGTGGGCGACAGGCACTCTGCAAGTTGGGGGAGGTGGGCAGTTTCAGGCTCGCTATGCAGGGAGGTAGGGTGGGGGGGGGTTCCTGGTTGGGAAGGGAGGGGGGGGTGTTTTTTAAGGTTCGTTTGTTTGTTGCATTGGTTCACTATACCTATTGGAGTATTAGTAACTGGCATGTCCCAACAATTTGCAGTGTAGGTAGGGGCGGTGAAAGACGCCTTACACATATGGCTGATCGGGGCCGGGCCTGGTGGGGGGCACGTGGCGGTCCTGCCTGGGTGGGTCCCTCTAGATCCATGTTTCTTACTTCACACGCATCTGATGGCACCTGACGCAGGACTTAGAGTCGCCACTTGGAATGTGAATGGCCTGGGGGACAAAATCAAACGGGGAATTGTATTACGCTATGTTAAAAGGCAGGACCTGGATTTGGTAATGTTGCAGGAGACCCACCTGGTCGGGAACAAGTGCAAGGCCCTTAACAGGAAGGGGTACACAATGGTGGTACATTCAGGATTTTCATCGGGCTCCAGGGGAGTGGGGGTCCTTCTGCGTAGGGGTTGCCCATTCATCACAGACCATACATGGACCGATAATCTAGGTAGGTTTTCCGCGGTTACAGGCACGTGGGAAGGGCGGACCCTAAATATAGTCTCGGTCTACGCCCCCAGGACTACAACAATTGACACTGCGAGACGTTGGGAAGCTCTTAATGGAACTACCCATGGGGACTCTAATACTGGGAGGAGATTTTAACTTAACCATGAATGGTAACAGGGACCGACTCCCGCCCAGGGATGACCCCGCGCGGGGCTCGCAGCTCCGGGAATTTGCTGATGCCTTGGGGGTGGTGGACATTTGGAGGTGGCTGAACCCCGCCCACACTCACTTCACATTTCAATCGGGAGTACATGGCAGTCAATCCCGTATTGACTATCTGTTCACCCATGCACAGGACATACACCAATTCCGGGAGGCTCGGGGTTGGCGCGCGGGATATCCGATCACTCGCCCCTATTGACGACGTTTGATCGGTTACGGCCCAGGCAACCAGGATATATCAAGGTACAGCCATGGGCGCTCAAAATTCCTCACATTCGGGAGACCCTCTTGAAGGAAACTGATTACTTTTTCGAAGAGAACGTGGGGTCCGTGCCCTTGGCAGTGACGCTATGGGGTGCGTTTGGCGCAGTAATTAAGGGTAGGGCGTTATCCTTGACGGTGGGACACCGGGCTGAGCGCTCCCGGAGGGTGACTGACCTGGAAACAGAGATACTGGCCTTGGAGACGATCCTCTCGCGGGCCCCTGCTCCCGACACACAGCACAATCTTAATATCAAGCGACAAGATTACAAACAACTCCTAATGGAGGAAGCCACGATGCGCTCTTTATCTACCAGACATTTAATCTATGAACAGGGTGAGCGTACAGGCAAACTCCTAGCATGGTTGGAGCGTAAAGAGCAGGCGACACGTTGGGTCCAAGCTCTAGCTGGTCCAGATGGGGCGCCTATCACGGATCCCCAACAGATAGCACAGCTGTTTGCATCCTATTTTGAAGATGTCTATAGGGTACCTGATTCTTCCCAGGCCCCATTGTCTGCCGATTTACTTGCCACAATTGAAATGTCATGCCTATCCCCACCAGATAGGGAAGCCTTGGAAGCAGACATTACCGTGACGGAGATCCAGAAGGCCATAAAGGGGGTGCGCTCTGGTAAAGCAATGGGCCCAAACGGACTCCCAATTGAACTTTTTAAACCCAAGTCCGCAAAAATAGCCCCTCATCTTTTGGGTCTCTACAACGAATGCTACCAGACGGGACTCCTTCCGGCGGATATTCGAACCGCAGCCATAGTGGTAGTTCATAAGCCGAACAAACCGGCGGATGAATGTAAATCGTACCGCCCAATATCCCTGCTCACAGTAGAAGCCAAAATCCTTGCTAAGCTCCTGGCTAATCGGCTCATCCCTTGCATTGCTGAGTTAATTCACCCAGACCAATCCGGCTTTATGCCGGGCAGGAATACGGCCAGAAACCTACGGCGCGTACACGGGGCCCTGGGGAGAATAAGCACTATAGAAGAGGACGCAATCCTATTGTCCCTTGATGCCACTATGGCGTTCGATACTATCGAATGGGACTTCCTCTTTGCTGTTTTGAGTCGGGTGGGTTTCGGCCCCCGGCTGATTGGCTGGATCAAACTATTATACACGCAACCCACTGCATACGTCACAGTCAACAATCACCGCTCTGACACCTTTCCGCTTCATCGGGGCACGAGACAAGGCTGTCCGCTGTCCCCGCTTCTTTTGCCCTGGTATTGGAGCCACTCGCAGTGTGGATCAGGGGAGATCCGGTGATACGTGGCTTCAAACGGACACACGGGCACGAAGATCGAATTTCCCTCTATGCGGACGATATCCTTCTCTACCTTGCCTCTCCAGCGCGCTCGCTGGAGACGCAGTACTGCACATATTTCATATTTTCGGAGCGCACTCGGGGTATCGGATAAATTGGTCCAAGTCCCAGATGTATGCATTGTGGGGCGAGCCCCCACCCAGTCCGAGGGGGTACGAAATACCAGTTGCCACTCAGGGATTTCGATATCTGGGTATATTTGTGACCGCGGATGCTCAGCTCTTTTTCGAGCGGAACCTCGTGGGGCCGCTTCAACGACTAAAGTCAGACGCCCGACACTGGCGTTCTCTACCTCTCACTCTATTGGGACGTGCGTCACTATTTAAAATGTTAGCGCTCCCTCGATTCCTCTATGCACTGCAGAACGCCCCATTTCCAATCCCGGGCTCGTATTTTGCACAAATCGACGCGGTGCTGCGCGGGCTACTTTGGGAAGACCGTCCGCCTCGAATTGCTATGAGTAAACTAGTCCTGGGATGGTACGATGGGGGATAGGTTTGCCTGATATTCGGCTATACTACCAGGCATCCCAATTGACGGCAATTAACAGCTGGGTATTCGGCCAGCATGACGATCCCAACTTCCGCACTGACCATTGGCTCATGGGACGAGGGGGCTACAACAGGGCGCTATATACCAATCCCCGCAAACTCCACCTGACAGGCCCCACGGCCCGCACGGTTGAAATATGGCACGGAACTACGAAGAGAATGGGGTGGCAAAATCGGCTCACGAAAGCAACGCCGTTATGGGAACCAGATATGCTGGGCCGCCTAAGTCAATGCCCTGGATTCGATAAGTGGGACACTATCGGGATCTCCACGGTAGGGGACATGTGGGTGGGGGAATTAGCCTCCTTACGGATCTCCAGACTAAATACCACCTGGAGCCCTCAGAGACGTTTAGATATCTCCAAATCAGACACGCCATTTCCGCGGCCTTGACTGGGGGACTCCTCTCCCTGACTCCTCCCCACTGGAGGATCGGTTGATAGTAGATCGGATGGAGCACAAGGCTATCTCCTTAACATATAAAAAACTAGTTAATAACCGCAAGGACCCCATGGAAAAAACACGTGCTAAATGGGAATTAGATCTGGGGGCTATAGAAGAGGAAGACTGGAGAGACGCTCTTGCCTCTCCCAGAGAAGTAGCGATCCCCATGCGCCTGCGCCTTATACAAATCAAGGTACTCCACAGGGTATATTTTGACGCTACGTTACTGCTCCGACTTAAGAGACGACCAGATTCGCTATGTCTCCGACACTGTAACCAAATTGGCACCTTCATACATATATTATGGGAATGTCCACGCATACAACACTATTGGGACAGGGTGACACGTCAACTATCTAGAGCATGTGGCAAACCCCTGAGTCCCTCTCCCAGGCTCTGTCTCCTTAACATATGGGAAGCTACCGACCTTTCCCAGATGGATCAGGCGTGGGCAGCAATGGGATGGCTGCTTGCAAAGCGTAACATAGCGCAGAAGTGGGGTCAGGAGGCCAGCCCGGGGGTAGTGGACTGGGCAAGGGACATGGATGGGGCGATGATAGCGGAGAAAACTGTTTTCAAAGGGAGGGGGTGCCCCAAGAAATGGGACCATAAATGGGGAAAGTGGAACAAATACCGCTGGGACATCTGTATCTCCCCGGTAGTGGAGATGAGGCGGGAGAGACAAGACCTAACGACCCGCAGTGCGGTAGATGATGGAACCCCTCCATTGGTGGTATAGGGGTAGAATGGGGCTTGACCCCAATGGGCAATGCACTGGGATGAGTGGGACCCTTAGCCGACTGAATGTGTTGGGCTCCCTTGGGGGCTCCCCTGGGGTGGGATACGGGGATGGAGTTGGGTACACGGTGTATGCTCTTTCGATACCGGAGTGGGGTTTTCTGCAATGGCCAAGTAATTATGACTGTACTGTAAATGAACCAATGCACTTTTCGTTTTATAATAAAAACAGTTTAATAAAAAAAAAAAATGTAAATGACGTCCCAAAGAGACTCATAACAAGCCTCAGGAGGTCTCCTTAATCTCACACCCTTCATCACTCGTCTTCTTAGAGGATCACTCCCAATCACAAAATTATTAATCAAAGCATTACCAGCGGAAACGGCATATCTGTATCAGTTGATTGTCTTGTATGTAAGACCTGAGTTATACAAAACTGCTAGGTAATTTGCTACTTCAGGATCAAAACCCCTTAACACGCACCAATGACACCCTTTCTTCCAAACACTTCTGTATCTTTTCCTTATTCCCAGGGCTCATGACTCATCCAGTAGATCCTTAGCTTCTCCTGAAAGGCCTGAATATCTGCTAATACCCCTGAAATCTTCCAAAGAAGAAGGTTCATTTTCCCCTCCTAAACCAAAGGATGCTGTTCTCCGTTTGAATCCACTAGAAGGCCCAAGGATACCGGGACCAACTGAGGTATGACGACTGCGAGTTCCATCACCCCTTGGAACCAAACTTGTGACCCCCAAAAGGGAGTCACCAAAATAATGTTGCAAGCTTCCGACCATACTTTCCTCAACACTTTCTAAATCATGGAGAACGGGGAAAAGCACAACCTCTCCTCTCTCCAGTCCTGTAGAAAGGCATCCACTGCAGCTGCTTCCGGATCTGGCCTCCAACTGGAGTACCTGGGAACCTGGTAGGTCAGTCTGCTTGTAAACAAGTCTACTTGAACCGGACTCCATAATCCCTGAATCAGACTGAGAGCCTCTGGATTTAACTTCCAGTCGCTTAAGTCCCGCAGATATCTGGAATTCCTATCTCCCCTTACATTCTGAAAACCTGGAATAAAGTCTTCTGTTAACACAATCTTGTGATCCCAACAAAAATACCAAATTTGTCTCTCCAAATCCGCCAGATCCTTCAACCTCGCACCGCCCAAGCGGTTTATATAAGATACAGATGTGAAATTGTCTAGCCGAATCAGTGTTACAGTTTGCCAACAATTCCCTAAAGCTGAACAAAGCATTCAGCCGTGCTACCATTTTTAAACAGTTTATGTGAAGTAACTGTTCCTCCTTAGGCCATTTTCCATCTGTTTCTAAATCGTTCAAACAAGCTCTCCAGCTCAAATTGCTGGCATCTGATTCCAAGACTGGGTGGGGGACATTCCCGAAGATGGCCTTGCCGTTCCAAGCATCGAGATTCCTCAATCACCACTCTAGATCCTCTCGAGTGTCCACTGACGGGGGAAGAGAGTCCACATACCACAAACCTTTCTTCAGTCCCCAAGCCTTCAACCTCTGGAGGCTGCTTTAATGTAAGGAACCTGAGTGGACGCTGACAAAAGCCTCAAAACTCTTGCAAGGTCTTTTAAGAAGATCACCTCCTTTGACAGCACTGCTCTCACCTCCTTCTTTATTTTTGTCACCTTCTTCTGTGGGAGAACCAAGTGGGACAATAGAGTATCTACCTGGAAATCCAAAAATTCTAGATTCTGAGTGTGGACCATGACAGACTTCTCTGTATTCACAATGGAACTCAGACTCTCCAAGAGATCAATAGTCCAAGCCAATTTTTCTAGAAGTTGTAGCCTGTCCTGGGACATTAGCAAAATGTGGTCCAAGTAAATTATTGACCGGACGCCCCTCTGTCTGAGGAAGGCTACCACTAGATGCAAAACCTTAGTGAAACACCATGGAGCCGAGGACAGCCCAAAAGGGAGACTGAGGAACTGGTTAATAACTCCCCTCCAGCTGAATCGCAGATACTACTGGCTGTCCCGATCCATGGGTTTCGTGAAGTAAGCGTCCTTCAGATGGAACTTCACTAACCAATCCTTCTACTGCAAAATATCTCTTAAAAGATGGATTCCCTCCATCTTGAAGTGCCTGTAAATCAGAAACGTTATCCTTCTTCTTTACTGGAAAAACTGTACTCGCAAAACCTTATCTTTCTTGATCTGGTACACGAATCAAAGCCCCTTTCTCTATTTTCTGGGCCACCTCTGAATCTATCAGAGACATCTTCTTAGCACCAATGCCAGCTCCTTGGGCTGTCTGACATGAAGTGGTAAATCTCAGACCTCTATCCTGAAACCAACAACAGTTTATAAAACCCAAGCATCTCCTGTAATTTTCTTCCAATTGGGGGTAAAATATCTCACTACCCCCCTACCTTTACCTGGGAAGAACCAACACTCCTCACCTTGTGGTCCAGAGCCTGAAGATCTAGATCTTCCTCCACTGGATCTCAAGCTTCTTCCTCTCTGGGGATAGCAGTTTGAATTGGTGTGGTAGCCCCTGCCATAGCTACCATAGTTCTATGAATCTGAAAGAAACACGTTAGTTATAGATTCCTTACCTTAGAATTACCCCCAGGTGTCAGACTGAATCGGAAAGTTTTTTCGTCAGCAGTACCTCTGCGCGTCGGAAGGTGGCGTCGGTCGGCGCCGCGTCCATCATCAGCGTCGTGGTCGCCGGGATGATGTTGCGGCAGCTACTTAGACGCCGCCCTCGCGCGCTGACGTCAGTTCTTTCTTTTTCCGCGCCAGCCAGCGCAGATCCGGGAAGAGCGGTACCTCAGTCATTTTTTGACTAAGTTTTTCTCGACTTTTGTCGACTTCTTTTTCGAGTCTTCGACTCCGAAGGTGCACGAGGGATGCCCGGTTTCAAGGCCTGCGGTTCCTGTCATCGCATGATGTCGCTTACGGATCCGCACCGCGTGTGTCTTTTTTGCCTGGAGCGCGACCACGACACCAAGTCGTGCTCCGACTGCCGGTCGATGGCGCCGAAGGCTTTGCGGGAGCGGTCCCGAAAGCTGCTTGAGCACCGGCAGTCGGATCCGCGCCGTTCGAGGTCCCGGTCGAGAGGGAGGTCGAGGGACCGGTCGCGGAGCCACCACCATTCCGGTTTGAAATCTTCGAAGTCTTCGCACTCGGGGTCGGGTAAGTCGAAGCATAAGAAGAAATGGAAGAAGCATCGTCGCTCTTCGACTTTTCCTAGGTCTTGTCTGCCCTCGACCCGGAAGACTGGATGGTAGCGTTGGACTTGCAGGACGCTTATTTTCACATCCCCGTCCTGCCGGCCCACCGGCGTTACCTACGGTTCACGGTAGGCCACGAGCATTTTCAGTCTACCGTGCTCCCCTTTGGCCTTACCAGCGCCCCTCGGGTGTTCACGAAAGTGATGGCGGTGATCGCAGCTCATCTGCGCAGATCAGGGGTTTCAGTCTTCCCCTATCTTGACGACTGGCTGTTGAAGGCAGGCTCGCCCCAGGCAGTCGTCTCCCACCTCCTGACTACGGCCGACCTCCTGCATTCGCTGGGGTTCTCCATCAATGTGCCGAAGTCGCACCTGATTCCCTCTCAGAAGCTCCTCTTCATCGAAGCGGTTCTGGACACGACGCGGTTTCGGGTCTATCCTCCCAAACAGCGAGTCCGGGATATTCACGCTATGATTCCGATCTTTCAGAATGACTCTGAGGCTGCTGGGCCTCATGGCCTCCTGCATCCTGCTGGTCGATCATGCCAGGTGGCATATGTTGGCTCTGCAGTGGGACCTGAAGTTCCAGTGGGCGCAGCATCAGGGGAATCTGTCCGATTGCGTCCAGATTTCGGAGGGCCTGCACGACAACTGCAGTGGTGGCTCACGAACCAGGATTGGGTCAAGGGCAGATCCCTCTCCCTTCCCCAACCAGACCACACTGTGGTGACAGACGTCTCCCTTCTGGGACGGGGCGGCCACATGGGAGAGGCGGAGATCAGAGGCCTCTGGTCTCCGGCGGAGTCCGGGGTTCACATCAACCTTCTGGAGCTCCGGGCGATTCGTCTTGCACTGAAACCATTCCTTCCCTCTGTCCGGGGAAGAGTAGTGCAGGTGTTCACGGACAACACCACTGCCATGTGGTACTGCAACAAACAAGGCGGGGTGGGGTCGTGGACCATCTGTCAAGAGGCCCTTCGCCTCTGGACATGGCTGGAACATCAGGGCATATCCCTGGTGGTTCAACACCTGGCAGGTTCTCTGAACGCCAGGGAGGACGAACTCAGCCGCAGGTGCATGATGGATCACGAATGGCGTCTTCACTCTGAGGTGATGCAAGGTCTCTTTCGACAGTGGGGAGAGCCTTGGTTAGATCTATTCGCCACCGAAGAGAACACGCAATGTCAGCAATTCTGCGCGTTGGAATTTCCAAGGCGGCGCTCGCTCGGCGACGCTTTTCGTCGTGAGTGGAGTTGCGGTCTGTTGTACGCCTTTCCGCCTATACCACTTCTGCCCAGAGTGCTGAAGAAGATCAGGCGCAACCGGGCCCCAAGTCATTCTTATGGCTCCGGATTGGGCACGAAGAGTCTGGTATCCCGAGCTGCTCAACATGGCCATCGATCCTCCGATCAGACTGCCTCTTCGGGAGGATCTTCTGTCGCAGCAGCAGGGGACGGTCCTCCACCCGAACCTGTCCAGTCTCCACCTCCTTGCGTGGAGATTGAGCGGCGGCAGTTGACGTCTTTCGACCTGCCTCCCACAGTATGTGACGTAATCTTGGCAGCCAGGCGTCCCTCCACTAAGACGGTATACACCTGCCGGTGGAACAAGTTTGTGGCATGGTGCACAGCAAAGGCTGTGGATCCCCTTTCTGCCCCTCTTTCTGAAGTTCTCTTGTTCCTTCTTTCTTTAGCCCAGCAGGGCTCTGCTCTGGGCACTATCAAGGGCTATCTTTCAGCCATCTCTGCCTTCCTTCGGCTGCCAGATCAACCTTCTCTTTTCAAGTCCCCGGTAGTTAACTGTTTCTTAAAAGGCTTAACACATCTTTTTCCTCCAATCCCCTTCGTTATGCCTCAGTGAGACTTGAATCTTGTTCTTACCTATTTAATGTGCGCTCCCTTTGAGCCGCTTCATAACTGCCCTTTAAGAGTCTTGACTCTTAAGACTGCTTTCCTGGTAGCCATCACTTCTGCTAGAAGGGTGAGTGAGCTCCAGGCCCTTTCTTCCAAACCTCCTTTCCTGTCTGTCCATCCGGACAAGGTGGATCTCAGGACCCGTCCATCCTTCCTTCCTAAGGTGATCACTGCCTTCCACATCGGGCAGACCATTACTCTGCCCACCTTCTTTCCGCCTCCTTCAAAGGAGGAAGAGAGGCTCCACCGTCTGGACCCAAAACGTGCGCTCTCTTTCTATCTGGACCGCACAAATCAGTTCCGGGTCGATGATCAACTCTTTGTTGGCTACGTGGGCGCCAAGAAAGGTCGGGCCGTACACAAAGCACCATTTCTCGATGGGTCGTTTTGTGTATTAAGGCATGCTATTCTCTGGCTAAAAAAGAGCCTCTGGTCGGGCTACGCGCCCATTCCACCAGGGCGACGGCAGCCACTACTGCCTTGGGAAGAGGAGTTCCTCTAAATGACATCTGTCAGGCGGCCACGTGGGCATCGCTGCACACATTTACAAAACACTACTGCCTGGACAGCCAAGTCCGGAGAGACGGCTTCTTTGGCCGTTCTGTTCTCCAGGATTTTCTGGTGTGATCTTGGTTCGCAGACCCACCACCGGGGTTGGTATTGCTGGGGTATCTATTCTAAAGTAAGGAATCTATAACTAACGTGTTTCTTTCAGATGAACAAGTTACTTACCTTTGGTAACGATATATCTGTAAGAAACATTAGTTAGTTATAGATTCCTTACCGCCCCACCCATCCTCCCCGTTCTGCAAACTGATTTCTAGGGTTAAGGACTGCCTGTCAGGGCCCTAGTTTTGGGCACCAGTGGTCAGTGTCTTGCATGGCTCTGCGTTTCTGGCGCGGAAAGTCGTGTACAGAACTGACGTCAGCGCGCGAGGGCGGCGTCTAAGTAGCTGCCGCGACGTCATCCCCACGACCACGACGCCGACGACGGACGCGGAGCCGACCGACGCCACCTTCCGATGCGCAGAAGTACTGCTGATGAAAAAACTTTCTGGATCCAGTCTGACGCCTGGGGGTAATTCTAAGGTAAGGAATCTATAACTAACTAATGTTTCTTACAGATATATCGTTACCGAAGGTAAGTAACTTGTTCATCTTGTGCGTAAAATTGGGACTTGAAGGCACCGCGGCTGACAGCCAGTCCCCTCCTGCCAGCCCGTCCAAAAACAGCCCTGGATCCAAAGACCCTTCCCATGTTAGATTGTACCTTACTAAAGGCAGTAAAGGTGGAAATGTACTTCCCTGAGGACTTCACAAAACTTTAGCTAAAGAGGAATCCTTTCAGGTCCCCCATGTCCTCTCTAATGGACAGATCCGCCAGCTTGGGATTCATCCTCATAAGGACTGCTTTACTCCTCTATGTTATGAGACCCACATTGGCATACCCAGCATAAAGATGGCACATTGTGCCCAACCCCTCAACAGATCTTAATTAACTCCCCCTGGGCTGTTCGACCACATCAAGGATGCATGTGAGAGGACCCAGGATGTCAAGGAGTTTGTCCTGACACTGTTTCAGGCACTCCTCAATTTCCTTTCTAGGGTCCTTAACGAACTTAAAAATGTTATACGTTCCGGATCCAGGTTAGGAGTAGTGCAGATTTTGTCTTCAGTAGAGGGTCTAGGGCATTCAGCCCGAAGCAAATTGCAGGTCTCCTTGTCCAAAGACATTCTGACCCATTGTTTTAGGTTCTTAGCAATGTGGTCCATTGGCCACCACTTTGCACTCTTTGGATGCTTTATCATGGTGGGGTTAAACATCTCTCCCCCAGAAGGGGTCCATTACTTCATTAGAGGTAGAAACCTGTTCCAGGTCATCATCCAGGCTTCCTAACAGATCACAACTGTCTTGCGGGTCACAAATATATTAGTCCCATTCCATGTCATCATAGTCCGTATTATCTGCAGTAGAGTTTAAACTGTCCCGCAACTCTTTTGTGCCATGAAGATCACTTTTTCAAAAAATGCCGCTAAGGGCAACCTTTCTCCGCACCTCGTCAAGGTGGCCCCTTCCTTTTGTGCTGCTAGGAGCACTACTTTCTATTGTCGCGCAAAGGCTACCTGTGCCATAGGCATGGCTTAATGCCTTCTCAATTTGCTTCCTCTTGTGGAAAACCTTTCCCCCTCCACAGGGTTTAGAGGTAGAAGGGGAGTCCCCATCCCAGAGGGAAAAATTATTCTCCTCTGTAGGGGCGTCCCTTTTCCTCTTAGCCAGTGCAGCGTCCACCACCTGAAGACCTAAGTTCCTCCTCCAGAAACCTTTTAATGGATTATCCCATGAAATCAGATACTGCATAGGACTGGGGGTTAGAGCCCTCCATTCCTGATATGGAAGAAGACCAGGATATCAAAGGATCATATAAGTAAAAGAGAAAACACCACGAGGCAGAATATATAAATAAATAAAGACAAGCTGTAACTGTAAATAAGGAGCAACAAAGCTCCGGGTCGATAACTCTAGCTGCAAACAAAAGCTCTGGAGTGGTACCGAATACCGCTGTAAGCCTGTTCTAAGTGTAACAATTTTTGCCGTCAGCTCAAAATAATTTAAATAATAAATGCCACCTGAGGACAGCAGGGGGGGATCTCAAGTATAACAAGTGTTCCTTCCCCTTTATCTCAATAACTGAAGCTGGCGGGGCTCGACCTTGGGGTCATAACACCCACTCCTCATACGACTGGACGACAAAACTAACAAATGCTAAAATATGCCTGTTTAAAAAGCATTAAAACATTGCTAAAATATGAGTATAAAAACATTTGAAAACTTGGAATGTGTTACAAAACGAAGCAAAAGGTAAAAGTAAAAAAAAAGTCCAGAAGTCCTCTAAATAGTCAATATACTGCTAGACCACCCGAGCATGCTTGCTGAAAGCTATAGTGCTCAGTGAGAGCAAGAGAGGGAAAAAAAATGTTTAATTCCAATTTGGTTTGTTTTTGAAAAAGGCCGAATTGTTCCATCACACGGAGAGCCAAATGTTTGTGTCCTGTGTGGGAGACGCAGCATCGCTGCTGCTTGCCTTCGCAGACGACGGTCCCTGTAACACCTCTTAGATCAGGTCAATGGAACAGAGGTGATCTTCTCCGGTTCCCACAGCCGCTGCTGAGGAAGCACTAGATGCCTGTAAGCCTGGTACAGAGCCGGTGTCCATTCCGACAGGAGCTGAATCATCCTGTGGTGGCTGTAAGAATGCCAACATCAGCATTGGAATACGCTGAGGACACTGCACTAAGTGGGCCTTTAATGGGTCCAGCAGTACATCCACGTCCGGAGGCGCAACCGATGGAAGTGTTAGACACATATGAACGAACCGCTTGCAGGACCTTCTACAAGCTGGGACTGGAGAATGTGAGGACCCGCTCCACTTGGCTCAAACAGCATTCATTGCAGCTAATCTTCAGGTACAATGTTTTAAAACCTGGCTTAACCTACATATTAAGCCGGCTCGAATATCCAGGTGGGGGGGTCCTCGGGTCTTCATTGTCCACGATGTGGGTACTTTGCCGGTGTCCATATGTTCGCAACTTGCCCCAATCTTAGTATTCTCAAAACGGAGATTGGTATGCTTTTGGGAGAAATGCTGGGATTCGTGATTGATTTGACCCCCCAGGTGATAGTCCTAGGCGTGAGTGATCAGGATATGCCTTGGCCGACCCAGATATTTGTATTCTCAGCTATGACTGTACTAAGACTCAGTCTGGCCACTGTCTGGTTAGACCTTGAGCCTCCTTCTATGCACCAATGGTTGGGCAGACTTCTCGCAGTATACCGGTGGGAGATGGTGGTAAATGAACGAAGGAGACATAGAGCCCGGAAAAGAGGCTCTGAAATCTGGGCCCCTTTAAGGCTGTGGTTTAATGAGGTCAAAGGAGCTACAGAACCCAGCTTGGGATAAGTAGGTCAGGTCCATGTTTGATGTATATATAAGTATGTGCTCCTTTTTTTTTTTCCCCCTTGTCTTTTTTCCCAAATGTGCATGTCTTACAAAAATTTGATTTCAACTTTAAATTAGCTTTGGATCAGGGCGGGGAGGGGGGTGGGACCCTGCAGGAAGGGTGTGAAGCTGATTGTTTCTATTTTTGTAGAATATATGTAAAAATAATAACAAAAGAATTTAAGACCTTTTAAAAAAAAAAAAAAGGAAGTGTTAGACAAATGTCCAACACGCATTCGTATCCGCAGAATAGGCAGCGGTGAACAGGCAAGACGCAGTCAACCCAGACTGATCTGAACGATGGGAACCAGTGCTCGCTTAGTCCCGAAGCCGAAGTGTGCCCAGATGGAGTACCATGCGTTCACTGCAACGTCGCACTAGGAGTGCTTTTTCCATCTCTTTGTAGGCTGGGACGTCCATAGTGTAGCAGGAAATTCAAAACCAGGATACCCACTACAAGGAATAGGACCAGCGGAAGCCCTCCAAAACCGCTTCCCAATACAGAGTGTATAAATGATGGAATACCTCAGAAGATCGTCTGAAAGGTGCTTAATAGCCCAGAACCTATGCTCTTAAATAGGTGTACTATCCCACTCGTATCAGACATGCTAAAGATACGATGTACCATTTCCCAGAAATGGAGCAGGAAGTTAGTTCGGGCTAGTGCCTGTATCTCAGCTGAAGACCTTGCAACCTGGAGATCAACAGTCTCTCGGGCTGAGGTTAAAGCCACCTCCTTCTGTAAAAGTATGGCTTTCAGTCTGCTCAGAGAATCAAACCGTAAAAGGGAAACATTCAACGAAGGCCATAGCAGTGCTTCCCTGACTGTGTGGGTCAGTGGAAACAATACTTGCTTACAACAAGTAACCCTGGAACTTACTGTGACAAGATATGTGATGCCCGGCAGCATCCCACAACAACCTTGATCATTCAACATCAAATAACTCCCATTCGAGAGCAGTTTGAACACCGGATGAATCACGGCAGCTGGGGATCCTTTCAAGTGACAAGATGGGTTTGCAACCAAAGCAATCCAGGCCGTGAAGCATAATATACTGACAAATTAGAGACCCACTTACCGAAGTCTCACTGTCTGAACCGCTGAGAAAGACTTCAGTGTCCCCATTCCTGCATCTTAATCTGTAAAGTAATTCCCGATATTCATGTATGTATTCCCTACCCAACGCTTCATACCTGCCTACTTGGTGATACTGTAGACAATATCGAAATTGGAATGTTGTGACTGGTAGTGTAATATGGCCTTGGATTAACCGTTCTGTGGAGGGTGATTCAGCCATGGTGAAAGATAGTTGGTCCAATTTTTCAATGTGCAGCATTGTATGCTTTGCATCTCTTCGTGCCATTGTTGTCTGTCTTTCTGTTAGATTGTAAGCAGAAAACAGAGACGTACTGTTGATATACTGCCAGAGCGCAATGATTGTAGCATCCAGCTCAATAATAGAAAGGACCGTTCATATTAATACTGCCATTTGTTCATATTAATACTGCCATTTGTGCCTTTGATCTTGTGGAAAAAACTGATACTACCCTTGGTATGCTGCTTTTAGACGCAGAAAAAGCGTTCGACGGGGTAAATTGGAAGTTTTTATGGGCTGTACTGGCAAAGATAGGGATAAAGAATATTTTTATACAGTGGATTCAAGCCCTATATGATAAACCGCAAGCAAAACTAATGTATTTAGGGGTACAATCAGATGTGTTTTCAATTTTTCGTGGTACGCGACAAGGTTGTCCACTCTCTCCCCTTTTATTTGCCCTTTATATCGAGCCATTTATTTATGCACTGCAGTCTAACCCACAAATTATACCATTGCGACAGGGTGCAATATCACTTAAAGTGATTGCCTACGCAGACGATATAGCGGTTTTCACAACCGAACCAGCAAGAGCAATGAAACAAATTGAAGATGAAGCAGTTCGGTTTGGTGTTATATCTGGATATAAACTTAATACTAACAAAACTCAAATACTGTTAAACTTTAAACCTAGGGAACCTATACGTGGTGTATGTGCGGTTGCTACATAATTGGGGGTTAAATTGTCTTCACAGACTAAATTGATATTTGCTTTGAATTATGAACTTTTGATTAAAGATACGGCCATTTTGTTGAAAAAATGGCATAAACTTCCTATTGGCATTATTGGCCGGTCTAATATTATTAAAATGAAAATATTGCCGAAATTTTTGTATCTTTTTCGATCTATTCCTTTCCGAGTTCCCAACACTTTTGAAAAAAGATTAGAGGGTCTTTTCAGTAGTTTTATTTGGGGCTATAAGAAAGCACGGAGAGCAATTGACCTACTTAAATGCCCTTTCGAACAGGGTGGAATAGATTTTCCAGATTTTAAGATGTATTTTTGGTCTGCATTTGCAGGTCGCTTCCGAAGTTTATTAAATCCCTCATGCACTACCTTTTTCCACCAATTAATGCTGGCAGAAAATAGTTCTATGCATCTGTATAGAATTAATGATCCGAATTATTTTAAGCGTGTTAAATTCAAGACCTTACGGGATACTATGTTTATTTGGAAGGCTATTCTAACTAAATGTGACTTATCCTGCTATCATGATAAACTTCCTTTGTGGGGCAATCCAATCTTTCCGGAGATTTTTCAGGATGTTACCTGTAAACGATGGGCTAACTTTGGTATTACAACACTTGGTGACCTGTATGATTATAGTGGCTTTGTCTCTTTTGAGAATTTACAACTTCTGTTTAAATTACCAGGGCATATGTTTTTTAAATATTTACAAATCAAGAACTATTTTTTGATACATTTAAAGTTGTTGAAAATAACTAAGTCAGAGATATGGGACAAGCTTCACCAGGATAAAGCTAAGTCTCTGATAAGTCATATGTATAAAATTTTCATTAGTTACAGAAAAGGGGATGGGGATAAATTAGTCGAAAGGTGGAGTCAAATATTGGGAGGGGAGGTCACGGTAAATAATATAGAACAAAGCTTAACTGTAGTTAAGAACTCTGTATATGCTACTAATTTACGAGTACAACAGTTTCGTACTATTTGTCTTCTCTATTATACACCTGAGCGAATAGCTAAATGGGCCTCTACGGGTTCTGGTAGTACTCGAGTAAAATGCCCCAGATGTGACCTCTTTGCTGCAAATATTATACATATGTTTGTAACTTGTCCTAAACTAGATAGTTTTTGGCAGCAGGTGGGTCAGATATGTTCTCAAAAGATAGGGATAGATTTTTCCCTTACTGTTAGAGACATCATGTTGGGTCCTGAAAATTTGAACTATAGACAGAGCCGGTTGCTTTCGATTTTGTTGGTAATCGCTAGATTGGTAATTGCTCGAGTTTGGATCAGTCCGAATCCTCCACTTATAAGTGATTGGTGGATGTTGATTAAAGAAATTTATGCAATGGAATATGCTTTGGCAAATGTGAGGGGTACTCAATCTTTGATTAAATTAAAATCTATATGGGGGCTTATATTCTAAAATGTATATGATACATGAATTAGGATTGATTGTATTAGAGAACTAACCTTTTTTCTTTATGTGATTAATGAGCAGCTTTTTGTTCTATTTTTTATGTCATATAGGATATATGTAATTTTACTTTTCTGTCTGTTTTGTGCCGTTTTGTTGACAAATAAAAATATTTAAAAAAAAAAAAAAAAAATAATAGAAAGGACCGTAATTGCGGTTGCCCATGCTGTAAAATAGACAAATCCTGTTCTAATATATCGATAGCAGAAGACACAATGTTGCCCAGTGATTAAATCCTGGACGTCAATGTGGTCATACCGTTGTCGACCACAGCTAAAGCTTTTTCGAGGTTAACCCTGTCAATCTCACGCAATCTCTCAGCAGCTTCCTGTTTTGAGATTTTCCATACTTCATTATAAATAGCGTATAAGAAGCGTTTCGATGTGGCTTCTGGGGACCTAACAAAAAATCCCTAAGATCCATGTCGTCCGAGAGTAAGAACGAGTGTTGTTTCACCTGGGACAGTGTTGAGGTTTTTAGCCACTCTAGGCACAACTTCCCAACACTGTATGATGTCACCACGCCTGAGTGTTCATATTGTACGTAACGTTGGTCAGGCCTATGGTTACTAAACCCTTCGATGGTATCTTTGAATCTTAACTGACACCTATTTGTGTCAATAGGCCAAACCAATCATCCCTTCCAATTGGGGTTTGATGAATTGTATGAACCATCGTCTAGAATGTCATTCAGTGGATCCTCACTATGTTGTGTGTAATTCTGCCACCCCTCAAAGTGTATTAGTGAGGGAATCCGAGGTGTGTTAGATCCTTTAGCTTAGCTAACCCAAGACAGGAAGTTTGTTTCACAGTGTTGTTCAGGAAGATAATTTGCTGTGGTATGAGGTATGCTCTAAATATGGCCTCAGTACCCTGAACCTGCCAATCTCTAGTCCCCCAGATTTTGTGTCTATGGTGTCCCTCCAAAAGTTGAAACCTTGTAAAGACAGCTGGGAAATAAAGGAAGCAGAGTATATCTGTTTCGTGTTAGTAAGCATATTTTTCTTCTCAGATGTAGGTGCCACCTTATACTAATATGAGGTCGGGTCTAAAGTATTAAACCCAGAAAAATAAGCAAACGTCTGTGCAAATGTTTGTAAACTACCTTTTGGTGGTGTCGGGCAATGTTCCCATTGATGGTAAGTGAAAACATTACGTGGGAAACCTGCTTTGTGCAAGAAATGATGACCATAATGCTGGTAACAATACATGGTGTCAAAATTAGATGTATCATCATACAATTAATTACTAGAGAAAGCAGCAGATTGTTCTAAATCAGACAGCATACTATTTACCGTTTCAAAGTCACAAAGTCACAATCATCAGAGAATGTACCGGAGGTGATGATATCATTCAAGTAATTTTTAAATACATGTGGTATTTTTAAAAGTTCAGTGAGACCAAATACATCATATGAAACCCTATCCCAAACTATTCCTTCATGAATGTGCTGCAATTTTCATAAAGGACAGGTCTTCGTTCACGATGAGATGATGTATGTGGTTTCAGGACCAAGTTCTCAAGTTGTACTGCAGAGCGTTCTGGGCGATAGTGTACATTCAGGAGCAGGAAAAAACAGTCATTACACCTATCCAGAGGACTAGGAACAGTAGGCCAATTGCAATCCAGAACTGTAGCCAGGGAGATACAAAGTAAGTCTTTTTCAGCCAAAGGTAGATTTTATATATTTTTTCTCTGTGGGAAACAGAAGCTGGTGGTGACTCAGGTTCACTCGGATCCAGAGGAAAGGTATCAAAATCGATGAAGTAGCCAGATGCTGTTCGATCTATCTTTGGTAGCTCAGCAGGTTGTGTAGAACTGGCTGTTGACTGGTGCCGAGTCATATTCACATAGATGTCGGTACTAGGCCGAATTGAGATCTGTGTTTCATTTGTATTTTGTAGCTGTTCAGTTTCAACAGGTACGAGTTCCATTCCATTGTTGGTAACTCCATTACTTCGTATAGTAGAATCCTCAAACGTTATTAGAATTTCTGTCTGAACTTCCTGTATTGTAGCGAGAGCAGATCGACGGCTACTCAGGAGCCCACGCAGCCTGCTATTCAGAATCGGCCACATAGATCAGATCAGTGGAGATGAATCTCTTATCTTTTTTGCCGGCAAGGGGCGGAAGAAGTACTGTTCTTGTTCCTTCGACAGCTAGGACAGGTACAGGCGCTCTGTAAGATGGCCCAAATTCTTTTTTGATCACAATTTTTTCTCTGACCAGGTCCCCAATTCTTGGGACCCAGGCAGGTCTTGCTGGAACAGCTTTAACTTCCCCACTAGCGATGCGTTTTACTTGGACGTTGCTTTGTAATGCCCGGAATTCATTGAGTTCCTGTACAACAGCCAAACAATCATTGATGTCAAATGCTTTTTCATCTGCCACTGTGCTGCCACAGTCGAGGTCCGGTACCTGCATTCTCGTCCCAAACAGGACCTCCTATGGAGTACGGCCTCCTAGGGAACTTCTTTGACATATTATTAAGTGCCCTCTGGACCCCATATAGGTGATTAACCCAACTACCACCCAAACCTAATACCCTTGCTGTTAAGGATTGCTATAAGTCCCGGTTTTTCCTCTCCACAATTGAATTTCCCTTGGGATGATACGGAGAGGAGTACCGCAATGCAACACCCAAACTTGCCATAGCTTTCTTGTAAGCCCGAGAGCTGAACGCGGGGCCACGGTCAGAATGTAATGTGCCAATTGCATATGTCCCTATAAAGACTCACAAATCCTTTATAACAGTTCGAGCGTCAGCCGAGCGCTGGGGCCAAACCCACAGGAATCTAGAGCATGAATCCACTGACACCAAGATGTATATGTAAGCCCCATCACATTGTAAGGGGCCACAGTGGTCCAAATAGACACATGCAAGTGGTCTGTCTGTAATCAGTAGTGGTGTTTGTGGCGGATGTGCTACAGTGGAACCCTTCATCTGCTGACCGATGTCGCACTTAAGGACAAAGCCCTTGGCCTCCTTGGTTAGACCTGGCCACCAATAACGTTGTTTCAGTAAAGAAATTGTTGCAGTAATACCTGCGTGTGCTGATCCCAGACCCTTGTGTGCTGCTAATATTAAACATAATCTGCGATCCATGTTTGGTATTACTGTATCCCCCACTCCTGGAATTTGGGCACACAGTATGTTTTGCGCATCTAACTTGTAGGAGTACTTGAGTGGAAAACCTTTAGGCAAGGCTGAGCTGTTATTACACGTAGCGATGACAGCTACCATTATCTGTCTGTCTATCCTCGTGCTAGAATGAGTGATTGCAGCAACGGCAGCAGTTCTCACTGTTGCCTTGGTGGCTTCATCAGCCAATGAATTCCCTTCAACGTGCACACTAACACGCTGATGACTCAGCGTATCACATGAGCCCGTGGTAAGCCTTTTTTCTGCACTGCCACTTGTTCCCAAAGCATCTTACGCTTTATTGTGCCACCTTTAGACTCTCTAAACCCATTCTGGCCGCAATAGTGAAGATATTCGTTGTATGACTGGACACAGTAAAATGAATCGCGCACTATAAGTGTGGGGAATTCCCGATCTGTATTTTTTAGTGCCAGTATCAGGGCTTTTAGTTCTGCCAGCTGTGCCGTGCAATCTCCTAGAGTCTGCGTATTGCTAGGACAGAACTTGCCGTCCTGCATACGTCCCTTTACAATCGCACATACCGCTCTGTATTGCTGTTTACTTCCTACGGCAGGCTAAGCAGATCTGACAGTGTAAATTATGTATTCATACTGATCTAGAGGCATTATTTCATTTGGAAGAGGATATTCTTGTTCGTACTGCAGGAATGCTTGTGTTTTTAATGTAGAATCAAACTTGTAGTCTACATCTGTTGCAGTGAGAGAATTGGCCCATTGTATCCATCGTGGATGTAACACTTTTGCGTTTGGAGCGCTTGCTTTTGTAACGGCCTCTAAGGTCGGTACTAGAGTCACGACAATTAAGCTTTTCCCCTGAGCTAGTGCTCTTTCTCTCACTACAGCAGTCTGTACTGCTGTTAGTATTTTTTCTGTGGATGCAAAACGCATTTCAGCGCTTGTGTACAAGTGGGATTTGTATGCTATGGGTACAGTTTCGCCTTTGTTGAAGGTGAGGTAAGTGTACCCGGATTGACCCGCTATTATACGGATCACCAAATTCATGATATTTACACGTGTGTAAATGTTTGGAAGCTATCATGTCAGCTTGTAAGGAACAAAGGATTTCTCTGTGTTCCTGTGTCCATTGTCGAACTGAAAAGTCAGGTCTAATTAAGTCGTAGAAAGATTTTACTTTTTCTGCGTAATCTAAAATGTATGTTCTTCCTAAAATGGACTATAAGTTTTTCGAGGTTGGAGCAGCGCACATTTTTCTAAAACAATTAGCTGCTAGGCTTTTCCCTTCACTTGAGAGCTCTTATCCTAAAAATAGGACGTTGAGGTGGGCAATTTTTGATTTTTTTAAAGTAAAATTTGTAGCCCTCAGAGGCGAACCCCTAAATTATGTTGTTCACCCAGGTCAAATGATCCAATAGTTCATTATCCGTCAGATAAATATCATCTACATAAGACAATGCCTCCTCATCATAATTTTGAAATAACTCTGATACTCTTGCTGAGAACAACCCTGGGCTATTCTTATACCCTTGGGGCAATCTACAGAATTGATGCTGTGAGCCTAGGGACGAAAATGCTGTCAAGTATCTGCTCTCAGGCGCTATATTTTGGCAAAAGAATCCATTTGAGACATCTAATGTTGTTTTGTATTTCTTCTGCACAATTTTATTCATTAATGCGGCACTGTGTGCATTTTGTACTGCAAATGGTTTTGTGCATGTGTTTAAATGCCTATGGTCTAAAACTAGACGGTATGAATTGTCGGGTTTCATTACGGGAAACAAAGGATTATTCATGGAAGAGGTGCAATTCTCAATAACACCTTGCTATTCAAGTTGATCTAAGATCTCCCTGACTTGTTTTTTCGCGTCATGTTTTATTGGGTACTGCCTCTGTGGAGTTGTAGTAGTTTTTACTAGGATTTCATGGTGAGGTGACTCAGCATCCCACCTTACATGATTGCTGTATAATGCAGGAGCTAGTGCTACCGCCCATTCCTGCGCGTATGAATGTTCTATTGATTCTGGAACGAGGTCGTAGAAAGCTGATTAAAATTACTGTTTCTTCTTTTGGGCCGTCCATAGCGAACTCAGGAGGCCAATCTTTTTCAGCCAAAAGGATATCATATGTATATGTCAGGTTCTCCCAAAAGAGACCTTTCACTTTCCTTGGTAGGTCCCCCTCCATATGGAGTGCTATTTCATGTAACTGATATGGGACGCTTACCCTAGTATCAAGTGTTTCCACCGTGATATGTTCATTCAAAGCTGCTGTCACCAGAAATTCCATCAGGTTCAGGCGAGCTATTGTTACTTCTGCTGCGCTGTCTAGCATAGTCAGAGCCCATTCCCCGTTCAGAAGTTGAGTCCTCAATAGCCTGGGCATTTCTTATTTTAAGGCCAGCTACCTTCTTTTTAAATTGAGGTTTTGATTTGGGTTTATCTTCTTTTTTGATAATGTAGTCTGAAGTGTGATGTGTGTCTCTTGGCTTGACACGCTCTTCTGAACTGCATTCTGACCGTCCTTCCCTCTCTGAGTTTTTTGATGAACCTTGAAAGGAACGAGAGGAACATGTATCAGTATCCTGATACCTGTCAGGTTTCTTAATATCATCACGGTTCCTAAGGTTATACCTCCTGTCAGAGGGCACCTGTTGAGGAGACCCACCCTGTGATTGTGATGCATTCTGCTTATTTTTTTATTGTGATTGTTTATTATCCCATTTCTTCTTAGAAGAATCGGGTTCTTGCTTGGAGTTATCCTTTTCAGGATTACCCATTAATTGTGGTTTCACAGGTCTAGCTCCCACATTATTTCTACCAGGCGAAGCATAGGTCTCTTCGATAATTTTAGATAATTCCTTCTCCTGTTGTGCGGGAGTGTATTCCCTCAGGCGTTAGCGTATAGCCACTGCTGCTGCCTCCCCTCTTATGTTGGCTGACATAATCGTGGATACCTAGTAAAAATTGCGTATCAATTTCATCCCTAAGTCCAGGGCAGGTTCTGCCCCATACTCATTCTGTATTTGTTTTAATACTTCTGGTATTACTGCTATTGAGGGAGTACCATGAGTTCTGGTATAAACGGCAGCGAAGACTGTACCCCAAGTGGTACAGTCCTCTATCTGGGGAGCTATCCCCATTGGCAAGCAGATTGGCAGTATTCTGTGTTTTTTTTGCAGACCTGTTTGTGGAAGCACTGCCTCAAGAAGTGCTATTTTCTGTGCTATCCAGAATGGCATTTTCTCTCGTTTAGTGGGCATTCTTCCCATAATCGCGTTCAGCGTTTGTGGGATGATTGTTGTTACGGTCCCTTGTAGTTGACCTGCTGGAGTGACCCTTGTGGGTTGAAGTGTAAGTGTTCGCATTACGAACTGTGTAAGATTTCTGTAAAGTTGTATTATTTCTTTGTGAAGTGGATGTAAGTTTGCTGCTGGTAATGTATCTCTGGATGCGCTGTGTAAGCAGCTAGAACTGGCCAAGTCACTCCGTCTCTGCTGAGCGGACCGAGTCTCACTTTTTCTGTTGTGTGTGGGAGGGCGCCTTTAAACCAATTTATATGCTCTTGGTAAGTGAGCAGGACTTCTATGTCCTCATATGGAGAGTATTCATCTGGTATTTTGTCTAGAGTATAAGAATGAAATATATGGGTACGTGCGTCTGCAGGTGGGAATTTGACCCAAGAATAGAACACCTCTGTTCTGTATGCTGGGACCCCAAAATCTGCTAATTTTAAAGTTAGTGCATTTCTGCAATTTTCTGAAATGTTTATAGCACCTTCCTGCTCTCCTTCCTCCGCTGCATTTGCATGTAATGCTGCCGCAGCCTCATCTTGGATAGACATTTCGAAAGGATTTTCAAGGAAATAGAGATAAGGGTTTATGCACAATGTAGGGAACTATAATCCTTCAAGCTTGAACAAACCTACAGCCAATACATAGGATATACCTACTCAGCTGCGGCGGATTTGTCCCTTCCCACTCCAGACGTCTCTGGATAAATATGAGTAGTGGCCTCTGAGGAAGCACGACTGAACTACTCAGATTTGACTGTTAAATATGAACCAAACCAACGTTGGCGGTGCCATGTCGTGTAGTTCCTACAAATCTATATAGGATCTGTGCGTTTAGACATAAACTAAGGGATTGGTGTCCAGACTGATTCCAGACACCCCCCAAAGAATAAGGTTAGTCTGTAAACCAGCTAGCTCACAATGCCACTATAAGCCCTAAAACCTTACCAAGGAGCGAATAGTTTCTGGCAACTATCGAACATGACAACCCTGACCCCTCAGGGATCTTGGAAACAGTACAGTACTTTTCGCTCAGTCACTCATGCTCACTTTGTCTCGGAGAGATACACAGAATAAACGGTGGGGACGGTTTCAATAAGCATTTATTGAACCAGCGGCATTCTAGTATAAAATACATGTGCTGCAACAACCATTAGACAGAAACAGATGTATACAATTACAAGCACCTACAGAGTAAATAAAAGGTAGAATTCTATCATGGTGCTAAAACAGTGAATATATGCAGGCATATAGATACATGGCAGTAATCATGCGTACTCCTAAGATGCTAACCCTATCTAAGTGTACCTAACATGTATGTGGGTGGAGAGCCAAGAATCCCCCTATGAAAGAGCTGACCCCATTACCTGATGTGAGAGTACGAAGGACCCCGTCTTGGTCTTGAGTTGGACACCCCGCAAGGGATGTCAGACCACTGCGTGCTGGAGTGTCTGCGTGTAGGGACTTGAAGCGTCTCGTGTCAGCATGGAAGTTTTTCTCCTCTGGTTTGCCCAGCAAAGATGTGCACTTATATACCCAAAAGGTACCCTCTGGGGTTCTACCTAGATGTGTCATTATACTGTGGGCATGTTGGCTAAGGATGACGATAGTGGTGACCCGTGTACAGAGTTATTATGCAGAAGATGGTAATTCTGCTGTGATACTAAGAATCCTCATGCATAATAAATGAGGCTAGTTTTCGGAGAAAACATGATATTTATTCGGCACCTAACTAGGTAAAAGGTTAGCGCCAGAACCGTTATGTAGAGCAAGGTAGGACAAATGTAGGTAAACGGTCGTGCAACTACCTAGGCCTATATTGGGGTTCATACATTTTAATGATAATCTACATTATTAGTAACAAAATGGATTCAGAGATTCAAAAGGTAGCACAATCAAGCATAAACTGCTTTGGGTTAAACTGGCGGGCCTTAAGGATAAGTTGCCCCAAACTCCTATAATACATACACTGAGTCATCAGCGTGTGGGAGCATACGCTGTGGGGAATTCTCTGGCTGATGAAGCAGCCAAATCTGCAGTCACCACAGCTACAGTAGCAGCAGTTACACGCTCTAAAAACTAGTATAGATAACGAGATCTTGGCTGCTGTGAATGCAGTTAAAAATGCTACTCCTTTACCAAAGGGTTTCCCTTCCAAATACTCTTTATTATTTAAATGACCGCAATGTTCCTTTTGTAACTATTTCTGGGGTTGGCGTCGGTTGATTCCCAACCAAGACCACAGACACACTTTGGTTGTAGCGACATATGAAGGTGTTGCTGTCGCGCATGCAGGAGTAGCAGCAACAATTTCGCTGCTACAGCAACGTTATTGTTGGCAAGGCTTATAAACCAGCAGGCCAAAAAAAAATATCCTGTGCTGTGACATTTGTCAACAGATTAAAAGTTCCACCGTGGCTCATCTACCACAAACACACCGCCTAATTTCTAACAAGCCTTTTGGCTGTATTTACCTGGATCATTGTGGTCAACTGATTTCAGATACTGTGTTTACATTTATTTAGGTTGCAGTTGACTCGTGCTCTAGATTACTCTGGGTTTGGCCACAGCACCCGGCTGACACTCAAACTGTTATTAAAGACTTGCAAGTCTTTATCGGTACTTATGTGTGCAGTGCATTCCATTCGGACCAGGGTCTGGCTTTCGCTTTCAAAGCGTACCGAGATTAAATGACATCCCTAGGTGTACAGGTGCAGTATTCTTCTCCACATGGCCCGAGGGCAATTCTGTTGTGGAAAGAATGAACGTGACTTAAAGCGGTCCTTAACGGCTAGAGTATTAGGTACTGGGCGTGGTTGGTTCAACCACCTCTATGGTGTCCAACGAGCTCTTAAAAAGCTCCCTAATAGATCTCTGGGTGGGCGACAACATGACAAAATGATGAATGTTTCTACTACCACGTCTTCTACAGCTGATGTCATTTATACTGATCCACTATTGGTGGATCCACCTTTGTTGGATTTTATCATTCCTACTATTGCACCCTGACCTCCGGATTTTCCACTAAATACCGCCGAGTATTACATGGATCAAGATGATTTTTTTCAGACAGTTCTTCTATTGTACATCCACTTCCAGCACAGATTTGTGTTTTTATTTCATGGTTGAAACTCACTTATCTAGTCCCGATATTGATATATGGTTGGAGCATACTCTCCTTGATTTTCATGTTCATGTGGATTGGATTTGTGACTGTTTTTTTCCTGTTAATCAATGACCACTACCTCCCCGAACCTTCTGCTACGGAACTAGTCGACGAGGTGTTGGCCCCTGATTCTTCTTCTTCACCTAAACTGAAAAGAGACTTGTCCCTTGTCAACATTTCAGCCTTTCGAGTGACTAATGGGATTGTTTGGGATAAAGTTCCTTTAGATATATTCGGCCCTACAGAGATCCTGCAGATACCATATGTGTTCAAATTTTCTATGGGTGATGTAATAGCACCTGGGTTACATTCAGATGATTGGAATGTTGAAACTGCAAATTCTGTTATGAGCCCCAATGTACCCCAATATAGGCCTAGGTAGCTGCACGACCTTTTACCTATATTTGTCCTACCTTGCTCTGCATAATGGCTCTAACCTTTTACCTCGTTATGTGCCTTATAAATGTTGTGTTTTTTTCGAAACCCAACCTCATTTATTATGCATGAGGATTCTTAGTATTATATCTTAATCCCCTGCCCAGGACGTACACAGCAGGATTGCCATCTTCTGTATAATAACTCTGTACAAAGTCACCGCTATCGTCATCCTTTGACGACAGGCCCACAGTACTATTACACATCTAGGTAGAACCCCTGAGGGCACCTTTCTGTGTATAACCACATCTTCGCTGGGTAACCAGAGGAGAAGCTTCAATGCTGACACAAGACGCTGAAGTTCCTGCACGCAGAAACTCCAGAGCGCAGTGGTCTGACATCCCTTGCGGGGTGTCCAACTCGAGACCAAGACGGGGTCCTTTGTTCTCTCCCATCAGGTAATGGGGTTGGCTCTTTCCTAGTGGATTCTTGGCTTTAAACCCACATACATGGTAGGTACACTTAGATAGGGTTTGCATCTTAGGAGTACTCTTGATTACTGCCATGTATCTATATGCCTGCATATATTCCCTGTTTTAGCACCATGGTAGAATTCTACCTTTTATTTACTCTGTTGGTGCTTGTAATCTTATACATCTGTTTCTGTTTAATGATTGTCGCAGCAAACATGTTTTATACTAGAATGACAGTGGTTCAATAAATACTTATTGAAAACGCCCCCATCGTTTATTCTGTGTATCTATCTGAGACTAAGTGAGCACGAGTGACTGGGCAAGAATTGCTGTACAGTTTCCCCGATCCCTGAGGGATCAAGGGTTGTCATGTTCGATAGTTGCCAGAAACAATTTGCTCCTTGGTAAGGTTAGGGGACTCATAGTGGCACTGTGAGCTAGCTGGTTTAAAGGCTAACATATCCTGCAGGCTCATGTAATTCACACATTGAGTCATCAGCGTGTAGGCGTGCACGTTGAATGGAATTCACTGGCGGATGAAGCCGCCAAGGCGACAGTGAGAACTGCTGCCGTTGCTGCAATCATTCGTTCTACTACAAGAATAGACGGACAGATAATGATAGCTGTGAACGCTACGCGTAACAGTTCAGCCTTGCCAAAAGGTTTTAGACTCAAGTATTCCTACAAGTTAGATGCGCAAAACATTCCGTATGCTCAAATTCCAGGAGTGGGGGATAGAGTAATACCAAATATGGATCGCAGGTTTGGTTTAATTCTAGCCGCACCCGAGTGTCTGCGACTGTTTCACTACTAAAACAACGGTGCTGGTGGCCAGGTCTTACGAAACAGACCAAGGGCTTTGTCCTTAAGTGCGACATCTGTCAGCAGATGAAGGGTTCCCCCGTAGCATGTCCACCATAAACACCACTACTAATATCAGACAGACCTCTCGCCTGTGTCTATTTGGACCACTGCGGCCCCTTACAATCTGATAGGGCTTACAAGTATATCTTGGTGGCAGTTGAGTCATGCTCTAGATTCCTGTGGGTTTGGCCTCAGTGCTCCGCTGACGCCCAAACTGTTATAAAGGATTTGCGAGTCTTCATAGTGACATACGCAATTGGCACATTACATTCTGACCTTGGCCCTGCGTTTAGCTCATGGGCTTACAAAGAAGCCATGGGAAGTTTGGGTGTGGTCTTGCGGTACTCCTCTCCGTATCATCCAGAGGGAAATTCGATTGTGGAGAGGAAAAACTGGGACTTAAAGCAATCCTTAACAGCAAGGGTATTAGGCTTGGGTGGCAGTTGGTTCAATCACCTATATGGGGTCCAGAGGGTACTCAATAACATGCCAAGAAGTTTCCTAGGGGGCCGTAATCCATATGAAGTCCTCTCCGGGATTAGAATGTGGGTACCCGACCTCGACTGTGGCAGCACAGTGGCAGATGAAAAACCATTTGACATCAATGATCGTTGGCTGTTTTACATGAGCTCAATGAATTCCAGGCATTACAAAGCAACGTCCAAGTAAAACGCACCACCAGTCGGGAAGTGAAAGCTGTGCCAGCAAGACCTGCCTGGGTCCCAAAAATCGGGGACCTGGTCAGAGAAAAAATTGTGGACAAAAAAGAATTTGGGCCATCTTACAGAGCGCCTGTACCTGTCCTGGCTGGCGAAGGAACAAGAACAGTACCTCTACCGCCCCTTGCCGGCAAGAGAGAAAAGAGATTTGTCTCAATTGAACTGATCAAACCACACTATGTGGCCGATACTCAATAGTAGGCCGTGTGGGCTCATGTGTAGCTGCCGATCTCCTCTCAGTACCATACAGGAAATTCAGACAGAAAGATTAATAACCTTTGAAGATTCTAATCTACGAAGTGAAGGAGTTACCAACAATGGAATGGAACTCGTGCCTGTTGAAATTGAACAGAAAAGACACACAAATGTATATTGAACAGCAACAAAATACAAATGAAACACAGATCTCAGTTCGGCCTAATACCGACACCTACGTGAATATGTGTCAAAACGAGTCATCTGCCAGTTCTACAAAACCTGCTAAGCTACCAAAGATAGATCGAACTGCATCTGGCTACTTCATTGATTTTGATACTTTCTCTCTGGATCCAAGTGAACTCGAGTCACTACCAGCTCCTGTTTCCCACAAACAACAACTTTGTGATTTCTACCTTTGGTCGAAAAAGACTTACTTTGTTTCTCCCTGGCAACAGCTCTGGATTGCAATTGGTCTACTGTTACTAGTCCTCGGGATAGGTGTAGTTGACTGTCTTTTTCCTGCTCCTGAATGGACATTACCTCCCAGAACGCTCCGCAGTACAACATGTGAACTTGGTCCTGAAACCGCATGCATCATCACACCGTGAACAAAGAGACCTGTCCTTGGTGAATATTACAGCAGTTCCAGTTCCTGAAGCAATAGTTTGGGATAGGGTTTCATATGCTGTATATGGTCCAACTGAACTTTTAAAAATACCACACTTGTTTAAAAATAATTTAAGTGATATCATCCCCTCCAGTACTTTCTCTGATGATTGGGACTTTGAAACTGTAAATACTATGCTGTCTGATTTAGAACAATCTGCTGCATTTTGAAGTGATGAATTGTATGATGATACATCTGACTTTGACACCATGTATTGTTACCAACACTATGGTCATCATTTCTTGCACAAAGCAATAATCACACTTGATGATTTCTCTTCCAATCAATGGGAACATTGTCCAACACCACCGAAAGGTAGCTCACAAACGTTTGCACAGAAGGTTGCTTTCTTCTGGGTTTAACACTTCAGACCCGACCTATTATTATAAGCTTGCACCTACACCTGCAAAGAAAAATATGCTCACTAACACGAAACAGATATACTCTGCTTCCTTTATTGCCCAGCTGTCTGCACAGGGTTTCGACTTCTGAAAAGACACTATTGACCCAAAATCTCTCTGGGGGACTAAAGATTGGCAAGTTCAGGAAACTGAGGCCATATTTAGAGCATGTCTCATACCACATCAGATTATCTTCTTGAACGACACAGTGCAACAGACTTCCTGTCTTTGGTTAGCCAAGATAAAGGATTTGAACACACCTCGGATCCCCTCACTTACACACTTTGAGGGTTGGCAAAATTTCATACAACATAGTGAGGATACATTGGATGCCATACTACACTTTGGTTATTACAATTCAACAGACCCCAATTGGGAGGGATAGTTGGTTTGGCCTATCGACACAAATAGGTGTCAGTCAAGATTCAGGGGTACCACCGAAGGGTTTAGTATCCTTAGGCCTGACCAGCGCTACGTACAACTAGAACACACGGGGTGGTGACATCTTACAGTGTTGGGAAGTTATGTCTAGAGTGGCTAAAGACCTCAACACTGTCCCAGGTGAAACAATACTTCTCCTTACTCTCAGATGACATGGATCTTAGGGATTTTTTGTTAGGTCCTCAGTAACCATGTCAGAAACGCTTCTTATGCGCTATTTACAACAAAGTATGGAAAATCTCTCAACAGGAGGCTGCGGAGAGATTGCGTGAGATTGACAGGGTTAACCTAGAAAAGGCTTAGGCAGTGGTCGACAATGGTATGACCACACTATCATCCAGGATTTATTCACTGGGCAACTTTGTGTCTTCTGCAGTAGATATAATGGAACAGTATTTGTCTATATTACAACATGGACAATCACAATTGCGATCCATTCTATTGAGCTGGAAGCTACACTCATTGCGCCCTGGTCACGTGCCCTGGCGGTATATCAACAGTACAACTCTGTTTTCTGCATACAATCTAACAGAAACACAGACAACAATGGCACGAAGAGATGCAAAATATACAATGCTGCACTTTGAAATATTGAACCAATTACCTTTTACAGTGGCTGAGACACCTTCCACAGATGGTTAATCCATGGCAATATTACACTGCAATTCACGACATTCCAATTTCAATACTGTCTACAGTATCACCAGGTAGGCAGGTATGAAGCGTTGGTAGAGGGACACATACACGAATCTTGGGATTTGCCTTATAGATTTAGATGCAGGAGTGGGGACACTGAAGTTTTTCTCAGTGGTTCAGACTGTGAGAGTTGTTTAAGTGGGTCTCTAATTTGTCAGAATATTTTGCTTCACAGAGCCTGTAATGCTTCGGTTGCAAACCTATTGTGTAACTTGAAAGGATCCCCAGCTGCTGTGATTCATCCTGTGTTCGAACTGCTCTTGAATGGGAGCTATTTGATGTTGAATGATCAAGGTTGTTGTGGTATGGTATCGGGCATCGCATATCTGGTCACAGTAAGTTCCAGGGTTACTTGTTGTATGCAAGTATTGTTTCCACCAACCCACTTAGGAAGGCAACGCTATGGCCTTGTTTGGATGTTTCCTTTATGCGGTTTGATTCTCTGAGCAGATTGAAAGCCATGCTTTTTCAGAAGGATGTGGCCTTAACCTCAGCCCAAGAGACTTTTGATCTCCAGGTTGCAAGGTCTTCAGCTGAGATACAGGCACTAGTCCGAACAAACTTCCCGCTCCATTTCGGGGAAATGGTTCATTGCATCTTTAACATATCTGATACGAAGGGGATTGTGCACCTATTTAAGAGCATAGGTTCTGGACTATTGATACCTTTCAGACAATCTTCAGTGTTATTCCATCATTTTTACACTCCGTATTGGGAAGCGTTTTTGGAGGGCTTCCGTTGGTCCAACTACTTGTAACGGGTATCCTGGTTTTAATTTTCCTGCTACGCAATGGACGGCCCAGTTTCCAAAGAGATGGAAAAAGCACTCCTGGTCCGACGTTGCCGTGAACACATGGTACTCAATTTGGGTGCACCTCGGCTTCGGGAGCTAAGTGAGCATTGGTTCCTATTGTTCAGATCAATCTTCTTCCCTGTGCTCCGCTGCCTATTTTGCAGATACGAATGCGTGTTGGACATATGTCTGAACCTTCCATCGGTTGCGCCACCGGACTTTGATGTACTACTGGACCTGTTAAGGCCCACGTGTTAGTGTCCTCAGCATATTCCAATGTTGATGACGGCATTCTTAGAGCCTCCACAGGATGCTTCAGCTCCTGTCGGAACAGACACTGGCTCTACAACCAGCACACAGGTTTCAAGTGTTTTCTCGGCTGCTGCGGGAACTGAAAATGATCACCTTTGCTCCATTGACCTGATACAAGAGGTGTTACAGGGACCGTCGTCTGCAGATGCAAGCGACAGTGATGTTGCGTCTCCCACACAGGACACACAAACATTTGGCTCTCGGTGTGATGGAAACAATTCAGCCTTTTTCCAACACAAATTGGAATTTCGAAAACATTGTTTTGTTTTATTATTCTCTCCTGCTCTCACTGGGCACCATGGCTTTCAGTGTGCTCAGTTGGTCTAACAGTATATTGACTATTTAGAGGACTGTTAGAAAGTGCCCTTTTTCTGCATGGTTGCCCCCACTTTTTGCTGAACTGCTGATGTACTTTGACTGAGTGTGCCCTGCACTCCAGCCAATCAGGTTCCCAGGGCCTATGTTCTTTCCCTAAAACTGCATTGAAGACCAAACCCAATTGGCACTCTCTGGCCACAGGTCAGTCCCTGGTAAATGTTACCACAGATACCCAGGGCACTGTGACCAGGGAAGGCCTCTAAGGGATGCAGAACTTATTGTGCCAGCCTTAGAGGCTCTGTACTTTTATACTCACACACTGCCTTTGCAGGCTGCATGTTTTGGTGCAGAACAAAATGAAGAGTCGACATGGCACACATCCCTGTGTGCCATGCCTACAACCCACTGCCCTGGCATAGATCAGCCACCCCTCTAGCTGGATGCACTATACCAGTGGTGAGGGTACAAGTGCATGAGCCCTGTACCCCTACAGTGTCTAAGCCAATTCTTAGACATTGTAAGTGCAGTAATTCCATTAAGAGTATATGGTGCTGGGAGTCTGTCATTACAAACTTCACAGCACCATAATGACTTTACTGAAAACTGAGAAGTTTCTTATCAAACTTCTCAGTACATTAAACCCACACTGATGCCAGTGTGGGATTTAATGAAAAATGCACTCAGAGGGCATCTTAGAGATGCCCCCTGAAAAATGACCTAACACTAGTGTCCAGGCTGAGTGGCTGCTCTCCAGCTGCCACCACCAGACATGTTTCTGGACCCCTCGGTCGAGAGCCTGCTGCTCTCAGGGGTCTGAAACAATGCACATCCTGGGACGAGATGCCAAGCCTCCTCCCCTAGGATGGGCAGGGTCCACGAAGGGGAGGCTTCAAAGGCTTGCCGCCTTTGTGAGCTTCCCCAGGCCTGTTGCTGCTTTCAGGAACTGGCCCCCACCGGTTCTGACCCCTACTTTGGGCGGGAGAATCGGCAGGAAAAACAAGTGAGGAAGAGTGGTGTGCCCACCTTTGCCAACCCCACCCCTCCACAACTCTTTGTTGCAGATGGGGGGCCCAGCCAACCAGAGTGAAGCTTATGCCCCCCTCCCACTGGAGGGTGGTATAATAGGGGGTGTACCCACCCCAGGGAAGGGACCCATTGGTCCCAACCTTTTACCTCCCTGTAACGCCCCTAAATCTAGTATTTAGGGGCACCCCGGAACCTTGCTTCCTCAGACAAGAAACTACAAGAAGAAGAGAAGAAGAAGGACCGAACAGCCGTGCCGAAGCTAAGAAGAGGAGGACGCCTACTGACTTGGCCCCAGCCCTACCGTCCTGTCCCCACCTCGAACCTGCAGAAGTGAAACTCCGGTGCAACCTCAAGAACCCCGAGGACCTACCCTGCCTTCCAAGGAAAAGACTTGGTCTCCCGTGAACACCGGATTTGTTCACCCACAGACTCCAACTCCGGCAAAATTGCGAGTCTGCACCCGACACCCACGGCCCAAATTCGAGTGGCTCAACACCACGAGGAGGTCTCCCCGGCGATCCTGACCCGAGCTCCGGTGATCCCTGACCTGCCTCACGCCTCCAGGCGACGCCTGCAGCCTCAAACCGGAAGGTCCCCCCAACCGCGACCTGGAGCTGGTAAGTAGATCCAACCCTAAAAGACACCCCCACACCCAACGCCCCACGGCTTGGGTGGCCCAACCGACTGTGTCTAACCAACTCCCAGCATCCCAACTTACCTCTCCAAGTGGTGATCGCACCCAGAAGACCTTTGTCCTGCGCCTTCAGTGTGTTTGCAAACCGGAGACTCCCCATTGCAAGTAACAGGGCACCCGACGACAAACCAGCAACCTGCACCCGGCCGCCCTAGTGTCGCTGAGGGTGTACCTTTGGTGCTATCTTGAACCCCCATTTTCCCTGAGCTTAAGTCTAGGAGCTTTGCTCCCGCAACCTTGTGGCGTGCTCGTGAGCAGCCACCAACCTGAGGCCCCCTATCCCCCATTGGATATCATTGGGCCTCAGCACTCTGCACCCGATCGCCCTAGTGCCGCTGAGGATATAACAAGAGTGCATCCTTGACCCTGGGGGACCCCTGAGTCTAACCCCTGAAACCCAACTCCCACAACAAAGTACTTACCTGTTAACTGATAACACTATTTCCTCCCTTAGGATAACATTGACTGTTTTTCTATGAAAAAGTTTTTAAGTGTGGAGTTGGAAAATCTATAAAAGTCTCTAAAACTGTAACCAAATAACTAAAACGCTTTTACTTACCTGTTTACAGGAAATGTCCCAGTGCAATATCCAGGTATACTACACTGTATAAGAAAAGTAATCTGTAAAGTAATCTACATGACATCATATTGAAAAGTCAATACAAAGTATATGTACCCTATTTCAAATCATTGCATTACCAGTGATTCTACTGTAATCAAACCAAAAGTATATATACAACTGCAATTCAAACTGTATTATTACTGCAAAGTATAAATCACTTACCTGTGCCAGGCTTGATTGGTTCTAGAAAAATAAAATTACTAAAAGAATTTTTTTATACAAACAACATTGGTCAGAGTTCAGTCTTTGAGTGTGTGACAATCATTTGCTGATTGAGTGTGTACAACAAATGCTTAACAATACCCTCTGATAAAGCCTTACTGCTCGCCCACACTACCACAAATAGAGAGTAAGGTGCTATCTACTTTTACCTCTGCCTACCTTTGGGGTTCCACTGGACTCTGTGCACGCTATACCTCACTTTGGTATAGTATATACAGAGCCAGCTTCCTACAAGGACTTAAAGCACTTTTTTAACATTTGCATCGTTTTTTACATAGACCATGTTTTTAGATGTTTTTACACTCGTTTTTATAGCGATGTTTTTATGCTTTTTATGACAGGCATATTTTAGCATTAGTTAATCTTATTGTCCTTTGGACGAGAAGAGGGTGTTACCCCAATAAAGGCCTAGGTAGCTGCATGACATTTTACCTACATTTCTCCTACCTTGCTCTGCATAAGGGCTCTGGCGCTTACCTTTTATCTAGTTATGTGCCTTATAAATGTCGTGTTGTTTTCTTCTAAACCCAACCTCATTTATTATGCATGAGGATTCTTAGTATCATATCTTAATCCCCTGCCCAGGACCTATACAGCAGGATTACCATCTTCTGTATAATAGCTCTGTACAAAAGTCACTGCTATCGTCATCCTTGGACGACAGTCCCACAGTACCATTACACATCTAGGTAGAACCCCCTGAGGGCACCTTTTTGGGTATAAAAGAACCACATCTTCGCTGGGTAACCAGAGGAGAAGCTTCCATGCTGATACAAGATGCTAAAGTCCCTGCATGCAGAAAGTCCAGCACGCAGTGGTCTGACATCCCTTGCGGGGTGTCCAACTCGAGACCAAGGCAGGGTCCATCGTTCTGTCCCATCAGGTAATGGGATTGGCTCTTTCCTAGGGAATTTTTGGCTTTACACCCACATACGTGCTAGGTACACATAGGTACACTTAGATAGGGTATGCATCTTAGGAGTATGCTTGATTACTGCCATGTATCTATCTATATGCCTGCATATATTCACTTTTAGCACCATGGTAGAATTCTACCTTTTATTTACTCTGTTGGTGCTTGTAATCTTATACATCTGTTTCTGTCGGATGATTGTCGCAGCAACCATGTTTTATACTAGAATGACGCTTGTTCAGTAAATGCTTATTGAAAAAGTCCCCATCGTTTATTCTGAGTATTTCTCTGAGACTAAGTGAGCATGAGTGACTGAGCGAAAAGTGCTGTACTGTTTCCACGATCCCTGAGCGATCAAGGGTTGTCATGTTTGATATTTGCTAGAAACGATTCGCTCCTTGGTATGGTTAGGGGGCTTCTAGTGGCTCTGTGAGCTAGCTGGTCTAAAGGCTAACATATCCTGGGGGGGGTCTGGAATCAGTCTAGGCGCTAATCCCTCAGTTTATGTTGTCTACACGTGCAGAGCCTATATTGATTTGTAGGAACTACACAACAATTCTATGCTTACAGAATTGGAATATTATACTGTTTTTGAATCAGAAGACCTATACCTTAATTCTGCTAGCTATGCTGATATGTTCTGTTATCACCATCATGTACATCACTTCCTACACAGAGTCCTTAATCAAAGTCCACATTTTAATTATACACAATGGGAACATTGTCCAATTCCCCCACAAGGGAGTTCTAAAATGCATAAAGACAAATTCACATATTTCACAGGATATGGCACGTCAGACCCCACGTCATATGGTTTTAAATTAGTCCCTACCAAACAAATATATGCTTACAGAGACCAAGCTCATATATCCAGGTTTGTTTGTTAACCAGTTAGCCCTTGAGGGCTATGATTACTGAAAAAATAAAGTTGATTTAAAATCAATTTGGGAAACTAAATCGTGGCAGGTTCAGGGAACGGAAACTTTATTTCGAGCCTGCTTAATTCTCACACCAATGATCTTTTTGAATGACACAGTTCAGCAGACTACCTGTCTAGGCTTGGCAAAAATTAATGAAATTAATGTTTCACCAATTCGCTCCATTGCCTGCTTTGATAATTGGCAAAGTTTGACAAACTGCACCGAAGAACAACTCAATAGCATGGTGCAGAAAGATGCATTCAATTCCACACTTTCAGGTCCTAACTAGTGGTTATTGTGGCCAGTAGACACTAATGGGTGTCATGCTTGTTTTCTCAATTCCACACCTGGGTTTCCAAGCAGACACGATACTCTCAATCACAGCATTCTTGTATTGTTAACACCTATTCTGTGGTAAAATTGTGCCAACAATGGTTGGGACATTCCACACTGTCTGCAGCAAAACATCTTTCGCCCCTGTCTGAAGACGTGGATTTGTCAGATTTTCTTTTGGGTCCCAAATCTCCACGTCCTAAAAGATTTATTTATGCTGCCTATAATGAAATTTGGAAATTGTCCCAAATGGAAGCTGCTGCACATTTAAGACAAATTGACCAAGATAATTTGGATTAAGTGCTTGCTTTTGTTGATAATAGCATTAATACGCTGCCTCTCGTATTTACAACTTTAATAAAATTGTGTCGTCTGTTATTGATATTATGCATAGTGGTCTGTCATCATTATATCATGGGCAAAGTCAGCTTAAATCAATCATGCAATTCAGTTGGGCACTTCAAATACTTAAGAATTGGCGTGTACCACAGTGCTACCTGAATTCCAGTAGTTTATTTTTAACATGCAAACAACTACTGATGGTAATGAAAGACGCAACCTACACAATGCTACACTTAGAGAAGTTAGAACAACTTCCATTCACTATAGCTGAAGCACCTTCAGCTGTGTGGTTAATACACGGCATTATCTCTTTACCTCTTTCGACATTTCAATTCACGGCTTACATTAAACATTTTCCTGTAGGTAGATATGAACCCCTCGGAGGCAGCTTCATTCATGAGTTATGGTCACTTCCCTTCTGTCGCTGTGAATGTGCCAATAAGGAAGTTTTCCTTACTGGAGAGGAATGCGACTCTTCTGTTGGACATTCACTTGTTTGCAAACATGTTAAGATCCATGTCGCATGTAATGCTTCAGTGCCAAATTTGTCCTGTTGTTTAAAAGAAATACCAGTTTCCGCAATTCTTCCACTTATCACGGTCCTTTCAAATGGAAGTTATTTAATGTTTAGTGATCAAGATTGTTGTGGTATGCGAGCGGGAGTTCCCTCAATTTTGTCCGTCTCCCAGCTCGTCACTTGTTGCAGCAGCGTCCTATTTCCCCCTACGCATGGGATTGTAGATAGCTCGTTGTGGCCTTCCATTCCAGTTTTGAAGGCAAATTTCAACAAGCTAAACAGACTCAAAGCACTACTGTTTAAAAAAGGGGTAGCTCTCACATCTGCTTGTGGAACCTTCGAATTGCAGGTGGCTAGAACTTCTAGTGAAATACAGTCCTTGTTAAACACCAATCTTCCCCTGCATTTTGGTAAAATTGGTGCATCACATTTTTAATGCCTCTAACGCAGCCGGTCTTGCAGACTTTTTTAAGGTTGTTGGCGCAGGCCTCTTCATTTCTTTCCGGACTATCTTTGGAGTAAATCCCGGCTTTTATTTATTCATTTTTTTCCAGTGTTTCCGGAGGATTACCGCTGCTGTTATACCCATTTGCAAAAACAACAGTTGATGCACAGAATGCAGAACAATGTCATACATTCACCCCAGTACAGAGATCTGGGCCTAAATCCATCGTTTTTTTGCTCACCATGCCATTCCAGCTTGAACCCAGCCATATGCAAATCAGTCTTGACCCTGTGCCTCATGGGAACAGTCCAGCCCGAACTGCCAAGCCAGGTCCTCCCTGGACTGGAAACAAGCATCCTAGGACCGGTTTCGGGGTTTCACACCTCTTCAGCCAGGATAGCTTGATTCCAGTGGCATGGAGAGCACGGGACCCACGTCTGGGCATACCCGTCCCACTCGGGGTGACAAATGCAAAAACAGCAGTTGATGGACAGAATGCAGAACAATGTCATACATTCACTCCAGTACAGAGATCTGGGCCTAAATCCATCGTTTTTTTGCTCACCATGCCATTCCAGCTTGAACCCAGCCATATGCAAATCAGTCTTGACCCTGTGCCACATGGGAACAGTCCAGCCCGAACTGCCAAGCCAGGTCCTCCCTGGACTAGAAACGAGCATCCTAGGACCTGTTTTGGGGTTTCACCCCTCTTCAGCCAGGATAGCTTGATTTCAGTGGCATGGAGAGCACGGGACCCACGTCTGGGCATACCCGTCCCACTCGGGGTGACAAATGCAAAAACAACAGTTGATGGACAGAATGCAGAACAATGTCATACATTCACCCCACTGGCCACTGGAGTCAAGCTATCCTGGCTGATGAGGGCTGAAAGCCCGAAACCGGTCCTAGGATGCTTGTTTCCAGTCCAGGGAGGACCTGGCCTGGCAGTTCGGGCTGGACTGTTCCCATTGGGTGCAGGGTCAGGACTGATTTGCATATGACTGGGTCCACACTGGAATGGCATGGTGAGCAAAAAAACGATGGATTTAGGCCCAGATCTCTGTACTGTGGTGAATGTATGACATTGTTCTGCATTCTGTCCATCAATTGTTGTTTTTGCATTATACCCATTTGCGGCATTCTCATCCTATTTCTGCTTATCCGCAATGGCTGTTCCTTTTGCAAGCCCTCTGGAACTACAACCTCTCCAACACTATCGTAAGCGCATGCTTCAAGTTTTTGGGATGTTTTTACTACAAGAACTGAATCTCTATTGGTCCTTAACATTCCAGCCTGCCTGGTTTACCTGTGTGCAACCGGTGTTCCATTGCCTCTGGTTCCCCTTTGAATGTGCACTGGATATGTGCCTGGCTTCGCAGACACACGCTGCCATGGATACTGAACTGCTAATGAGTCCCTTAGCAACCCATTTTCAGGACCGTCCCCTAGGTTTGCGGCTTCCCCAAAATGCAAGGTTTGAGCCACTCACCTTCAAGGAAATATGTGCATTGGCACATGGCTCATGGAATACAGGCTTTACTAACACGAATGCAGGTTACCCGGTAACTATCTCAGCACCGGCTGAGCCCGAGGATCAAGTCTGTTCTATGGAACTTGTGACTTGGGCTGTTAATCAATCATCTTTTGCAAAGTCAGACTCCTTTATGAAGTTCCTGGCCTTTGAATTTGCGAGTGACGCAATGTATCCTTCCGATACACCATAATTTGACTATTTTTCAAAATTGACAATTCATTTTTTAGTTTTCCAAATATAACTTTGTTAATTATGCTTGGAGTTTGTTTCTTTCACTTGCATTTATATTTTTAGTTCTTTTGCGTGCTATTATCCTGACCAAAAAGAGGGTGTCCTGTGTTTCTCATATGGTCCATTGTCATTTTCCCTATGTTAGCCAAATTATATACATTGTAGGCCGCTTTGGTTTTGCATGTTACTAAATGACACGCTTGCCTTTGTGCCACATTATATTTTCACAAGGAACCAGCACATGTTTTTGTATTTTATTCTTTTCGTGGGATTTAGTCTGAACAGCCTAGGCAAGGTCAAACAAGATTGCCCATTGTTATTCTCTCTGGACACTAGCACCTAGACATAATAAAGGAATGCAGCTGCTGTTTTTGAATACACATATCTTGTCATATAACTGAGGACAGGGGTTCTAAGAAACACACACATAGAGTGAAGGTCCTGAGACGAGAGTGCAGTATCAGCTGGGATGCGGAACATCTACCTAGGCATGCTAAGGTATGGTGTCCGCCACTAAACCCAGAGATCTATACTATATAACCAGTTTGCTTCAGACGTACGGGAGGGGTTAGGCAGATCTATCAGGTAACATGACAGGGCTTTTCATTGTATACGGTTTATTAACCATGCTGATGATATTATTGACATGTATTTGTTTTCTAATTGTGGCACAATTATTACATCTTAGAGCGCGATAGTTTAAATAAACATTGTAAACTTCCTTCGTGTCGCTTTCTTATCTTATTGTGGACAAGTACGAGTGAGAGAGTGAAAGGGTGTGTCCTGTTCCCGCGATCCCGGAGAGGGTCGAGAGTGTTGTGTTCTGGAGTGCCAAATCACTTGTCTCTCTGGAAAGGTTAAGCTGGCTAGTGAGGCACTATAGCTAGTCAGACTCAGGCTTATAGATACTGATGTGGTATGGTGACTCATTCCCCTACATACTGATGTTCTATGGTCCCAAGCACAGTTCTTCTGTTCATGAGCAGAATCCCTGCAATGGGGGAAGAGGGACATCTATATGCTAGATTCGACTTACCGAATTGAGCAGCCTTTGTTATACCGTAGTTGGCAGTATGTCACTGATATTTGCCAGTTGTATTGACTACGAATGTGTTGAAGACCCTTAGTTTCTTTCATTATCATCTCAGAAAACCAATAAAACTTGTTAAAAAAAGAATGGCTTAATTTGTATGGATGTTGAATAGGATAGCTAAAAGTAAGGTGTACACACACAAACAAAAGTTCAGGATACCTTTGGGGACAATATACCGCCCCACCAATAATATAACGTTTACCTGTTACGCATTGTATTTTTATAAACTGGAGTCATATGGTCAATGTTATTTCATGGGAGCAAATGTTGGATGTTCTCTTAATCCTTCCAAAGTTCTGGGCTTATTTCAGGTTTTTTTTACTCCCAGCCAGTCAGTAGTACGAGATGCCAGACATAGAGAAGCATTATATCTAGTTAAAGAGGTCTGTGCTAGTTTCTTTAAAGCAGCAGCAGAATGTAGGGTACCTCGTAAGTTCAGGTATGTCTGACTGAATTTCTCACTAAAACCGTTAACTCGAAGAAACCAACCATCGAACGTGGAAGAACGGCCCCCACACAAGTATCAAAAATATGCAAAAGTACATAAATGCAAAAATGTTTGTGCAAGACACCACAAATATTAGCTTTTAAAAGTTCAAAGTATAGTACTTTTATTCTAATTTATGGTATTTCTTCAAATATTTCTTCTGACAAATTATAATCCCTACCACAGCTGACTTGTGTTTAGAGAAAACTGCTTCATCCTGGCAAAGAAGCTTTCTTTTTTGTTCTGACTAGTCTGAAACCAACTAAGTTTTGTCACCACAGTAGCTGTTGCTGTGTTGTCGGTAGATCAACTATCAATATAAGCATGAGGTCTGCTTCAAACCTCAACCCCCCTCACCCCCAGTTACTCACTCTTTCTCTTCTGTCTCTGTTAGATCATCAAGAAGTCAACAAGATGGCTGAAATCCTTGAAAGACCCTGTGTCTTACTTATATGCCAGAAGACCTGTCACAATGTAGACAAGCAGCCTCTATAAAGTGTTTTTCTATTTGGCGGCTGAGGCAGTCATTATATTTTAGACGATTTAGTGTTGGACCTCTTCACTCATTCCAGCTAGCTGGTCTGCAAAGGTCAGGTGGTTCTTCATTTAATCCTGCTCTCTGGACTGCCCAGTCAGCTAGTCCTTGCTCTTCAGCTACCTTTTCTTCTCTTCTTCTAATTCAGGGCACAGCAACAGGGTCTTGCCTCAATTGGTCCTGGCCATTTGTGATCTCTGTTTCAAGGAAGGTCTTATCTAGGCTGATGCATACTCTCTCCTGGAGGTCCAGACAGATTACTGGCTTGATGTTGGCAGTAGTTAGAGTTTGAAGTTCTAGCAGGAAGATTCATGTGTTAGCACTTCTGAACAAGACGTCTGGTCTTCTCTGGCTTTTCCATCTGTTTTCTGAATTTTTGGCTCAAAAGACAGGACTGATTCTAACCAGTAACTGTGGCTTGTTAATTGTCCATCGACATCCTTGACTAAGTTTCCTAGATTGCTAGAGAACTCCCAACAGAAAACAGGCTGGGGAAGGGATGACATGTGAGTTAGTGAAGGGAAATTGGTTTGGCAGGTGGCAGATTTGGTTCTTCTTCCCCAGCTCAACAGAATGTTAGTTTCTGAACACAATTCCAGGGTACAAAGTACAAGATGATTATCACACTAAGGGGAGGTGATGGCCACCTTCAGGGAAAACGTCTTTCTGTGGAAACTCCTCATGAAAACAATGTTGTTAAATACAGGGGAGAGACTGGAAATCAGTTTCTCGACAGTAAATATGGCTGTACCCCTGTGACTTTAATCCGCTTCCAGCAATTTCTAGTTGCCTCATGACCCTCAATTGTGGGGGCGATCCAACTTGGGAACACTCACTAGTGGAACCTAGAATAGAACGGCTGTCATGAAGCAGCGCCATTTAACCTGCAGATTGTGGAATCCATTAGGGGAAGAAATTCCGAAACGTTTAGTTGCTGAGGCCTTGGGCTTCAGTGTTATAAAGCCATAATATGACTTCAGTCTCTACATCCCCAATTAAAAATGTTCAGAGTGATGGAAATATTAAGTCCTAGCCAAATACAAGCTTGGGAGGGAAAGGTACTAAGTGCTGGATTGGATGATTTTTTTTTCTCATGATAGTAAATATATCAGTGTTACTGGAAAAACAAGCACTTAACGTATTTTTTATTTTATTTTATTTTTTTACACCCAGTGCACTCAAACATTCCCATTGTGGACCAGCAGGCAATCTTTCAGAAGCCATCACCTGGCATTCGCAAGATTGTTCTAGCCACAAACATTGCAGAGACCTCCATCACCATTGACGACATTGTCCATGTTGTGGATTGCGGCACACAAAAAGAGCAGCGATATGACCTCCGAACTAAGGTAAGTGAATGCGTGCATTTTATGTTTAAGATCTTTACTGACTTGATCCAGTTGGTTGAAAATGGAGGTATATTATGTTATTGCCATTTGTGTAGCATGCAATTTGCCTTTATCATGGCTCCATAGCTCTTCAGCAGTCCCTACTGACTTTCATTTGAATCTGAAGATTCGACTTATGTTGTGTTACGGGTATTGTGTTCTTGTTCTTTCAGTCGAGTGGCTCTGTTGCATTCTTCCAGCTTTGGGTATATATCTTTGTTGCTGTAGGGCAGAGTGCTTTACTTACAGCTCACTTTCACAGGTTTCACATTGGTAGACATGTCCATTGTCTGTCAGACAGGAGATCTGTGTGCATGGTTTCTTGGAGCGAGTGATGTTAAATACTGTGAAAACAGAGTAAATGACTTAACTGGGCTTTGTTGGAAGTATGTCAGGAGTATTTAAGTGTGTTCTGTTGGATTTTAATGCGTGGTATATCAAAGTATGTAGTAGGGTGACCATGATGATACCCAAAAATTTCAGTGGGTATATGATGTATGTTCTTTCTCGTGTTGTGTTGGGTGGTTTGTGTGTGGCTTACATTGATGATATAGTGGGCTGTGTGACAATTGACTACTTGGCATACTTGGGTTGTGTTTACCCTGTGGAATTTGTTCAGCTAAGTGTGTTCTGTTAAGTATTTATGTGTGGAGTTTCGAAGACATTAATGATGTTACAAAAGACTGGGTCTAATCTGAGGTGGCATGGTGGGCAAAAAAACCGATGGGTTGGATTGCTACCCCGAGCGATTGCCAGTGGTTAGACCTATTGCAAGAGAGTAAACCGTTTATATGGTAGCTGTGGTTTAGAAGAATCTCACATCTACTGACAGTACGGGTTATTGTATATCAATATCCAAATACAGGTTTAGATTGCACATTATGTTTAGACATGCTCAAAGTGTTTAACACCCTACTACCAATCAGGAGTACAGTAGATTGAAAGAACCCAATCCAAACACACACATATATATTTGGCACTGGAGCACCCAAAATTCTGTTGTTTATTGCAGAAGTGTCAAAGAGGCGGTCCATATGATTGTTTTGGTCTTTTATTTTCATCATTCCAACTGTTGTCTATAATCTTAAACATATCTAGCAGCTGACACGTGTTTCATCTATTACAAGACTTTTTGAAAGCTCAAATAGTACTGGTGATGCCACAGTTCAACTGTAAAATATCTATAGAGTGCTTTTATTACAGTATTATTTCTCAGTGTCTATCGCACGTGTAAAAAGTATGTGCGCTGAAATAAAAAATTTACACTTTTCGTCCAGTGTTAGAAGAAACTAACCATGCAGACCCTATATTAGGCAGACTGTAAGTTACATGCCATGAAAACTGCATTATAAGCCATCTGACAGAATAACCGGTGTCTGCCGGAAGGTGTACGTTTACTTATTCCAGCATATATACTTTTTTCACTTGTGGTGTAGATCCTGGAGAAACTGGTGAATTTGAAAGTATGTGGAAAGCAATCTGTTATTAGATGATTTGCAGTGTGGATTGAGGGCGGTTAATAGCACTGAAACCACGCTGTTATCAGTTACTACTAACCTCATCAGAGGTGCAGGCAAGGCTAAAGTCCTCATCTTACTTGATCTTTCCGCTGCATTTGATACGGTGTCGCATGCCGTTTTACTAAACCGCCTTTCAGATATTGGGATACACTCTGCCGTTCTGAAATGGATTGGCTCCTTCCTTGCGGGATGTACTCAGGCAGTTTATCTGCAACCATATACATGTTTGATGAGGCACCATATGTTGTGGTGTTCCACAGGGCTCGGCTCTGAGCTCGACACTTTTTAATGTGTACATAGCTCCTTTAGCTAACATCTTCAGGAGATGGGGACTAGACATCATATCATATGCTCATAACACACAACTTATGATTTCAGTCGGAAAGGATGTGGACACCTGTAAGGAGAGCCAGGTGGGCTACCTGTTAGAGGTATCTTGCTGGATGCAAAAACACTGCCTAAAGTTAAATGAGGACAAAACAGAGATCATCTTGTTTGGAATAGCAAACTCAGTTTGGAATAACCCCTGTTGGCCCAGCTCACTGGAAACCGTCCCAACACCTGACAAATCTGCTAGAAACCTGGGCATCATATTGTTGAAACTCTTATGAGCAACCAAGTTAATGTGGTTTGTGGATTCTGCTTTGGCCTACTGAGAATGATCCGGAAGATCTTGAAATGGGTGCCCCATAGTTGCAGGGACACCATTGTGCAGGCTTTAATAGTCGGTCATCTGGATTCTGGTAATGTACTATATGTTGGAATGGCTGATTATCTGTTTTGCAAGCTGCAGAACATTCAAAACACTGCTGCACAACTGATTCTTCGTAGCTCTTCTAGGGACTGTGCCTCCGCCAGTCTGGAGAAGCTTCACTGGCTACCGGTCAGGAAATGGGCAGTGCTTAAATTACTCTGCCATACTTACAGGGCTGTTCATGGCAGTGGCACTCTGGTCCTCAGGGACTAAGTCCGGAGATGTATAACGACTAGGAATTTTTGGTCTAACTGCTTACTCTTGTGCAGAATCGAATTAACTGAGACTGGATGGGGGTGGGGGGGGTCACTCCGTTTCCCACTTGATAGCTACTCATTGGAACGCTCTTCCACCTTATTTGAGGGAGATTTCCAAGCTCCTGCCATTCTGCAAGAGGCTAAAAACATTTCTGTATAAAAATTAGTTCATCATTTACCTCGATATTAAGCTTCACTGCTAACCACTGCATTTTGTATGTCAGCGCTAGCGCCGGGATATCCCCTAGGGGAGGAGCAGTGCGCTATATAAATGAAATAAAATAAAATAGTGCTTGGCTATTTGGCAGAAAGAGGAGAAGCAGAGCTGGCTGTGGCCTAGGCACTATTTTGAACTTTGGTGCAGTATGCAGTAATCAGGCACACAATGGTTGCGCCAACATAATATGGAGGGAATCCAGGCCTGAAGTATGAACAAATACCCCCTAGCTACCTTGAAGCTGTGAAGTGGTACACCGTGCTATAGGTGTGAAGATGCCTTGCTTGGTCAACTGGAGCAGTGGGCCACTGATTCTGCCATTCCAAGAGAGGCCCAACCTGGATCCAATGAGCTCTTTGACTGTTGCTGCACTGACAGATGCAGTGCATGCGCAGGGATGCTGCAGCTGAGCAAACCTGCCCACGAATGACTGTTGGCTCTCACTTGTGAAACTTGTGTGGTCCTGCTTACACAGTGGCGCAGAGACCCCAGAAGTTGGCATCCCAGGATGGGCTGCAGTTGGGTGTTTGCTGAGGCCAAAGGTGTGAATAACTAAGCCAGTGTCATATGTGCATGGCATGCTTTGGGAAAGAAGTCCTTTAGTCTTTCTGGGCTAAACCTAACAAGATTACTTTCTTTAGTGGTGGCAGATAGAGAGTATGAACTAACAGTCAAGTCCTGTCCCGAACCCTGCTGACCTCCTCTGCGCGGACTGTAGAGCTCTTGTCGGAGTACACACGATTACCCTTAGCGAGTAGTGCTTGATATTGCCAGGTGACTAGAGTCCAACTTCTCCAGTCGCTCCCTACTCTATGGGTGGATAACTCGCACTTGGAAGAAATTGCTGTGCTATTGACCCAGTGCTGTGACATTTCTGGCTGCATTCATAAAGGCTGGGGTTCCTATGAAAGCTTTTCAAGCTCTTATTCTCCCTAGTGCTGTTAAATAATAGAGGAAGAGCTCTGACCCTTGGACGAGAGCTCTCATTTACATGTTGAGGAATTGCCTTGCTTCTGACAATGCAATACAAGGGGAACTTGGTTGCATTGTAACCTGGACAGGCACGCAGGAGCTGTTCCACTGACCAAAAGTATCAAAGATTAAGATTAGGGGTGGGTGGGGCCTTCTTAGTTGAGCTACCACTGAGCTGCATAAATGATTATGAATCCAGCAGGTGCCGGTGGGATCCCTCAGTGAAGTGCATACTCTTAGCTAAAATCGCCAAGAGGGACACGAGAAACAAGTCAACTGGGACAGCCAGACCCTCTCCGGACAGGGACACAGACTGGTAATGACAACTGTCATTAATCTTCAGCATTTCTTACATGAGATCAAAACAGAGAAAGTGTGATCAGATCAGACCTGAAAACCTGTCTTCTTTATCATTCAAGCCCCCAACATTAATTGAACAAATATTGATTTTACCCATTTAAATAATATGATTCTCTCAACTTTGATTGTACTAGATTGATTTTATTTGCTCTCTCAAATCTCTGATTTATGCCCTCTCCAAATTTTTTGCTCTCCCTCCACCCTGTGCCCCATACCCCCCACCCTAGCCCCCCCCATGCCCTTGGTGCCCTCCCCCATCCCCTGTTGAAAGGCATCCAGACTGATCCCAGTCTGTTGTGATGATTGCTGCTCCCTGATCAAAAATATCCTATTCTATGGTTGCGTTAGACGGAGAAAACCTTTCAAACATAAGAAAAGTATAAAAAAAGAAGGAGCCTGTGATAGATAGAAATTGGCTTACAGTTAAAGTCCATATATGAAAAGTGAGCAGATTAATCAACCGTCCTTCCCCTTGAGGTTTAATGATTCATGTGTACCCCAATTGTTGTATTTATTAATCTAAGGTTTCAGATCCCAGCTCTCCAGATACTCCTTAGCCTTTACCTCGGAAGTAAAAAACCGAGTATGATCACCCTTAATTATTTTCAAGCGTGCAGGATACAGCAAGAAGGCTTGTCCCCCCGAATCTTGAACTGGTTTGATCATCTGGCGTAGACGCCAGCGTCGCTCTACTGTGAAGTGACAGAAATCCGGTTGAGTAAAGAAGAAATAGTCCCCCCCGCTACGCTTTGTTGTTGGCCTTGCCTTATCATAGATAGACTGACGCAAAAGAAAATTGCCAAAATAAACCAACATAGCACGGGGTTTCGCGTCCGATCTCAATGGTTGTTTGAGATTGAATGGGACCCGGTGTGCCCTCTGCACTTCCAGTGCCCAATTCCACCCGTCCAAGTCTGGAAATGCCTTAGATAACATATCAGCCATGTATGACTGGGGATCTGACCCTTTTTCCCTCCGGTACACCTAGTACCCGCAGGCTGTTTCGGCGTTGCTGATTTTCGTAGCCTTCTAACTTCCATTGTATATCGATTACTTGTGCATCATGTGCAATAGTACTTGTTCGTGTATCTGCCAGGTCGTTTTCCAAGGTTTCTGTTCTGGTTTCAAGGGTTGTCAAGCGTTCATTGATTATGGTGCACGTTTTTGCAACTTTCCTGACAGCCCCTTGAATCTTCCGCATGGCTGTCTGTGCACGTCTACTGTCCTGGCGAGTCTCTTCCCGATGGGAAAGTATACATTGTAGAACAGTGTCTAGGGTTGGGGGTATTGCTGAGAGTGTACTGTCATCCTGGGGGGGTGGTGTTGTGAGACTGCTAAATAATTCGACCCCAGAATGATCCCATTTTAAGCTTTTTTTTTGCAGGTTAGGGTGGCTTGCTCTTCTTGTTGCCTTACGCATTGTGGCTGTCGGGTCTCTTTTGCCACTGTCTGAGACCTCCTCACTAGAATCATCTAATGAGTCTGACCCTGATCCTGAACCCGACCAGACTCCGTCTGAAAGGGAGAAGAAGCACTCCATATCTTGCTCGCTATGGTTTGAAGAGGGTGTTTGATTCTTGGTCTGGGTATTTCCCTTATTGAGGGTTTAACAGGGTGATTACCGGGATTATTTCCTCCAATTGAGCCCCCCCCAGACCCATCTGTCGTGTTTCCACCATCACCCCTCGACACAGGTTGTAGACAGAAGGCAGCAGGGGGTAGTTGTTTACTCATTGTTTCCTCGTTGGGTACAGCAACAGTTATGGATGTAGGTATAGATACAGATTTGTCTAAAGTCTCGGGCCCCCTACAGGTCGTTATGACATTGTCCTCCCCTGCCGCATCACTGCCCCGTTGTCTCTGCTCACCTGCTCCAGCTGCGCTTTGTCGCTGCGATTGCTGTATCGCTGCCTGCTTCGCTCCTGGTGCAGAACGGAGAGCTCGCTCGCGTGCGGCTGGGGCGACGCTCCGCTTTTGCTCTTCCTGTCATCTGCTTTCTCCCTCCGGGTTGTGGAGCTCGATGCAAGCTGCTTCTTTGCCCCTCCGGGTCTCGCCTGATTTCCTGTCTCCATGTTCCCCCGAGAGTCCGACAATGTTGCGGATTTCGGAGAGAAACCAGCACCCGCACCTGCACCGGAGCGTGTCTTCCCCTTCGCTCCTACTCCGGCCAGGATCTTTGGCGCCATCGTTTCCCGGGAGTATGCTCGGTTATGCGCCCAACACTCTAGGCAGCCTCCCAGCTCCTCGCTGCGTGTCAGCGCGGCCCAGAAGCAGAGCAGTGCCCTGATGAGCTCCGTGCGGCAGATGGCAACCCTGCACTTGCCAGGACCGGGACAGATCTGTAGGTAAGGGGACAGTGTTTCCATTCAGTCTTTTTAATCTTCCAATGATTGTCTCCTCCTTCAGGCTCCGAAATTTTATCATACAACAATAACGCGCCGTCATACTGCCATATTATCCTCCGATATATCAGATATAATCAGTGACCAGGGAGCTGCTGTGCGACCGACTCAAGCAGTCGCCATCTTGCCTCGCTCTCCCAACGTATTCGGGTTGCAGAAGCTTTAAGAATGCTAAAAGCTGACATTATATGCCAACAAGAAACGCATATTCCTTGGGGTAAGCGAGACATCCTAACTATAAAAGGTTATTCTCTTGTAGCATGCTCTACTCAAACCTCGACTATTAGAGGGGTAACGATTCACGTAAAGAATAGTATCGGCCCAGCTAAACGAGTCTTGGAGGATAAATGGGGGAGATGGGCTATTGCACTACTTCCCGTTGGATGGACGGTGTGCACGGTATATGGATCGAATCAGGACGATCCAAAAATGTTCAATGATTTAGAAATTGAATTAGCATTATGGCCAGCCCCACTAATAATATGCGGAGACATGAATATCAACTATGAAGTAAGCAGCGCCCGAACTCAAAAATATCTGGGAAGAAAACCACATTTTCATAAGGCTCTATCTGCCCTGATGACTAGTCATGATCTGCTGGATGTGTGGGTAGCAAAACATCCTACTGACCCAGGATATACTTATTTTTCAAACCCCCATAAAACGTACGTTAAATTAGATTATTTTTTGGTTTCTTCATCATTACTTGCGGCTGTAGCAATAAAGAAACTGCCTAGATTGATATCCGATCATAATCCACTAATTATGGAACTAGTATTTCAAATCAGAGATCATTCACAAAGCAAATGGACATTTGATAGAACATTATTAACTAACAAGCGATATCTGAAATTTATTAGACAGTGGGTGACAGAATATTATGAGATGAATCGGTATAGCTCATCGCAATGCATAGTCTGGGACAGCTTCAAGGCGGGCCTTCGGGGGGAGACAATTAGTTTTGTTGGTAAGGCCAGGAAACGAGAAAGAAGAAATTAACACTTTGATCGAAGGTTTGGGAGAATTTGAAAAACAACATACCCGTGCTATTAGGCAAAAACAGGAGGCTATGGAGGTATCACTGCTACAGGAAATAGCAGTAGCAAAAGCTGAAATCAATAGTTACTACAGCAAAAAAGGGGCGGCAGCTTTTCAGACACATAATAATGAGAGTTATGAATATGGGGAATCCGTGGGCAAGATGCTGGCTCTACGGACTAAACAGAGAGGTGCTAGGAATAATATAACCGAAGTCAAAGGACAGGATGGTGCACCCCTCACAGATCTAAAGGACATCATCATGGTCTTTGAGAAGTTTTATATAGATTTATATCGACAGGATAATCTTGATCCTCTTCTACCCAACGAAAATGAAACAATTTTGGGAAATTAACGCATGGTTAGCGAAGAAATTAAGCAGGAAATGGAAAAAGAGATTACAATAGAAAGGTAGTATTAGCACTACAGTCCATGGCCCCAGGAAAAGCGGCTGGTCCCGATAAAATTCCTTTGGAATTCTATAAAGCAATCCAGGAGGAAATTGCTCCGCTACTTTTAGATTTGTTCCTCGGCATACAATACAACGGGATTCCTCCGGAATCCTGGCAAGGAGCAGACATTGTGGTCTTTTTAAAAAAGGGGAAACCCCCTGATAATCCTGCATCTTATAGACCCATATCCCTTATGAATGTGGATACTAAACTTTATTCCAAAATTCTTGCGACTCGATTAGGGGGGATCATAGCTCATCTAGTCTCACCGTGGCAACACGGTTTTATACCGGGAAGAGGCACAACCGATCACATCAGACGTGCTATAGCCCTGTTTGATATAACCGCGGTAACAGGAGAGAAGATGGCTATGATCCTCTTGGATGCAGAGAAGGCATTTGATCGAGTCTCATGGCAATATCTATGGGCCAGCATGGCACAAAGCGGGTTTGGGCCGGGCTTCATAAGAGCTTTACAGGCAATGTACCATAGACTGTATGCGAGATTACATATAATGGGTCAAGAATCAAGTCGTATTGATGTCGCAAGGGGGACAAGACAGGGCTGCCCTTGTTCACCCATACTATTTGCCTTATATATTGATATCTTCATTCAACAAATTCATCAAGACCAGAAGATTACACCAGTCTGTTGCAATGGCCATGATACAAAGATAATGGCTTATGCCGACGACTTGGCGGTAGTGACCACCGATCCAGAAAAGGCAATTATTCAAATTCAGAAACTGGCCAGCGATTACGGCCGGAAATCTTGCTATTTACTGAATACAGGAAAAACGCAGATTATATGCAATTCTAAAACTCCCTGTAATGATCCCCGAAGGCGAGATGAGGTAATCTATCTTGGGATAAAGATTAGCAGTAATGTAGACTCTATCTGGAAAATTACTATGTTGCCCATGATAAATAAGATCAGCACGGATTTACGATTTCTAGATAGACTCCATCTTACACTCATAGGAAGATGTAATATACTTAAAATGGTCATGTTTCCGAAGATTTTATATATGTTTAGATCCATCCCGCTAGAAATTGAAGATCTGTTTTTAAAGAAACTGGAAGGTATCTTTAGTAATTTCATCTGGAAATACACGAAAATTCGACGATCTCTCAAATTTTTAACACTACCACAAGATCGAGGTGGATGGTCAGCCCCTAATCTTAGATTTTATTACCTTGCAACTTTTTTACAACAGATGACCTTTGTGATCTCATCAGGAAATGGATATATGACAGACAGACACCAAGAGGTAAGTATGAGCATCCCCTCTATTTACGAGCTGGCCATAGGTAAGACAGCGAAGGGAGTACTTCTCCGACAAGTGGAGGCCAGCTACTACAAGAAGACTAGGTTTAAGGTCGTAATAGCAATTTGGAAAATCTGGAGTAAAATAACTGGACTTGTATCAATTCAGAAGTATAACAGATATACACCTTTATGGCGATCTCCCCTATTCCCCATATCAATGTATGACAATTTGGGTAGGCAGTGGGAGGAAAAGGGGATTTAAAAAATCGGGGATTTGTTCTTAAATGATCAGAGGCTTTCATTCATTGAATTGCAACAAAGATATGGTTTAACGGTGGGGACGTATTTTAAATATCAGCAGATTACCAGCTTTTAAATCAAATAAACAGGCAAAAGATCTCCACAAATAGAATTCCTTTAATGGAGGCTATGTCTCACTCCCAGATAAGAATTAAATATATATATAAAATATTAATTGATGTACTTTCTGATGATCTGGAAACAGTAGAAACCAAATGGGCCACCAAACTAGGAGACCCTGACGTTGATCTTTGCCAATCATTAGCACTAGGTAAGGGGACATTTCTCTCAGCTAACCTGAAAGCCCAACATTATTATACCATTTATGATCTTTATTTTACTCCCGCAAAGCTCTTCTGTTGGGGGAAAAGAGCGGATGACAAATGTCCTCGATGTGATCAAGGGCCAGCAGATACTATTCATATGTTCTATGGCTTTGAGAAATTAGGACCTCTTAAAATGGGAATGGAGGAATTTCTATCAGTAGCACTAGGGAGCATAATCAGCATAACCCCTACATTAATGTTGTTAGGATATGACGAAAAGGCACAATATGATTCACGGAAGAACAAATTTGTTTTTGTCTCAGTTGCCGTGGCCCGTCTACTTATAGCCACACAATGGAAGGATGTTGATCCACCTACATATCATGCTTGGCTGGGCCGTTTGTTGGCCATATATAATCTTGAAAGGTCATTGTACAACTGTAAAGGCCGGCGTGCTAGTAGGAGAGGCACGAAGATCTGGCGCCAATGAATAAATGGCTTACAAGGCAAAATGCAGGGAGGGATTGGTTGGCTTGGGGGCGCAGAATTTATGGGATCAGGTAGTACTCTTCTGCTTTCCCCACTTTTCATATTTCTTATTTCTCCTTCTATGTATGGCCCTTGTTTGTATTTATTGAGCGATGGCAGACTCTCTCTGGACTGTATATATATGAAATGTTGAAAAATTTGAATATTGTTTAACATGTATTAGCTAAAACTATATTTTATTATACTCATGAACAATTTTTGTTCTTTGTATACTCTCTCCAAATAAAAAATTTAAAAAAAAGAAAACCTGTCTCCAAGCACTAGAAAAAAAGGCACCACATTAGGCAACAGAGTGGATGATTAATAGAAAATGCTGGATGAGGAAGCCGAAGATCAACATTACTTTGTAAGCATACTTTTGTCCCTGGAGGAGAGGTATATGAGATGCTGATGAAGAATAGATGCTGGTGCAACAACATTTGTGGCCTTTAAAAGATGCCAGGGGAAGTGATATTTCTCCACTCTGACATGAGTAGATCAGAGGATCCAATAAGCCTGCACTGCAAACATAGAGTGTCAGGGTTGGGCCACAGATAGAGGCTCTTCCTGAAAGGGGTACACCTTCATGAGGGCAAAGAGGACCAAATGACGTTGAGAAAAGCAAAGGACAAGATATTCTTTGAGGCACCCACAGTACAATGGGTTCATGATTTGGTGGTCTCTAACCCGAGGAGAAGCCAAACTGACTTCATCCAAAACTATGAAATTGCCCACCAGTGGGACATCCTTTTCACCTATTTTTGACTTGGGAAGGGGGAAGCAGTCAGTACGCTCCCCTGATAAGACACAAAAGAACTTGGACTTACTGTCTGCTGGTGACGGCAGGGGAATGGGGGACAGTGGACCAAATACAGGAGAAAGGTGACCAACATAGCAGGAGGTACACTGGATGAAAATAGGATGACACCCGTTTCCAAAAGATGTTTCACAAGCAAAAGCAGAGACATTATGACATGTGAAGGAAATCAGCCGCCCAGTTGACAGAGACACGGAGGATGAGTTTCTGACTCCAATGAACCTCTTGACTCACCATTTGGGCAGTTGGTTGCACTTGATATCCTTTGTACAGGGACTGCTGTATAAATGAGTTGGGTTGGCTTATGGGGAGAACAGTGGATTTAAGAGACATCTTAAGTTCAAAATGGACAGCCGCACTCTGGCAGGGGAGAGTTGGAGGGGTTAGAAAGGGAGGTTGGGGGGAGGGTTTCTTTCTGAGTTGTAGAATACATATTGAAGTGGGCTCTATGGTGACATATGCCTACCTTAGAATCAGACTCTCCTCCTTTGGAATTGCATTGGCTAGCAGATGAGACCCTTCCTAAGACTTTCCAAAATGTCTACTAGAAGCTATACAAAGAGGGAGTCAGTAGAGGAATCTGACACTGACTTCAATGTTCGCCATATCGAGGCCAAAAGGTAACAACACAACAGGCTGAAGTACTGGATGACAGTATGAGCCCTTAAGAGGTAATGGCTGTATCCACAGGGCTAATACCTTGGATTAGATAGCTATACAGCCTCATTTTACAAAATCTTCTCTAGACTGCTGGTCACAATCCTGGCAAAGATATATTAATTTCTATGGTGAATCGAACATTGTTCCTTACTCAATACAGCAATAGTAGTTATTCTGAAACCAGGCAATGGACCTTTGTAATGTAGGTCGTAGAAACTGATTTCTCTCTTGAACCTAGATGCTAAGTTTTTTTTACAATGATCCTGGTAGCTTGTCTGGGGCCTGTGAATCCAGGGACTTGCCACCCCTGATGAGTCAGGCGTTATCATGGATGACCAGTGTGGAAACTACATAAAGAAAATTTCCTTACATAGCAAAGAATATCCAGTGCACCTTTTAAGAATGCTTTGATCCTTTCACTAGATGCAGAAAAGGTTGTTTGGCAAGGTCAACTCGACATGCATGAGCTGCTTGATTCATTTCCTCTAATTTGGTCTGCGATTAAGTACATGGCTGATGCCTAGTTATCAAAACAGAAAGGCCCATATTCTAGTAAATGAAAGGGCCTTCCAGAATATTAACATTAAAAGGTGGACAGGAAGGAGTGTCGTCTGTCACCTCTGTTACTTGCCCCCACGCCATAACCTTTCACAAATCGTGTGAGAAAAGTCAATGACATTAATGGGGTGCAGATTTCTGAGAACGCCTTAAAATTAACAATGCTTACAGATGAGACAATGCTTTCCTTCACAGATCATCTTAATTCCCCTCCCAAACTGATGAGTTAATTGGGAGCGGTTAGTAAAATCTCATGCTTTAGGGCTAATATCACAAAGTGTGAGTGCTGGTCCTGCATGTGCCCCCAGATCAGATATCGTGCTTTGAGCACTCCTGATTAGTAAGTCTTCTCGAGCTGTGTCATATTTGAGAATATGGGTAACCCCTCCCTTCTACCACACAAGTCGGTTCACTGAACTACTTCCTATTCTTTAAATTACATACTGAAGGATTTATAGAGCTTGCATAAGTAGTAACTCTCTTGGCTGGGTGGGATTGGTGTGGTGAAAATGATTTTACTCCCCAAGATTTTATATCTGTTGCAAACAATATTGCTCCCAATGCTGGCCTTACTGCCTAAGCAGTTTCAAATGACCCTCAATTTCATATGGACGCGCCTTTGCTGATTCCAGGCTTCTTTGGGGCCAGGATTACAAGCCAGAGGCTCCTCCACCCCGAAGGCTCAAACCTGCGCCATATAATGCGCCTCTTGGACCCGTGGTGCGGGACGTGCCCTTACTTGCTGATACTGGGCTTCATTGGGGGCCAGGAATACAAACCCCAGGCTCCTCCACTCGGAAACGCTTAAACCTGTACCATATAAGGAGCTTCTTGTACGCACCTGGGCACTTGCCCCAGGGAAGACCGGGCCAAGAGCTGGCCTATCTGTGCCCGTCCACAGCTGAACGAGGCTGGGCCGGGCCACTTTTCTTGGTCTTTTCATCTGCATAATTTTGTCATCACATTTGCTTGTGACTGAAATTATGGTTAAGAGAAAGTCAGTAGCTTTATCTATTTCCCTTAAGGTTCGCCCGCTAACCTGCTCAATAACCTGTTTTCTAACCAATGCTGTGGGCGCAATTAACTCGGAGATTGAGTGCATAGAAGAAAGATTGTGGCCTTGGATAATGAACCAGATTCAAATTCTTTCTGATCATTTAGTCAACATTCACACCCAAGGTGCACAGGCGGGAGGGAGAGCCACCTAACCCCTGTATCTTTACTGGAGATTTATTAATGACGTCTGACAATGCATTGTCTAATAGTAATGAACTTGTGGGATCCCCACTGCTCAAAAAAACTCTCTGCGGCATGAGAATACCTACTCAAGGAAAATACCTATTGGAACTAAATTACCATTTAAGCCAGTGGCCAATATATCACCCCAAAAGAGGCAACATGAGCCAGGAGCTGTCCCATATCAAGTACAGAACTCTGCATGTACAAAAGGCATCTCCGTAAATGATCATATTAATGCTCTTGAGGGTGTCCTTAGAGCATTGATTGATGCCAAACTCTCTCTACTTAGGGGCATAGATTCTACACTGAAAGCGCTATTAAAACAAAAGGGTCTCACACGTCATCCAGTTGTTCTAGGGCGAATGAGGGTACCCACAGTAGAGGTAGCATTACTGGGGTTGTGGGTGGACATGGGTAAGTAATTGCAACTGAGCCCTCATTGACAACCAGTATACCAAAGGCTCCTTGGCCCGAGCAACCCAATAGTAAATCAAAGACATACCTGCCAATTGTTGAATACAGGGATTATACCACCTCTTTTCTCTTTTAGTCTCAGAAATATCTATGTCCCGGAATGCTAACTCCTTTCATGTGGATGCTGATAATATGCAGCATCCCAAAGTATTGCAACTTCCCCCAGAAGCTACGCCACGCATGATTGTGCTTAAAAAGTTCCCGGTATTACACCTAAATCAAATTAAGGACGATTTGCAACTTTTAAAAAGTTGCTTACTGGATAGGCAAAGTACTCAGAAACCTTAGTTGTGATGTCTTGCATAAAGATATACTCGTTGTCCGGAGAGTACCTTGGATAGGTAATAGCCCCAAAAGGGAGAAAGGGGACTATGGTATCATCAACTTCAGGGACCCACAGCTGGTTGGTTTTCTACCTCACCGGCTGACGTGCACAGGGGCAGCACAGAGCAGTATCAAGGCAACTTCTCTTGGTTACTTTTATAGGCCTAACAACGTTTTGCCTCACAGATCTGTTGCACCGCTGATGCCGACGTCCAGGCCGCCCACCATTGTGATTCAAAATCAGTTTACCCAATTGGAGCAGGTTCATTGACTACAAGTAACAAGCATTGGCATAGCCAATAGGTCTCGCCTTTGGGACCTTATAAGTATTTAGTTATGCAGCACAATATCCTTGGTGCAACAACATCAACTGTTGCATGGCTAAACACTTATAAGGTCCCAAAGGCGCGACCTATTGGCTATGCCAATGCTTGTTTGTTTTACCTACTTCCTGTTTCTAAATGTTCGCATGTACCGTTGCCCCCGCGCTGCGAAAGCTAGTGCCTCGAGTAATTATAGATGTCAACAGTCGGTACTGAGGTACCTAGGTCTTAGTGGACTTGGTCTGGCATGTTGTCGGTGCTAATGCTCCGTGTACGAATGAGATTATTATACTGTGAAACGATTTCTTGGTCTTTGTGAATGTTAATGATGGTTAGACATTTGGTTGCTGTTAAATGTAGCGCGAATCTGGTTCAGTGCATTTTACATGAGGATCAGATTGCATTACACGATTATTTTTTTATGCACTGGGAGATTCGACTGCATGCGCACGATGAGCCGGTGCCCTGACTCTCACCTGGTTCCTCAGGTCCACAGTCGGCAGCTCTGACCTTTAGGCCACATAACGAGTCCTAGTTGTTACTGAGCATCAAACGCTAAACTAATACTGGAGATGGTGTCTGCGTGTAATGCAATTACTACTGGTGCTGATGTCTTTGATACCATCAGTGCTGGGTTCTCGTTTGCAGTGCTCTAGTACCGATACTGGCATGTTAGGTTAGATGCTGCGATAATACTATCCAGTACTATCCTAGGGTACTGGGTTGCAGTTCTGAGGTATTAATGTGGCTTTTAGAGTATCGCCTATTGCACGGGAGGGTTGGTAGTGCGGTTAAAGATGCAGCAGTCAGCACGGGTGTTGAGTACTAGTAAAAAGACATGGTAGTGTGTATATATTACTGCACTTAGCTTAAACACAGGAGTTAGGGCAGATTAACGTTTGCGCTGTAAGCAAACAGCACGTCTCTAGGCACTGGCCACTGCTACACTTTTCTAGAAGCGTGTAGTGTACGGCTGTTTCCTGTTAATATGGTATGCCACAATGACTGACTGACAGCCAGTAGCATGGTAAGGGGGAGATAAGAGTGCCCATTGATTATGAAGCTCTTGCTCGCAGCCACAGAGGTGCCTTGTTCTTGACCCATTTCACTTTGCTACTCAGCTGATGAGACTAGTGGGGAGAAAGTATAAAATGGCAAAGAGCCCATTTCCTTTTCGTTAGATGTGAAAAAGTATTTGTCTCACAATCAATCACTTTGTTGCCCATGCTTGATATGTAGGTTTGTGTTTTGAATGTGCAGGTCTTTGTTAGGTTTGCCTTGGGTAACTGAGACCTGAGGTGATGGGGTGGGGAGTGAAGGTGACACAAGATGAGCTGAAAGGCCTGTGGGGCTGGGGTGGAGTGGGGCACTGCAGATCAGATTGTCTGAAAGGGCTGAGTGATTTAGATCCCAGGCTCGCCTCCACGTCCTACATGCCAGGTGCATATTTTAGGCACATACTTCTTACTATATGTGCCTGTCAGGCAGGTATGACTGGCACATATTTAGTCATGTGTCCAGTTATGGTCCCTGAATGGATGCCAGGGCTGATTCAGAGCCCACCACGTGAGAGGTTGGCGCATTGTTCTGAGTGTCGCTTGCCCTAGATCTGCCAGTTTTTGGAAAGTGCTGGTGAACCAGTGACTGGCTGGGCACCTGCCCTGGTGTTCTTTTAGAAGCATCAACTTTACTGCTTGAGTCTGCTGTTACTGCCTTCCTTCTTTCAGTGCAAAATACAGTTTTTAGCGCCATAACACTTCAACCACCAATCTGCACAAATGCTTCAATTATCAAATAAAAAAAATGCTTTCCCTGTGTATTAACATACTTAACCATATCTGCAGGGTTGTTCTCGCTGACTGTGAAATATACATGTTTCAGCCCCCCTCAAGTCTGCCAATCATAGGTCCTGTTTCATCCCTTCCTATATCGAATGCCGATATGTCACACAGTTTCTGCACCCGGAGCCTCTGTCTCCCCTAGTGTTGCTCAAACTAAACATTCTTTACCGCCATCTTTATCTCATCTGAGTATTTCATTAACCAAGCATTGCCATTTATGTATTTTTAAATATATGCAAAAATGTCTTGCTGCTTGAAATTCGTGAGTGTATGTAAAAATGTCAAACTGTGAATTGGAGCCTGTGGTTGATGCATAACATCCCTCGTATGAATCACGTGTTTGGAAACTGATGTGTGCCAAACGAGAACAGCAAAACATTTATGTGGTGGTCCCCTAACGATACATACATTTCAAGTTGAGGAATTCTAAGTTTCAGAATGGTTAAAATCTTATTTTGGGAAACTAGTTCCGAGACCTGAATTATGGACTTCAACCTTCAATACGTGAGTTTATTTACATTAAATTTGTTTTTATTTGGGAAACGCAGACATCGACCTACGTCTCTCTTTTCTTATTGACGAAAGAATTAATTTCCAATGCGGACAAGCGCGTTTTTTTAACACAACTTCAAGAAGTCGTACGACTATTTGGACAGAAAGTTGATGTAAACGTCATAACATTTGATCGCGCCTTTGAAAATGCACCTGTGCCCTCTTATATATTGTCTGTGGCCGCGGCTCCAGTTTCATGAGCAGGAGCCGGGGCAGGAACCCCTTCGGACGACACGGCCATTAAACCCCAACATGGACGGCGTCGCCATTAAACCCCGCAACGAGCGGCGCAGCCATTACACCCCGCGACGAACGGCGCGGCCATTAAAACCCGCACCGGACAGCGCGGCCATTAAACCACCCCACGGACAGCGCGACCATTGAACTCCGTCGGGGACGGACAGCGCGGCCTTTGAACCGCTTTGGCAACTACCGCTTGGGGAAAAGGAAACCAAAATAAACGACACACTCTTGTGAAGCGTTTGTCATTATGATTTAGAGTGCCTGCAAAGTATTTTTTATTGTTACAGTGTTAGTCTCACAGCCCTTTTATGTTTTTGGAGGTAATATGGCAGAATTCCAGGCTGTAAATTACGCGCGCTGTAAAAATGCGGCCGCGAAAGTGAAAGCAACTGTAACCAAGCTTCGACCTCATTCTTTTTCGGAACACTGGAGATCAAATCCAGAGTTAACAAGCACGCGAGTGGTGCGCGCGCCACAGCAAGACATCTGTTTTGCATTATCGCGCACGCGTCTGGGCACGATAATTCAAAACAGATGTGGCCCGTGCGGGTAACCGCAAGCAATAGGCCGTGGGCGGAGCAAAGGCGGAACATGCACCCGCCTTTGCCCAATTGCGTGCTGTCTTTCTTAGAAAGACGCACTCAAAGCCCAATAGCCTGTGACGAAAACAAAACCACACGCACGAGCGTGTGGTCAGCTTTTCAAAGCCCCTTACAAAAAGTCTCGCCAGGGCTGCGCATGCGCGCTGCTACAGGCTCGACCTAAAAAGGGTCCAGTTGGCTTATGGAATCTAGTCCTATACACTTATGATGAAGGGACAAGGGTAGTAATCAGAGGACTGGCGACAGTGGAAAGGAAGTCCCCAAAAAACATACTCCAGGACAATGCATGCTCTGGTCACAAGGTCGCATACATACACAGTATACTGCAGGATAAATTGTGTTGCTGTACACCCAGAAAATGGAACCAAATAACACATGAAAAACATAAACAAATACACATTGAGCCCCAGCCACCTCCACCCCGCTGACATACAGTCTAAAGTTTTACGCAATTGTGGTCCCAGAGGCCTTTGTAGCAGCACTTGCATCTCTGCCATACTGGCTAATTTCTGCATCTATTTGTTGTTCGGCAGTGCATACAGGCTCTAGAATCAATCCCTGATAATGCGCCCACCTCTGTCAAATCTTGGGAGGCTTTTGAGGACATCCCCTAGCCTGGAAAACCGCAACTTCAAGCCCCATGTAGAAGTCCATTGTCCGCTTCCAAACCCCCAAGAGCTTTGGTTCATCTGCCTTCCATTTTCGTGCAATGTCTCACTTTGCTATTGTAAGGCCAAGGAATAATAGGTGGCGATTACAGCAGTTTCTGCCTATGCCATGGGTGCTTTTAAGAAGGAGCAGCTTCGGGACAAAGGTGACGTCCCACGCCAGCAATTCCGCCAACAGGACACCCCCCCACCCGAACCAGGTCAGTCTATTGCATTCCTACACCGTATGGTGGAATGTACCCTCTGTAGCACCGCTCTGCAGACATACAGGAGAACTTATGAGGCCCATACGCGGCTTCTCATGAAGTATGCCTTGTGAAGATATTTGAATTAAATCAACCTCAATGGGGGAGATGTTGCCGTACTACGAGGAGACTCAAGAGCTTCTGCCCAATCGTCTTTGTCGATATTTCCTAAATCTGTCCGCCATGCCGCCCGGAGGGCGGATAGCATATTGGAGCTATTAGAGACTAGAGTCTGATAGATCTGGGAGGTCTTGTGGTTAAGTCTCCCATCAGGAGCTTGCCCTATAGTGGGTTGAAGTCTGGAAGGTCCATGAGGGTGCAAATGTACGGGGACGCTGCATGATGCAATTGTAAGTATTTATAAAATATACTCCGATGCGTCATATATTCAGACTGGAGTTCTTGGATTTATTTAAGTATGGTGCCCTGCATGATGTCACCCAAGGTGGAGATCCCTATACGATCCCACTCCTGAAAGTCCCGCAGCCCCACCACCTGAGGGAGGAAATTTCCCCTCCAAAGCGGTGTTTCTTACGTCGGGCGCTACCACCAGCCCATTTTCAGAAGGGTCTGTCGCCACACCAGTACCACAGTTTGAGTCGCAGGGGGAAAAGCGCTAATATTTGATTTGCTATATAGTAGGTCAGGTATGGACGTTTCTCCCATCACCCATCGCTCCACAGCATAAGCGGGGTCATCACGGCATAGCAGGATTGAATGTCTGCGGCAGCGATGCCACCATAGTAAGTTGACTGGAAGCAGGTTCAGAGAGCTACCCGGGAGACCTCTCTGCCCCAAAGGAACTGACCCAATAAGGCATTGATCTGAACCAAGCAGGGGGAACAGGGTATGGAAAATTCTGTAACTGATACAAGAGACGGTGGAGCAAGACCATCTTAAAAACTGCTGATCTACCAAATAGGGACAGAGGTAGCTGCGATCAGGACTTGACCTCCATCTAAACCCTCTCAAGCATTGGGGCCAGTTTGCGATCCCAAGAGACATCTGAGTCAGGTGCTAAGAACACCCCAAGCTATATAAACCTGTCAACCGCGATGGATACCCCCATCACCCAAGCCACATCGGCTGGCGATCCCCCAAGAGGCAGCAGTTTGGACTTGCCCATGTTCATGTACAGCCCAGAGGTCTTGCCAAATATTTGCATGATGCGCAAGATACTGGGTCCCGAGGCCGCTGGGTCCATCATAAAAAACAGGACATCATCCGCGTATAGAGCTATTCTGTCCGACAAGCCTAGGTACCACTCGAAGCCCCTTACCTGAGCGTCCACCCGGACCCATGCAACCAACGACTCCACTGCCAAGGCAAACAACAGGAGGGGCAGTGGGCACCCCTGTCTGGTGCCACGCCTAATCGGGAACGGGACAGAAACAGCACCAGCCACACGAGCCGAAGCAGTCAGGTCTGTATATAGTAATCGGACATAAGACAGAAATCTGGGGCTCATGTTGAGGCGCCGGAGAAGGGCAAACAGACGTTTCCAGCTTACGGAATCGAAGGCCTTATTAATGTCTGCTAACAATAGCGCTGCCGGACGGCCCAAATGATCTGCGAGGGATATGGCATTGTATGCACGACGTATGTTATGACGGGTGGGGCATAAAGCCTGCCTGGTCTGGGTGTACCAGATCCAGAATAATCACTATCAGTCTGTTTGCTTGGGCCTTCGCGAGAATGTTGACCTCAATGTTTATAAGAGGGACCGGGGGGTAAGAAGAATGAGCCTCTGGTGGACGCCCCGGCTTGGGAAACACGAAAATCCCAGCGTGTCACCAGTCGGGGGCATACGCATCTCTTTGAGCGTAGCCTGATTCGCCTCCAGCAAGTGTGATCCAATTTGTGGCATAAATGCGATTACAAATTTGCAAGGGAACCCTTTGGGTCCAGGGACCTTCCCAGGGCGTAACTCCGCCAGGGCCGCAGTTAGTTCTTCAACTGTGAGCGGCCCATCCAGCTGTTCCCTGACGCAGAAAGGGATTTAGGGGGCAAGGCAGTAATGAAGTCATCTGTTTTGGCTTCTACCACAACCTCGTTCTCTGCGTAAAGGGCTTCATAGTACTCCGCAAAGCTTCTAGCTACCGCCACGGGGCCATATAATAGATCACTGCGTCCGTCACAAATAATTAGAACCGGAGTAATTGCCAGTGATGTCTGGCAGAGCCTGTGTAACATTTTACTGGACTTGTCGCCCCATTGATATATACTGCTTAGGGACGCCTGCCATGCATATTTAGCTTTCTTCAGGAGCACCTGCTGATAATTTTGTTGCGCCATGCCCAGCTGTCTACGTGCCACTGCCCCCCAACCCCCACACCACGGCTACGCTCCTCCAGATAGACAGCTGTGCCTCCAGTCAGGACAGCTCCTGGGTTCTGCGCCTACGCTTGGCCCTACAGAAGCTGATATCTGCGCCTCTAAGGGTAGGTTTCAGCGCTTCCCAAAACACGATCCGGGTAGAGGCTGACTCGAGATTGACAGAAAGGTACTCTACCACAGCGCGATACATGTGTGCCTTTTATGATGGGTTTCTTAGTTGCCAGTCGCCACCTGAACGGTGGATGCCCCGCGGACCCATGTGAAGCCACAACACCTCTGGGGAATGATCTGATAAGCCTCTTGGCAATATGTCTACCCCTGATACTCTATGTATGGAACCAGCAGGCACCAACAGATGGTCTAGTGTAATAGGTATATCCAGCCTCTACAGGATGATATGCCCTCCATGTGTCCGTCCACCCCACCGCCTCCACTAATGACCGTCTCGCCCATGTGTCCACACCAGCCCCGTCTACTCGCCATCTCTCTGGGGACATTACGTTGTTCCATCGCCACCAATTACCTCCAAGCCATCTGGTAGTTCTCCTCAGAGGCCTATGATGCGGTCCACAAATGACTGGCCGAGTGGTGGGGGGGGGGGCGTACACACAACCCACAATCAGGGACTCCCCATAAATTGTCCTAGCTACAAAAACATATCTACTGTGTGTGTCAACCCAAGTCGTGAGGGATTGAAAGGGGACCCTTCAGTGGATGAGAATGGCCATACCTCATGATCCTCTCTCAAAACCGGAATGGGATACCTGTGTGAACCCAAATCGAGCCAAACATGGGACCCTGGACCCCAGAAGGAGTGTCTCCTGCAAGAGGAGAGTATCAGCTTGCAGTCTTTTGGCCTGCTGAGGCACTGCCCCATGCTTAATCTTATCCAACACACCACGGATATTCCATGTTACAACACAGAACTGCCAGTGGAATCAGTAGGGTCTGCATCAGCCATCTGTGCCTGCAGTAAACTTATCAAAGGCAACCATGGACGGGATCGTGGGCAGGTGTGTGCAGGGCCTGTGCATTATAAACTTTAACCAAACCTTTAAACAAACCCCCCTCCCCAATACCTCACACCATTGAAAGTATCTGTCACGGAGAGACAATTGTATTTTTAACATCCCTGGGGATTAATGTGTGTTTTTGGTTCACTCTGTAAGCAGTTTGCTTGACTTGTGCATATCTGCTCTTTGGTCTCCCCCACAAGTAGAGTATGCTGACAATGCCCCACAAGTCCACTTGACTCTTTTTTTCTGAACATCGTTTTATCAGCATCACAGACAGTTCTCAAACTTAATAGAAGATGGCACAAAAATGTTCAATCCCTCTTGATCAGTAACTAATAAGCATCACTAATATTTGTCACTTACATTTGGCGAGTCCTGCCAATCCACCCTCAAAGGGTCCATTAAGACTGTAGTGTATGTATCAGTTTAAAAGAAAGTGAGTAAGGACACAGCCTTGGATTTAGAATGGCCCATACAATCGAACTAGGTATCATACATTACCTAGGTTTACATTTGTATATCTTTAAAAAATATATCAACCCCCATGTCTTTACTCAGTTTCGACCTATTCAATAGTCAAAGCCGAAATTCTGTCCGGTAACTCCGACTGAACAGTGTTCTTTTTTTATTTATTTTTTAAACCAATGTTCATGTGATACTTGTGAATCTCCCCAAGTGCCAGACTAGATACAGAAACTCTTGCAATATCTCCTGCTTGTCAGTAGGTGGCGTTTTCAGCCCCCACCACAATGCGGACCCATCTCCAGACATGCAAGACAGAATCTCCTATAAGTGCTACCCGTGCATTCTGACATCAGTTACTCCTTTTTCACACATTTTACTGCGTAGCAGCTTTTTTGTATTTTCAGCTTCTCACTGAAATTGTTCTTCAACACTTTTGGCAATATGTAGGGATACCACTGAACAAAGGTACAGGGCTCAACCATGCCAAGCTTGTCCTAGCCAAATGTCTGACACAGACCCGAACAACGTCTGTTTTGGTGGCTCAGCACCAACCATGTTTTCAAGCTCTGCGATCAATGCTCCCTGATGCATCTGAAGGCCATCAGGGAGCAGGAAGTAAGTATGAGAAACAGAGTCAGTCCAGCTACAAGTCGCGAGGCCGTTACCACTCATTGTTCCTGTTCATCATATTCAAGTAAGTTCTAGATGAAGTTGAGAGACAAGTTGAATAGAAAAATCCATACGAAGCTCTTAACCTCCTGACACTCTCTCCTTGGAGTCTTCACTCTAAAGGCCATACTCCAGCTTAGATTTCAGACTCTGATCCCATTCTAGAGATGAGGTGCGTGTACCTTGTTGACTTTGTATCAAATCATAGGCTTCAAGGAGACTGAGCTGCAGGTCTTCATGATGATTCTGTATCACTCTAGCATGCCTCTCCTGGCAGGCGTCTGCCATTGACCTTCCTCTAGTGTCGACTGGCGATATACCAGTCCTGTGTTGGGCCTACCTTAACTCCATTGCTGCATGCCCTGCCATTTGTTCCTTTGTCAGCCCCCCCCCTTCAAGTCCAGAGGTGCCGATACTAGATCGGATCCAAAACTGGCTTCAGCTAGGGTGCAGGCCATGCCCCGGCAAAAAATCAACAAGGCTCAACTTCAGTTTTGAGGAAAACATTCCTTCTCTTCCCTTGACTCTGGAGGCAGTATTTCAGGAAGATGGAGGAGCTCTTTGGCTCCGATTCTCATGCTTTTCAAAGCCTTGAACGTTTTCTAGAAAATGAAGACAATAAGGAGGTGTACCATTTGCTCGTCATTACATTAATGCTGGCTGGCACCTTGATGTGTAAAACAGTAGCTTGGTCACATCACCATATAGAACAGAATTTGTCCTTGAGGCCTCTTAAAGACAAGTTCTTCTTTTGTGGTGGTGGTACATAGAGAAAAGAGTTTGCAGCTTCCTAAAGTGATGATACAAGGCCACCGTTCTGACATAGGTTTGCAGCATGGGCCCTTTGATTTGGAGCCTATATTTCCATTTAATGAAGCCCTGACTGCGAATCACATATGGCTGGCCTTGCACCCATCAAACCAAACAACCATAGTGGATCAAACATGCAGGCCAGCTGGTACACAGTAGACCTCTGAGATACCAAACCACACTGTAAACAGCTAGAAAGGAAATGGGAGCAAGCCATGACACCACCGAAAAAACTACCTACAAGATTGCACTCAGATGATATCACCAGCAAATTAGAGAAACCAAAGAAAAAACACTTGCGGACTGCATCGAAGGAAGCTCCAAGAGCTGAAAGGAGATCTTCTCCATCGTCAAGGGTTTCACCTCGTCCTCCGCCACTGTCACAACATTGCTGCCTCCCAACAACTCTGCAACAACCTATCCCACTTCTTCCACAGCAAAATCGCTAACCTCTACAGCAACTTCGTACACTAACCCAAACCCAGAGAACTCAATGCTAGCCTACCGACCACCAACCATCCACTCAGGGACCCCAACGGACCATTGCCCCCCCCTCCTATACACACACCTACAACCTGGAAACATCATCAATCAGCACCACCCTGACCCACATCATCAACACCTCCATCACTTCTGCCACTTTCCCAGATGAATGGAAACTTTGAGAAATCAACGCGCTCCTCCAGAAGCCCACAGCCGATGCCAATCAACTGAGCAACTTCCGACCCATCTCCCTGCTTCCCTATTCAGCCAGAGGGATTGAGAAGGCCATTAACAAGCAACTCACAACCCACCTCTAACTTCACCATCATCTAGACAACACACAATCAGAATTCAGAAAGTACCACAGCACCGAAACAGCCCTCATCGCGGCCACTGATGACATTTGAAACATCCTGGACAAAGGAGAAAGAGCGGCCCTCATCTTGTTTGACCTCTTCGCAGGCTTCGACACTGCCTCCAACACCACCCTCATCAGAAGACTTTAAGAGATTGGCATACAAGGATCCGCTCTCAAATGGATCTGTTCCTTTCTCATGGTAAGAACTCAAAGGGTCAGGCTGCCACCCTTCACATCAGAGACCAAGAAACAGATATTTGGTGTCCCACAGGAATCATCCATCAGCTCCACGCTTTTCAACATATACATGACACCTCTCGCCAACATCATCACCATCATCTCATACACCGATGACACACAGCTCATCCCCTCCCTGATGGACAAGGCAAACACCACCAGAACCAACTTTACCAACTGCATGACAATGGTAGCAGACTGGATGCAAACCAACTGCCTGAAGCTCAACTCCGACAAGACGGAAGTACTGGTTTTCGGCAACATGACCTCCCCATGGGATTCCACTTGATGGCCGTCAGAGGTAGGACCAACACCCACAGACCAGGCAAGAAATCTAGGGATCATCCTAGATGACCAGCTCAACATGATGACTCAAGTCACGCAGTGTGTACCTGCTGCTTCTACATCCTATGCATGCTGTGAAAGATCTTCAAATGGTTGCCTCAGAACATCAGGCGCAGACGGACTGTCACGCAAGCACTCATCGCCAGAAGGCTGGACTATGGCAACACACTCTACTCCAAAATCTCCAAACAACTCCTACACATAATCCAGACCATCCAGAATTCAGTTGCAAGACTCATACTCGACTCCCACGCTGCACCCACATCACACTGTACCTCAGGAAGCTTCACTGGCTTCCCATTCAAAAGTGCAGCCAATTCATACTTTTCACACACAAATACAAAGCCCTACACAACACAGGACCAGAATAACTGAACAGCTGCATACACTTTAACCAACCTACCAGACGTGCTCTGCCTCATTCTCACTCGCACACAGTCCTCAAATCTGCAAAAGCAAAACTGGATGTCGCTCATTCCAGTGGCCCTTGATTGGTCCAGAAGGGTCTGGTACTCTGAACTGCTCTCAGCATCTTCACTCCTCTTCGGGTGGATCTGCTGTCCAAGCAACAGGGCAAGGTATTGCATCTGAAAGTTCAGAAGGTACCCTCCGTGTGTGGATATTGAATGTAACAAGATGAGAGGTTTTGACCTTCGATCGAAGTTGGTGTTTGCTATTTTGACTGCTTGTCACCCTTCCACAAAGTCAATCTACTCAAGCTTTTGGTCGGTGTTTGTCATCTGGTGTAAGGAAAAGCAGGTTGATTCTCTGCAAGCTAAGTTATCTGATGTCGTTTTATTTATATTACCTTTGACTTAGCGAGTCTTTGCTGTGGACACTATTTAAGTTTATTTACAGCCCCTTCTTCATTTGCCTCCTGAGCCCACTATATTTAACATAACATAACGTGTGTATTTGTGAAGCGCATGTTTACCCGTAACCATCTTGGCCCTGAATAACAGATGTTTATTGGTAACCAACTCAATTTATCGACCTCTAATGTATGAAAGCCGCTACATGGACCAGCCGGGATTTGAACCTATGACCATGTGGTCAAACTCAGGCCCATGCAGTGGACACGTTAGTCCACTGAGCCACCAGACCCGGCTATGTTTAATAAACCTATTTTGATTGCACTTTCTTTAAAGGGGCTTTCACATATGTTTTCCCCTGCATTATGCTGCAGTGGGACCTAAATGTAGTCCTCAGTTTCTTGATGTGTGATCCTTTTGAACCTCTGCATAGTTGTACCTTGCAGCTCATGACTCCAAAGTCCATGTTTCTCTTTTCAATCACTTCTGCTCTTTGCTTCAGTGAGCTACAGGCATTGTTAGTGCAATCTCTGTGCACTATCTTCTTACCTGAAGAATTAGTGCTTAGGACTTGATAGATTTGCCATTGCAAAAAAGGAAAAGGCTGCCCAGATAATGACTTTATCCCAACGGATTTAAATACCTTATGGATCGGCCAGGGGAGATCCTTCTGAGGGCCTAAGGGCACATTCCTTCACTTTCATAGCTTGGGGTGTTCCAGTCTATTAGTCATGCTTCGTGTCTCAAGGTGTGAAGAAAAACTGTAAATAAACTTGACGTCCGCATGCAAGGGTAGCACCTATATGCCACTGTGTGTCATCATGGTCGGAGGCCGGACCGCATTGCAACAAAGTCTGTTGGAGCCACCTGCCGATGTGCAAGACCTATTGTAAAAGTTTCCAGATCCAGCCTGCACATGGGGAAATTCACATGGTGAAGAACCTGCAACGAGATGGAGTATCCTCCAGAATTAATGTTTTCTGTATATGTATAGGTGAGTGTGGCAAAGGACGCTTTTCTCTCAAACAGAGGTGATCATTTGTTGGCAACCAGGGAATAAAGCTTCTTATACTAGCGTCACATGCCATGGCGGAGATGTTAGGGTGTGTTATGTCCATTTTCATATAATTTGTGTTTTGTAGGGGGTGTATGACCGTGTCACTGATTTGGCTGCAGTTTGCCAACTATGTGGCCATTTGTAATCACTATGTTGAGGGGGTTTCTTCTAATGTGTGCTTTTTGAGTATGGCCATTTGTAGGTGATATTGGCACTATAGAATGTGGAGTTATTATTGGCTGTAAAGTGCTACTGTTGCCCAGATACGGATTACCAGAGGTATGTTAGCTGCGTATGTTATGAGCCGTCTCTAATATTTTGAATGCAAGTTTCATGTTGATATTGGATTTGGTCAGTGAGAATTGATTGAAACTGATTACTCTCCTCAACTAGAGTCACTATTCTACATTAGTGTAGTGTTGGGTGGCACTCTCCTAAATCGAGCAGTCAACCTTGGTAGGAGTGGCAATGCAGTCTTCATAGTCCTAGAAATACCAAATCTATCGCAGTTAAATGGTTAGGCTCATGCATTAAAAATATTGAAGTGAACATCAGAGAGTTAGTTACACTACTTTTGTCCCTGATGTATATTAATGGTAAGAAAACCTGGTTTACGGGCCAGCCTACAGGTTCCTATTCTGTTTTGCAGCTTTTAATATATATTCAACCTTTTGTATGCTACTGAAGTGTTTTGCTAATAGAATTTGGACCTGTCAGAGGATTCAATTTAAGGTGCTCTGTCAGAGGATACTAATCCTAGGAGAGTCGCGGAGGTGTAAGTCCATGCATCCCACTTTCCTTTCTGGTAGTGTCTGCATTCACTGCAGCCAGCTGCCTCTTACTGATGGATGCATTTATGTTTGGAGACCACAAACTGAAGAGATGAGACTTGCAGCTGGGGCTGATAGTTACTTTCCCTATCATTTCTGAGGATAGTGTGATTTCTGAGGAGTATGTGTGATTTCTGAGGAGTATGTGTGAGATTTCAAAGATAAAGAAACAAAGAGACTCTCTTGGAACTACTAAAGATCTCCTTTCAACTGAGTATATTCTGCTATGTATACCTCATATATTCAAACATCCACACAGCTCGCATAGAACCACCATAAATGAACCCAAAAACCAATTGTAATCCACACAAGGATAAGACACTTTGCTCAATGTAAAAAGGGGAAATATTTATTCAGACATTAGGCTTCAATAAAAATACAATTTAAAAACATGACATTTATGAAATGTGTGAAATAATATAATCCAAACAATAAAAACAATAAACGAGAGACAGACAAGATGTGAACAATTCAAATCATCATAATAAAGTTACTCCAGAGGGAATCCATATATTAACAAACATCAGTCTAATTATTCATAATAACGTTAGACATGAAGGAGTTCCTCGGATGTAACACATATAAAACAAAAAGCGTCGACGCGTTTCGGTGGTATAAACTTATTGGGGTACCACCTTCATCAGGACTTGAACAATAGTCGTCTCTCAGATGAATAGTATAAAATTCTTAAACCTAATTAAAAACATAAATACACAAAATCATGACACACATTGCATATATCATTAATCACTTTTCTACTGGGGGCCAAAACGGCACCCTATTACAGGCATAGATATTTTATTATCAAATTTAATAAATCCAAAAAAGGGTATATTAGCTCATTCAAAAACCAAAAAGGGGAGGAACAGTCCACAAAATATAAAAACATATAGGGCCACCATCACTCATTCATAGGAATATTTTATCACCGTGTTTATACAATTGTTTCAGGGGTTCCCAACTCATAAAAGATGTACCACTTTCATTCCACTAAAAAACACAATACAGTGCCACAATTATTATAATAGGCACTAGTATAGACCCAGAATATAATTGGTTTAGTTGGCCTAATCCTTCAAAAAAGTATTGGCCCATATTCTTTATAGCTACGCTTCTCATTTCGTGAGTGTAATACCCACCTTTGAATACAACACTGAAGATAAGTAGTTCTTTCAAAGTTATTATGCAGCCATATCGAGTCCTTTCAAACCTGAAATACATAACCCATAACTAAATAAATATGGTCATGCTGTACCATCTATAACTACTTAGAAACAGGTCCTCTTTCATTGTACCTACCGCTGATGGCGAATAATGTCACAAGGACTAAGGATCCTTCAAGACCTTCGTGACGGATTTAGTTTTTAACCAGGTATATTCTATTCAGAACTATTATATTTTTGCTGTTGACGAATACCTAATGGGAGTAGAGCAAATAAAGATCTTACTTATAAATACTATCAGGAAACCAGTAGTGAATTATGCCCTCTAACTCCTTATACAGTATAGCCCCAAATTGGACAAAAAATCACCTCAATGGGTTCACATCAATAAATCCCTATGGATGAGGGATAGTCGATTTCAGATCGGGACCCGATATGGTATTCTTTAATATGAAATACCATGTAAAATACCATACGGCTAAAAATACTTCCACACCTAAAATAATAATAACGGGACATAATTATTTAGAGCACCCAACACTAAGTGTAATATTTTTATATATATATATACACACATTTGTCTATATCTTTTAAGGATGCAGTAATTAACCGGGATGTGGAATTGTATGTCCAAAATATTGGAATATACATCATCATACTAAAAAATATATATATATATATATATATATATATATGTATGTATCTATATATATATATATATATAAAGTCACAGATGCTGCACTTCGTGGTTCCCAGCCTCCGGCGTCGGTGCCTGCAAACGGCGGCAGCAGCCGTGTAACATATAAGGATTTCCGTTTTTTGTTGAATTGTCCAAAATAACGAGATGCGGCACACCAGAAGAAGCACAAATTTTATTGTGCACAAACCAAAGGGCGACGCGTTTCGGCATTAAGCCTTTGTCAATGCCGGTTCACGCATTGGTCAAAAAGAACCCTCAGATGTCTGTATCCTATAAGGATGCAGAAATTGACCGGGATGTATGTAATGTATATCCAGAATTTTGGAGTATACATCCTCATATTAAATAGTGAGATACTGGTTCGTACATCAATCTAAAACAACCCACACTCCCATTGGAATATAACAATCCTCGTGACATACAGTCCACGAGTCTCCATATTGACTAATTTCACGATATTGCATACTTTCACTAACCCTCATATTGTTTAAACGGAGATTTCAAAGATGACTGCTCTTCAGGAGGCTGCAGGCCCCAGCTTGGCTCGCTCAAAACTAAAGCTGGTGTGAAGTTTATATACAGTGTGGGGCCTCACTCTAGGTAGTTATTGCAGTGGGGCCTCTACAGTCTGGCTCGATCAGGGCTTAGGCTTGCAGAGGGATGCAGCGCAATGTGGTCTATGAGGGAGGAAGGACAGCGTATGCGGGCCACTGGGCGTTTGCCACTAGGATTTCAGAATCAATGGATGGCAGGGGAGAGTAAGTTCAGTTATTGTGTGTGAGAAAATGAGTGCAAAGCAGTGTGGTGTACTGTGTCCTTGTTGGGTAAAATAGCATGGAAGATATCCCTGAAGGAGGTAGCCCAAGAACATTTTAAATCAGGCATAGGTAAAAAGGATGTGCAGATGAGTGACTTAGTGAATGGACAAGCACTATGTTTCTATGTGAGTATAATTGTAAAATAGGTAAGAAAAAGTAGGTAGGATTACCTCCTAGAGAAAGTACAAACCAGCATTTCACGCCAAAGACTACCACCACTTATCTTCCCCCCCCTGAAATACACAGAGAGGTAATATAAAACATTAAAACATTTCCACAAAAAGATTATTTATTTGCGCTTGGAGATCACTTACTGCATCCTTATGCTGTGGTCATTAGATGTTTGTGAGGCTGAGTGTGAATTCTTGACTTGGGCATTGTATCCAAATCATTCTTTATGACCAAAAAAAAGTCTGATATATGCTTCTACCTGCTGATTGCTCATCTCATGGATCTCCTTCGGGTGCAAGACTAGATCCGTAACGTTGATATAACTCTCCTGTGCATATAGGTTGCTCCTCAGCTTTAACTGTGCTCTGGTATCCACATTGGGCAGAACATCATGGAGCAGTGTAAGGCACCACATCGGGGCACTGACGTTAGTTACTTTTTTCCACACCTTTCTACATGGATCCTAGGAGTGCTTCTTGCTTAAGTTTTTTTTAAGTAGTTTCCCCCAATGTTGTGATGCTATAAATGGTGCAATTATTGTGTTGATGAATTTGTGAATCAATATGCAAGAATATATTGAACTTGGAAATTGTATTGTACAACATTAACTTTTTTTGATAAAAGAATTCGTTTTGCCAAAGTAACCCATTGTTTTGACAGATGGGTGTGTAATTCTACACGGATGAATGTAAGAATTGTATTACGTCATATGATTTCTGTTGAATAATAAGTCTTTGAAAAAATGAATATAAAATGAATACAAGAAGAAATCGTTTCCGTACGGTTTGTTAAGACAAAGAATAGAGTTTAAGATTATAGAACGTTTTGTTCAATAGGAACAGTGCACACTACAATCAGGGACCATCCTGTTAGTTTACCTGTTACCATAGCAAACACAAGAAGAAGATGGACGGAGCGCTGAAACTTTTCAGGCACTCACCCCCCAGTCACAGATGTGGGTTGAATCCATCATCGTTCTTCTGCTCACTAAGCCACCCCAGTTTGAACCCTGCCATATGCAAATCAGTCTTGACACTGTTCCTCATGCGAACTGTCCAGCCCACACTGCCAGGCCAGGTCCTCATCAGCCAGGCTAGCTTGAATCCAGTGGCAAAGTGAGCAAGGGGCCCATGTCTGGGCATACCCTGCCAAATTAGGGTGAACATAGCAAACACAACAAGATGATGGAGGGAGCGCTGAAACTTTTCAGACACTCACCCCATGTCACAGATCTAGGTTGAATCCATTATCGTTCTCCTGCTCACTAAGCCACCCCTGTTAGGGGAGCTGGGTCAAAACTGATTTGCATATGGCTGGGTCTAAACTGGAATGGCATGGTGTGCAAGTAAACAATGGATTTAGGCCAAGATCTCTGTACTGGGGGGTGAATGTTTGAGATTGTTTCAGGATTCCATCCATCAAGTGTTCTTTTGCATTTGTCGTCCTAAGAGGGAAGGGTCCCCAGACGTGGGTCCTGTGCTCACCATGCCATTGGAGTCAAGCTAGCCTGGCTGATGAGGGGTGATACCGGCCTCAGGATGCTTGTTTCTGGTTCAGGGAGGGCCTGGCAGTTTCAGCTGGACTGTTCCCATGGGGAGGAAGGTCAAGATTGATTTGCATATGGCTGGGTTTAAACTGGAATGGCATGTGCAAAAAAACAATGGATTTAGGCCCAGATCTCTGTATTAGGGATGCATGTTTGACATTGTTTCAGCATTCCGTCCATCAGTTGTTATTTTTGCAATTATTGTGTTAGGCAGATGTCGCTCTTGGATCCTCACAATGTCTGCTTATGCCCCTGGCCCCAAGCATGACTCCAAGAATTGTGACTGCATGCATGCCAGAGCCATGAAAGAGTGGTAGGCTAAACTTTTTATGGCACAGGCTTGGAAGAATGCCAAGGAAAGCAATGCCTTTTCAGTTCCGGATCAGACTCCAGTTTGCCTTCGGGCAGATTCTTGAAACAGGCCACTTCCAGGGAAAGAGAGAAGTCTTTCAAGAAGACACACAAGAGGCATAGGAGGGACCCTTTAGCCACCCTCTGGCTTTCTGATGCCTCTCCTAATCAAAGGGTAGATCTTAGTCAGCAGCTTCATTCCCTGACCCCAGCCTAAACTTGTAGAGCCAGACTTGGTGGAGATACCGCCAGGTTCCACCTCAGCCCCAACTGACACAGGATCTCTGATCCACTTCCGAATTTTCTGGTCCCTCGCATTCTATAATAAAACAAAAAATAAAACTTTGGTCCGCTCTTGTGCACCTAAGAAACTTTTTGGGGCCTCTGACCGAGTGTCAGCTGGCAGCTCTAACCCTGGCGTCAGTCACTCTGCTGTAACACCTCCTGACACCATTCTATCACCAACCAAACCACTTACTCGGCCATAGGCTTTGCAGATTGCTCCGCCACCATAATCTCCAAAGCTACCAGCACAGACAATTTGATGAATTTTATAAAGACTAAGGCTATCCTGGTCACATCTTGATGCATGGACCAGCTCCTAACAATCCCTTGCCTCAGGATGAACATTATTTCAGGCTGGGTGAGCTGTTTGGCTTTATTCATATCCCATTCATATGCTCAACATACTGTACATTGATGCGATGACTGTAGCGAGGCAGGTCACCTGCTGCTGTTTTTGAGCAGGGATGATGGTGGGTCTTTGGCCCATTGAATACCAGTAGCGTGGAGTGTCCTTGGGGACTTCCACAGAGAAAGTCTCCTAATACATGGCAATCCTGTGCAAATCCACAGAAGTCATTGAATTACCCTGGCATGTGAAGGAGAACAAGGGTAACTTCCTCAGAAAAAGTCTACAACCAGCATCCTCTGCAGTCAACCCTTTGCTGCCAATCAATGAGACATTGATGTATCCTATTCTGGTCGAGTGGACCAAACCAGCTTCTGTGAATGCTGTTAGGCCAGGTTGCTTGTCGCATAGAGGCCTCAAGTTTCTGACCACTTACTTCACCCCAGAAAGTCTTTTGGTACGAGCTTCTTCTTTCTCTAAACAGAACCCTGATTCTTTTCCCACTACTCTAGCGATGGGAGAGTTGAGGCGGATTGAGGCTATGTGGAAGAGGGTTATGTTGAAGAAGGTCTTCTCATTGGGGAATCGTGTCCTTTGCTCCACAAACTTTCCATTTGACCCATTATACCCACTTCCTGTGGGAGATGGCTTAGATGGGAATTCCAAAACTTCCTGAACCCCTTTGTGACCATTTTACAGATGAGCAGGATGAGGCGAAGCAAATGCTTCACTCTGGACGAGAGACAGTGGGTTCTGTGGTGCAGTCCATAGGATCCTAGATTGTCATCTGGCACCACACTTGGATGTGTTCCGCCGGGTTTTTGGGCAGTGTCCAGATGAATTCTCTGGACATGTAACTTGATAACTTCTTTTTTGTTGAAAAGGCTGATTTAGCCCTGGAGTGTTTCAAGTGAGTCAAGCAACTGCCTGTTCCATGGGCACTGGCCGCCCCTTAGTTCCAGTTTCACCAATAGTACCATGTTATGTTATGTCGATTTTGTATTGCACACTAATCACCCAAGAGGGTATCCAGGCTCTTGGGCAAGGTGTGTGGTCCCAAGGTGCTTATATGAAGAGCCAGGCCGTCAGCTTCTTGCGGAACTCAATAAGTGAGTATAAACGTAATAATAAAAAATTATGATAAATTCAGAACATTGCCCTTACAGTGGCACCAGCCACCACAACCGGACTAAGAAGTTCCTTTGCTAATACAGAGGATGCAGCATCTCAAGAGGATGTTAGGGGTCCTCCAGCAAAACCAGTTCAATCCACCCTTGAGGCACCACATGTGGCTTGTGGAAGGGAGGGACTCCTACCTCATGATACTCTGGCAGTCCATCACAGTGGACCTTAGGGTCCCCAGATTGTCCAACAAGTCTTTGCCCTTCCCTTTAAAGACTTGCCTTTTCCCAGCCCCCATTACCTCTGCCATCTCGCTCACTTCCTGCATCAGGAGGTTCTGTTTTGTTTTTAAGCAAATGTGCCATTAAGATGGGTCATGAGAATGGAATAGTACAGGGATGCTAATCTTGTTATTTTCTTGTTCCTGAGAAAGATGGTGGTCTATTACATTCATGACTAGGATATTTTAGTCATCCTCCCAAAGTTGCGCCATCAGCCCTTCCATGTCTCCTATTCATCGGGGTGGAGCTAGACAAGTCTTCCTCAAGGCCTTCCCAGCAGGTTTGGGAACATTGACGCTATGATTCTGATGTTTTGGAGGAGTTTTGCTTCTGGTTAAGACGTGCATTCTGCGAGTGCCCCATACTCGTTGGCACCCGCATGCACTCCAGTGATGCCTATGTTTTCGGTGGGCCCAGCACTGGAGAGTGCTGGCAGACAGCATTCAAATTTCCCCAGGAGTAGTTCAAGACCTGCAGTGGTGGCTGATGGCTGAATGCCTCACATGCGGAAAATCCTTGTCCTCTGCCATCAGTGGTCACAGTGGTGACTGATGTATCTTCCCTTACTTGGGCCAGTGATCTCAATGTCCTAGAGATCAGAGGCCCCTGGGCTCCCTCAGAGTAGTGGTCTTAACCTGCTTCAGCTCCGGGCGAACCATCTGACCCTGTTCAGGTCCTTTTTTAGTCTAAGGAGGAGGGAGAGGGAAGTGATACAGGGTTTACTCACCTTCCCAAACATCCAACCATTCAAAAACAACAGGAGGGACCCCCTGCCGGGATTAGTTTATCTCTCTGTACCCACCCAAGAAGATTGCCCTATGGCGTTAAAAGACTGTTGCCCACTTGGATTCCAAGTAGCATGCTTCATCATAGAGTCCTCGTCCAGATACCTAGTGTATCTGGACGCACTCAACCTTGGTAGCTATAGGAACTCTTTGGTTATTGGGTGGGATCCTAGATTTCAACAAGTTTGGGGTGTCCTAAGGGTTAATTTTATTTTCGTAGGGCACCCTGATGGTGTTAAAGCAGCCTGGCATACACTAAGGAAATTTGTTTCTTCTGTTTCCCTGGGTCTACATGTTTCAGCCATCACACAAATGCCTCACTGGGCTAATTGGCTTTCGTCAGGACCTCACAAGGATCCCGTTAGTATCATATTTGTGTGCATACAGTTGTGAATCTTTCATTCACCATACTCCTACATGTCATACATATCGACCCATTTGGTCCTGATGTTTGCATTTCTCTGTTGGTTTTAGAGCTAGAGATAATATAATTAATGAAGCACAACATCATTACATAGATCTGTGTCTATCCTTATACATGTCTCCAGGCGATCACTGTGATAATTTGATATCAAGCAGGGCCAGTGAGTAAGTAGTACAAAGTGTAAGTCTCCATCACAGTTACTCCAAACTAGGTTGGTATACTGTCTGTAAGTATTATCCTTGAAATTGGCAAGATCTTGTATGTGCTGCCCTCATCATGCATATATAGTGTGATTTTTGCTCATTCCCCTTATTTAGTAGCGTCCTGTTTATAGCTTCATGAGGGTAAGGTGGACCTTGTAGTGAAACTCTGTTAACATATAGATAATAGATGGGGAGAGGAGTTGGCCTAACGGCTAGGGCGGTCGACCTCGAAGCTGGGGAACCGGGATCGAGTCTCGGCAATGACGCTGAACATACTGTGATTCTGGGCAAATCACTTAATCTCCCCATGCCTAACAAAAAAATTAATGTGTCTTCATGTAACGCAACTGGTGCTATGTAAAGCGCTTTGATACCCGATACCTTCGGGTCAAGTTCGCGCTATATAAAACTTCGTAAAAAAAAAAAAAGAAGATCCATAAGAGTGTCAAAGTCTAGGTTCTCCTAGTCAGAGGACTCACCAAAGTCTCCCTTTATGCCCCACTTACTTCATCAAAGGTCTCTTCCCGGCAGCGGCCCTATTTGGTTCCTTCTTTTCTCTCATATTACATGGGGCTATTTTCCTAGCCTTAAATACCCAGTGTTCCTCTTGAGTTATGTGACCCAGATGCGTCATCACAAGACAGTGTGCTGCTATATCATTGTGCGAGTTCCACGGGAGGCTGTTCTGCTGCCAGTTTGTCTATTTTTGTATAGAAAATCACCCAAAAGTTCTCAATCGTGAGAGGCTATGGTACTGCTTATTCATTTCGTTATGTATCGAAAAACACCCAAATGTTTAAATGTGCTGTATAGACACTCCTGTGTCTTAAACTTCCTAGGAATATCCCTTATAGAAATGAGTCTGGTATTCTCTCTTGAGCTCTTATCTTTCTTGCATTTTCTGTGTATATATGTGATTATGTACAAATAATCATGATTTTTAAGGGATATAATATTCATCTGGTAAAAATATAAAACAGAGGTGGATCCTTGTGGTTACTCATATGCTACACTCTTGTACTTTATCATATGTTATTCTGATGCTGGGTCCCCAGGAATGACCTCTAAGCTCCAATTTTCATATGTAAGAGTGGGTCAGGATTCTATGTCTGTAATGACATCCATGGTATCATCATTTAATCCGGTTATATGAGTTGACAAACGGTAGCTTCATCTTTGTTCTTTCTATTACAGGGCTCTCTGTTTTTTTATATTCTCTTCTTGTAGTTTTTTTTTTAATAAATCTTTTTATTAAAGAAACCATAAACAATAATACAATAAAAACATCAACGCAAAAAAGAACAATTGTCGAAATGAGCATATCACATAGAGTAGACACGTTGTACATACTATCAATAAACTAAAAAGAAACAATACAGATAATGATACGGGCACACAATGACAATAAATCATTAAAGTGTATCTTTATCAATGTTGAATGTGGAATCATCGTCAAAGGGGGTGCACAAAAACCCTCTGCTTTCGTTCCAGGGGCCCCATATTTTAGTCCATTTGCCTGGGCATCCCCTGCTCTCGTATACCACCCTTTCGGCCTGCATGCACCAGTCCATGTCCTCCGCCCAGTCCTTATGTCAGGGCACAACTCCTCCCTTCCACGTTCTGGCTATATTGCGTTTTGCTATAATACAGCCCAAAGAAACCCATATTTGTTAGGTGCGATTGAGGTCAGTGGCGTCCCAAATATTTAAAATACAGAGTCGAGGGGAGGATTCTATAGATTTCTGACATATTCGGGACATGGTGGACAAAACCATACTCCAATACTGTTGAAGAACTGGACAGTCCCACCACTGGTGCAAGAAGGTACCCAAGGAGCCACAGTCTCTGGGACAGAGCGGGGAGACCTTTAGACCCATTTTAACAAGTGCTGTGCTGGTGTAATAGGCCCTGTGGAGTATATTAAGTTGTATAAGCTTAAAGCGAGAGCGGATTGCCACCTCCCTGGGAGATGCCAGGGCCTCCCTCCAATCTTCGTCAGGTAAATCCCCCACGTCGTGAGACCATTTCGTGCGGAGTTTATCGAGAGGTTCAGGTAAGTTATTGAGTATTTTGCGGTAGGTCAGAGAGATGGCCTTATCCGGAAGGTAGTCGTCTAGAAGCCTATCCTCTAGAGGTGAAGAGACGGGCAGATCGAAACCCTTGGGAATGGCTTTACTTAACACACTACGTGCCTGAAGACTTCGGAACATGTCCCCCTGATGCAGCTGGTATTTTACTTGTAATTCACCGAATGAAACCATCGCACCTTTTGCCCACATGTCCCCTACTGCAGAAAGACCAATCAGGTCCCATTTGTCAAATCCCGGTTGACCCGAAAGCATACCCAATTGGTAGGATTCCAGCAGCGGAGTAACCCACGTGATTTTACCCTTCCAGCCCAGCGCGGCAGTTGCCACGTGCCAGATCGAGACTGTGGTGGAGGTCGGGGTAAAGATGGGTAGATGCCCCGGCCCCCCATATAACACCCGCAAGTAATTGCCCGCCGCCATATTGAAACTGTCCATTCTGTACGCTGGGTCCGTAATGGGACGGTGGGCCCAGTGATTGAGGACCACTAATTGTGAGGCCCAGTAATATGTTTTAATTGCAGGGAGAGCAATACCCCCGTCGTACCAGCTGCGTGTGAGTTTGGTCAGGGCAATTCGGGGCGTGCCGCCGTTCCATAGTAGTGAGCGGACCTCGGAATCAAGTGTTTGGAAATATTGATTCGGGACGGGGTAGGGCGTATTCTGTAGGGCATAGAGGAAATGGGGAAGTGCCATCATTTTAAAGAGGGCAGCTCTACCCAGTAGAGTAAGGGGCAGTGTCTTCCAGTGCTGCACTTCAGCCCGGAGGCGATGCAGTGTAGGGAGGAGATTCTTTTGGTGGAAGACATCTGCATCTCTTGTGACATAGATGCCCAGGTAGCAAAAGCCGTCTGTGACTATGCCAGCGTTGCAGCCCGGGGGAAGCCGTGGGGGCTCACCACTGAGGACATAAATCAATGACTTGTCCCAATTAATGGTGTAGCCCGAGTATTTGCGGAAGAGAGTGAGAATATGCAGCACCACGTGAAGTGAAGATCGGGGTTTGGCCAAATATAAGAGAATGTCATCGGCATAGAGGGAGATCCTGTCCGACCAATCCGGGGCCCAATTCAGTCCACGGATAGAGGGGTCACCTCTGATCCACAGCGCCAAGGATTCTAGGGCCAGAGCGAATAATAACGGTGACAGGGAACAACCCTGTCTCGTACCCTTCACCAACTCAAAAATTGCCGATCTGCCACCGTTTACCGAGACGCGAGCCAGGGGTTTAGCATATAATAGACGCACCCAGGACATAAAACGTGGGCCAAAGCCGTACCTTTCCAGAGAAGCAAACAGAAAAGGCCACTCCATCATGTCGAACGCCATTTTGGCGTCTAAGGATCACAATTACCGCATCTTCTTGTATGGTGGGGGCTCTGCCCAGCACTCCGAAGAGGCGACGTAGATTGAGCGCCGTACTTTTAGTCGGCATAAAGCCGGATTGGTCCGGGTGTATTAATTTATGAAGGTGGGGGCGAGGCGGAGGGCCAGAAGTTTGGCCAGGATCTTGACCTCTGGGTCGAGGAGAAATCGGTCGATACTGAACCACATTGGTCCGGGGTTTCCCGTTTTTGTGTATGACCGCAATGTTAGCTAATCTCTGTGTTTCAGGCAAAATTCCACGATCCACACTCTCATCATACATCCGCACGAGAAACGGAGCCAGCACCGAAGAGACTGCTTTATAGAGTTCGATTGGAAGGCCACTAGGACCCATGGCCTTCCCGGACCGCAACACACCAATCGCTTTAGACACCTCCTCAGGAGTCAAGGCGGTGTCAAGGTCTGTGACATCTTGAGGTTCCAACCTTGGCAGGGGGAGGGTGGAAAGCAGATCGGCTGCTTCCTCCTGCGTGGAGGTGGACGTAGGAACGTAGAGTCGCTCAAAATGGTTAGCAAAACTATCAGCGATTCCATCCCGATGCCGCATCGCCTCACACCATTAGGAGCCACAATTTCAGCCACCCACCTGTTGGCCAACTCTCGCTTATCTAGCCATGCCAACAGTTTACTGGCCTTATCTCCAATCTCATATACACGATATTGAGTGGTTCGGTAATGCGCTTGGGCCGCATCTCTAGCTATATCACTATACTCCTTTTGTTTCACTGCAAGTTTGTGGGAGGTGTCGGGGAAGCGGACGCGATTAGTTCGGCGTTCAAGATTGGTCACCTCTAATTCTATATCTTCCAGTTGCTTACGTTTCTCCTTCCGGTGACCCGCCACTGCCGCCACCCCACACCCTCGAATCACCGTCTTATATGCCTCCCAGAGCGTCACATCCGATTCGACGGAGCCCTCATTTTCTGCGAAATAATCTGTTGTGGCCTGTACCAGTTTATCCCGTATCTCCGGCACCCGAAGATACCATGGGTTAAGGGCCATCTCGCAACAAGAGCGAGAAGGCACACCACCGTAGTGAGCCAGGATAGGAGAGTGGTCAGATATACCCCTGGGCAAAAAGGTGATGTCACCGAACATAGACAGCTGTGCGGCTTGGCAGAAGAGAGAATCTTTGCGGGACATACTACCATGAACCCCCGAAAGGAAGGTGTATTGCTTGTCGGAGGGGTGGTGTGTGCGCCACGCATCTACCAGTCCCATGGCTGTCAGAAAGTCAGATACGAGCTTCCCCTGTGGTTCTCTTTGTCGGGGTGGTAGGCGATCCAAGTCCCCAGCCAGGGGGGCGTTACAGTCTCCCACCAGTAAAGAGTCTCCTTCGGGTAGATTCAACATGTGAGGGCCCAAATCAGTCAGGGTGGAGGAGTGTAGCTTAGGGGGTATGTATAATGAGGTCACGTTGAGGGAGCGACCCTCCCACCATCCGGACACTGTGACAAAACCGCCAGAGGAGTCGCATGCAATTTTTAATCTGAAAAGGGAAGGGAGCGCGCGTGCAAGAATGCCCACCCTCTGGACCCCGTGTGTAACCTGCATGGGCAAGCAGTTTATAACCCCATCGATTTAGTGCGCAGTATGTGGTGCCAGGAATATGCGTTTCTTGAAGCAACACGAGGTCGGGGTGTGGCGTTTGAGATATTGTAAGACTATCCCCCTTTTAATCCGGTCACCCAGTCCGTTCACATTCCAAGAGAGTATTTTGAGTCGACCCAGGGATGCAGAGGCGATAGGAGTGCCACTCATTTGCGTCGGAGAACAAGAGCCCCACTTCCCACAGGGCCAAGGGAGCGACAATGCGCAATGGGACACCCCACCACACCGGAAAAGGAGAGTAAGCGGGTCACGCAGGACCCCTGGCGAGATCGGCAGCGCCCCGGGGAGACCCACTGAACCATAAAGGGAACCCCGCGTGCGATCCACCCCAAAAGCATATCAGAATTGTGCAGGGTAGATCGTCAGTGTGTACTGGTACCCCCGAAGTTGTATGTGACTTTGATGAGACAGACTGCTCATAAAACATAACAATAATTGAAAAAACCCCTTAGTAAAACGCCCTGGAACCCCCCCCCACCCTGCCTCCCTGCAATGTGGACTCAGAACTGCCCACCACCACAATTTGCAGAGCGCTTGTGTACCCATAACTAGAACCATGTAGAGGGGAACGTTACACAACCAAGCTACCCCAAGATTCGACCCTCCCCCACCCCCCGTAAGAACAATTATATTTGCCCAAGATGAAACCTAAAGGGTCTCGTAGACCCAAACTGGGAATATGTAGCTCCAATCACTCTGGGTGATATGTCCCACCACCCCACCCCCCACCCCCCAAAATCAGGCCGCAATTAAACACTAACAATGATCCTAGAGCGCTTATTATGGGAAACAACACATATATTAAACAATGTCCGGATGCAGAGTGCACCCCCCCCCCCCCTCCAAAACCAGGGATCGCGGCAAGGGCCATCTTAGTCAGCGCCATAGCTGATCACTAAATACGGGGTGGGACCCCAGTTCGTGCAAAGTCTGCCAATACCTGTGTCTGAGGAACTCAGTCAATCTTTCCCCGAGGACGGTCGGATCCATGAGGGTGATCCTGGGATGAGCCATCACGGTTTGTGGAGGAACGCCACCCCTCCAGCCAGTCCCAGGCTTCCTCCGGGGACTGGAAGAACAGCGACTTACCGTCTGATTGCACACGCCGTTTTGCTGGAAAGAGCATGGCATATTTCAAATTGTGGCCCCTGAGAGCTCGTTTTATTTCCAGGAAGGAGCAGTGTTTCTGCTGCACTTTGTAGGTGAAGTCTGGGAAAAAGGTGATGCTCGAGTTCTCGAATTTGAGAGGAGGTCCAACTCTCGCAGCTTGAAGGATGATGTCCCAGTCGCGAAAATTGAAGATTCGCGCCAGGATGGGACGCGGCGGGGCGCCCGTCCTCGGAGGGCCTCCAGGCACCCTGTGGGCGCGTTCAACAGAGAAATATTTGGAGAGGGATCGGGGTTGTAGATGATTTTGGGTCAAGTCTTCAACGAACAGGTCAGCGGCCTGTCCCTCCGCCCGCTCGGGAACCCCCAGGATACGCACGTTGTTTCTTCTCGCGCGCCCTTCGTAATCTTCCAGTCGAGCCTCTAGGTCGGACGTCTGGGCCTGCAGTTGCTTGGCCGTCGTTTCCAGCTGCGTCGTAGAGTGCGTGAGTGTGGCGATAGAGCCTTCATTTGCCTTGACGCGCTCCCTCATGTTCCTCCGATCAGAGCGGATGAGGTTGACATCTATAGAGACAGTGTCAATCTTGAGTTCCAATGCTGTACGGACTCCCTGGACCGACTCCATGATGTCTAGCAGTGTCGGGCCCCCGTCTTCAGGTTGCTGCCTCGCCTCCGCACCATCCTGCTTCCCCTCTGCTTCCTCGGGCTTGGAATGGGCAAATTTCGACAGTCTTTGCGTAGCGTATTGCCTGGAGCCTTTCGCTGCGGCCATTATGTCCCGTTCTACACCTTAGACTGGAAACCGTCGGATCAGGGGAGCAACAAGTACCGGATATGCAGGACAACAGACAATTGAGGTCAGTTCAGTTGCGCCAGTGACCCTTCGTTAGGGAGCAGTTCGTAGCACAAAATGGCAGCAGTTGTTTCTCAGGCAGGCGTGGCACAGACACGGGAGGCCCCAGAACCACCAAGGGGCTAATGGGCCCAAAGTAGTGGCGCGCGAGGAGAGCCGCCAGGAAATTGGGAAGGCGGTCGCATCCGTCGTCGCAGAGAACACCCGGCCCCCTGCAGATCCAAACAGCAAAAAGGAGGGGGGGGGGGTGTGAGGAAAACGTCTCTGGTAGTCCCGTAGCACCAATGGGCCCCAATACCATTTATAGGCGCAGCGGGTGTGCACAGTGACGGGGGCCTCCTTCTGTAACCCACGAGGGAGCCGCTGGAGAAGTGCAGCGGACCTCCATGTGGCGTATGCGCCCCGGGCGTGATGTCTTGAGCGTCACGGGTCTCTCTCGCTCGTCGGTAGTTTGTGGAGGCCCGCATAAGCCTCCATCCTCGAGAGAAGCAAAGCGGTAGCCGCCGGCAGTGTGGTCAGTCTCTCGCCGGGCGTCCCCAGGTTCGATCGCCTCCAACGCGCCAGCCGGCGGCAGGGGAAGCCTTGAGACGTCACGGCCGGGTCTTCGCTCCCCTCCCGGCCGGCAACGCCAACTGCTGATTGTATCGGTAAATGGGGTCCGATTTACATTGGCGATGGATCGAACGGATCCTTGCCTCTGGGAGCGTCAGTGGCGTCTAGAATTGCGGGCAAACGGATGAATGGGACGGATGCAGGGGGAGATTTAGTCGGTGGCCGACCGGAGCTCTATTCCAGTGCGGCCATCTTGGGTGTTGGCTAGCCACGCCCCCCTCTTCTTGTAGTTTTTTTTATTACAACCCATCTCAGGCCTCAGCTGTTTGTCCTGCTGATAAAAACTGCTGTGACATTTTTGTTGTACTTGAGCCACGCCTTGGATTACTACGGTGTTCGCAAATCAGGGTCTATTCAGATCTTGCCAGACAACCCTCCCGTAATGTTATATTATTTCTACTTGTAGGGCACGCATATCAACAGGGAGGATATCCTGGCGCCTATGAAGGAGGGGAACTGGACTGTCTGGGGGCCTTTAGGTTTTTCTGGAATTCAAGGATGGAGCTGGTACCTCTGATGTGATAGGGGTGTTTGTTCTAGGCTTTTGAGGCGATGTAGGAGAATGCTAAACCTCTGGCCTGGCAGTTGCATGGGATGTGAACGAGGAGCAGGCTGGCCAAAAGGAGGTGTCTTGCGGGGCTGTGGAAGGGGATGCAATTGTTAAGGTATGCTGGGCGTTGGTTATGAGTGCTTTGTAGGCATGTGCGGGCAGTTTGAAAAGGGCACATTTGTAAATTGGGACCCAGCCGAGGTCTTTGAAGTGTTTAGATATGTACATGCGCTGTGGGAGGTTGAGTGTAAGTCTTCTGGCTGTGATCTGTGCAACTTAGAGCCTTTTTGGTGAATTGGGCAGTGATGCTAGCGCAGAGGACGTTCTCATAGTGGAGGCTGCTGGTGACAAGGACTTGTGTGATGGTTCTGCATGTATCCAGAGAGAGCTAATTGAACATTTTTCTGAGAAATTTGAGTGTATAAAATCAGGTGAACATAACCCTGTTTACTTGATTGGCCATGGATATACCGCTATTGATCACGATACCCAATTTACTAGGGCAAAGAGTTGGACCTAGCTTGGTGGGCCACCAGCCCAGGGAGCAGAGAGAGGTGACTTTGCCGACGAAGACCACCTCTGTTTTGTCGCTGTTCAGCTTGAAGCAGTTCCTGTTCCTCCAATTTGCTATAAAGGACATGCATCTTTTGAAGCTGGCGTGAGTTGTGGAGGTGTCTTTTGATAGAGGATGAGCTGAGTGTTATCTGCGTAGATGATGCTGAATCCATGGGAGTGGATGATGCTGGTGAGGGGGGAGACATGTAGTTATTGAAGAGTATGTTTTTCCAGGGGTAGCATTGCAGGATATCGTATATCAGTTCGAAGCATCAGTTGAGTAAAGTGCGTCCTTCGAGAAAGGAGCTGATCCATCGTAGTGCAGGGCCTCTAATTTGGTCCTCGTGAAGGTGATAGATGAGGATGGTGTGCGAGACTTGTCAAATGCTGTTGAAAGTTCCAGAAGGATGAGGTGTGCTGCTATGTTTGTTTTGTCCATAATGAGGCAGTTGTCATCGGCAGGAGCGATGGGGACTGTCTCTTTGCTGAGGTTGGGTCTGAATCCGGATTGAGGGGTCCAGGAGGTTTGATGTATGCCAGCAAATATGGTGATGTGGGCTTGCGTCCGGTGTGTCTGGAGACTATAGTCTTGGTCTCTCTGATTCTTAGATCTGGTTGGTCCAGAACCATCTGGTAGGCTTTCAGTACGTGTCAACTGACAATCTCGGTCGGCACCCTCTTGACAATCAAGAATGGCATCTTCACCCAGAGGTTGTTCAGACAGTATTTGCCCTCTAGGACACTACTCTCATACATCTGTTTGCCACTCACAAGAGCAGAGACTGTCCATAGTTCAGTATACTCCATTTCCCTTTGCAAGGGACCCTAGGAGGCAGGCTACACCTGAGGTGGGACTTCTGTCTCCACTATTCATTCCTCCAATCGCTCCGATTCCTCCGGTTCTGAGAAAATTGTATCTGGACTGCACACAGATGATCTTTATTGCTCTGGATTGCCCTTGGATCTGCTTCACCTGTCCCTGTGCCCTCCTTTTCCACTTCTGTTTCGGCAGATGACTTCTCGCAGTTGGGGAGGCAGGTTCTACGTTGGAACCTCCAGAGCCTCCTCCCTTCTTGCCTGGAGATTGATGCATTTGAAGCTCTTCCGTTCTTCCTGCAGAGGAGATCAACATATTTTTATGCCCTTCACCCCACTACCAAGCCAGTTTATTCTACACATGTGCTCCATTTTGTTGCTTGGGGCATTGGGGATGAAATTACGCCACTCGAGGCACATTTACCGTGTGTATTAGTTTTCTGTTGTCTTTTGCTCTGCAAGGCTTTGCTATAGCCATGGTTGAAGGTTATTTGTTAGCCCTTTTAGCCTTTCATTATTTGCCTAATTAGACCACTCTGTTTAAGTCTCCTATTGTGCTCTTTCTGAAGGGGTTGATGACCAACATTCACTGTGCTATGCTGGTTACAAGAAGGGCAGAGCAATTTAAAGCAGATCGTCATTATCTGTTATGTCTTAGTCTCACCAAGAAGCAGCCCCATGAGGGTATCAGAGCCCATTCCGCCAGGTTGAAGGCTACCGCTTCAACACAGTCCCGAGGTGTCACTGTTTTGGATATTTGCTGTGATGCAATGTGAGCTTTGGCCCAACTTTCTACAGGCATTGTTGCCTCGATTTTGAAGTCTGCAGAGATGGCCTTTTTGCCACATCTTTGTTACAGGACTTCTTGGTTTGACCATCCCCTCAGACCCTCCAACTTGGAAATACTGCTTAGATGTTGATTAATGAATCTGCAGGTAGAACAAGTTCCTTTCCTTTGGCAACGATCTCTCTACTGGATAATCTACCTACCTGCAAATTCCTCACTGATCCTACCCTCCTTCCTGTTTTTAGGACTAGTAATCCGACTCTTTGATAAGGTCCTAAGATATTCGTGGCACTAGGCAGTTTCGATCTTGTTAGACTTGCCTCTGCCTCTTAGGGTATGAAAAAAAGGACTGGGAACTGAATCCCATGCACCAGGGTGGTGCCTTGTATGGTTCTGTTAAGTCATGCCTAGGGTGGATCCGGGGGCTGAGTCAGAGCTGAGGCGCCACATATCGACTCAGAAGAGCTATTTCACATTTCTAGTTCCAGTCTGTCGCCTGGAGGAGTCACCTGAAGGAGCTTCATGAGGTGATGAATCTGGGAGTAGAGTATCCACCAGTATTTTGCCTATACACCCCCAAAACACAAAAGGATTTCACATTGGACCAACCGCGCTAAATCTGTCCATTGACTTTTGCTATGCATTTGAACTGCCTTTAGGCTAGGTTTATAGAAATGCCACTTACACACACTGCAAAATATCCTTTTATTACCTGTTTGCAACACTCCGTTCTTGTAATAGCTGCCCTCTCCTTCAGTAATCTTCACGAAACTTGGCAAACACATTCTGAAAAACCTTTGTAGAATAGCAAACAAACTGTTAAACAAGGACCCACGTTATTAGTCATAAAACACTTTGATTTGGACTACACCAGAAAAGCAAAACCACAGTCCTTTTTGCCAACACTGTAATATGGGGGTGTTTGTGCGTGTGGGTCTAAGTGCGTGTGTTTATCTCATGTGTTTATAGAGTTTATTTATTAAACCGAATTCCGAGTGCTTCTGATTAACTTTAGGCCACATTTGAAGTGCATTTCTTGGCTCTGAGCAAGTTGTCATTAGTGTATGTTGCAGAAAGTATTCTCGAGAATGTTCTCTTCTGCTTCAGACATTGAACTGGAGGTCCACAATCACCTTGTAAAAGTCATTTGAGGTCAAGCATGTCTGAGGAGCGTGCTTGATTGTGCAGTTTGTATTGAATTTATACTATTTTGTTTTAAGATGCTGCTATTCTCCTGACTTCTACTGCCCTCAGGAAGTCATTGACCGTCCATTTCTGTTGCGTTTCATCAATATTAATGAAAATCCTATGACGAAAAAAGAAAATTACCTGCAATCCTAATTCTTCATTATGGGTATCTTCCTTAATTTTTTAATCAATTTACCAACTTCTCTGATAAAGACGAGAAGGAGTAAGGATATACTGACTGAGTTCTTTTCAGTTCACTGTTTCGTGGATGGCGCTACAAACTGCTGTGATAAATCCCTTTTCAATGATGTGGTATTGCATTCCATTTCCTGGGTTTTTCCTTCTACACGAACTTCATTGAAGAAAAGTTTGAAGTGAAAAATTCAAATGACTTGGTTGAATAGGGAATGTTTCTTTCATAGAAGTGTTTTCGCATTTCCATGCATATGCCTAGATGTTCAGTGATGATTCAATTATCAAAGTTACCCATAATGAAGAGCCTGGTGGTGAAGGGTGTAGGAATAACATTAGTACGTTTTAAACCGAAGCAGTGGTTAAATGCATGGCATGACTTTGCAGCAGGATTCGCGGGGCGCTAGTTTTGAACAAGCATTGGCAAAGCCAAAAGGGCTCCGCCTCTGAGGACTAATGGTTTTGCCAATGTTGTGCAGCATTGGCCAAAAGAAAGTTAAAAAAAATAAAACTCATCATGGCATGCCCAAAGCATATTTTCATAAGCATATGCTTTGTGAGAAGATATGCATAGATGTATGCACGCTCATATGAAATGACATGGACACATTTATTTTAGGCAATCCAGTATGAATCAGTAAATACATTTTATTGGAGTAGTGTGAAAGTGATTCACCTACAATGAGAACATCAGCTCAAATTGGAAATAATATCGATTTGAAATTATATAACAAAGCACGTTGAAGGAACAATAATTAAATATTCTGTATAAACAAAACAGCAGAATTCCATAAGTGCCTCGTACAGAGCACTCAAGTTTGAAATAAAATGTTAAAGCATATAAATTGCGAAAATCCCAGAATCAAAAATTCAGTTTTTAAACCATGAAGCTTCTCATGTAAGCTGAAACTAGCAACAAATTTAAAAACAGTGCAACTTCTGTTATGTCTAGAGAACATGCAGAAATGCACATATTGAATCAATACATTAAGAATGTATTGTACAGGAGTCAGATAATTATCAGGACGTGTTTGCTGACCCATGTGATTAACTTAAAATATATATTAACAATAATAAACAGGGAAAATGTGATACTGGCAGTGTTGGGATTTGAATCAGTTAAGTGCTACACTCTGGACCAAACCACTCACCCCAGCGTCGTCTTGGCTGCTGTAAGTACATTTTGGTTGCACATTGTAATATAGCCATAGCTTTAAAAGAAGTGTCTTGTAAAGAAATTAATTCAGCTGTATGTCATTGTCATAATAACTTCCCCACCTATTTGGAGACGATATAATAAATCAATGGCACTCTTTAATAGCAAGCTACCATGGGATGTACGTTTACTATTAAATAACTTCCTGTAACCAATCCTTAAAATGCCACAACACATCAGAGAAACAACCCACTGTCCTAGAAAGGCTATACACTGCGAACAGAAGGAATGATGATTGATCCATACTTTCAGAGCCTTAGCAATACCATGTGAACGCTCGCTGCAGCCGTCTGCGATCGCCACATTTAAATGCATGCAATGAAAATAAAACATTATATCGTGATTGGAGGTAGTATCAGCAAGAACCTTATTGCTCAGGGAACAAAGCCTGTAAACAATGGAAAAAGGATAGAACATTAATCTTAGCAGGACTGCTCTCGTTGCAGACAGTTAAGACGGCAAACACCAGAGCATTAGTTTTCAGTAGAGATGCAGCGCGCACCTGTTCGGTCTAAATATATCCGACTCAAAAGCGTGCATATCAAGGCGCTGGACCATTATAAATGAAAATATACGTTGAGGTGCATGAGAAATGCCCAAAGTAAAAAGCACAGCAAAACAAGGCGGGTGGGATGAGGATAAACCAACACGAAGCATGGGGTTGCGAGTTTATTAACAAAACTAATGGTGGAGTTGTAGGGGGTAAAGCAGCATAAAAAGGGGGAGGTGGGAGAGGATAAAGCCACACAAACTACGAGGGGGAGGGCAGCGATAAAGCAACATGAACAGTTGACCGGTGGGGGGGATAAAGACACTTGAACAAACGGCGGGTTGGGGAAATAAACATGAACAACAATAAAGAAGCACCATCAACAATAAAGAAACATAAACAGCATGTGGAGAGGGGCATAAAGAAACACGGACAATGGTAACAGTACCTGAATCACAGCGCGATCAGCGGAGGGGCACTAATTAGGATTAATCCATCTGTTCTTGGTCCTTGCGCCACAGAAGAAGCAGGAAGTGACATCTAGGGACACACTGGGCAATTAGGAGGTAGCAAAGTAGAGTGACAATTAAGCAAACGAATGGTAGGAGTTGGTGGGCTGCAAGCTCCATATTGTACACAGGACGCCTCGCAAGCAAGAGCGCATGCGCAAGTCGCGCATGTGCTGTCGCAGGCGAGACCTAAACAGGACTCAAGGCAGTGTAGAGGAGAGTTGTAGTGTGAATGCTCTAATTCAAAGTGCATTAAGAATGTGCTGGATGGTTGTGAGAGATAACCACTTCCCAAAAAGTGGTTGTGCAAAGTTGGATTTTAGCAGTGTGGATTATTAATAAGGCAACAGACCTGAGGCAGAAATTGAATGTATAACGGAACCACCTTTTACTTTAATTGTGGTTGCTGGAGATTTTAATTTGCACCCCTGTCAATCATGCACAATGACCAGGGATTCTGTCTCTGAAGGCTCATTTGAACTGCAGGTGCATTTTAAACATTCCCGCCTAGGTGATGCCGCAAATAGCCTTGTTTCCGAGTTCAATTTAACAAACTTAATGGATAGCATTCAGGACCCCAATATGAGAGAACACCTACATTTAGGGGGGTTATTGTACTGTTATCGATTATATTTTTGTTTCTCGCTGCTTCTTCTCTGCACTTTTAGATATTAAGGTTTTAAGTCATCACACAAATGATCATAACCCAGTAACGGCACTATTTCATTAGGATAATAAATCACCAGGTCCAATACCCTTGTATAAAGAGCTCCTGATCCAGATGGATCAGGGTCAAAGGGTGAGCTCCTCGTGTAAAAAGGAATTTTATATATGTTTGACCGAAGATGAGTCGCCACACAGCATTTTGGCGTAATTTCTTAATATATGTACGCTTACTAAATCCACACTCAGTAAAACAGCTACATCTCTAGAACGCACGCAGAAAAATCATTTGACAACCGGTGCTCCAAAACCCACAAGGATCTTTGGGACCTTCTGCGGGCGAAGCCAAGTAACCAAGCAGAGATCAGGAAGGCCAGGGCTGTTTTTAGAATGGTTTGCAAAGAACGTAAGGCCCAACTTAAAGAGGAGACATGGGAAAAGTTACTAATTGCTAGTAGGCAACGCAATAGCTCTGTCTTTTGGAGCATCGTTAATTCTCCTCTTTTTAGTAACAACCATCTCTCCAATCATGCCTGCACTATTGCTGCCCAGGCCTGGGTTGACCATTTTGCGGCGATCTATAACCTAGATGAAGAGCCAGTTCCATTAATAGACCACCAGACAGACAACCACATTATTTTCAACCTATCTGAGGTTAGAGCCGCTATCTCCCAATTACCATCTAATAAGGCTCCAGGGCCTGACGGGGTTCCAGGGGACCTTTTTAAAAACTGTATTGACCTATGGGCACTGTTATTGACATCACATCTAAATGCCGCAGCTGCGTCCCTCTCCCATTAACCTGGTCCAACTCGATAATAGTCCCAGTTTTTAAAAAGGGCAATAGATCAGACCTAGCATCTTTCAGGCCCATCTCCCTCATAGACTCGGAGGTGAAAATCATTGGCCGGATTTTATTAAACCGCCTAGCTGATTGGGCCGAGGACAGAGGCTTTTTAACTGACTTACAAATTGGGTTTTGTCCCGGAAGGGGGACCATAGAGAAAACTTTTAACCTTTACTTATTAACGTGTAAATACACTAAGGTTAAAAAGGGGGCAGTCCATCTGGCCTTTATGGACCTTAGCTCTGCCTTCGACAGAGATAACCGCTCCAAGGTCTGGTCCCTGATGGAACAGATGGACGTAGACCCAGTTTTAATAAGATTTCTGCGTGATTTGCACACTGATCTTTCAGCCAGCATCAGGTTTGGCCCCAATGGGGAGTGTGCTGAGCACTTTAAATTGCGGCACGGGGTGCGACAAGGTTGTATTTTAGCCCCTTTTTTATATCAATCACTTAGAGCAAGCCTTGACAGTACCTGGTGTTGACGTTCCTAAAGCAGGAAGTCGTCTTATACCCGCCGTGCTCTATGCGGATGACACTTTTAATTGCCCGTACAGCTAAAAGCTTACAAAAACTTCTTATTCTTTTTATTAACTTTATGAGCAGCCTTGATTTGTCGACAAATTTCTCCAAGTCCCACGTTATGAAATTTGGCCCCCCAATACTAAAACGATGAAACATGTAGTTGAAGGCCAACACATCAGTCAGGTAGAAAACTTCAAGTATTTGGGGCTTTTACTAGACTCGGAGTTTAATTGGCACTCACTTATATCCCAGAATGTTTTGTCTTTTAATAGGATGACATTCAGCATTAAAGATTTCTCCCTTCGGCTCGGACGCACTCGCATCCAATTGGTCCTGGAAATTTACAGGGCCAAGTGCATCCCCTTAGAGAGCTACAGTAGTGGATTATGGGGTTATGGACGAATTGCCCCTCTCCAAGTAGCTGAAAACAAATTTTTAAGAGGTCTTTTAGGGGTCCCCCAAAGCATACTCTCTAAAATTGTACATGAGGTGTTAGGCTTAGACTTTCTCATCGAACAGCTGCGCCTTGGCCCTTCTCATCGAACAGCTACGCCTTGGCCCTTTAAAGCTTTGGAACTCGATTTGGTTAAAGGAGGAACTTAGTTTTAGTAGATCAATTTTGCAGGACTGTTTAAAATTGGAAAAATCTTCCCTGATCCCATGGCTGGCGTTTGTGGCAGGTAAATTGCGGCCCCTATGGTGGTCCGATCTGTATGACATTACCTCTATTTTAATTCGATCAGTGGGCAAAAAGGCCGCAACTGCGCTTAGGAACAAGCTAGCATCAGAGCGCGAGGGCCTTCCACTAATGAAAAACTCTATGCGGCATGCAATTTTAGTGCAAACTGTTAGCAACATGGAACCATATTTAACCTGGAATATGACACGCTATCAACGTCGTCTGTTGACCCATTTCAGGTTGAATTTATTTCCCCGCCTTATCCCCTCTAATCACCGCTGTTTCTCGTACTTGGACCTGCCCCGCTGTGATTGTGACAATACAACGATTAACGATACTTTACATGCCACTATGTTTTGTTCAAAATACAATAACCTGCGATACAAGTTTCAGTTTCCAATTCTAAAGCCAATGAATTATACCCAAGTCAGGCCTGCTCTATTGTTTTTACAGCTTTTAAATTCTCCTTCTGTTTGCTTTTTTCTTGTACGTTTTTGGTGGGGGTTTTAAAACATGAACGAGTTTGACTATGGCAACCTGTATGTACATTTTTAACGATATCCTATGTCTTTTATGATTTTACTAGTAAAATCGAATAAAGAACTTTTATGATGATGTTGATGAGTGCAGTATCTTTGTCTATATGATTTTAGTCAATTCCTCTTACAATTTTGTGACATCAGAAAGTCCTGATGACAAGTGTTAAGCTTTGGGATCTGCTGTTATTGGAGCCTGATTGTAATTTAGCAGTCTCATGAAAATTTATTTTTACTTGATGATATAAAAAGAGTTTATAATTGTTCAATGATCATGAAAATAATTGTTTTTAAAGGTGTCATGCTTGGAAACAACATGGATATCGAAATCTAATGTGATACAACGACGTGGGCGAGCTGGGCGCTGCCAGCCAGGCTTCTCTTACCACCTTTTCACTCGAGACCGGCTCGAGAAAATGGACGATTTCCAAGTTCCTGAAATCCTCCGCACACCGCTTGAGAACCTAGTTGTTCAGGCCAAGATTCATATGCCTGAGATGACAGTAAGTAGTATAGCCATTGCAATAAATGTATTTTTTATACTCAAGATTTTTTTGTTTTTTAAGCTCTATTTATTGATTTTTTAAATTATATTGTTACGGTAGAGTTATACAGCAATTCAGGTACGATAATTTTAATAACACATATGCAAGCTCACTTTGAAGAGACCTTCAGGCTTCTCATGCATTCTGGGCTGTACCTTCCAGTGTGTCCAGTTATTAGTACCTTTACTTACAGCCTTAAACCTTAATTATCCAACATAAAACGTAATACCACTGGATGCCTAGTTTCATTTGTAATTTCTTCAGCAGTTAATAGTTCTGCCATTAACAAAAGCAGCCAGTGTCCCTCAGCTTTTTCACCACCTATTGTGTTAGTTTCAATATCTCCCACCGTTGTGTTCCCAGTACTTAATTAGAGCAGGGGTTACTCTTCAGACTCATCAAATGAATTCAATATCTCCACCAAGAGATCTGCAATCATCGACTGTCTCTCTTCATCCTGCATGGCTATCCTCTCTTTCCACCATGCTTTTCTACCTGCTATGGGGCAGACCTTATGGCGAGGACCAGTACATCACTATAGTTCCCTTGGCCGTTACTAGTGCCAGGTCCAGAAACGTGGTGCCCACTGTCTGGCCTTTGGGCAAGCATCAGGTTAGCAAGCATAATTCCAAGTTATAAAATTGTGCCCTGTCTAAGGTTCTTTCCATGTCAGCTGTGACCCACCCCAAAGCAGGCTATTATAGGGCAACTCCAGCCCATATGCAGGAAGTCAGCATCCACTAGTGTGCAGCTGGAGCACATTTTATCTTTAGTTCCCGCAACAATGTTTACCTTGTGGGATGTTGGGTAAATAGTATCCAGGTAGTTAAATTGTGTATAGTTGAATCTAGTTTTCCTGAAGAGTCTATTTGGGTATTCCAGAATCATATCCCATTCTTTATCCCTTAGGTCTCTGCCTAGTTTCCACTCCCAGCCAGTTGGCTGACATGTCAAGCTATATTCAATCATTGTAGTGCCAGGATACCAGTCTACAGTCACTCACAAAGGTGAGGAGAGACTGCAGCACCACAAGGGTTTGGGCTCCAATGTGCCCATTCCATCTTTTTTTGTTTAAATCCTTTTTATAGTTTTTTTTTTCTTTTGATGAACACACAGAAGTGAAGCACACTACAACCACAACATATAGCCCATGCCTTCTTTATTGACTGAACCACTGCTCCATACGTCATGAACTGAGCCTCTGGTAGACTATCCTCCTCCATTATGAAGGTAGGCTTCGAATTACCCCAGTTTCATAGCAGTAATATGTGGCGAGTATTCCTGTTTCCATCCAGTCCCTCACCCTTCGATCACTGAAGAACTGCCACCCCGGTGGTTGGAAGGCCCACCAGGGGCAGGGTTGGAGCATATGTCTGACTTAACCTGGTTCTCTTAAATAACCTCCTCCACCTTTGTAGGGCAATTCTGAGAAGTTTAGGTTTCCTCCTCTTGCTGTGTGAGGGTCCCATCAGCATTTCAACCAGTGCTACCTCCTATTATGATTCACCTATGGCCCTTTACTTTTCTAGCTTTATTGTGTAAAGACACTTAACCAGCCATTACATTTGAGGTGCCAGGAAGCACAGTTCCTAATCGGCTACCCCCTACCCTGATAGGGCATCCTGAAGATACAGAAGAAGGTTGTCTGCATATAGCGAGTTTACATGCTCTCCTTTTCTTAGGGGAATGCCCCCCTTCCATCCAAATGATGCTTGTAATGGTTTCTACTGCCAATGCAAATAGCATTGGAGAAAAGGAACACCCCCACCTACTGTCCCTGAATATTGTATATACCCTGGATTTGCATTGACCTATAATCACTCTTGTCTGGGAGTCTCCATATGGTAGTGTAATCAGTTTGTCCCATACATTCCCGAAATTCATGCATTTCATAATGGATTATAAATATTCGGAGTATAATGTGTCATATGCTTTTCCTAGGTCTATTGAGAAAAGCACTGCCTCCTGATACTGTGTACCTTTAAGATCTTGAATAGTTTCCTGATATTAAAAAAAGGATTGATTTTGGGACTCAATCTATATTGGTCGTCATGGACTAGTTCTTGTAGGTGGGAATGTAGGTGACCAGCCAAGACTATGCTAAGAATTTTATAATCCAAATTTAACATGGATAGTGTCCTCTGAAGCACACATGTTGGTTGTCCCTTTGAAGTTTAGTGATGGATACTAATAAGGCCTCTCTTATGGTGGTGATTAATGTACTCCATTCCAGTGCACCTGCATACATCTCAGCAATACACTGTGCTATAAGAAAAGCATACATCTGGTAGAATTTGGCTGTTGAGCCGTCTCTTCCTGGCATTGAGAGTTGCGGTTATCCCTACCTTTGTTATAGTTACTCCCTGTGTCCCCTTAACCTCCTTGGACACCTGTTGAAGTTCGGATTTATCAAGGTAGGCCTCTTTATCACCCTCTAGGGCCTGTGCTTCTGTAGTATACAATTCTGAATAGTGCTGGAAGACATTGTCTCACTGTGAATGCATTAGTGATTTGGCTGGGCTCCTTATTTGCATGATGGGGGTTCCCCTGCCCTCCAGTTGTATCAACCATGCCAATAACCTACCAACTTTGACTCTCTCCACATGATTGTTTTAGTAAAATATTCCCTGTGGTGGAGAGAACAAAGCTCCAGAGAAGGGGCATATTTTTCTTTTTTATCCAATAAGCTGGGTACCATTAGGGGTTTACTACTGCTTCCCCTCCAGTGCATGGATGGTTATGTCCATTACTGTTCATTTTCCCTCTAGGGTTTTCTTAACCCTATTGGCTAATGCAATGTCCCCGGACTACTACATTGAAGGCCTCGCATTCAATGGATACGTGCATAGTTGTGTTGCGGTTTCGTTGGAAGTATTCCCTTATTACTTCAGCTAGTCGGTCTGTAAATGTTGGGTCATGTAAAAAGGAAACCAGAGTTTGCAGGTCGGAATAGGGGATGTTTAACACTCCTGCCACACCGTCCGTAAAAGCGGATTACCATGGGGCTAGAGCCCTTCTAACCTCTTTCCTCTCCAATCGCACCCAGTCAGTCAAACTTGGCGACTTCTACTCTCCTGTATTCACCCTTCCCTGTGGTGTGCCCCAAGGATCCTCCCTAAGTCCGACCTTATTTAACATCTATGTGTCGGACCTGGCCAGGATCATCAAAGCACACGGGATGAGACTAACCTCATACGCCGACGACACCCAACTGGTGTTGGAAGTTCACAACGATGGAGGAGCAGTTGCTGCCAGCTTCCAACAGGGAATGTTGGCAGGGAATGTTGGCCATAAGCTCCTGGATGGCAAATAATTGCCTAAAGCTTAACTCCGATAAAACGGAGGTGATGATCTTTGGCAATCTATCCCCTGGCTGGTCCCCCACCTGGTGGCCATCTGATTTGGGACCCCCTCCTGGACCGGTTACAAAGGTCCGGAATCTTGGCGTAGTGTTTGACGACAAATTGTCTTTCATCCACCATTCGAACGCGGTCGTCTCTTCATCCTTCTACACCCTGAAAATGATAAGGAAACTCTTACCATTTCTCCCCCCCCAGCGCCGGTAAGACCCTCATGTGCACTCTGGTAACGTCAAAGACGGACTATTGCAACGGACTCCTCCTAAATGCTCAGGAGAAAGTCCTCAAACTGCAACTTGTCCAGAACTCAGCCGCCAGAATTCTGTCCGGCACCCCCAAATATAAATCGATCTCTCAAGTTATACGCCAGTTTCACTGGCTGCCTATTAGAAGTCAAACGAAATTCAAGGCACTTTGCATCGCATATAAAGCCATCAACAACACGGGACCTGAGTTCCTAAAAAAATACTCTGCCCATACAATCCTAACAGACCGTTGCGCTCTTCATCAGCCCATCTGTTGACTATTCCTCGCACTAAGAAAACATCTTGGGGAGACAGACGTTTCACAGTTGCCACGGCAAGACTGTGGAATACCCTTCCCCTCCATATCAAAACCAGTCCCACCCTCATGATATTCAGGAAACAAGTAAAAACATGGCTATTCAATCAGTAATCATCCTACCTAGCTGCTCTCCTTTACTCCACAGCGCCGAGACACCCTAGGGTATTTGCGCGCTATATAAATTGTATAAATAAATAAATTATGCTCTGACAGTGTGCAGCGTAGGTACTCTACATGTAGAATTATCTCATTGAGTCTTACTCGAATTTGGTTTAATTTGAGGTTTTACCACTTTGCCCTCTTCTGCTGCAGGAACAGCTAAGATTAATTCTCAATCTTCATTTTATTTTGTCTCTTAATGAAAATGTATTGCTCCTTCATTGGCACTTTTGCTGATGTTGCCTCCAACTGAATTGAGTCCATGTCTTGCTATTTCATTGATTTTTCCTTGTACACACAGTGCCATTTTTGAGATTTCAAGTTAAGTCTAGCAGCATGAAGGTATTATTGTTGAGCTTTTTTACAGCATGATATGTCTATGCTCAGTATGGGCTTGGCTCCTGCACTTGTTCCCTGCCCTTACAAGCCTGCCCCTTAGGTTTTAAACCAGCATATGATGTTCGTCTCTACCTGTCTTTATCAGATTGGCTTCATGTGAATTTTTAAAATCTATTTCAGGCAGTCGAATTTCTCTCCAAGGCTCTGGAGAGCCCAGACATTCGTGCAGTTAATGATGCTGTGCGGCTTCTGCAGGAGATTGGTGAGTATGTATTGAAAGCTCTGCAAGCAAGTGAATCATTTCATCAGGTAGTGTTAGACGAGTTAGACCCTTTTTTGTCCCTTGATGATTTGAGGGGTGCAAGTGGCCAGAAGAGTTAATCGGGCAACTTATTACACCAGAAACTGTAGTGCACAGGATCGTTTTCTGTATTGAGAGTTTTGCATAGCAAACCTAGATAAGGAGCAGTTTGTCCTATGGGTTGTTGAACAGTTCATGATTAGAATATAAAAAGAGGTCGTAGAAGAAAGAATGGTGTAGCTATCTTCATAGACTTCACCCAGGGCGAAAAGGAGCAGGGAGTTTTCTGAGGTAGGAAATGTTCCTTGGAAGAGATTAAGCTCCTCTCTGAAGAGAAAGAGTGAACCTGATCTAAGTGGAGTGCTATTCCAGAACTTGGGTTTATTGTTTGAACTGGCTTCTCTTCTGGGCATTTTCTTGAAGAACTTCCTTTATGAATTTCAAATGTTGTCATAACTTTGTGTGTGACATAAACCCCTTTCGATGGCACGTTTTTCTGTTGAAATGTTATTCTCATGTAGGTGACACTGTAGGGGCGTCTTGCATAGGTCCATTAAGGTGGAAGGTATGTGGTTGTAAATCATTTGCCCTTTAATAAGGCAAGCAGCAATATATAGGACTCTGTTCAGTAGAACAGAGAAGAATGGAGGATGTAGCCAAGTATGCGGTTCCCATCATCCAGGTGCAGAAGATCACATGCCTGGACTGTACTTTTGAAGTTTGAGTCAGGTAAATCATGGCTTGTGTCTGGGCCTAAATTGTAAATGGTATGAGTCACTTGATTTTTTTCTGGTCTTTAATCTACACTTTGGAGGCTTTCATACTTATCCTGATCATGAACAGAATGAAGATTCTCGCTCACAATGAAGATTGCCAAGAAAACTAGATAACAGGATGAATTCTTTAATTATTTCATAGGTCACCAGTAGCTGTAAGAATGTTGAGGTGCCCACCTGGATGAGTTACAAGTTTGACAGGGAGTAGATGCCGTGTAGCATTTTCATCAAACCCCTTTTGTGGGGACAGGATGTTGATCAGGGCTTAATGGCAGACTGTATCAAAGGCAGCCAAGAGGTCAGTACAAGTAGAATGGCCTGCATAACTGATGTTCATGTGCAGCAACATAGTCAGAAATCGGGCTAGTAGTCATGGAGGATGGAGTTTGTATTTTGTTGGCTCTTATAACTGGTATCTTCTCTATAATTTTTCCAAGAAATTGGTAGGTGTGTGATGTTTGTTGTTAGCAAGTTTGGGTTAAGACATTTTTGTGCCTACAGTATAGTATCTGTTCAGTTTTATGTGCTAAGGAAAATGGCTGGTGCCTGCTTTGCATTGATGTAGTTGAAAGCGGCGCTAGTGCTTTTACGTAGAGGGATTTCATGATTGTGCATGAGAAGATGTCATCCTCATATGTGATGGCTTTGAGGGTGGTGGAGTTTTTAACAAGGTCTTTATTATGGGGTCCACTTTAATCTGTTGCATGGAGGGAAGGGAGGTGGTACAGTAGTAGCTTATTTGGTGCTATCGTTATGGTGCCTGAACTTGTCTTTTTTCTGGGAAGAATTGATTGATGGCAGTTGGACCTGTCTGTTGTTTAGACTGTTGTTAGTCATCTACAGTGGTTAACTTGTTGTATGTGGCTTTGGCCACGGTGATTTGTCAGCATGATAGAGAGTTTCAATCTTGTGATGTCTTCTTGGTGTTTGGTTTTGTTCCATTTCTTTTCACTCTTGCTTTGCTTTCAGAGAATTCTGAGGTGTACCACATGGGGTACCACACCGTTGCAATACATCCAGGCCACGGTACACCAGTCCTATTAAAATATCAGGCCACCAATATTACAGTCCTAACCAACATAAACACTAAAATCAAGCAACGAGGAGATAAACAATTTTGCACATGCGAGGTTGAAGTCTCTGGGCTAGAAAGGTGCATACATTTTGCATATCAATATCCAAGGTTTGGATTCTATTTTATGTCAATTGACTTGAAAGAAGATGTAACCAAAACCACATTTAGACAAATATCTGCAGTGAAAAACACTTAAATCGACACAAAAGGCCATACATTTTAAAAAATACTAATATTTTGCCTTTTAGCAATAAGTCAGTATGAACGTTTTAACGTGAAGTCATGCATGTGTTCCCATAACTGGACAACTGACTGGTAAAGGGAATTCATTTCAGCAATTCAAAACCAGTAGAAGCAGAGCCATTCAGTTACTATGCCAATCTGAAAGAGACACGTTAGTGACAGATTCCTTACCTTAGAATATCCCCAGGCTTCAGGCTGGATCCGGGAAAGTTTTGCGTAGCAGTACCCTTGCGCGTCGGTAGGCGGCGTCGTGCGACTCCGCGTCCGTCGTCGGCGTCTGGATCGCCGGGATGACGTCGCGGGCAGTACTTAGACGCCGCCCCTGCGCGCTGACGTCAGTTCTTCTTTTTCCGCGCCAGTAAGCGCAGATCCGGGAAGAGCAGTGCCCTGGTCATTTTTTTACTACGTTTTTGGGTGATTTTTTCACTGTTTTCTAAACGAGTCTCTCGACTCCGAAGGTGTCGGTAGGGATGCCCGGCTTCAAGCCATGCGACGCCTGTGGTCGAATGATGTCGATCACAGACCCGCATCAGGAATGTCTCTACTGCCTCGGTCGCGACCACGACACGAAGTCGTGCCCCGACTGCCGGGCCTTGCATCCGAAGGCTTTGCGAGAGCGGTCTCGAAAGCTCCTCGAGGTCCGGCAGTCGGCTCCGCGCCACGCCCCGGTCACGCGAGATGTCGAGGGGCCGGTCGCGGAGTCCTCATCGGTCGTCGGGGTCCAAGTCTTCGCTCGACGACTTCCCCTCGCCGGTCTCGCGACTCGGCTGAGGGTCCTGTCGGCACCGTCCCAGCGGCTCCGGTAGTGCCTGCGGAGCCGCCCCCGCATTACCCGTCCTTCCCGGGTTTGGGGGCGACTCCGGCCGAGATACAGGAGTTCCTGTCGGCCATGGCCCGCCTCTTCGGGCCTCAAGGTCCCCCCGGTGCGCCATCGGGCCACGCAGGCCCTGATGGGGTTTCTCCGGTGCCGCCGGCGACTCCGGTCCCGGCGCCGCCTGTCACACCAGCCTCGGTCCCGGCTCCGGCCCCAGCCTCGACCCCGGCTCCGGTGCTGCCACAGCCCCGATCGACGCCGGTTGACCTGACGACACCTCCACCGGCGCCCGATCTCTCCGGTGCCGTTCCCGACGCCGCCCGGGGCTCCGGCGGCGTCGTTCCTCGGTTCTCTCCGGATCCGGACACGGCGCCGGACCGGCGTCGCTCGACGCCGGCTCCGACGCCGATGAGACCTTGGGTCCCGCATGTCCCTCCTCCTTATTTTGAACCAGAGGAGGACGAAGAGAACTGGGAGGGGTCGGATGACCCTCTCACACAGCAGTGTGAGTTCGATCAGGACTGGGCTGAGGAGCTTGGGGATGCCAGTGGTCTGGACACCTCCCCTGACTCTGGCATGCTGTCTCCTCCTTCCGTGGCAACGGAGGAGGGAGCAAACTTTGCAACGGTGTTGCGTAGAGCAGCTGGGGCCTTACACCTCCAATTGCCTACAGTGGCTGTCAGGACTAACCTCCTGACGGAAGTGCTTCAGCCGGCGGCTACCTCCTCGGAGCCACTGCTGCCGTTTAATGACGCGCTTTCCGACGTTCTTTTGGGCACCTGGTCCAAGCCCGCCGCAGGGGCTCCTGTGGATAGGAACGTGTCCCGACGCCATCGCCCAGCTCTGGGCGACCCCTTGTTTCTCTCTGTCCACCCCACTCCTGAGAGCTTGGTTGTCCAAGCCTCTGCTTCCCAAACCGCCTTCCCTACCGCTCCTCCGGATAGGGAATCCAAACGCCTGGATCAATTTGGGAAGAAGGTCTTTTCTTCCTCCAGTGCTGGCTTGCGGTCCGTCAACACCGCTTGCCTTTTGGGCCGATATTCCCACTCTCTGTGGGACTCGGTGGCGCAAGTTCTGCCCCAGTGTCCTGAGGAGGTCCAGACACTGCTTTCCCGCGCCATTGCGGACGGAAGAGATGCGGCTAAATACACCATTAGATGTGGCCTTGATACCGCCGACTCACTAGGCAGATCGCTTGCGACGATAGTGGCGCTGCGCCGTCACGCCTGGCTGAGAACCACTGGTTTCTCGGGTGATGTCCAAAACACCCTTATAGACATGCCCTTTGATGGGGTCGGTCTTTTTGGAAACAAAGCAGACCATGCCCTGGAGCGCTTTAAGGACTCGCGGGCTACGGCCAAGTCCCTGGGCCTTTCTGCTGTACGCCCTCCGCTACCGTCTGCTTTTCGCCCCTTTCGTGGCCACGGAAGGGGCGCCCAGTCACGTCCGCTGCCCAGCCACCGGCCCGCGCAGCAAGCGTCTTTGCGTGGCCGACGACGTGGCTCCCGCCGTGGCGGGTCAGGCAACCAGCGTGCGGGTCAGGCCACCAACCCCGCCCGGTCCGCGGCCTCCAAGCCCTCCTAGTCCTTCCTTTCAGGTGCACAGCACGCCAGTAGGGGGCAGGGTCCGCCATCACCTTCACCACTGGCGTGCCATCACCACGGACAAGTGGGTCTTGGACATTGTCCGAAGGGGCTACTCCCTCCCCTTCGCGACCATCCCCCCAGCCATGCCGCCTCAATTCCACCGCATGTCAGGGGATCACTTGGTGCTTCTTCAGAAGGAAGTTGCGGCCCTCTTGGCCAAGAGGGCCATCGAGCGCTTCCGACCCCAGAAGTAGGACGTGGTTGCTACTCCCACTACTTTCTGGTGCCCAAAAAGGACAAGGAGGACATGCGTCCTATCTTGGACCTCCGGAACGTCAATCGCTTCCTCCGGAAGGAGAAGTTCAAGAGGCTCACCTTAGCTCAGGTCTTGACTGCCCTCGACCCTGGAGACTGGATGGTAGCGTTGGACTTGCAGGACGCTTATTTCCACATCCCCGTCCTGCCGGCCCACCGGCGTTACCTGCGGTTCATGGTGGGCCTCGAGCATTTTCAATTCACCGTGCTCCCCTTTGGCCTCACAAGTGCCCCTCGGGTGTTCACGAAAGTGATGGCGGTGGTCGCAGCTCATCTGCGCCGGGCAGGGGTTCCAGTCTTCCCCTACCTCGACGACTGGCTGCTGAAGGCGGGCTCGTCCCAGGCAGTCGTCTCCGCCTCCAGACTACGGGCGAACTCCTGCACTCGCTGGGGTTCTCCATCAATGTGCCGAAGTCGCACCTGATTCCTTCTCCACAGCTCCTTTTCATCGGAGCAGTTCTGGACACGACGCAGTTTCGGGCCTATCCTCCCGAACGGCGAGTCCGGGATATTCTGGCTATGATTCCGATCTTTCAGCCTCTATCCTGGGTTTCGGTACGGATGACCCTGAGGCTGCTGGGCCTCATGGCCTCCTGCATCCTGCTGGTTGATCATGCCAGATGGCATATGCGGGCTCTGCAGTGGGACCTGAAGTTCCAGTGGGCGCAGCACCAGGGCAACCTGTCCGATCACGTCCAGATCTCGGAGGGGACTGCAAAACAGTTGCAGTGGTGGCTCTCGATCCGGCAATGGGTCAGGGGCAGATCCCTCTCCCTTCCCCAGCCAGAGCACACAGTTGTGACGGACGCGTTCCTTCTGGGATGGGGCGGTCACATGGGAGAGGCGGAGATCAGAGGCCTGTGGTCTCCGGCGGAGTCCCGGCTCCATATCAACCTTCTGGAGCTCCGGGCGATCCGACTTGCACTCAAGGCATTCCTTCCCTCTGTCAAGGGGAAGGTAGTGCAGGTGTTCACAGACAACACCACCGCCATGTGGTACTGCAACAAACAGGGCGGGGTGGGGTCGTGGACCCTATGTCAGGAGGCTCTGCGCCTCTGGACATGGCTGGAACATCAGGGCATTTTCCTGATGGTTCAACAGCTGGCAGGTTCCCTGAACGCCAGGGCGGGCGAACTCAGCCGCAGGTGCATGATGGATCACGAATGGCGTCTTCACTCGGAGGTGGCGCAAGGTCTCTTTCAGCAGTGGGGAGAGCCTTGGTTAGATCTGTTCGCCACCGAAGAGAACGCGCAATGTCAGCAGTTCTGCGCGTTGGAATTTCCACGACGGCACTCGCTCGGCGACGCTTTTCAACGCGAGTGGAGTTGCGGTCTGTTGTACGCCTTTCCGCCTATACCACTTCTACCCAGAGTGTTGAAGAAGATTCGGCGCAACCGGGCCCAAGTCATCCTTGTGGCTCCGGACTGGGCTCGAAGAGTTTGGTATCCCGAGCTACTCAGTATGAGCGTCGATCCCCCGATCCGTCTGCCTCTTCGGGAGGATCTTCTGTCGCAGCAGCAGGGGACGGTCCTCCACCCGAACCTGTCCAGTCTACACCTGCTTGCGTGGAGTTTGAGCTGCGGCAGTTGATTCCTTTCGACTTGCCTCCCGAAGTTTGTGATGTGATTCTGGCAGCCAGGCGTCCCTCCACTAAGGTGGTATACGCCTGCAGGTGGAACAAGTTTGTGGCATGGTGCACAGCAAAGGCTGTGAATCCCCTCTCTGCCCCTCTTTCTGAGGTTCTTTTGTTCCTTCTTTCTCTGGCCCAATAGGGTTCTGCCCTGGGTACCATCAAGGGCTATCTTTGTGCAATCTCGGCCTTTCTCAGGCTTCCTGATCAGCCCTCTCTTTTTAAGTCCCCTGTTGTTAACAGGTTTCTTAAAGGCATTACACACCTCTTTCCTCCTGTTCCGTTTATAATGCCTCAGAGGGACTTAAATTTGGTTCTTACCTTCTTAATGTGCGCTCCTTTTGAGCCTCTGCATAACTGTCCTCTTCGTCTTCTGACTCTGAAGACAGCCTTTCTGGTGGCCATCACCTCCGCTCAGCGGGTGAGTGAGCTCCAGGCTCTTTCATGCAAACCCCCCTTTCTGTCTGTTCATCCAGACAAGGTTGTTCTTCGGACGCGTCCGTCCTTCTTGCCAAAGGTGGTTACTGCCTTCCACATTGGGCAGACCATCACTTTGCCCACTTTCTTTCCGCCTCCGCATCCTTCCAGAGAGGAAGAGAGGCTCCACCGTCTGGACCCAAAACGTGAGCTTGCCTTTTACATCAACCGCACACAACAGTTCCGGGTGGATGACCAGCTCTTTGTTGGCTACGTGGGCGCCAAAAGGTCAGGGCGGTACACAAGAGGACCATCTCCCGCTGGGTCATCTTGTGTATCAAAGCCTGCTATTCTTTGGCTAAGAAGGAGCCTCCTGTTGGGCTGCGTGCCCATTCCACCAGGGCAACGGCTGCTACCACGGCCTTAGGCCGCGGTGTTCCGCTGCAGGATATATGTCAGGCAGCTACGTGGGCCTCGCTGCACAAGTTTACCAAACATTACTGCCTTGACAGCCAGGTCCGGAGGGAGCGGCTTCTTTGGCCGTTCTGTCCTCCGGGACTTCCTTGTCTGAATCTGTTCGCAGACCCACCACCGGGGTTGGTATTGCTGGGGTATCTATTCTAAGGTAAGGAATCTGTCACTAACGTCTCTCTTTCAGATGCACAAGTTACTAACTTGTGTAACGATATATCTGTAAGAGACAGTAGTTAGTGACAGATTCCTACCACCCACCATCCTCCCCGTTCTGCGAACTGATTTCTAGGGTTAAGGACATCCCTTTCAGGGCCCTAGACTTTTTTCAGACACCTATGTCAGCTTCTTGCATGGCTCTGCGTTCCTGGCGCGGAAAGTCGTGTACATAACTGACTTCAGCGCGCAGGGGCAAAAATGTAAATCCGTATTTGTAAAGCGCGAGCTACTCACCCTTACGGGTCTCAAGACGCTGGGGGCCGTTGTGGAAATTAAGTGAGCTATTGCCCAGAGTCACATGGTGCTGAGCTGAGCTGCTGCCGGAGCCGGGGATCGAACCCTGAGCCCTATGCTCCGAAGTCAGCTGCCCTGGCCGCTGCACCACATCTCTCCGTCTAAGTACTGCCCGCGACGTCATCCCGGCGATCCGGACACGGAGCCGCACGACGCCGCCTACCGACGCGCAAGGGTACTGCTACGCAAAACTTTCCGGATCCAGCCAGATGCCTGGGGATATGCTAAGATAAGGAATCTGTCACTAACTACTGTCTCTTACAGATATATCGTTACACAAGTTAGTAACTTGTGCGTTAGGCCTTCACAGTCCGCTTACAGAAGAAGCCTGCAATCCCAATGCAGCAGAAGACATTTCTGGTGTCTGATATAGACATTATACGTAATCACCATTCCAACAGGATGGAAGATTATGGCTTTTAAGAACAACATTCCCATTTACCAGATGTCACAATATCTGACACTAGAGACTGTGATGATATTAGCAATGATCACATTTTGTATTTACTCTGTACACTACACTCATCTACAAAGCAGGCTAATTCGAGAGTTTCTTTAAAATCAAGGGGCACCGTCGATACAGAAGTGAGAGAAGCTAGTTATTGTAAATTACAAGGTAGCAAAAACTCTGCAGTGGTTGGTCATGTACAGGTTGACAGTAGAAAGACATTTTACAGATGCTGTCCAAACTGAGGATTGCAACAAATTCCTGTTAAACATGTTGGGAGACTCAAGAAGCTACCGTATCTTCGAGTCAAGACAATGTATCAAGCTATACATGTTTTCTTCACTCAGTTTAAAGGGACAGTGGCACAAATGTTTACAGATAATATCATAGCAGTGCTTTACCTAAAGACTCATGTGGTGGTGTAATCTCCCATAACTTGTCCTACAATCCCACCTTTGAACGAAATCAGTCATTGGAGATTTTTATACTAATTGTAGTCTTCCAGAAAAGGGTGAGATAACTGACATGTTAACTTTTTACTTTTTTCAGTCAACTTTACACTGTTTCTTCTGTAAGAAACCCTGTCTTGTGTTGTCTCAATCCACATGTAGCTCTTACGAAGCTTGGACCAGTCTTATTTTAAGTCATAGTCTTTATCATCCTTGTCTACGACTTGTGCAAATTAGAATTTCTGTAGTTTTCTGAAATTTACTTATTTCCTTCCTTGGAATAATTGTCATCCTAAAAATAACTTTTTCATCTGGGGTTGTCGAATTAGGTTGTTCCCCTATCATCCACCAATATATTGCCATGGGAATAGGTGTTACACTTTTGGCTATAGCATAGAGTTAATATGTGTATTTCTTTTCCCAGTATCGAAGGATCTTGGAACAATTTGATAGCATATGAGTCAGTGAACCTGTTCATGTAAGCATAGTAGGTTAAACTTAAATACTTCTTGGTTCGACTTGGTTCTCAACCACTCACTAAAGTGCCACCTATTAACATAATCAACAAATAGCTTCTGAAAGTTCCTTGTAAAGGTTTTGTGCAGTTGGCTTCTGATAAAGAGGAGGCAACTCACTTCCTCTGTCTATTTCTTCGGTCCTCCTTGCTTTCAGCTCAGGTATCCTGTGCTGCTGTGTGGTCAATATATGCTCGTAAGGGGGCTCTGCTCCCATGTATTCTTTCCTTTTCCCTGTTTGCTACCATCACATTACAGCGTCGTAGAAATAGTCTCTTTCTCATACCAAGCAAGAGTCGTCAGTGTGGGGCGAAAGGTTCAAATCATAAGTTATCTTGCTCTGAGATTATCGAGATAACGAGTAACTTAAAACCTATTTCCATAGAGGCTTTCCATTTATGGCGCATGTAATGGCTGCATGGAGGTAACCCATCTGAACAATATGCATTTGTTACAGGTAGGAGGATGTGAATCACACAGCTGTCATTCACCCACAACTTGCAAGCTTTTCTAGCTAGATCTTGCATGTTCAATTCAGGGAAGTGGTGTTTCTCACTGAGGAAATGAAGGTACTTCGGAAGCTGGCGTCTTCTGTACCTCAAAATTCAGTGCTTCCAATGGTTTGAGCCTCCCAACCTGTTTGTTTACAGTGGTCCTAGCCAATCTGAGAGTTGAGCATTAAGTCATACTAACTCCCCCCTGCACGCACCCTAAACTTGATTCTCTGCGTCAACCATGATGCTGTCATGCAAGCATGTTTCGTTGTGAGATTCTGTCTCTCCTGCTTCAGTGCAGTAGACCAAGTCTCTCCCAAAAATCTGATTGCTTTTGTGGATATCATTTGAAAAAGTTAGAAGGGTTCCACTGGAGAGTGCATCTCCTATCGCCATATGGTCATAAGCTGGACACGTACTATTAAGAAAGGTCAATACTGCTTCAGATCCGTCTGTGTCACCTGTTATTGAGTCTACCTCCCATTGATAGTGGTGAGATTGGGGGAAAGAGATGGCCATCTACTGTATGAACTAGAATCCTCGCAGCAAGAAGAAGCAGAAGAGGGTAAAATTTGCCTAAGTCCAATGATCTGTGGGCAAGTTCGCTGGTACACATAAAGAACTGGGAAAAGGTCAGATATCATGAGTCTTCGTTTATACATACAGAAGCAGATCACCCAAACTTCACCTGCTTAGGTGAAATAATAATTATTTAGCCATAGCATGTGTCCTGTTATTTCACCCTGGAGAGTTGGAACCACTCCATAACCAGTTAAGCCTTTCCCAGTGAATTTAGCTCTTCCCCTTTCAATAAAGTTGCCTTTCAGAAAACAGAGGTGATATACTCTTCAGCAACTACACATGTCACATGTGGATGCTTTTTTGTTGGAAATCCAGTCTGAAGACAGTGACGACTGGGAGAGCTTGTCTTCTCAGCTTAGGAATGCAAGTCCTTAGCACTACTCAGAAAATCTTAACCCACCAGCCCTTTGTTTTTGGTTAGCCTTGTGTGCTCCTTTTGTCCCCTGGGGTAGTTATGCAGATCTGCTTAATAGCTAAGCCATGATGACTGAGGAACTCCCTAAAGTCTAACCCTATTCTCAATAGGTTTGGCCCTTAACCCAGGGCATGCGGTGGCAAGTAGTGGAGAGAGTTGGTTGAAAATCATGGGGCACAGGCCTGTTTTCCTGTACCCCTACAAGGAAGATGTACCCTTTACCCCTCTCCCTTGTTAAATGTCTGTCATGTCCCTATAAATGGAAACTCTTGCTTTTATTCTGTGTGGAATGTGTGTGTGTGCATATGCATGCTTGAATGGCAGAGTCCGTTTAGATTAATTTGCGTGCTGCATATCGCGATGGCTGTCCATTATGAAAAGCTTCCATGTTGTGACTCGCCCATCGGCATGCTATTCACTGGCTATTAGTCTGGATAGGCACTCATACTGGAGAAGGAAATGTTACCTAATTATAACAATAGTTGGCTAGAATGGATATATTTCCTAGAATAAGTTGCAATCAAACAGTTGTAAGAGCTTTCAGATGCGGATACTTACTTTGTAAATAACATGCCGAGTTGAAGCTGAGCATTGTCGGCGTCCATTCCCTCATTAGAAGGCTGCCCCTTTTTATTAAAGAGATGGAGTTCTGCAATAAGCAAAATGACTTGTGGATTTCTACATTGTAAATAATACTGAAATTGTTGTGAAAAAAGATACTTACATTTTTGTTCAGAGATTCTTTAAAATAATGAGGATACATCATAATGAGATTAATCTTAAGTGAATCCCCATAACTGAGAACTCCGGTCCTAGACAGATTGCCTCTGGACTGTTTTTTGAAGTTGCTGCACTTTGATGCCGTTTCATAGTGACGTCCAACAATTACAGATTGCCTGAATTAAATAAATTCAGTAAATGCTAGGCTGCTATCTATGAAATATTGAGGTTCTTTTACTTTTCCCCACAATCAACAATACAAGAATTCATTCCCTGGTGAAGAGAGAAATGAGCAGGATTGTCTTGATAACTGAATTTAAAATGTGTGCTTTAGATTCTGTTAACTAAGCCTGAGCATAGCCTAAGTAACTGTAGTCACCTGTGTACATGCAGATTAAGTAATACCTTGGTTCTGTATTTAGCCAATCACAAGCATTGATTTTCATATGATTTAATTATTTTGTAGGAGTCTTGGACGAAAGGGAAGGCCTGACACCTTTGGGACAGCGTCTTGCACATATTTCCACAGATCCTCGCCTAGCTAAGGCCATTGTATTGGCATCCATCTACCGTTGTCTCCATCCTTTGCTTCTCACCGTTGCCTGCTTAACTCGAGACCCATTTGTCAGCAGCCTGCAGAACCGACAAGAAGTCAATGAAGTGAGTATGTGAGTTTCCCGTCTTGGGCAGGCGCCACAAGGCATGGTGAAAACCTCAACGGAAGAGAACTGTCTGGCTGGTTTTTTTCCTTCGTGTTTTTTGTCAGCAAAGAAGTGATGTGCTATTCTCAAGTCTTTACTGTGTGAACTGTGTGCTTATTGTGCACCATCACAAATAAGAGGAAACAAAAGGGACAATTAAACCAAGATATCAAGTGCCCTTCTTTGACACTGTTCTAAGGGTATTTGGAATCTTTTAAAATATATTTTCAGTGTATTTATGAAAATCTAAGTATCCTTTGCATCTTTTGTTTGTGGCAGTGGTAATTTTCTGGGATGCATGGTTCTATTTGCTGGCTTGGATTCTCTGTTTTCTTTTTTAGGGAGGATGTTTTTTAGATCTTCTCCCAATGTTGCGTTCTGCGAGAATGATTTTATATACAGCGCATGGAGCTTCTCTCCTTGGTATCATTTACAGGTCACTATTCATTTTCTTTGAGGTGCATATAGAGACTTTATTTTCTAACTGTTCTCCTAGATTTGCCTATCAGTCATGTTTAAAAGGCACTTGTCCTTGCTCTCTGGTTTGTAGTGCTGGATTTGTATCCTAGCTTGTGGTCATTTCTTGAAATTCATTTGAAGTGTTATGGGTGATCCTCTTTGAATGGCTGTGTTTTGCGTATACAGATCAGTTTCACACAAGTGCCTCTCTCTAGTGTATCCTTTTTTGATGGCCTGGGCTGGCGTTTGTCTATTTCTTTTATCCCTGATATTGCCCATGGCAATATTCAGGACTTTATTATTGTTTGTTCCTTTTCCTGCAGCACCAGCCAGTAATTCAATATGTTTGTTTTCAAATACAGTGATCGCTGTAAACAAGACATAGAATATGTCTTCTCTATAGAGCCAATTTACTGCATCATTTGGAGATGACAAAATTGAGTGCCTTAATGTTAAAATTGCTATAAGGAAACAATGTTATTGCATTACTTCACAGGCTTAAATACAACATAACGTTTTGTACCAGAGACTTTGTAATCATTAAATAAAGGCTTGAGCTGCCCACTTTAAACAACATTAATTACATTAGTTCCTAATGTATTTGGCAATTACATATTGGGAGTTGGATGGGGAAGTTGTTCTGAATTCCGAACACAGCCTTTGAAACGGTTAAGAAATGTAAACCCTAGCTTTGCTTCTAAAATCTATCCTTTCTTTTCCCAGGCAAAGGCGCGTTTCAGCCAGAAGAGCAACAGCGACCATATGGCCTTTATCAGAGCTGTAAAAGGCTGGAGCGAGTTTGCGCGAGATCGGAGTGCACGAGATTACTATCTGAGTGAGAGCATGCTTTATGGCCCAGCCCTCCGTTTCATTCAAGGTGAGCTAGAGTTGTCCCTATGTATTTAGTTCACCCTCAGTTTGCTTGAGGGTAAGAGGTTTGTGTGCTTTATTTCTCTAGGTCTGCTCTTAGTTTACAAAAATCATAACTCTATGAGCCATGATTATCAAAGTAACACTATCCAAAAGTTGATGATAATGCTGCCCTGGCAGCCATGAATTATATGGCCCCTAAATGTCTTGGAAGGCTGAATAAGGTTGTAGTACATGGTGGATTGAGACGCACAAAGGGCCAGACAAGGGGTGTTTGTGGACCCAATCAACGTCACCCCCCAAAAACCTAGAACACACATAAAGGGCGTGGAAGGTCTCTTTAAAAAAAACAAGAGTAGTGTATAACAAATAGAGGTCTCTTGGAATGTAGTCCTTTCGGGACAAAAACCCTCATCCACCCTCAGGTGGCATGCTTCATCAAAGAGTTCCTCCTGTCACCACTGGCAAATGTGGTGGTGGAGTGGGCTATAACTCTCCCAAAACAGGCAGGAGAGGAGCCGCTTAACCTACTGTTATAGAGGTTACACCAATGTGAGCTGGATGGTTCTAGGAGGCTGGATTAGTATATGGTGCACACTTATTCAAGTGATGCAGCCTGTACTAATCCAGACAACCCTTAAGGTGATTTTAGTGGTCTTTGATAACCACAGAAAGCTCTCAAAGTGGTAACTGTGGAGAGCATCCGTCAGGCATATCTTGAAGGAGTGTAAAGCAGCCTGTTTTACCACATTTAATCGACAGTGTAGATTAGATGAAAAAGAACCACACAGTGTTTTATAAAAAATAAGTCTATTTATTACAAAACACAATCACTAACACATTGGTATATCTCCTATCCGGAGATATCAACACAATACACAAGAATAGTTCAAATTAATCAGGTAAGTAGCACAAATATACACTGGTCTCCAGGGGGAGACCAAACCATATATTAAGAAAGTGGAATACGAACTGCAAAGGAGAATGGGACTTGGACCAGAAGACTCAGAGGAGCTGGGGAAACAAGGAACAACCCAAGGTAAGTACCCAGGAACCCCATGGAGGCTGTGTGCAGAGTGGAAACACAGCTGGGTGCCCAATGGAAGTCAATGGAGAAGTCGCAGTTGCAGTTTTAAAGAAGGACTCTTCCCGGAGGACCCTGAATGAACCCATTGGAAGACAGAAGGTTGGCGAGCCACCCCCATCCATGGATGCCCCAGGAACCAGGTTACCTGCACCAGGGAAGCCTGGTGCATAGGGGTGAAGTGACGTCGGAACCTGCCGTAGACGACAATGGGAGACTTCGAAGAAGATGCCTCCGATGAAGACTGTGAAGGAGTCTGTGGAATCAAAGGGTGGATTCTGGAAGGGAAGAGCCTGCAAGCAGAGTGGACTGAGTCTGACACTCGGAGGTGACCAGGAGGCATGGAAACACAATGCCCACCGATGTCGACAGGTTCAGAAGATACAATAGTGACCTTGTTGCTGCAGCTGTGAGGACCAGGCGACGCTGAGGAAGACAAGGAGCAGTGCACGAGCTGTCCCACATCGAATGTTGGTGTCTAGGTGGTCAGTGGCCGGCTGGAGCACCAACAAGCCTTGGTAGCCGCAACTGGTGTTTAAAGCGAAGAGATGCTGTCGTTGGGACTAGCAAGGTCCAAGAGACTCACCAAGTGCAGGAGGGTCAGAGCAGGCCCCGAGCAAGCAGGGGAGCCCACTGAAGCAAGAGAAGACCCTAAGGAGGACCCACAGGCCGAAGGTACAGGAGTCGCAAGAGGACCTTCGGCAGCTCACCAAAGATGGAGACCCACGGTGCAGAGGTTGCAGTGAGGACCCTGATCTTCGGAAGATGAGGTACTGGAGGCTGGAGCTTCTTGTAGCCCGAAGATCTCTGGAGTGCATACTAGCCTTGGCAACAGCAAGGCGACGCGGTGCACAGGGATTTGGTCGCATCGGCCCCGAAGAGGGATACTGTCCTCAAAACTGCTAAGAAGATGGGTCAGGCCTCTAGGGAGCGAACTACCACCTGTGTTGCTGTGCCTCGGGAAGTCTGTGGGACGACAGGAGCAGCAGACCGGTCAGCCTCGTTGCAGTGCCTGCAGATGCAGGGGAGGGACTCCTTCACTCCAAGGGAGATTACTTCAGATGTCCTTGATGCCGACAGGCCTTCTGGGGAACCTGGATGAAGCACAGACACTGGCGACACAGAAGACTTGAACAGCGAGACAAGGGGCAGCAGGAGTCTTCCTTGATGCAGTCTCGGTTCCATTGGAAGTCCAAGTGTCCAGACAGTCGACGAGTGTCTTGGTTTCAGAGGCGGGTCTTGTTCCACGACACAGGGGAGCCCTTAAGTACCCTAGGTACCCTAAGTACCCTAGGGAAAGGGTTGGAATGACTCTGGGGTTCCTCTCAGAGGAGGGGCTGAACAGAGGAGATGATACTCCCCTGTCCATTGTCCAGTTTCGTGCCAGAGCTGGAACCAAGGGTTCCTGAACTGGCTCAAATCGGAGTATGCATGAGGGGGCACTTAATGAGCCCTTCAAAGCAGTCTGGTGGCGCTGGCCAGCGCCCCCAACCCAGCCCAATACACTAAGTCCTGTCTGGGAGGTGGTCAGCAGGAGGGCAGAATCGTGTCTGTGATCGGCAGCAGCACTGGCTTGCTGACAGACCCTGAAAGGCTGTTAACTGGAGTACTTTCCCTTAGAGAGCCCCCAGTACATGGGATCAAACTTCCAGCATCGGAATCGGTGTTGAGGTATGATTCCAACATGTTTGATTCCAAATATGACCAGGTTCGGTGCCGCCACTATAGACATCTCATAATCACTGATGTCCACTATATATCTTAAAATGGCTGACCCCCCTTACAAAGCCTGGAGAATCGACTCTAGGGTTGTAGGGGTGTCCTGTTCGTGCAGGGGCACCCTCACACTTGTACCCAAGCACCCTGCCCTCAGGACTGAAGAGCATGCCATAGGGGTGACTTATAGGTTTTAAGTGCAGTGACCTCGGATATAAGGAAACTTAAATCTGTTGTGAGGGGTGCAGGCACCACCTCACACAGGCTGCAATGGTGGGACTATAGTCACAGTTTAAGTAGACTCCCATGGGTAGCAGAATGCATGTTGCAGTCCATGGGAGACCCCTGGTGTACCTATGCCCTGGTACCTTTGTACCATATACTAGGGACTTATAAGGGTACACCAGTAGCCAATTGTGGAGGTACCAAAGTACTTTACAGAACCAATTTAGGGGAGAAAGCACAGATGCTGGGGTCCTGATTGGCAGGATCCCAGCAAACTAAGTCAAAAATACACTGACTCCAGGCAAAAAGTGGGGGTGACCATGAAAGTAGATCCTACTTTCCTACAATGGTGTAGGTGAGAACAAACCGTGTAATGCAAAGATAAGAAACAGTGAAAAGATGATTTAAAAATGCCTCTCAGTGGACCAAAAATAAGTGTTAATACATGTCCTTGAGGAGCATATTAAAAACAAAATCAAGGGGAATATAAGTGTGATCAGAATGGCCAACTTGTTTCTGCCACTAGTAATTACCCTACTATGTAGTGTTTGACATTCTTCAGGACTACATAATTGATACCTATCTCTCTGCGAGTAGAACAGTGGAAAAAATGCAGAAAGAAAATGGTTCAAATGCTACGCCCTGATCAATGTGGCTTTAGGCATCACTGTCTGAATTTGTCTGGTCAATGGGTTTCAATTCGCCAGCGTAGGACAGAAGTTGACGAGGCTTACTAAGGTTCGCTATCACTCAGTCTATCCTGCCCAAATCAGTAAGCAAAAGCATTTTACCCGTGCCCGCATTAAACAATACTGAAATATCTTTGCATCACCTACACCATGCAGCTCACATTGTTGTAGCCTCTGCAACAGTAGACTAAGCATCTCCTCTCCTGTCTGTTTTAAGAGAGTTGTAGCCCACTCCACCACCACATTTGCAAGTGGTGACAGGAGGAACCCGATGATGAAGCATGCCACCTGAGGGTTGGTGGGGGTTTTAGTCCTTAAAGGACTATATTCCAAGAGACTTCTACTGGTTATACACTTCCCTTGTATTTTTGTTTCCTTTATGTGCGTTCTGTGCATGATGGATTGACAAAAGAGCCAGTTTGTTTAATAGTTTCTAGATGTGATGTTTAGAAGAGGAGATGAGGATATTGAAGTATGTTGATTTGGTTCTGGTGGAAGCCAAAACAGTCTCTTTGTAGATCTCTAGGTGTTATTGGCTGCATAACTCTGTCCATCCATCTCATTCTGTTCAGATATACTTCAATTGACTCATGGGCGTCCTGCTTAACTTGCTGGATAGTAAGCACTCCTTGAACATTTTCTCCAAGCTCTCTGATGTTTAAAGAAGACCTGAATTTCTTTTCCAATATACCCGCTCTGTCTCCCATTTCACTTTGGTATCTTCCCTCTACAGGGCTTGTCACACAGTTTTCAGCAAACCTGTATGAAGCATTTTTGGTGTCTAACTCTTCTGAATGCACCCAGCGATATGCCCAGTGCAACCAGTTAAGCGAGGAAGAGGAGCTGGTGAAGGGTGTTTTGCTTGCTGGCCTCTATCCCAATTTGATTGAGGTAACAACAATGATAAAAATTAGCTACTTAATGTGATGTTATGGGGTTCTATAACTCTAAATTGGTTTTTGCTCCTTTATGTTGCCTGGTGATGTTTCCATTACCCAGTCTGCAAACGCTTTGTGATTTGGTGGTCTAGATATTATGGCAATCACATGCATGCTTGTAATTGGTTTGGGGTATTTTAAGTATTTCCCAAACGGCTGAAAGAGTAGCATTAGAATGTACTTACCCTGTGGTCTGCCAGAACAAGAATTATCAAGCCTGATTGATGGATAATTTTGAAAGAAAAACATGATTTGCGTAGATAAGATTTCCTCTGACAGGTAGTAATCCAACACAGAATATGTTGTGGGAGTCCTCAGTGCAGGTGTGTAAAACATTTTGTTTTGTGTGTATCCATCTCATGAGCCCCTCTATTTGGTTTCGACCTTTGGCACAGGAAGACAAGTCTTATTTTCTGACAGCCGTTTCAACTGTCCTGCCAAGGGGATATTTCCCATCAGCTTGTTCTGTTTGTAAGGCTTTTTAAATGTGCTCCTCTTTTTAATTCCATCATCTTTAGTCCTTTCTTCTTTTGTATGGCACATTTTTAATGTTGCTGTACACAATTATTTTTCTGCAGAATAAGTATATTTGTTCACTTATACATTTTTATATTTGTTCTTTTGCCTATGGATACTTTTCAGTTTCTTTTGAATCACAACACTTATCCAGCATAGGAACTTTAAGGTACACATGCTTGAACCATTACCCGTCATCAGACTGGAGTTCACTAGGAATATTAAAAGTCGCTCTAAGGTCTTTGAACATGCCTGGATGGTAACAAAGTAGTTGTGAAATGCCAAAACTCCAGCGAATGTAGTTAATGGTCTCTCAAATCTACTTCCTCTGGAGGTAATCAGTTCAAATTTCTGCCGCACTTCAGAAGTGAGGGAGTCCCTTCCTGCGCTGTACTCTTACAAGACTTTCTAGACGTATCATACAAATTAGATTATTTTCTTGTTTCCATGGATTAGAAAACAAATCCATTTTGAGCTGCAGCCAGAAGATACTCGGTGCTATTTCTGGGTTCAGAACAAGGGAACAATCCTTAGGTGTTCACAGATGACCTTCACAAAGAGTGTCAATGCCTTCATCTGCTTCTTACATCCTACTTGGGTTTTAATCCTTAACCCCATACAGGAAATCCAGACCATGCTCCCATCTCCTCCAAAATGTCTGGACACTGAAGTCTTTAACATGCTTGTTCAGTACATCGTGATGTCGAGACTGCCCTCTCACAGGAAACTACTAGTTTGTAGCATGTGTGGCTGTAGAAACATATGCTTAGCATACTCCTACTATCTAGTGGTGGCTCGAACATTTTCAAGTTGTCTTTCTTCAAAAAAGATTCTTGAGTCACCAGATGTGGTGTGACTCTTCCTTTTGGTGTAGGTTGCACATGGGCACAGACTCCGCATAGACTACATGTTAGATGTTTTGTTTTTCACCCTCGTGTTCAGACTTATACGGAGTAGACTTTGAGTTCGTCATGTTCTGAACACAATCAGTTTGCCCTGTTAATTTCCTTATTGATCCCATCTCGTCTGAATCGAGCTCAGTTTCCATGGGTCTCCCTGATGCATGAAGACACTGAAAACAGTATTCAAACTCCCAGGGCGCTGCCTCCAATCCTCCATCTCCGGAGAGTGCCAGGTGGGTAACGGTATGGAAACCCTTTAAAAATGCCTGCACTGCAATTCAAAATACCCCTAAGCAGACCACCACGAAGTGTGTAATTTGTGTCTGGCCCCAATCACAACAGTGCCTCCTGTGCATTGTGCCTCGCTTTCAGATTGAAGAAGACACTCTTGTACCAAAGGCTGCAGCACTCAGCACACCAGAGGATGCATCAGGAGAGCTCTGCCGAGACCGCTGACTATTTTTAGTGAGCCCGACCACGAGGAAATGGAGGAATTTGAGCTGATACTGATACTAGAGGACTGGTAACTAAAACCCCACCTAGAGTCGTAAGTACTCCATCGCTCATAAGGTCCATACCACCAAGCTAAGAGCCCAAAAGAAGCTCCTTGCCTAGGCAGAGCACTGCTCTCAGCGGAGTCATGCATCGAGAATGGACGCAAGTAGAAGGCAAGCGAAGGGCCCCTACTGTCTTTGGACTCCGGTCGGAACCGCTCAAAACCTTTGGAGCCAAGCAGGCCTCTGACTAAGAGCGTTAACCCCCAACTGCCATTGAGCCTGAGCCACCTCAAGGGCATCGAGCACCAGCACTCACAGCCAAACCCAGCACCAAAGGCTCCAACATGGGTATTGACCCCATCAACGCCAAAACCACCATCGACACCAAAGCCAAAAGCGAAGCTGACTTCAAGGCTTCCATCCAATCCACACTCAGAGCTGAGGACTTCGAGACCCCAATACTCAAGAGCCTCACAGAGGGCTCCCTTTTCCAATGCAGGCATATCTAGGTGGCTAATGAAATGTATCAAACTTCTACTACAAAGCAAAGAGGGTCCTCCCGGTTTAGCTCAAAATGCACTCCACTTGTAACAAGAGAATGACCATGGTCTTGCTAGGTAACATTCCACTAGAGGATGTTTGCAAGGCAACCACTTGGTCAACACCACACACCTTTACCAAGCTCTTCTGTGTGGACTTTGTAGCCCGTCAACAAGCCATGTTCAGGAAGGCGGTCTTAAGGACCTTGTAACAAACATATGCATCGTCAACACGCTAGCCACAACTTCTGTAAAGCACTGCTTTATAATGTATGCTAAGCATGTGTATCAACAGTCATGCATGCTGGGAATGGAAAATTCCAATGACCTGATATGGACATTATGTAGCATGTGGTGCTTTAGATTCATATGCGCCTGCCCTTCTCCCTGGAAGCATGCGCTTTTTACAAATCTCTGATTTTACCAATTTATATTGCGCTTCATGCACCTTATGTATGTTCACACTCCATACATGCTCTCATCTGCTATTCGAAAACAATCTAACTTGGAGTCTGTGCTTATGCGCATTTTACACGAAGAGGAGTTGTTACGCCACATCTCGTGACTCAGGACACTACTTTGAAGAAAACCAACTTGTAAATTTCCAAGCCCAAAACTAGTGGCAGGAGTTTAAAAAAATTTCAATTCCTTTTGGCTTCAGTTGTCGAGGATCCTGATTAGCTTCGGAAGGAGAATCACAGTTTAACATCGGCGACCGTTGTTTTTGGTTCCAAACTGCCCTGGTTCCCTCCAGAAATAGATTTGTATTGATTTTTTGTGGAGGAGTGTATGGAGAAAATTCCCTTCCAGTTTTGCCCAAGGTAACAAAATATCTCTGGTACGATAAACACAAGATGTTTAACCTGCACCTGTCTCTGGAACACAAGATGTCATCCTGCGACGCTTGCCAGGCATTTGAAACAAAGAAGACTGTTTGGTACCAACTGATGAGCTCATCATAGCATGAAGTGCCCTGGACCTCACCGATGAGCCATCTAAGGCACTGAAGACATCGAGAAGGCCGAAGTGGAAAGCAAGGGGTGCACCAGGCTTGACACCAGGCCAAAGCAGAATGGCACTTGAGGTTTCCAGGTTGGAAGTCTCTGATGTTGAAGAAGAGACCATGACTCCAGTGCCTATCAAGGGGACCAGCACAAAGACTACCTGTAGACCCACTATTCCTCATCTCAATGTTGAGGAGCAACCCACCGGGGATCGGCGTTGAAAACGGTCTTAACAGAAGGTAGAGCACTGTTCCCTATGGAGATTGGCATCTAACCCTGTGACCGGGGGGCGTGGCCAGGCTGCCGACCAAGATGGCCGTGCAGCACTGAAGCTCCGCCAGACAGCCCCAGCGAAATGCTTTTGTCTCCCGATGAATAGCTGCAAATGACACTTTAGTGCGACTCTTCTACTCACTGCACGACGGAGAAGCTACGAAGCCGACGATGGTCCCTGAGATCGACGGCAAACTCCTGTAATCGGGCTTTGAACGCTACATGGGCGGAGCTAATGGCAGAGACACAGCGCGGCCTGGAAACTCACCCGGGCTTCTTCGGACACAGCTTCGATCCCTGGGCTGAGGCTGCGGAGTGTCCGCTTGCAGCGCCTGAGAGGTGAGAGCGGCATAGGGTGAGCCTTTCCCCCCTCCTTACTAGTCCCGTTATAGCCTCTTCGCGGGCTCCTATCCCCCGTCTGGGCTGGGACGCGCGTGGGAGGCCAGTGACGCTCCCGGAGGCCCCGCGGTGACAGGGACCTCGGGAGAGCCTGGGAGGCAGCCGCCCGGCTGTGCGCACGCGCCTGCTGGGAGGGGGATGTGGCACCATCCTACCAGCCTGCCCGTTGCTTACACCACATCAACAAGACCTGCCAGCATGGCCAATCGCTAGTGCCTGGAAGCGCCATTGACCGCAGAGGGCCCCCCACCGATCCTAATGGGATGCGGTGATCGGCCGCCATTTTGAATACGCAAGTGAAAGCTGCTGTCCTTCTCGCGCAGCACGGCCCCCTGGTTTGCATGTTTGTTCTTCGTGCGCCTAGCACAGGCCTCACACGCTTATGGCTCCATTGGTAATGTGCAGGATAAGTGGTGTTTTAATCTAAAGCTATCTCTACTATCTGGCCCCCTACACTTTCTACGCCTTACTAACTCTAACGGTGCACCTTCTGCAAACGCACTTCTCCAAAGCACACGCAGCCACACCATTTTCGGCAGTGTTGAAAGGTATTGATACCCTGCTGATCCGCCAACTGCACAGCCATAGCTTGCAGCTACTCTCTACTTTGCACATGCACGACGGCATGGGCCGGAAAGACCCTAAGCAAAGGGTATTAACATTTGGTAAACCTGCGGATAAAGCACAGGAAACAAGCTTAAACATGGTGGAGGGTGGCCAGGACACAGCTCCTACAGCGGACCCGGTTGCAAGCCAGTCTTCCCTATTGTCGGAATTGAGAGCAGAAATCAGGGCACTGGATGGCAGGTTCGACTCGCTAGAAAAACGCCTTGACACTTTAGGGGTCAAGATTGATGTCCATGATAGAAGGTTGGATACCGTAGAAGGGAGGGTTTCTGATCTTGAAGATGAAGCTGCCCAATCCATTAAGCGCTTAGAGCGCATGGAGAAAATTCTTAAGGACGTAGCTATAAAGAACGAAGATTTAGAAGCGCGCAGCAGGCGCAACAATCTCTGCATCCTTGGGGTCCCCGAATCGACCAACACAGGCCGTATTGATCTTTTTGTCGAAACACTGCTCACTGACATTTTTGGGAAAGAAGCGTTCACGCCGGGCTTTGTTGTTGAGCGCGCACATCGCTCCTCAGGCCCTCGTCCAAACCCTGGCTGCCCTCCGAGACCCATCATTGCTCGTATTATGAACTTTCAAGATAGGGACACGGCACTCCGCCTTGCCAGAGAACGAGGCGAAATCGCCTGGCAGGGATCGACAGTCGCATTGTATCCAGACTTCACAGCAATGGTGCAAGAGGCGCGGCGCAAATACAACGGCGTAAAGTCCACTCTCCGGAACCTAGGCCTCAGATACGGCATGCTATACCCTGCACGCCTACGTGTTGATATCGACGGAAGATCCCGCATTTTTGATACGCCTACCGCTGTGCAGGAATTCTGTAGATCCTACAAGAACATTGGCAGTCAGCAGAAGGACGCTGGGACTAGCTCTTCCCCTTCCCATAGCGGCTCTATTGCCAGTGTCGAACTCTTCTCCACTGAGTAACCCTGTTAAGATGTTCAGTATCGCTGATTTGCAGACCTGTAGTTTTTTCACACATGTTGAGACAGAATAGGTATCATATTATCGTTTACGATGTACAAAGCTGGGCGCTGTCGGGCGTTGCCTCCCCCCTGTGTGTATAACACGTTGTCGGTATTATTGATCGTAATGTATCGTACTGTAATTTGCATTTAAAGCTTGGATGTTTACAGGATGCATTTGGTTATAGTTTGATGGGGTCGGCTCCTTGCATCTGGGGACGCGAGGCTGGGTGGGAATGTTTACAGATTTGTTTATCAGAACTTGATCATCAGTACGCTCATTAGCACTCAGAAGTATCTCACCACAAAGCCCACACTGTCCTTACAGCACAACCGTTCAAATGACAACGTCAATTAATTTGCCCGACCACTCCAACTTGTCCATGATTACCTGGAATGTCAGGGGCCTTAACAATACCAGGAAAGGGAAGCACGTACTTCATTATTTACAAAGACACCAAATAGATGTGGCGTTTTTACAGGAAACTCACCTGCCTAAGTCCGACGCAACACATTTCGCATCCTGCTGGGGCCCGCATCGTTACTTTTCAAACTATAGTTCATATGCTAGGGGCACAGCGATTCTGATCCACAAGCGACTTCCCTTTCACTTACATAAAGCTTACTGTGACGGAGAAGGCCGATACACAATAGTGATAGGAAAACTGATGGGCCATATTGTGACGTTAGTTTGCCTGTACGCCCCTAACACAGACTGCCCCGAATACTTCAATGACTTACACTCCCTAGTTTTACGCGTGGGCACTGAATGTACACTTTTGGGGGGGGATTTTAATCTGCTTTTAAACCCCGCATTAGACTTCTCCTCCGCCTCAACAGACACTAAGCCACGCTCGCGACGTGCATTGATAGAAATGTGTGACTCACTGCACCTTTCAGACATTTGGAGACGGCGCAATCCGACAGAGACTACTTACACGCACTACTCAGCGCAGTACGGCACATGGACCAGGTTAGATTACTGGTTGAGCTCCCCGAGTCTGGCTGCATGGTATATATAAGACCACCATAACACTCCCCAGTGATCATGAACGTTTGCGTCCCCAGACCGGAAGGGCATGAACGCCAGTGGCGATTCCCAAGTCGGGCCCTTAACGACGACATGTTTCATACCGAGATTAGAGAGGCAATAGAAGAATACTTTGAACTCCACACTGGATCGGTTGACACTTGGGCAGTGCTCTGGGAGGCCTTTAAGGCCTATATAAGGGGAGTTAGCATCTCCAAACACGCCGGAGTGTTGAAAGACCTTAGAATTTCTCTAGCCCGCCTCGAACAACAACTGGAAACATTAGATAGCGAGCTGCTTCAGTCCCCGAGTCCTGATGGTTTTCAGCAACGTTTGACTCTCCTTGTGGAATTTAGGGAGGCGGCAGATAGGCAAACTCATTTCCTGAGTAAATATATAGCAGCTCGCCGCTACGGACAGGGCGAGCGGCCGGGACGTACCTTATCGCGACTCCTGAGACCCCCTTATGGGAAATCTTACATCACAGAACTCAGAACCATGACAGGGCAACTCCTTACTGATACCGCAGAGATCCGCGATGAATTTTTAGCATACTACGACAATCTTTATGCGTCTAAAATCGCACACAACTCCGCAGAGCAAGAAGGCTACCTGGCAGAAATAGCCCTTGTTTACATGGAAAAATTCATGCAAGACTTCCTGGCTGAGCCCTTTTCCTCAGACTAGATCATCAGCGCGATCGAGGCGCTGAATGGTTCCACTGCGCCAGATCTCGATGGCTTCACTGGCTATTACAAATCATACAAGGACCTCTTGGCGCCCCGACTGCTCAAAGTGTATCATGAGGCACTAGAACGGAAAGAGCTACCTCCCTCCCTCAGAGAAGCAGTGATTGTCCTGTTGCCCAAGCCCGGGAAAGACCCCTTGCTGTGCGGGTCTTACAGACCGCTCTCCCTGTTAAACTTAGATTATAAAATCCTGGCAAAGATGATCGCTTTGAGGCTCTCTCTATTACTGGACAGAATAATTTCCCCTGTCCAGTCTGGGTTTGTGCCCCACAGGTCCACCTCCTTAAATTAAAGAACCCTGTTTGCAATATTGCACAGAATCAATCCGGAGGTCCCAGCTGCAGCAGTCCTTCTGGACACGGAGAAAGCATTTGACTCCCTGGAATGGCCCTTTTTTCTATCAGTAATGCGCAGGTTGGGTATGCCCAGAGGTTTCATTGATGTTACAGCTCTTCTATACAGTGGCCCGACTGCCAGGATACGCCTCAATGGCACTTTGTCCCGATCATTCGCTCTGTCACGGGGCACCAGGCAGGGCTGCCCCTTATCATCACTGCTATTTATACTTGCAATGGACCCACATGTCGGGCAGAGAGGGCTTCAGTTTAACACGGGACCCCTCCTAGTATCTTTATATGCGGATGATGTTATACTGTATGTCCGGGACCCGATAGCAAACCTAGATCCCCTGATAAGGGAAATTATCCGATTTGGTCGATTCTCGGGCCTCGGGATTAACTGGCACAAGTCAGTGATATTTCCCCTGACCACAAGCACTAAAAAATGGGAATGTGAGTTCCCACTTGAGTGGTGTGATGACTCGATCAAATATCTTGGAATTCATATTCACTTAGATACCACCCAAATAATTCAATTGAACTGCGGCCAGGCTGTGCACAAGCTCGAATCGCAGGTGGAAAAATGGCTGCGGCTCCCCCTCTCGATTGCAGGCCGCGTGGCTTTGATAAAGATGATAGTCCTCCCCAAATGTTTGTACTTGTTTAACAATATCCCCATTCCGCTTCCGAATCGTTTTTTTTTTTACATTGCGGACGCATCTCAGACTGACCTGGGGGGGCAAGAGGCCTAGGGTCCGATGGGAGGTGATGACATTACATACAGTAGAGGTGGATTCGGCGTTCCAAACCTTCAGTTATATTATTTAGTCGCACAATGCAGTTATGCGCACTCCTGGTTCCACCCGGACGCCAGAATCCCGTACCTGCGGCCAGAAGCGAACTTAGTCCTTCCCGGCACTCTCAACACTGTCCTACCTCAGGGCATTCCCTGTGACCCGAAAGACATACAAACCGTCTCAACCACTAGTACAGCGAATTCTCTCCAAATACGACATAGAAAGAGTAGGGGACGTGTACACTGGGGGGCAGGTTTTTTCTATCTCGGAGGAGGATAAATTCAATGAGGCACCATTTATGGATAAGTTTATCCTCAACCGTGTGCGTTCGGCGGTGAGGGCGAATATGCCGGGATTTCCATTGGAACCTGAACCGTTCGCCCCACTCACCACGGTTATTGAGAGCGCTGGGGTGGAGCATCTTACCTCCAGGCTGTACAGAGCTTGTGCGGACATAATTCCCATTGACGATGCCAAAATACGGGCGACCTGGGAGGTTGATCTGGGCCATCCTATTTTAGATGACCAATGGGCTGCTTGCTGTATGCAGACTAAAGAAATCTCCCTGAACAGCCGTCACAAACTGATACATTTCAAATTTCTGCGAAGAATTTACATTACCCCCGAGACTACACATAAGATTGACTCGGACAGACCCCACTGCTGCTTGAAATGCGGGGCCCCACACGCTGCCTTCGCACACCTCTCCTGGAACTGTGGTAAAATTAAAACCTTTTGGGCAGCGGTTTTTCAAACGTTAGGGGAAATGGCGGAGTTGGAAATTGCACCCAACCCCGAGGTGGCACTGTTGGGATATGTGGTTAATTTTCTGAAGGGGGTTCGAAAATTTATCGCCATTGGATTATTGTTGGCTAAGAGAGAAATAGCAATTAAATGGGGACGTAAAACTGCACCAACATTAAAGAGCTGTTTAAACAGCTTAGCGTATTGCAACACAAACAGTGATTTGTATGCCAGCACATTGCCAAGATCATCTCACCCAAGAGACAGACATCTGGGGCCCTCTTAAAAGTTATGCTGCAGCGCCACGCTCACAGTCCGCTTCACAGCAAGAACAGGGGTTGGTCCCGACCGGAGTGGGTTAGTCGGGATATCAAACTTTACGCTAGTTGACACTACCACAACAGATAAAATGAGATAAATGTATGTACTGCATGGGCCAACGCAATGTGGCTTGGTGTTCAGACAGGTGGGATGGACGGTCATATAAGAACTATCCTTTCTAGTCCAATTTGCATATGTTGTCTAATCTTCATGGCACTGGTGATTTGCTTCTTTTTTTCCCGTTGTTCTGAAAACTGTTACTGTACTACGATACGAATATTGATGGAACTATTGTAATACACATGAAACTGGTAAAGTTTAAAAAAAAAAAACGAGACCAGACATAAAAGGCACCGGACTTCAGATCCGGTACCAGGCTTGGCCGAAGCCACTGACAAGCTGCCCTGAGAGCCAAAGTTTGCACCAAAGTCAACTCCAAAAGTAACCTCTAAGTCAGCTACAAAAAAGGACTTGATGCAGAGCTCAGCTACCAGTAAACCCCTCTGCATGATAGAGCTCCCAGTGGAGCCTGTCAGACATTTCAAAATGTATATCCACCCCTCTACATGGAAAATCCTTGCATGTCCACCACCACAGGAGGACACACCTACACCACAGCCAACACCAGCTAGGAACCAAAAGCTCACCTTTGAGGAGCAGATATCAGAAGACCTCCAGTATAAAGTGCAGGGACAAAACTATTAGCCCTCCACCACAATTTCCACTGCTCACTCCAAGCCTCCACCACAGCCACGCACAACAGTACCTCCTCCTTAAGAGTCTGTCTATTCATTCCATACAGACTCTGATCAAGAGAGTCACACGGACACACAAGACCCATATATAGAGAGCCGATCCCCAGGAGATGAAGATGATCCCTGGGAATATTACCATGTCAACCCACAAAACAACACTGTCTAGAACCCTAACCTGTCAAAGCCTCTCCTCCCTATGACACCATGGCATACCATGCCGTTATTGAAAGGGGTCCAGCCCAATTAAAAGTCAAGCTTCAAGTGAAAGAAGAGGAGAGTGGCTTTTTTTAATTGAGACGCAGTCCAAAACAGAAAGGTGCATCCAGTATTTACCCACGCTTAAGAGCATTGTCTTATGCAGTGCAGGAAACTTTAAAGAGCCCGTAAAGACGTGGGTAGTCACACTTAGGTTGGGGGAAAAAAGTACAAAATCATCCCCAGAAGATCCTGTCTACATCAGAGGGTTTGTTACATCTAACTCTGTAGTTACTTCAGTATTGGAACTTTCATGGAGCCACAGGCTTGAATCATTCCCCATTGTCGAGATGTGAGTCCCTTGTTTATTAAAATAGCAATGTAAAGTTAACATAAGCTAGAAAAGGCTCTAGGCCCCTTTAGTTTTGTAACCTATAATAGTCATTTGTAAACAAAAAATGAAGAGAGACTAAATATAGATTTCAACCAATCAGATTGCCCTAGCCATCCTGAGAGAAGCTCCAGCCCTTCAGATTTTCTGCCACACGTCGTGCTAAGGAGTCTCCACTGAGCTCTGCTCTGTTTTCTTCATCTACAGTTGCTTTAAAATATTTGTCACCAGTTTTCATCTTGTTAGAGGATTTTTGGACTTATAGTCCCTTCATCTACAACCCTTCATTCCTTCGCTATATCAGATAAGTAAAGGAGGAGTCTCTTCAGGGCTTGTGCTACCTGTGCCAAGAAAAGGCTTCATACCGATGACCCCTTCAAGAAATACATATAGTGCCTTTATCCTAACCATAATGTCAAAGAAACAAGGTATGTCATACCTTTTCTAATAAAACGTTAAGAGACCGTGAGGGGCACCTAATAATTTGGCTGCAGAAGCTAAAGTCAAGGACCCTCTTTCCTGTGATGCTAGTGAGGAAACGTCATCCTCATCTTCTAAAAGGTCGCATAGAAGAGAGAGTTCATCTCACTCTCATTCGTCAACTGAACGACCTAAAAAGGCTTAAAAAAAGACTTCACGGGGCGTGGCCAAGATGGCGACCTAGGCAGACGCGGGACCTTGAGGCTCTTCGTCCCGGACCCCTTCTCCAGGCCAAATTGTGCAGCATAGTCCCCAACGGCCGCACACAACTGACCGCAGAGCATCTGGGGACACGGAGCTCTCTTTGGGAGTGACTTTGGCGGCCCCACATCGCTGTCAGACACTGACTCTCCCCGAGGACCTGGTCCGCGAAATGGCGGCCGACCGGAGCGGTCACTAACACGGCCTGGCTCGTCCCCCGACCTGCAGCGACACCAGCGCCTCAGCGGCAGCCTGCCGCTCTTCGCTCTGAATGCGGTAAGGGGGGGTCACAGCGGCGAGAAGAGGCATACCGGCGAGCCTCCCCTGGAGGGCGCGCCTCACACACCGGAGGGCCGTAGGGTACTCCCGGGCGGCGGCGCGAAAATCGAGGTCGAGGCTGTTGGGCCTAGAGGTGCGTGAGCAGACGTCGCTCCCCCTGGGAGCGCAGCAGGAATCCTACGCGCCGGACCACGGGCGCGGCATCGGTGACACAACAAAGAGGCCCTGGGTGCGGCGCCCCCCCCCCGGCGAGGCTCTTGGAAGGCGCCGGAAACCAGACCCGGCCCTGTGGAAGGGGCAGGGCCGAGCACCAGAGAAGGCCTGCACCGCCGCTTCAGTGGCCCGCGAGACGCACCAGGGAACCGGGTGAGCACCATCACACCGTCGGACACCCCCTTTCACCCCCACCCCCCCCTTGTCAGCACAACGCCAGGACAGATGGGCGGACGGGGGCCAGCGCAGAGGGGGGGACTCCCAGCACAACATTGACGGAGCCTTAGAAGCGGGGGGGCCCGGCGGTGAGTGAGATCCAGAGCCACGCTGCCAGGAACTGGTGCAGCAGCCAGGAGAACAGTAGGTGGGTGCCCCTGCGGGTAGCGGCGCAACCTCGGCGCCAACGGGAAAAGTGGATGGGAGTCTCGCCACGGGCCTACCCCCAAGAGACATAACGCGGAGGACGCCTGTGGTGGCCCCCGGTGGGGAGGGAGTCGGGGGGGGCTCCCGAGGACTCGCCCAGAAGCCGGAAGAGCTAGAGTTCCCCCCCCGTGAAGCGTGAGTCCGGGGCTCGTGAGAGGGGGCCACATCAGGGCTGCAAAGCGCACTGACGGTGCAGCGGACTAGGCCAACGATAGCAAGACGCGCCGGTGCGCAGCGGGAGCAGGGCCTCCTCCACTAAAAGGGACACCACGAGAGTCCAGGGAGGCAGGGGAGGTGCAACGACAAAAGACGCTGACGCTGCCAACACCCAGCCCAACAGTCACCCTTCAACAGCACCTACCTCAAGGGACGCCTCTGAATTCGCCGGGCCCTAACCAATCGAGAAGGCCACAACCTGGCAGCTTGAGTGTGCACCTGCCACGGAGCTGCACCTACCTGCCGCCCAACAGGTCGGGCGTGGGGAATCCCGGGATCTCTACGAGCCCCCCTCCTCAAGGAGCGAGCGCACGCCCGTCACAGCTTGTGGCACGGAGCCACCACACGAACTCAGAGGGAGGCGAGTATACCAGCTGCAATAGACCAGGGCCCACGATCTTTGTCCGCTCTAGGTGCCGACGACCAGTGGAATCAGCGACCCAGGCCAGGGCACCCTATCATGTCCACAACCAGAAAGAAGGGGGAGCGCACGCTGCCGGACATGCTCCTCAAGGGCCCCAGCAAGGGCGACAGGGGTCCCTCCTCCGCCCCGAAGCAGCAGACGGACCACGGGGATGGGGAACTGCCGATCACCCGAACATTCCTAGAGACACTATTCAACTCCCTACGCGAGGACTTTCACACGCTCAAACAGGAGGTGGCAGGAGAGGTGAGGGAGATACGACGCGACGTTGATGAACTGGGGGAGCGGGTGGCAGCAGTTGAAGACAATGATCACACGAGGAGCGAAGAAATTGAACACCTCCAACAGGACCTCATCCGCCTTAAAGATCAGCAAGTGGACCTGCAAGCGCATGCAGAAGACCTAGAGAACAGGTCGAGATGTAACAACATCCGGGTCCGAGGTGTCCCATTGAAGGCAGAGGGAGCTGATGTAGCCCAATACCTCCAGGGCCTATTCCGGAGATACTCGGCGAGAGCTCAGACTTCGTGATCCGTATCGACCGAGCGCACAGAGTGGGCCTGGAGAGACGCACGCCTGCTCCTCCCCCGGACATCTTGGCCTTCCTGCCAGACTTTCCACTGAAGGAGCGGATCCTACGGGAAGCAAGATTGAAACAACCTCTCCAACACCAAGGACACTCAGTGGCACTCTTCCAGGATCTGTCCGCCATCACCCTTCAAAAAGAAAAGCGTTCCAGGAAGTCACTTCGTTCCTGAGAGACAAAGGGATACCCTATTCCTGGGGTCATCCCTTCCGCCTGATTTTCAAATGGAATGGGACGCTGCATCAAACAAGATCCCTCCAAGAGACCTGCGCCCTGCTGGGTCTCAAACACCGGGAGCCGGACGCCTCCCCGGATCGCTCTCAAAAGTTACCGAGCGGAGGATGGCAACGTGTGGGCCGCCGCCGCTCGCCTGCAGCAGAGTTGAAGCCGGACCACATAGCCATGTCACAGGAACGTGCTTCGGCCCTCAACGCGGTGGCTAGAGACACCTCGCCTCTTGCTTGAATTGTTATACAGTTGGGGACACATTCGCAATGTCTCCTAGCTGGCTGGGGGAGGGGGGGGGCCGGGGTTGCTGGAGTTGCACGCTCACACAGGTAACTTCACCACAGGCCTGCATTACGGGAGGGCAGGCTTTGGACTATGACAACTTGTTGGGGTGGTTCAGTTGGGGTTAGGGTGGGGGGAGGAGGGGCACTGGTTAATAGAATGGTAAAAGCATTTTGGGCTGGGGTGGGTGGGGTTGGGGGGGGGAGGCAGGGGGATCCGGGAGCAGCGGGTGGGGGAGGGAACCGGCGTGCCATTAAGGAGGCGGGTCCCAGTGAGACGCCAGGTAGGGGTAGCCCCCCTCTGACGTTAGCATCCCCAGACATGCAGACAGAATGACGGGGGCCACTCTGAAAGTTATTACCCTAAATGTGCGGGGTCTCAACAACCCCATTAAAAGACGCGCCATTCTTTCATACCTAAAGAACTCTGGCGCTTCAATCTGTCTCTTACAGGAAACACATCTACTGTCCAAAGACTGGCATCGGATGCGGTCCCGGGCTTTCCCTCAACAGTTCTACTTCTCTACTTCGGATAAGAAAGCGGGAGTAGCTATATTATTTGCACGGCACTTTCATGGCCAGGTGGGAGATAGAGTAGCAGAAATCAAGGGTAGGCTGTTAGCATACAATATACGGGTGGGCGATATGTCCCTGATCGTGGGGTCCCTATATGTTCCCAACTCGGGCCAAGAACCCTTTCTCAAGGGCGCCCTCTCCGAGATTCTAAGCCCTAACGACAGACACACACTAGTGGGAGGCGACATCAATTTGGTCATGGACCAGGAGGCAGATAGATCAGGTCACCGCTTAGGCTCATCGGGAGCGATCTCACCAGAGGGGAAGGTCTGGATGACTCAAAGGGGTCTGTTGGATTTGTGGCGGGAGGCGCACCCTCAGAGCAAACACTACACATTCTACTCCCACGTGCACCACACTTACGCCAGACTAGACCACTTTATAGGATCCTCGGAGCTCAACACACTGGTAGACGAAGTGGACATTATTCCAGCTGCCATATCAGATCATGACGCAGTGATAGTATCTATAGTGGTCCCCCGGACTAAGACAATGGGGGGGAGGTGGCGACTGAGGGAGGCCTTACTACAGAAGAAGGGGGTAACCCAACAACTGCACAAACGCATTGCTGATTATCTCGAACTCAACGATAAACCGGGCACACCACTGACGGCGGTTTGGGGAGCACTTAAGGCAGTAGCACGTGGGGAGTTGATAGCTATTTCGGCGGCGGAAACCAAAGAGCGAAAAGAAAAACGGGAATCCTTAACTGCTAAGGTGGTCGAATTGGAGAGGGTGCACAGCCGCACGGGAGCCCCCAGGATTTGGAGACAGTTGAAAGCCGCTAAGGCGCAACTGGCCGGTCTGGACCTCAATCGCGCTGAGTATGCAGCCCTGAGGCTTCGACACACATATTATATAGGAGGCGATAAAACGGGACGTCTCCTCGCAAGTACGCTCAGAGCTAGAGCTCAACGGTCTAAAATTACAACCCTTTACAGCGCCCAAGGTGAGAGATTGGGCAGTGACGACCAGATAGCTGAGGCCTTCAGAGAATTTTATGCATCGCTTTACAGTGAGGATCGGTCTGTTGACGCAGATGGGGAGGCTTACCTAAGTAGAGCAGCGACAACACCTCTCAATGCAGCTGGCGCCGCTTCGCTAGATGCGCCTATCAGGATAGAGGAGGTGGTCGGCGCGATCTCCCGCCTCAAACCCTTGAAGTCGCCTGGGCCGGACGGCTTTTCAGCCGGTTTTTATAAAACTTTCTGCCCATTATTAGCCCCGCTCCTAACGAGACTTTTTAATTCATTTCAGGGGCCCGGCTCGATACCTTCTGATATGTTAGAGGCCGACATCATCGTACTACCTAAGCCAGGCAAAGACACCACCCAATGCGCCGCTTACAGGCCTATCTCACTACTTAACGTAGACCTTAAACTCTTCACAGGGGTTCTCGCTGCCAGACTTGGACCACGGCTACCTGGCATCATTGAGCCGGATCAATCGGGCTTCATCCCTGGCAGACAATGCAGTGACAATACTAAACGCCTCATGCACTTAATAGACAAACCTCACTACACGGGGTCGGACGCCATGCTATTGTCAATAGACGCTGAAAAGGCGTTTGACAGGGTGGACTGGGGTTTCTTAGATAAAACGATGGCACACTTTGGAATCGGGGACCGCTTTAGGGCTTGGGTCGTCAGTTGCTACGATCAACCAAAAGCAACAATACGAGTTAACAGCACCGGATCACGGCCATTTGACATTAGGCGTGGCACAAGGCAGGGTTGCCCGCTATCGCCCCTCCTCTTTGCGCTTTATGTAGAACCTCTGGCGCAGAGGATTCGCGACAACCCCAACATAGCCGGCATCTCCTTCGGAGGGGAACAACATACAATTAGCCTGTACGCAGACGACATCTTAGCTGCGCTGGATAAGCCTAAACAATCAGTGCCCGCCTTCCTAGAGGAATTGGAGACTTTTGGGAGGGTATCTGGCTGCAAAATGAATAGGGGGAAATCAATGCTCCTTCTTTTGGGTCGTAACGCACACACGCTCCACGCTGCATCTTCTGACTACGGGAGCCTGCAACCCCATGCCACGATCCCATACTTGGGGATAATCCTAACCCCATCCACTGACCAGACCGTAGCCCTGAACTACACGAAGCTCACCTCTCAAGTGCAGGGTGACTTAAGGAAATGGCAAAAACAACCCCTATCACTACGGGGTCGCGTCGCGGCGATAAAGATGTCCATCCTACCTAAAATCCTCTACATCTTTCAAACCATCCCAGTGAGTCCGCCTCAGGGAACTATACGTAGGCTGCAAGAGGCGGTGCAACACTTTGTATGGGCCGGGAAGAGACCACTGATGCGTAGAGATCTATCCCACCTACAACCCGACGAGGGAGGTTTGGGGATTCCCAACTTACTGCGCTACTACCAGGCGGCGCAATTAAGATATCTGGTGGAATGGAGCCGATCCGAATCAGAAAAAAGATGGCTCTTTCAAGACAGAGCGATGGCACAGACATCGCTTTGGAAGATTCCCTTCCTAAAACGATCCGACAGGCCGGCCTACCTCAAAAAATCCCCTATTACTCGCACAGTGATGAGTGTGTGGGATGCGGTGGCGGTTAGAGGGGGGCTCACCACTTTTCCCTCGCCGCTCACGCCTTTGTTTGATAACCCTGAATTTATACCGGGGCTAGAAGAGAGGGCCTTCATGCGGTGGCGGAAATCGGACTGCAGGTCTGCGGGCCATTTGTTCGACCTTGAGGGGTCCCTCCAGCTCTCCGAGTTATCACAGCACTATGACATCAAATCCCCGCAGCGATTCCAATACTTTCAAATTCGACATTGGTTGACACAGCCAGAGACATGCCCCCTAGTTGGTAGAAAACTAACAGCCTACGTAAAATGGCTACTTACTAAAGAGTCAGACCGCAAGCTGATTACGGAACTCTACAAGATGCTCTGTCCGCCCCCCGCGTCCCTCGGCCGGGCAGAAAGGCTGGGAAAAAGAACTGGGGAGAAACCTCTCCGGCAAGGAATGGCAAGCTATATACTACAGGGCCAACCACACTGCCAGGAACACTGCCAGCAGGGAAACAGCGGTTAAGGTTGCGACATACTGGTATTTGACACCGGTCAGATTAAACAGAGGCAATCCAGACCGCAGTCCCACTTGCTGGAGAGGGTGTGACGGGGAGGGCACATTGACTCACCTACTATGGGAGTGCAGGGAGGTGACAGGGTACTGGACAGCGGTTCTCAACGACATAGACAAACAATTTGACACGGAAATTCCACGCTTCCCTGCTTATACACTCCTAGGGCTGCCCAACGCACTCACATTCCCATTGAAGTCAATCAGGGGGAGGCAGATGGGACTGGCCGTGGGAGCGGCTGTTCAACACATCATTTCGCTTTGGGGAACACAAACTCGCCCCACACACACGGGCTGGTTACATAGATTGTGGTACACGGTGGGTATGGAGCGTATACAAGCCACTCTCACGCAGTCGACGACATCTTTCCACACGATCTGGCAACCCATTCTCTCACTCCTAGCGATGGAATTCAATGAAGTTACGTGCCCGAAGTACCTTCGCCTTTTGCAGCTTACTGACACATCGACTCCAGAAGATGCCCCGGAAAATTAGACATCGAGCAGCCCCTACATACGATGGCCCAAGACGACAAGGACATGGCACACCGGTTATTGGGGGCGGGGGGGGGGGGGGTTTAGGGGGGAGGTATTGTTCTTTTTTTGTTCTCTCTTGGCAGTTTGGGAGTGGATAGACGATTGCATAGCGGGAGCCCTGGCCCTCCCACATCCATGGTCACTCGTGGCTCCGACGAACTCTTCTTGCACTGTGCCGTGATAGTGGGGGTGGGGTGGAGCTCGGGTTTATCTTTCAACGTACCTACATGGTTGTACATGTAAATGTAACGTATCTGCTTCATGCCACAAAATCAATAAAACAAAGTTAAACAAAAAAAAAAAAAGACTTCACGAGTCTTACAGGCGCAGCTCTTAAAACTCTCCTCACAAGGATCCAAAGGAGGTAAAAGAGTGTCATTATGGAGAGAGCAGGTAAAAAAAAATACAGGTCTGACCCGCCTTCACTGCCCCCTCAGGTGAGGCATGATTTTAAGAAGCCTTCATCTGTAACCCCTCCTGACGGACCACCTACGAAAACCTTACCATTGACGAAATCTTCATCGTCAACACCATCGTCGAAGAAGAAAATCACAGCGTCTTTGACACCTGCGACCACCGACCTTCCATACACGCCGAATTCCAGAAAGGCCTCGTTGATGAGTCCTACACAACTGCTGACACCATTGTCGTCAAAGAGTCCGGCTCAACTGAAACTTCCACCGACGACGACTTACGCAACGTCACGTCTGTTAACGACTCCCATGGTTTTATCGGTTTTGTTACATCCCCGTTGACTAAGCCGTCGTCAACCTCGTCGATTGGGGGGGTGGAGGACGTCGACAAACAGTGTAGATTACGACATCTTGCACCAGAGCACACCTCTCCTAGTAAGGTGACACCATTAGTTCCTTCTCAACATTTGGAGGCGCAGGAATCCGATGATGACGGTCCATTTGGATACGCCTATAGTCCATCAGAACTGCACGTAAAGTACCAAGAGAAAGAATATGACGAAGAGCACGATGATCAGAACTATTATGCTATTCCACAACAATATCGGGAGTAAATGGTCTGTATGCCATCCTCGCTACTCACTGACTTACAGTTCATGTTGTCAGACTATAAGAGAAGGTTAACGGCGACATCTGCTGCCTCTGAGCAACCCTCTCTACCACCTCTGGCACTGTCTATCCTTCCATCCACAACAAGACACAACATTGTTGCCTACCACTGCACACTGTTCACCATAGGTTCCTCTTCAACCAGAGCCTGTAACTGCTGATGACGACCACTAGGAGGGGGAACTACAAGACCTGCATCAAGAATGGGATGATTATCTCATACCCCTACCATCGTCTGCGTCACCAATTTCAGTTGGCTCTCCACCTGAGGATATTGGTGGTTTCCGTAACTTGCTGGAGAGAGCGGCTAAACGCTTTGACTTTCCCATGCCCTCCTCGCAAACAGAATGTTTCCTTCATGACTTTAAGGAGCCTTTTGGAAAGACTGTATGTGCAGTGCCCATTGCCAGTTATATGTGGGAGGAAGGTCTCATGGTCATGAAGGCTCCAGCCACAGTACCAGCAGTCCTTCCCCGGCTAGAGAAAAAGTGTAAGGCTCCAGAAGCCACTCCTGCTTGTCTTGTTGGCCATCCAAAGCCTGACTCCGTCATCTCGCACGCAGCACAACGGAAGTCAAAGAATCCATTGGCTCCAATATCAGCGCCTCCAGACAAAGAAGGCAGACGCCTCAACAATGCAGGGAAGGCGCTCTGTGTCGGCGCTCATGGTCAGAATGGCCAATGCTCTAGCAGTTTTGGGGCGATACGATTGCCATATGTGGTGTGAACTGGCACCATACTTGGTTCAACTCCCGGAAGAGGGTAAAGCAAAGGCCAAAAAGATCCTCCAGGAAGGTGGAGCGTACATTCTCTGAGGTTAACAACTGTGTCATGGACATTGCCACCACAGCTTTTTGATCACTTGCAGGTGCTGCCGTCTTGCGCCACCAGGACTGGCTCAGAGCTACATCCTTCCGACCTGAGGTTCAGCACAAAATCCTTGACTTTCCTTTTGATGGAGAAGCCCTTTTCTGCAAACACGTTGATGAGACGCTTCAAAGGCAGGGAGCTTGAGGAAGAGGTCTCCCATCATATAGGGGAGGCTATCAACAATATCTGTACCCCTCTTACACCTCCTTACAACCCTATCATCCTCAATACTCTCAATGTTAGCTACCACCAACGGCATACAACAGATATACCCCAAGAGGTAGAGCAGGATGACAAGGAAAGGATTCGGCTTATCACCAATGACAGCCTTCAGGCTTTGGCGATCTCTCTTCTTTCACCAGTCAAGTTAGGGGGCAAAATATCTACACATTTCAAACAGGTGCAGAAAATAACCACAAACCAATGGGTCCGTAACCTTATTCAGTTTGGCCATATTCTAGAATTTTTTCAGGTTCTACTCCATACTCCACCTCGACCAACAGTTTTTAAACATCTGCATCTACTACATTTAGAGATCCTTACAATGCTGGAGAAAGGAGCATTAGAACCAATACTTGTATCACAAAGAGGGAAGAGGTTCTACTCCTGTTTCTTTTTAGTCCGCAAAAAGTTCAAGCAATGGCGGCCTATTCTCGACTTGGACTCTCAACACCTATCTCAAGAAATAATCCTTCCGCATGGTCACCTTGCAGGAAATTCTGTTGCTCTTGAATCCAGGAGATTTTATGTCCACCGTCAACCTACAAAACGCATACTTCCATATTCCCATTCATCCCTCTCACAGGAAGTATCTGCGATTCGCTATAGCCAGGACCCATTATCAATTCAGAGTCCTACCGTTAGGCCTAAAGTCTGCACTGAGGATATTTACAAAATGTTTCGCTCCGGTAGCAGCTTTCCAGGAGAGCAAAGGCACCAAGTGTTCCCCTATTTTGATGACTAGCTGATCAAGTCGCCATCCATCGCCGCAGCTCAGGCGTCCACAGCAGCTTTCACAATGCTGTTCAGCAGGTTAGGCCTTACCCTAAATCTGGAAAAAATCAGTCTTGCATCCTTCAAAAAATGTCACCTTCTTAGGAGCAACACTCAACATAACTCTCAACAAGGCTTTCCCCTCGGTCGAGAGACAATTCAAACTGATATCTCTAGCTCAACTAATCTTAAAAAGAAAGTCTCTTTCAATTCACCGTTACAGATCTCTCCTAGGTATGATGTCATCCTGCATCCTTCTTATTCCATTCTGTCGCCTATGAATACTTCCTCTCCAGTAGAAACTAGACCAACAATGGCTGCAAGTGGAGAGAGCTTTAGACGATCTGATAACGATCACACCAAGAACTGTTCAAGCCATCTTGGTGGACCCAACGCAGAAATATCTCAATTGGTCTGTCTTTTCTGGCCACTCCCTCTCTGCTCATAATTACCACCGACGCCTCCCTCGACGGATAGGGAGCATTTCTTCAAGAGCTGCATGTCAGCAGCCGATGGCAGCAACATCAGCACCTTCACATCAACTTATTGGAACTCAAAGCAGTGCATCTGGTCTTACAGGCATTACTACCAAAGGTAAAGAATTCAGCCGTTCTTGTCCGGACGGAACACACAACCACAATGCACTACATCAACAAACAGGGTGGCACCAGATTGCGCCTTCTCTCCCAAGAAGCGCAGTGCATCTGGGAATGGGCAGTTCGCAACAGGGAAGCCCTTAGGGCAGAACATCTTCTCGGCAACCAGAACACAACAGTAGACACTCTCGGCAGACTAAAATCGTCATGTCATGAATGGGAATTGGATTAGACAACTTTCAACAAAATCTTTCTCCAGTGGGGCAAGCCAAGTCTCAATCTTTTTGCAACCCCAGAGAACAAAAAATGCTGGTTCTTCGCAAGCTGGCATCACCATCAGGGATCATGGGGGATTGCATTTTTGATGGTATGGTCAGGCATCTTTGCCTCTGCCTTTCCTCCAATTCCTTTCCTACCAAGACTGTTGACGAAGATGAAAGCAGAACCCTTCAGAATCATCCTCATATCCCACTCCTGGCCACCCCAGCATTGGTATTCAGAACTCCTCCTACTTTCGGAGAGGCATCACATTCTATTGGATCCCATTCCATCACTGTTGATTATTTCCCAGGTCCAAGTGCTGCATTCAGATCCCAAATCGCTTTATCAGCCTGGCTCCTGAGTACCATGACTTTACCCATCTGAATCTCCTGTCTGAATGCAGTGAGATACTCTCTAGCGCCCTAGTACCTGGACGAATGGCCGAGAGCAATGCCTAGCACACACTCAATCACCAGTGTCCCTGTTGCTCAAACTTGGCTTCACAGTCAGTGCCAAAAAAGTAGCATCTCATACCGCGCAGACACAAAAATTTTTATGGGCTGTGTTAAATTCAGTCATAGGGAAAGCCTACCCAAATCAAGAGTGTGGTGGCCTTCCAAAAGCTCCTACCTTTTTTACCAACACCAAATCCTCTTATGGTGAGGACAGCAGTGAAACCTCTGAGGATGATTTCATGCATAGCAATAGTACGACAGGCACAAGCAGCTAGTGCAAGAGTGTCTAGGGAGGCAATGGTTACAATTGGAGGGACAAGGGGTAGGTCTAGTGCTGGTAGAGCCCAGAGTACTCTTTTATGGTGGAATGACAAGAATTTGTTGCGGAGCATACGTTTTCTGGACCTTCAACCACAAGTGGCAATTACTATGGACGCTTCTCTCATGGATTGGGGAGCACATTTCAACTACATGATTGTTCAGGAGACCTGGATGAAAGAGCAACAGGGGGTACCACATCAATGTCATGGAACTCACACCACTCACAAAATTTCCTCTTTTTAGCCCAACTCCTGCCTGGGGCAAACAACGATTTTGCGGGCATTTTTAGCAGGACACCCCAAATCCATGAATGGGAGATAAATCCCCAAATTCTTCACAAGTACTTCCATAAACTGAGGTACTACCTCAATTGATTTGTTCACCAAAGTACAGAACTAAAAATGTCAAAACGCCCCTCCAGGTACCCACAACAACATTCCATTGACAATGCACTATGAATGAACTAGTCAGGGATATTTTCCTGTGCTTTTCCTCCACTGCTTTTGACAATGCAGCAAGGATAAATTATGCTCATCCAGTGGAACTAACTTGGGTGAAACAGCTGTGGTATTTCATGCTAATAGACATGTCGGTACATCCACAAAAGAAGCGCCCACTGAGACCAGATTCCCAAACTTAGCATCAAGATCAACTCTGACACCCAAACGTCAGCCAGCTGAATCTAGCAACCTGGCACCTGGTCTCAGAGTATTGTAACCTTCAATTTCCAGATGTGTATGCAATTCCTCTGCGAAGTACATAAAACCACCAGTTGTGCCTGCTGTTCTGCAAAAGTGATTTGTCCATTATTGTTTAGCAAAACAAATTGATCCCCTTAAAGCATCCATTGAAGGCCTCATATATTTACTGCATTTGCAAAAAAGCAGGATTGGTACACACTTCTATTTGTCTACATGTAGCTGCAGTTGCAGCTTACATGTCAATTAGATAACTTTTGTCTCTTTCAGATGCTAGTAGTCAATGTTTTCATGGAGGACATTAAGAGGGTGATTCATCCAAAAACACCTTCAGCTCCAGCCTTAAATCTCAATATAGTTTTGACAATATTAATGGTACCTCCCTTTGAGCCACTGCACTCTTCTGGCACACAGTTCCTGTCTTGGGAGGTAGCGTTCCTCATTGCTATAAATTCACTTTCCTCAGGAGAGTCAGTGAACTGTAGGGACTAGCAGAGGAGCACCCTTTTGTCAATGTACACAAGAGATAGGGTAGTTTTGAGAACAAACCCAACGTTTCGTCCTAAAGTGGCGTCCCTTTTTCACGTAAAGTAGACAATTGAGTTGCCAGTATTTTTCCCCACACCCAGACTCTGTAGCAAAAAGTGCATTACATACATTTGATGTCAAAAGGGCACCAACGTGCTATATTGACAGAACTTAATCCACCCACCAAAAGTGCTACTCTTTGTTGCCTTTGAAAAACCCCACTAAGGAAAGCTAATTTCCAAGGGTATTTACATGATAATGGCCATAACCTGTACTATGTAGTTCGAAAGGCTTATACCAAGGCATCCCATGGTTCTAGTGCCTGCTGTTTTGTCCCTCCAGCACCTTATGAACAATATTTACCCCAAGTTCTCAGCACCACGGCAACAGGTGTCCTCCTTCCCCCCTCAATCGACACCTCGGTAGCCATTAAGATCGACACCCACGCAGATTCTGCTGCCACTCGCATCTGAACTAGAAGGAGATGGTCAAGATACTGACGTGGTGGGTGAGGTATCGGGATTAGTGTTCATGGTTGTCTCTTCATTTTGTTGATGACCAGGGGATCAACGGAACCGTAGAAAAGGTGTATGCACAGATCATGATAAGTACTTTCCCCCTTAATCCCAGGTACTTTTTGGCGAATCAGCATCTGTGATGCCTGTGGCTCGCAAACAGGTTTGAGATGGGTTCTCCTCATTTGAAGGTGATCACTGTCTAGCACCCATTAGTGGTAGTTACTCCTGGACCTGCTCTGGGGAGCTGCCCACTTGTTGTTAGATGATGTATGTGCTCTACTAAATGTCCCAGCCTTCTGACGATTGCCCAGTCCCAGAGAACCTAGCCCTCTGGGGACGCAACTGGCGACCCTTTCCCCGCTTGATGATGACATACATTGATGTGGTACTGTCAGTCTCGACCAGGACTAAAGAGTTTCTTTTATTTGTGGAAGAAATGTCTGGAGCCCTAAATTAATGGCACATAATTCTAAAACATTGATACGTTACTGACCAAGAGCCTCTGGTGTAAACGTCTTGATAAACCCCATCTTTGAGCATCAGTAGTTAAGACGTGCGTGGATGAGGTACTCTGAAGTGCAGCACCAATGAAAGATTGGGAGCATATTGCCTCTTCAGCAACTCCTTGAGCTCCTATGTGTTCAGTATTGCCTTCCCACAACTACTCACCTGTCATTACTGCTTGCCCATTTCAGATTGAGTCAAACTGGCAATGGGTAACTAGCAAAATGCAGCATGACATCGGTCCCAGAAGGGTTTTTTGCACACTGTCTGTGCATAGCTGCTACCTGAGGAAAGCTGAAGCCATTGAATGGAGCTTTAATATTTAATATCTGGATGGTATGCCTTTGCTAATTGGGTATTTAGGTTTATCACCAGGCAAAGAATCTGTGTCTGAGGCATAAGGATGGACTTTTTCAGGTTTGGGCACAGGCCCAAGTCTTGGAACAACCAGATCGCCACCACTGTAGATACCGGTGTCCGTTGGGCAGAAGATTGCTTTGAGCATCCTTTAGTCGAAGTATGGGCACACTTACTGGCATTTTGTGAAACTCCTGGGAGCTGAGTTGAGGCCACTGACAACAGTAGTTTTTTGGGACACTTAAAATGAATTGGAATAAAGAAATGGACATGTTGTAGGTCCATACAAGTCATGAATGTGCCCTCTTGATAAAGTGAAGTTATATCTTAAAGGGTGATCATGCAAAATTTCTTATTTTAGGTACTTATTGTTTAAATTAGTCCACAATTGACCTCTGCCAAATGACGTTTGAGGGGCTGCAATGATCTGTGTCCAAAATCCATCTGACCAATCTTCCCACAATGGTATAAACTCATTTTCTGCATCCAACTGGCAAGGAATGGGTGCTGGGAGGAAGGGATAGAGAGGACATAGGTACAAATACTAAAACTGCAGTGGAAAACGTGATGTTTAGCAGTTTTTTTCAAAATACACGTGTATGAGAATTTAACTGCTAGCTGATCTTGACTCAAGCATGTCTATCTGTGAAAATCCATTGTTGGAGAAGTAAAAGCTACTTCGCCTTTACTATGGTTTTCCTACTTCACTCGAATCACATGCTGCACCCTCTGCTTCCCTTTGGTTTGGAAGCTAGCTATACTTGCCATTATATACCTTACACACTTGTACTACAAAATCAAACCTATGGTGAACTCTAGAGGGAGTGCAGTTCAGAAGGCTTCCTCATTTGGCTGGTTTTGGGGCAGCTTACTATGCATTGGTGAGTGAGCTACTAAATAACTACTGCTCTTTTGCCATGCAGAGTATGTTCATACTGTTGATATTTATTATGTTTCAAAGAATGATGACAGGTAAGGTTTCATGCATGTGAATCTCTGAAAGATATCAAAGCTGGAGAACTTTATCTGCATGTACCAGGTACCTTTAAAACACAGTGTAATCATACAAGTGGCTGTATTGTCAGCTGCTCGTGTGTTCACTTTTTGAGGATGTTTCCGTTTGTATTTCAAGCCCCTGCTTTTACATGAATAGCATTTTTTCTAAATTTAAAAATTAAGGTCTGATCAGGAAAGTCTTCCTAAGTACACTGTGTTTCTGTAATCGAAACTTACACTTCTCATCTGCTTGCCACTTTATGTAACATGATACTTTCTGAGAATTGGATGAGGCAGCTTGGCATTGATCTTAGGCGGAAGCATTAACCGTTTTATCATCCTGCAGATATTTTGACTTACCTTCAATGGCATGTAATAACTCCATGCTAGATGTTGGAACTAGTGTGCTCAGCCTATCTTGTGCCTTACCAACTGTATTTCCTTAATTACTCAGTAACTACCTATAACCGCTTCCTGCTGTCTTTGTGTAAACCTTGTTAGTAATAAATTTCCACAGAATCAATTCACTCACAACCGGATGGTTTTATAACTGAATCACTGTGCCTTTCAGCAGCCTCACAACTGCATTTGGCACCCTGCAAAAAACATAAATAGATACTGTTCCCCTTGGGGTGGACTTCAGTCAAAACAGATTGCCTCTTGTTTTAGTTTCATTGAGGTGTACATTTAAAGCATACAAGAAGCTACCCTAATTGAATTTCTCCAGCTTATTGATTCTGATTATTATCTTGGCTCTTCCTTTGCCCGTGTAGGGGGTATTGTCCCAGGGGAAAACCAATAATACATTGCCATCGGTGTGTATTGAGGCGGATGCAGAGCACCGTCTTGGAGTTATATCGCTGCTTTTACATTTTTTACATCTTGGAGTTATATCGCTGCTGTTAAATTTTTAACTTAGTATTTTAGTACTTTTCACTTTCCTGAATATTAACTGCAATACATGACGTGTTCTGTGTAGCGTGTGTGTGGGATTCCAACAGATCCTAAGACCATACTGCGGACTTTTTTTATTTAATGTGGATTCCACTTTCCAACTTTGTGAGTTGTTTTAAAATCTATAAAGTAAGGCTCTCTTTAACTCGCATTAGTCTTCGCTGGGAATAATACCACTTACTGGTTGACAATTTTTCAGTGCCATGTTAGAGGGTCAGTCCTCTAAATTTGCCAGATACCAGGGAAGTATTTAAATAAACTGACTGCACGTTTGTACGTCAGATGTGCCCAACTGGGAAGAGGGGCAGCAATTATGCTGGAATACGAATGTATTTATCTGATGAACTTGAAGCATTGAGGTATGTAAGAACCCCGATAACTTCAGACGTGAATACCATTCAAACAGAGATGAATAAACTGGTACACCCTAGCCAAGACAACACAGAGGTACGCAAGTGCATTAAAATGGCTTATCTGATAGAGACATCTAGCCGCAGATTCCTTATCCTAGAATCCTCCCCAGGTGCCTGACTGGATCTGTAAACATTTTCAGCAGTACCTCTGCACTTCGGTAGAGGGCATCGAGCGACTCCGCAGCAACGTCGTCTCTCAGAACGTCAGCGGAGTCCATTTAAGCCCTCCCCCCAAAGCGCTGACGTCGGGTCCTTCTTTTCCACGCGAACACTCAGATACGCACTGCAGTTCCTCCAGCCGTTTTTGGCCTACTTGACGTTTTTTCCCTATTCTTCAATGTCCTCGGAGTTCAAGCCTTGTGAGTCCTGTGGACGACAAATGTCCACCATGGATCCTCACTTAGTTTGCATGTGGTGTCTGGGTGAGCACCACGACTTTGACAAGTGCGACTCATGTTAACAGCTCCAACCGAAAGCGCAAAGGGAATATTGCGTGAAACTCCTAGTGGCGCGGATGTCAGTCTTCGAAGTCTTCTCGTCGTCCTCTATCCCTTACGTTTTCTAGGGACTGATCGTGCGCCCCTTTTAGGTGTCATTCACCTTCGCCATCCGGAGGTCCCGGTGCCGACAGTCGAAGTTGCAGCCCCACCCACCTTCATCGCCTACCACTGCTACCTACTCTTCTGTTGAAGAGCCGAGGCATGTGTCCACCCCGCGTCTCCCCACCTATCCTGAGGCCAGGGCGTCTTCCCACTTATCCTGAGTCCGGGGCGTCTTTGACCCAGATGAGACAATATTCTCAATCTCTTCTTTCGTCATCACCTCTTTCTAGCACCCTCAGGCTCCACGGAAGTGCATGAGGTTGTTCCTGTGACTCTGCCGGCGGGTTCTCCCTCGGCTTCAGGTCAGCCTCTTGTGTCTGACACCTCGGCAGCGCCTGTGCACCTATTTTCGGCTCCCGCTTCTGGTCTGCCAACTCCAATGTCTACACCAAGCTCTTGTCTGCTGGCTCCTGTAGTGGTGCCATTGACGCCCATCGATGCTCCTTCCGACGTCGAGACGTCACCTTCTTGGCGTCGACCGGCTTCGGTCACGGGTGTCAGATGCGGTGCTGATGGAGCTGACCGTCCCAGATTTTTCTCCTCTGGTTTTTCCTTCTGAGGGCCATGTCTGTAGAAGTACTACAGACCGTGTGGTGTCCCCCCCTCCGATTCCAGACACGGTACCACCCCTATATAGTCTAGCTGGTTACTTGACTTGGGTGATGCCAGTTGTTTAGACTCTTCGCAAGCCTCCTGTCTCCTTCTGGTCTGGCTACGGAAGTGAGTTCCGCACTGACAGACATGCTCAATCGAGTTTCGGTTGCCCTGAATTTACACCTCCCTTCAGTCAAATTGCCAATAGACCCCTTAATTGGTGTTCTACACCCTGCCCAGTCTAATGTTGAACCTGTACTTCCTTATAATGACTGTATTTTCGATATCCTGTTGGGTGCTTGGACAAACCTGAAACATGGCTCCCTGTGGATCGCTCTATTCCTCACAGGCATCGCCCGTAGCCACGCAGAATATTGATTTTCTTCCCCCTGTCCCTCCCTAAAGGGAGGCCAGGAAGTTTGACACTTGTGGTAGGGGTATTCTCTTCTTCTAGCCCTACTTTGCGCTGTCTGAACACTTCTTGTGTGCTCACCCACTTCTCTCACGCCTTCTGGGACTCTGTGGAGCACCTCTTATCCTCCCTTACGGAGGAAGCCTGGAATGCTCTTGTTCTCCTGGTACAAAATGGGCAACAAGCTGCCACACTTCGCATCTGCTGTGGTTTGGATAATACCGATTGTTGGTCGGGCTATTGCCTCTTCCATTGCTCTCCGTCGGCACGCATGGTTGTGTACTTCCAGGTTTTCGGAGGCTGTGCAAACTACTCCCTTCCAGGGTTACACCCGGTGTGGTGTTCCTGCTATCTGCAGGTACTTTTCTTTGAATTCATGCTGTCAGTGACAAGTTTCGTTTCCAGCAATCTGAAACATATCTTGCTTTGCGGTCTCGTCGGGGTCTGTTCATACAGCTTCTTTTTGCCGCTTGATTTTTCCTACCCGAATACTTACTCTGTGGCGGGTATTCTGTTTATGTTGTGCGATTGCACTATAGCCTTGTTCCCTGTTTTCGGGGAACTTATTTTGTATGCCTTAGAGGCATTTTGTGAGCTATCTATGCACTTAGTATCCCCTATAGCAGGTGTCTCCAGCCAGTTGATCGCGAGCTACCAGCAGCTCCCCGACACCTTCAGAGTAGCTCACAGCCTTGTGTACATTTTGAAATAAGCACAAGGTCATATTTTCTTTTTAAAGTTAAGGGAAGGCTATGTTTATTTTACATTATTATCATCAGGCTGCAGATAGCAGGGCCTGATAACGAGCAGTGCTCAGTCAGATTTATGACTCAGGCTGTGGCACAGAGGTGAGCAACTGTAGCACTGAGGTAATTAACGCTTAAATAAAAGTCCTTGTCAACTCAGTATTGGAGCTGTGAACAAAATGTTTCTGAATGCTTTTAAATGGGAGAAAATGTAATGATTAAGTTAACTCTTCATTTAAATGTTATCCTATTTCAAAGTGTTGCATTCATAAACAACAGTCCTTTTGCTTCCAGTGGGCAGTCGACAAAGTGCTAGAAGTATAGCTGAAAGATAAGGCCATTTTTTTATGAGGAACATTTAAAGTACAGACATTTTTTCCATATTATGAACACTTTTGCAGGACATTTTTCTTGAAATTTCTCCCATAAAAAAAAAAAAGTTATTGTATGTTTGTGTTATACACGTAACAGTGCCACATATGGCGAAAGGTATGTCCTGTGCTGCAAGTACATACGATACAGGCTCTCAGTAACCCATACAAATACATCCCATTCAAACGCACACATGTTCATACATCCCCAAAGACCACGCTCTCACTGACACACATGGCAGCCCTGTCATTGTGCCCCTAGTCAAAGAACTTTGTTCAAACCATAGTATATGGCTCTATGGACGTCAGGCTTAAAGTCAAGGAAGCTGGGCAAGGGGGTGTCTGGTAACAATGCACGAGTTGTTTATCCCTCAGCAGCTCACAATGATTTTCACTGATCAGAAGTTGGTCTCACTACAGAAAAGGTTGGAGACCCCTGCCATATATAGACTTCCTCTTTTCTCTGCCCCTCCGATGGGCGACACTGGTATCACAAGCAGGCACATTCTTGGCCTGATTTACTTTCTTTCCGATCTACGACCTTCTTCAGTGTGGACCTTCTCTTTGCTCTGTTTTGCTCTGTGGAACACATGGATTTTCTCCTACTCATATTGTGTTATTTTCGGTTCGGGCCTGGGTTCCACAACTCCACCTCTCTAATGTCCTTGTGGTAGCGGGCTCTTCTGGCGTATTATTTTGAATCGGGACTGGGCATTACTTCCTTGTGTAGGCCCTTTTCTACTTTATTGTGCTCCTGGTGCTGTTTATCTTCAAGCAGTCTTGTGTTCTTGTATGTGTTTTTACCCTTTCGGTGTTCGGCCTACTTACTTGGGGTGCAGACACTTCTGCTGCCTCCTGAAAGGTTTTTTTTTTTATACATACCTGCCATTGAACCGTGGGGTAGCAGTTGTGTCTTCTGTTCTTTCACATCTCCTCACCTGGGACACCAGTTCCCTTGATGGTCTGGATCCTTGTCGGGAATCCTTCTTTCACAAGAGGCTAGGTTTCCCTTTCTTTCCTGTATCTTCCTCCCTCCACTCCCGCCTTCGTGGCGTCCCCTTTTTCTTTTCTTTTTCAAAACTCTTTTTATTGCAATGTGCTCAGCATACAATATATCAAGTGTACAGCTTAGTTTGGATCTCCAAACCATATGATCCACTTCTATTGATCATTACAAGAGGATAACAAAATGCTCAACATTGTTAGGTAATATTTTCGTTTCAACCCTACTCTCGTTCCTTACAGTCCCTGGTAGGCCAGCCAGAATCCCCAAATCTTCTCCCATTTCCGTGGGCAACCTCTACTAAGGCATATTGCATGTTCCGCCTGCCAACACCAATCTAAGTCAGTTTTCCACTGCGCCACTCTTGGGGGGTGGGGCGATCCCCAATTTTTTGCGATGTTGCGTTTTGCTTTTACAGCGGCTAAAGTTAGCGAGAGTCTCGTGTGTAGGCCAGACCTCTTCACTCAAGAGCATCAACAAGAACCACTAGGGCAAGACCGGGTCCTCCGCCCCCACCACCGTGGCCATGATTCTCCCAACTTTAATCCAATATGCTTGTATCACTGGGCAGTCCCATAGCAAATGGAAGAATGTCCCCTCATGCCTGCATCTCCTCTGGCACAGCGCATTGTCAGCATGTCCCACCCAGTGTATCACTGTCCTAGCACAGTATACCCGATGTAAGACCTTCAGTTGAATAAGTTGGAATCTGGAACTTATCGCCACCTCCCTCGGGCCCTCTGTCACCTCCACCCATTCTAGCTTAAGTCACCCTCCCATGTCATCTTTAACGATCCCAGGGTGTCTGGGGAATTATTCAGTATTTTCCTATATATTACGATATATTCATGATATTTCTCTTTCGACTAGTTGGTCAGTCCACTGTCGGTCTTCCAGGGGGGATGCATCCTCTAGGTCTCGCGAAGGTAGCTCTTAAGGGCGTGGCCCAATTGTAGGTTTTTCAACCATTCCCCTTTCCCCATGTCACATTCTTGTTGTAAGGAGTCAAATGTGATATCTGCCTGCCCTCTCCAGGCGTCCCCCAGTTTCTCCAGGCCCAGCAATTTCCATTTACCAAAGCTGCACAGCTGCCCCACTCTAAGAAGCTGGTCGCTGTCCCAGAGCGGGTCATCTTTGTTCACATCCCATCCCAACCCAGGAATTTCGTCGCTGCCTGCCACACTCCCACAACTGTCTGTGTGTATGTTGGCAGACCCTGAACCACTCCCTTGTCGTATAATAAGAGGAAGTATCCCCTAGTTCCCATAACTGCTCTGTCAACTCTGTATGCTGGTTCTGCTCTCACCGAATGTCCAGTCATTCACATTGACTAGTTGCGAGGCCCAATAGTAAGCTCTAATATCAGGAATCGGTAGTCCCCCCTCATAAACCCCTCTCTGCAAATTGCATAGTGCTATGTACAGGGCACTTTACACTCCCCCGCTCCCCTACCCCCACCCCTGCAGGGATCTGGGCTCGGTTTCCACCCTCTGAAAGAAGGGGTGTGTGATCTCATAGGGTTTGTTGTGTAGGATATATAGTAGACACGGGAGTGTCATCATCTTAAATAGGGCTGCGCTACCCATTAATGTAAGTAGCAGTGTCTGCCAGCATTTGGCATCCCCAAATATTTTGTCTAGCTGTGTCTTAAGTTTTGCTGGTAGAAATCTTGGGGGTTACTTATTACATATATACCAAGGTATTTGAAGCCCTGAGTCAATCACTGCCGTCCTCTGGTCTTGGGTAAGGGCACCTTCCTTTTTGGCCTCTATGTACATGCCAAGGAGGTGTTCCGCTGTTTTGTCAAGCATGCACTTAAAAAGCTCTACTTTCAGGCCATTTGGTCCCACCTCTTTCCCAGATTGCAGGGTGCGTGATGCGGTTTTAATTTCCTCCACCGTCAATTCCCCTTCCAACATTTCTTTATCTTCATTAGACAACTGTGGTAGTTTTATATCTCGTAGAAAATCTGTACAGTCCACCTCTGTCTATCCGGAAATTAAGGTATATAGCGATTTCATAATATGCGGCTAACGCCGCTTCTACCTCTTCCCCGTCTCGTATCTTTGTCCTGCACTATCCACTATCTCCAAGACCCATTTGTCTTTCATCCTCCTCTTATCTAACGGATGGCGTGCTGATGTCATTTCACTGAAAACGAAAGTGAAATGAGCCAATGGCTCACTTTCACTGCCTACGTACTCGCGGGGCTATCTCAGCCCCCCGAGCAAGTAGGCAGATGGGAGAGATATTATTGGGAAGGGCCGCAGGAGGGCGATCCCCAAACAGGGATCCACCCACTAGGCACCAGGGAGGGGGGAGCGGCCCTTTGGGCAAGGGCTTTTGCTTCCCCAATGTGTCTGACATTATTCAGTATTTCTGCCTCCCAAGGGAACAGAAAGCACACTAGTAAGCCAGGGATTATTTTATTTTATAGTTCAAGGGTGAATATTCCCCCCCCCCCCCAAAAAAAATTGCCAGTCTTTCTGTCCGCCCCTCCTCCCCGGTACGCAGATTGGGGCAATAGCCCCTGATGTTCTCTCCCTAATTTAATTCTTTTATCTCCATGCATAAATCATGTCCCTCAACAAGGGGGAGGGGGGACACCTGTTTGGAACCTGGTGGTGTGATCCAAGTGCCGCAGGTGAACAGCCTCCAAGATAACACTGCACCATCTTTAATTAGCATACGCAGCATTAATCACATCAACCACAAAGCTGGAGAGACTGTCACTGCTCTGTCCACGGCTCAGACGGAAGGTCAGGTAAAAACTAAGGTAGGCCCATCGCCCACATACCCCTCCTCAGCCTCAAACACGGGCATAGCCAAAAAATTTATTACCATCAACCTTCCCCCCGAATCCGCGCCTCTAGTCGCCATCTTAACAGGGGTACCTACACTTACTCCTGGCACCAAGGAAACAACTCTGGATCTTATGTATAAGACGGCTCATCGGTGTAATAACAATGTGGAAAATGGCCCACAGTTTATTGCTGACATCATTATGGCCGGTGGGGTGGGTAGGCTATGGGACTAGGAAAACTGTGGAGGGAGACTGTATTATTGTCAATTTTAAGAATCCCATGCAGGCAAGAGCAATGGTAGGCTGTCAAGTCAGGGATGGTACTAAGTCCCGAATTAGAATAGCTTCTTTATTATCTTTTTATCCCCCTAAACCGCCCCGAGAAACTCCGATTGGCAGTTTCCACTTAAGCCGGCTAAGCCCAACCAACAAAGAAATGTGAATTCAGGGATAATTTTGACTAACCGTTTCCTACCTTTAGATTGCCCGTCGAGCCTTGATGAAAATGACTGACTATCTCCTGTGGTTATAAATATTCCAAGCAAGCAGCCGTTATTAAAAACCTCCACTAACCCATGTGTTTTTGAGCCCACACCTCCCCTTCTACCACTGTTGAATAATGTATCTACACCCATTTCTACCCTGGTTAATTTTGTAGATCCTACTGTGAAAATATTGTCCTGGAATATTGCAGGCCTTAAGTCTAAACAGGGTAACATTGCTTGGGAACAGTTTCTTAGAATACATCACATTATTGCTTTACAGGAAACATGGGAACCTGAAAACTGTTTTTATCTAGATGGTTTTACTACGTTTTGTAAATATGCTGTCCCCTCAAATATGGGAAGAGCCAGAGGGGGTCTGCTTTTAATGTTTTCACTAAAGCTCTCTTATCAAGTAAAATTGATTGATTGTCGTTCACCTAATGTATTAGCAGTGGCATTGTCACGCAAGAATTTCCCTACTCTGTTAGTGGTCAATTTTTATAACTCATACACTAGATCACATGAGACAGAACATCTCTTAGCTATGGAAGCTTTATTAGAAAGCTATGGGGAAGGAAGTCAAACCTACCACGACACATTAATTCTTGGGGACTTTAACATTCATCAGTGCAGCCTCAATTGTATTTCTACAATGGAGAAGGATGACGGGCATGATGATCTGTTTAATCATTTTGAGCATAATCTGTTATGTTTACAGCAATCAGATTCCCCAGCACTGGTCCCCACCTATGTAGGCAGTGGTAGTTCTAGTGTTATTGATTTCATCATGATATCTGTATCACTAGCACCAGTTGCCAACAATCTAAGTGTCACGTGGAATTGCCTTAGTGATCATAATCCCTTAACACTGGATGCCTCCCTTTTGGCCGCATTTGAGGGGCGGGCCACAAGTCAAATTGCTAATGAAAATATCACCACTAAACACCAAGCTAGGAGATTGAAGTGGGAAAGGATTACACCGGTGAGTTTCTTAGATAATCTATATTCAACCTGTGCACCAGAGTTCCAAGTGTGTATGGACCCTGCTTCACAAGATAATGAAACTCTCGAAGCTTTTGATAGTATTATTAACCAGGTGGCAACTGACCTAATCTCTAACTCTAGAACAAGTTCCCCAAATATCAAAAGGTGATTTGACAAAATGTGCTCAGTTACTCATAAGGAACTAAAACAGGCTCTGATGCAAAAGCCAAGGGACGCTATATCGCTTAGGCGTTGCAGGAAGGCCTATAAACTTGTAATCCAGGCAAGGAAGAAACAGATAAAGGAACAGGCCTGGGAAGCACTTACTAAAGCCAGTGTTTTGGCCGACAGTACTAGATTTTGGTCGGTGGTTAATAGCCCTTATTTTTCAGACACACCTAATTCCAGTAGCGATTGCATAATACCAGCTGAGCTCTGGGTCCAGCATTTTAGTAATATTTATAGCGATACAAATCTGGAATCTGCCGTGGGACAATCAGTTCCCGGCTTATCTAGTAATCCCCTTAATTTTAACATAGATGAGGTCAAAAAGCCATTGTTTCAACCTCAGCAGGTAAGGCGCCTGGGCCAGATGGGGTTCCCGCTGACCTTTATAAAGCTGATCCAAATGTTTGGGCCAAGATTTTAACCCATGTTTTTAACGCAGCGTGCGCTAAGGGTTTCCCCTCATCATGGGCCAAGGCGGTTATCGTCCCTATATTTAAAAAAGGAGCTCGGGACGATCCCGCCTGTTATAGACCAATCTCTCTTTAGATTCCGTGGCTAAAATATTGGGGAAAGTAATTCTGGATCGGCTTACAGGATACCTCGATCAGGCCAATATCATCTCTGACCTGCAGTATGGTTTTAGGAAGGGGAAAGGGACCTTGGACCAGTGCCTAAACCTCCATCTAGTTATTGGAAAGTACACCATTGCCAAGAGAGGTACCTTACATCTGGCCTTCATGGACCTAACCTCAGCTTTTGACTATGTCAACAGGTCTAAGCTGTGGTTAGTGTTACGTGATCTAGGGATAGATGTGAGTGTCCTTTCTGCATACTGCCCATGAAAACACTACAGCAGCAGTAAGGTACAACACAGATGGCAGTTGGACTAATTCCTGGGAAGTAAAAAGGGGGGTTAGGCAGGGGTGCATTCTGGCACCTCTGCTGTTCACACTTTACATTAATAGACTGGGTGAGACCCTAATAGCTTGTTGTGAAGACATCCCCAGAGCGGGCTCCAAAATGATACCTGCACTTCTGTATGCAGATGATGCAGTTCTGCTGGCCAGAACTGCATTGGGCCTACAACGTCTTTTAAACTGTTTTATAAGTTTTATGGAGTCATTAGATCTAACTACGAACTATAAGAAATCGCACAGTATGACTATAGGTTCAGGAAAAGCGGCAAAGGTCAAATTTTATTGCAAAGGGGCAGAATTGACTAAGGTGCCTACGTTTCCTTATCTAGGGGTAGTTTTTGATGAAAAAGGATCTTGGGGTCCCCAAATCTTACTTAAAAGGAACACCCTGGCCAGAGCCGCGGGGGCTACCTTGAATTTTGCAAAAAGATTGGGGTCTAAGCCACTCCCTGCCTTATTAAAGATCTACGATTGCAAAATGCATCCCGATGGCTACGTATGGGAGTGACATTTGGGGGTATAAGGATGCGAAAGGGATCCAGGTAGCTGAGAATAATTATATGCGGAAACTCCTTGCGGTCCCCATCACAACACCTGTTTTTAATGTGTATGAAGAACTGGGAGCCGGATATATCTCAGACGAGATTGCGGTTGCACCGTTGTTGCGCTGGCTCAGAACTTGGGCGTCCCCAGCACCAAATCTGGACCAGCTCATAATTGGCGACTGCTCTAGTCTGGATGGGGCCTTGCGCATCCCCTGGCTGAACTATATAAAAGAACAGACCGGATGGCTTGGCCGCCCGGAGCTGTTCTTGAACCCTGGGGCACTGAGCAAAACTGCTATCAGAGATTTTAAAAAGCAGTTCTTGGACAAGCGGCAGATGCTTAGGGAGGAGGTGGAAGTAGTAAAACCGTCTGTGAGGAGTTTTGTTTTATTGAGTATGGGCCCACAGATGCAGCCTTATTTAACTTATGTTAACAAAGCATATCACCGCTTTGTATTGACTAGATTTCGTTTGAATCTGGTCCCTTGGCTCTTGGCATTTCCCCTAGGCTACTCGAAGCCTGATTCGCTCAAACCCTGTCCCTGCGACAATTTTTCAGACCAGGACACATTACACTTTGTTTTTCTGCACTTTTTACGATCCTCAGCGCAGGTCTCACATTTTACCAATGTTTAAAGACCGACAGTTTGCTCAAGTGAGGCCGGCTTTGACCTATCTTCAGATGCTATCTTCTCCCACAGTTTGTTTGGGGGTTGCAAGCTTTTTAATAGCGGCCATCAGATACAGGAAAAGCTTGCCGGCTCTAGAGTCAGTGTGCTCGGTTATTTAATGTGTACCTCACGAGACAGATCCAATATACCTTGGTCATTTATTTATTGCTTGTTTGTACCTTATATTGCTGCTCTGTTTGTAGACCTATAGATGTTTGATGAATTTGTAAATTGGGATACTTTTTTATCTGCTCTGCATATAGCATTTTTAGAATATAATTTTTTAATGCTTTTTTAAGGTTTTATGTACCAATGTCTTGCAATGAACTGTGCTTTTATGACTCTTAGCTGTCGAATAAAGTATATTTGACTGACTGACTCTCCCTAATGCGTCGGGATGAGGGCTGCCCAGAATGGGCATGCCATTTCCCCACACCCCCCAAAAAATTAGCCACAGTCTTTCTCTCCCTCCCCGCCCCCTCCGGTAGGCAGGTGGGGGCTATAGCCCCTGATCTGCCCTCCCGGAGGGGGGCAGAAAGCTCAGGATGTGCCAGGGATTTGGGGTTTTTTTTATAAGCAGGGGTGAATAATGCTAATGCCCACCCACAAAAAACGTGCCACAGTCTTTCTGCCCCCCGGGAGGCAGATGGGGACAATAGCCACACACAGTGACATTACCACACTATACTTTTTGCCCCACCGACACATACAGCACATGCCCTATCATTTGTTAATCATTAAGGAGTCCTCACTACAGCCATATTGCGACTCAGACAAGAATATTTTTTTCTTGTCACGCACTATGATAACGTCATGTAGGGCACTTCATTACAGTAGCATATTTAAATTAATCCATCATCAGTGTGATATATATATATATATATATATACATATATATATATATATATATATATATATATATATATACATATACACACACACACACACACACACACATACACACCAAGTTTGAAGACGCACTCCCGGGCAGGTAATGTGTGTAGTGAGGCTAAAAACAACATTTGACACTGAAGTTTCTTTTCTTTAGCCTTTCAGACCTTCCTTGGTCACAGGCAGAAATACAGCTTTGCACAAACACTCCTGCAGCACCTCCTATTAGCATGATAATTAGCAGTATTGCCCTCTAGTGGGCCTCCCAAGTGAGCTTTTCAACTTTACAGAGCATGCTGGGATTCGTAGTGCTAGCAGTTTTTGTATTTCCTTTAGTAGGTGTGCACTGCCATATAAAATCATTTCCATAATTCATAACCCTCCAATGGGCATTTCAGTGTCATTTGTCGAATAAAATCTGCTCCCCCTGCCGTTCCGCAGCTTGACTACAAACAATTCGGAGTCAATGCAGACCGACCTTTCAGTTGCAGTGGTGGTGCAGTCTTCACAATAGAACTGCCACTTTAAACATCCAAACCAAATTTGTCCACAAGTTTGAAGACGCACTTCCAGGCAGGTAATGTGTGTAGTAAGGCTAAAAAAACGACATTTGGCATTGAAGTTCCTTTTCTTCAGCCTAACGTGTTTCAGACCTTCCTTGGTCACAGACAGAAATACAGCTTTGCACAAACACTCCTGCAGCACCTACTATTAGCATGATAATTAGCAGTATTGCCCTCTAGTGGACCTCCTAAGTGAGCTTTTCAACTTTACAGAGCATGCTGGGATTCGTAGTGCTAGCAGTTTTTTTTATTTCCTTTAGTAGGTGGGCACTGCCATATAAAATCATTTCCATAATTCATAGCCCACCAGTGGACATATCAGTGTCATTTGTCGAATAAAATCTGCTCCCCACTGCTGTCTGAGTTCTTTCAATACTTCCGAAAACCAAGGTGCGGGTGTTTTAGCTCTGGTGCAGACCTTTGTTTTAACCGGGGCAACGAGGTCGATTGCGGCCTTCATCCAAGCATTAAAATCTTCTGCGGTTGGCTTCTGTGAATAGTTATTTTTCAAAAGCGACTCTCTGAGCGCAGAATCCATATCATTAATAGAAGTTTTGCTCCAATTTCCATATGACATTGGTGCACTGCTCCTGTTCTACCCCTCCTGCAATAAATTTTGAAAGTCACTGCTCAGTGGTCTGCCCAACTTAATGGGAGGATATCTCCCACAACCAGGGCCAAGTGGTTAGAAAAAATACAATACAACATATGGTCAGCGATATGAGTAGGGAATTTGACCAACTGGGTGAAGGTAACAGAATCATTACACCCCTTATCTTTCAAGTGGGAGTTAAAATCACCCAATGTTGTGAGATTTGGGATTTGCAATGAAGGGTTCTAAACCTTGGCCACAGGCGTCAATAAACTGAGTTCGAGAGCCAGGGGGGAGGTAGAGCCTGGAGAGTGTGTTTTTCCTGTTGGCTTGAAGTCTGAACCGTGCCACCTCGCAGGTGTCTTGTGAGCGCAAGTTGATGGGTTCTAAAGTATAGTTTATTGCATTTCTGGCTATAATTACAAGCCCCTGCAAAGGGGCCAATCAAGCCTGGCAATAGAATAGCCTGGGATACAACACATAGTTTGTACAAAGGCAAACTTCCTCACAAGAATTTTGCAATGAACTTAATTATTTTTTATTGACAAAATAACAGAAATTGGATACAGTATTCTTTAAGAACCAAGAACGGATCCTTCTAATAATGAAGTTAATCAATAATGCTATCAGATTTCAAACCATTAGATGTGGACCTGTTAAGCAGCGTGATAGTTATTTCAGGGTCTCCCCTAGACCCCTCAGCTCCAGAAATTATTAAAATGTCGCCAGCGGTAATTAAGAAACCTCTATTTTCCCATTCTTAAAAATAAAAAACGTATTATTGATCATATGGCAACAAACACACCACTGTAGCAGTGTGCACAAATAGGTCATATAACAAGCAGGTTTTCTTTTTTCACTGTTGCTCCAGGCTCTCCGGTCTGGTCCCACCTCTGCGTACATTAAAGATATCGAATCCTGAGACAAAGGCATCAACAAATAGCATGGAGGGGGCTGTAAATAGCATGGAGGGGGCTGTGCACTGACTTCCCCTATAGACATTCCACGTACCCCAAACCTGCTCCCACTTTCTGGAGCGACCCCTACTTTCATAAACAACCTTCTTGGCCACCATGCACCAGTCCATGTCTTTTTTTCCCCTCTCCGAGAGTTGGTACAGATGGTGCTTCCCACAAGCGGGCGATGTTATGTTTGGCAATAATCATCCCCAAGGTCAACCAGATCTGTTCCTTGCTACTTAAATCAGTAGCATCCCATATATTAAGGGGAGGGCAGCAAGTCACCACCACACGCCTAGTGCATGCAGTTTGTTACAGACTCCTAAAACACATGCACCGCAGGACATTCCCAAACTATATGGTAAATCGTACCGTCCCGACCACACAGCCTGCGACAGGTAAAATCTGAGGCCCTGCTCATCTTAACGAAGATATTACAGGAGAGATAAGATCTATGGAGTATCTTGAGTTGGATCAATCTGAATCGTGACAAAATGGCCACCTCCTTTGGAGAGAACAGGGCTTCCGGCCAATCCTCATCTGCCTGTTCACCCAAATCTACGTTCCATTGGTCTCGGAGACGCAGGAGGGAATCTGGGGAGTTATTCATTTTTGGTAAGTTAGGAAGAGCGCCCTGCGGTTCATATGGTTCATTAAAAGCCTCTCTTCCAGTGGGGATAATTCTGGGAGGCCATCTCCCCGTGGGATCTCCGCTAAAAGGGCATGTCATATTTGTAGGTAACGAAAAGTCTCTGTCATAGCTAGCTCAAATTCCCTCTGTAGGTTGGTGAGTGGGACCACCTCCCCCTTGGACCAGAGGTCTCCCACTTTAGAGACATCTACAAGATCCCATCTATCAAAGCCAGGGCATTTCCTCATTTTGCCCAATCTTTCAGCATCCCATAATGACGTGGCTTGGGTTAGTGGTATGCCAGCCTAGTGTTCTGCGTGCCGTGTGCCAAAGTTGGATTGTAAACTCTGTTGGTCACGTGAGGTGTAGATGCATAGGGTTCGTATAAAGTGCTCGCATATATCTCCCCGGATGTAGAACATAACGGTCCATGCAATATGCAGGCTCGTGACGAGGTCGGTGAATCCATTGATTTATGACTGCTTGTTGTGAAGCCCAAGAATATTTCTAGATATCGAGCATTGCTATCCCTCCGTCATACCACCCTTGCTTCAATTTTAGTAAGGTTATTCTTGGGGGCTTTCTATCCCATAGCAGGGCCCTGACCTCGCTCTCTAGGGTTTTAAAGTATGTCTTTGGAAATGGGAACGGTGTATCTTGCAGTGCGTAGAGAAAACATGGGAGCGCGATCATTTTAAACAAAGCCGCCCTTCCAAGCAAGGAGAGTGGCAGAGACTTCCAATGGTGGTTGTCCCCCTAAAGTCGCGTCAGCGGGGTCTGGAGTTTATGGGTGTGAAAGAGGTGTGGGTTGGTGGTGACATAAATACAGAGATACTGAAAACCATCAGTCCCCACTCTTGACGCACAGTCCGGTGGTAGGTCTGGTGCCGGGCCACGTAGAATGTACATAGTGGATTTGGACCAGTTGATAGTGTAGCCGGAGTATTTGACAAAATTGATGAATATATGCAGTATTCTATCAATGTAGGATCGTGGTGTTGTGACGTAGAGTAGCACTTGGTTGGTGTAAAGGGATATTCTATCCTCACAATCCTCTGTCCGACGTAATCCCCAAATCAACGAGGCTCCCCAAACCCAGGACGCTAAAGGCTCCAAGATTAAAGCAAAAATTAGTGGTGTGAGAGGGCAGCCCTGCCTGATCCCTCGCTGGAGGGGAAATATAGGAGAGGTCTGCCCATTTACCACCACTGAACTAGGGGCCCGAGTAGAGAAGTCCGAGCCAAGCGAGAAACTTATGGCCAAAGCCCATGCATTCTAGTACTGCAAAGAGATAAGGCTGCTCCACTGTGTCTAAGGCCATGCAAGCATCAAGGGATAGGACCACTGCATTTTAGCGTATGGTACTTACCCTACCCCGCACTCCCTGGAGTCGACGTAGATTGAGAGCTGTGTTCCGCCCTGGCATAAAGCGGATTGATCTGAATGTACCAGTTTAGAGATAATTTGGATGAGTTTGGGGACGCTAGACATTTGGCCTGGATCTTGGCCTCCGCATTGAGAAGCGAAATGGGGCAATAGGAGGTGCATACCTTTGCTGGCCTGCCCTCCTTAAGTATAAACACTATGGAAGCCAAACGTTGGTCTTCAGGGAGCATACCCTTCTGCCAAATCTCTATGTACATTTTGAGTAAATAGGGTGCACAATGGATGCTGCGCGTTTATAAAACTCTAATGGCAGACCGTTCAGTCCCATTGCCTTGCCTGATGAATGCTTGTGATCGCTTGGGACACTTCGTCTTCATAGGATCACTCTCTAATAGTAGCAGGTCCTCAGTTGAGAGAGTCGGAAGGGGCAATTCAGCTAATAAGTCCAGAGAGTCTTCTGCGTTTGCCGTATTTGCGGGGGAATAGAATTTAAAATAGTAGGCCGCGAAGGCCTCAGCGATATCATGCGGGTCCCTCAAATGTGTTCCATCTTCAGTGTGTATAGTAGTGACCCACCGGTCTGCACGTTCGCACCGGTCAAGCTACGCAAGTAATTTCCCTGCTTTGTCCCCTATTTTGTAGACCCTATATCGTGACACTAGGTGTCTAGCATTTGCAGCCTCCTACATTAGGTCTCAGTATTCCTGCTGCTTAATGTCCAGAGTGTGTCTAGTATCTTCTGTATCTTTTCTCGCTTGATTAGCCTCTAGTTCTAATATATTGCATTCTAATGCCTCTTTTACTGCCCTCTTGTCTCTTTTGTGTCCGACCGATCGAGAAAGTGTCCCTTGATCACAGTTTTAAAGGCCTCCCAGAGAACTTGGGGGGACTCAACTGATGATTAGTTCTTCTTAAAATAGTGCTCTGTGGCTTATATAAGGCCATTCTTTATGATTGGGATTTTAAGATACCAGGGGTTTAGTTTGATGGCCCTCTGATAGAAGTGGCTTATCTAAGCTGTAGCTCGCCTATATATCAGAGAATGATCAGAGATTCCTCTTGCCAACTCGGAAATTGGGGACTCAGTCGGCCAATGTGAGAATAAAATCGATCTGTGAAAGCCTATTATTTGCCCCTGAATGAAATGTGTATTGGTGTAATTGTGGATTGAGTGCCCACCACTCATCAGCTAACCCATGGCTAACCGGAAATCCGACAGGCAAGAGTAGCGATATGGTGGACGTCATGGGGGGAAATTATCTCTGTGATCACAAAGTGCCATGTTAAAATCGCCCCAACTAGGAGCAAACCTAGCAGCAGATTGCTCAAGTTATAGAAGGCGATGTCATGCAAAGCTGGTGGAACATACATAGACAGGATATTCACAATCTCTCCCTCCCATGTGCCTGGAAGATAGTATGAGGGAGACACTTTTTTTTTTTTTAATTCTTTTTATTATTTATTGGGTTAACATGCATCAGTTCGGTTACAGATTATTAAATATACTTACATGCTTCACATCACAAATAGCCTCTTTTGAAGGGTTATACAATCATTGCGATGACAATATAGTTGTGTGAATAACATCGTTTTGCTTCCTTTACTCACTGTCTGTTGCTGACTCGTCAGGCGGTGGGTCACAGATATTTCCTCTAAAATCGTTCCACTTTCCCCAAACCCGCTTCCACTTCTTAGGGCACCCCCTATGTATATATACTGCCTTCTCCGCCACCATGGCGCCATCCATGTCGTTACACCATTCCCGATGTGTTGGAGTGACCTGTGCTCCCCAATGTCTAGCGATGTTACGTTTGGCTAACATCATACCCAACGTCGCCCAGTCTTGAGCTACGTGATTTAGATCCGTTGGTTCCCAGATGTTTAGGAGACACCTCTTGGGTTCTGGAGATACTGTGGCTCTGCTAACTTGTGTGATTGTATACATAATTGCTCCCCAATATGTTACAATCTCCGGGCATTACCACAGTGTATGATAGAATGTGCCGATTGCCCCGCAGTTCCGTAAGCAGAGTTGGCCATCAGTTTTCCCTATCTTTTGTAGGGTTACTCTTGTGTAGTAAATTCGATGGAGTATTTTTTAACTGCACTAGCTTTAATTTTGACGGTATCGCCACTTCTCGTGGGGACGCAAGTGCCTCCTGCCAATCTGTTTCGTCCAGTTCCCCTACATCAGCCTGCCATTTTTCTCGAAGATATGTTGTGGGGGTCTGGTTAGTTGTTGATAATCTTACGATAAGTTAGTGAAATGGCTTTCTTGTCCATATATTCGGTTAGGAGCCTATCCTCTAATGGTGAGGCCTCCGGGAGGGTAGTGCCTGATGAGATGGCCGCCTTCTTGTGTGTTTTGCATTTCGCCCTAAGTGGGAAGGGTATGCCCAGACGTGGGTCCCGTGCTCACTACGCCACTGGAGTCAAGCTATCCTGGCTGATGAAGGCTGATAGCCTGAAACCGGTCCTAGGATGCTTGATTCCGGTCCAGGGAAGACATGGCTTGGCAGTTCGGTCTGGACTGTTCCCATGAGGCACAGGGTCAAGACTGATTTGCATATGGCTATGTCTGAACTGGGGTGGCGTGGTGAAGCAAAATAACGATGGATTAAACCCAGAACTGTGACTGGGGGTGAATATTTGCCAATGTGCAGCATTCCGTCCATCATCTTGTGTGTTTTGCATTTCGCCCTAAGTGGGAAGGGTATGCCCAGACGTGGGTCCTGTGCTCACTACGCCACTGGAGTCAAGCTATCCTGGCTGATGAAGGCTGATAGCCTGAAACCGGTCCTAGGATGCTTGATTCCGGTCCAGGGAAGACATGGCTTGGCAGTTCGGTCTGGACTGTTCCCATGAGGCACAGGGTCAAGACTGATTTGCATATGGCTATGTCTGAACTGGGGTGGCGTGGTGAAGCAAAATAACGATGGATTAAACCCAGATCTGTGACTGGGGGTGAATGTTTGCCAATGTGCAGCATTCCGTCCATCATCTTGTGTGTTTTGCATTTCGCCTTGAGTGCATGCCTGATCTGAGTGTAACGAAACCTTTCTGTGGGCGCCATCTCTTACTTTTCTTGGAGTTGAGTAAAGGCGATGACCTCTCCCTTACACCAGAGATCCCCCACTCTTGATATCCCTATTAAGTCCCATTGATTGAATCCCTTACAACCACTGAGTCTACCCAGCCTTTGGGTTTCCCAGAGTGGAGTTAGTTGTGTTATAATACCATCCCAGCCCAACTTTTTGAGCACTATATGCCATATTCGAACTGTATGTGAGGTTGGTCCCATTAGGGGTGCCTTTCGGGATTTATTGTAGAGCGCTCTCATGATTCCTCCCTCTCCTAGGACATGTCTGTCCATGCGGAATGCCGGTTCTGTTTGAGGGGCATGGAGCCACTGGTTGAGCATGATCCGTTGGGAGGCCCAGTAGTATGTTTGTACATTGGGAGGGAAATTCCGCCATCATACCATCCCTTAACCAATTTGCGCATGGCAATGCGAGCTGGTTTTCCGTCCCAAAGGAGGTTGCATACTTCTGCTTCAATTGCCTTGAAATAGGTGAGGGGAACCAGAAATGGGGTATTTTGCAGGGCGTAAAGAAATCTGGGGAGTGCCATCATTTTGAAGAGTGCAGCTCTACCCAGCAGCGACAATGGTAAGGATTGCCAGTGTTTGGTGTCTCGTCAGAGCCCCCTCAGGGGTACCCAGAGAATATTGTCCATAAATTCTCCAGGCAATGGTGTAATATAGAGGCCTAGGTATTTGAAACGTCCCTCCACGACATGCACCGTACATCCCCTCGGGAGTTGGAGCGGCGAGCCGCTTAGGACATATAGAACCGATTTGGTCCAGTTGATAGTGTATCCTGAGAATCTACCATATGCCTCACAAATGTCCAGGAGCCTGTTGAGCGAGCGCCTGGGGGACGCTAAATGCAGCAGAACATCGTCCGCATATAGGGAGATGCGGTCTTCCCATCCCTCCGCCCAGCGGAGCCCACGAATACCAGGGTTTCTCCTTATCCAGGCTGCCAGCGGTTCCAGTATCAGGGCGAATAAGAGCGGGGACAGGGGGCAGCCCTGTCGTGTTCCACGCCCTAGGGGGAAGTCAGCCGAAATTCGGCCGTTAACTACTACTTGCGCCAAAGGCTTTGTGTATAGTAACTGTACCCAGGCGCAGAACTTGGGACCAAAGCCCATGTGTTTAAGGACGGCAAAAAGGAAAGGCCACTCGACCATATCAAAGGCCATACGTGCATCCAAGGATAGAATGACAGCATTCTCCTGGATGGTAGGTATACAGGCCATTACGCTGTGGAGGCGACTCAGGTTGAGTGCCGTGTTTCTCCCGGGCATGAATCCGGATTGATCTGGGTGGACTAATTTTGTAAGATAGGGTTGCAATCTGACGGCCAATGTTTTAGCCAGTATTTTGACCTCTGCATTCAGAAGTGATATTGGCCGGTAGGACGAACTGTCTTGCGCCGGCTTTCCAGGTTTGTGTATAGCAACTATGGTCTAAGCTGGCCTCATACATGTTGAGCAAGTGCGGTGTGAGTTTAGTCGTTGCTTTTTTATACAATTCAATGGGTATGCCATTAGCCCCCATAGCCTTCCCTGATTGTATGGTACCTATGGCTAGTGCTAATTCATCCGATGTGAGATCCGCCTCGAGCATCTGAGTGTCATCTGGCGACAGCGTGGGCATCTGAATATCTCTGAGGAACGCCAACGCCTCCTCGAGTGTGGCTGTGGCCGTCGGAGTGTATAACCTCTCATAGTGGAGTGCTAGTGTGTGTACTATCCGTTGCGGGTCTGTTATGGCGTCCCCATTTTCTAATTGTAACTGCGCCACCCAGCGACTAGCTCGTTCCCGTTTATCCAGCCAGGCCAGAAGCTTGCCCGCTTTATCACCGACTTCGTAAATCTGATGCTGAGTGGCAATAAGCTTGGTTTTTGCTTCCTCCCACATGTAGTCTCTATATTCCTGCTTTTCTCAAGTGTAACTTGTGGGCATTGATTGCATTGGGAGTCTGGGAATGTGTGGCCTCTGCCTGACTCACCTCCTGCTCGAGAGCCTCTACCTGTTCCCGTTTTTCCTTTTTGTGAGCTGCAATTAACGAAATTGCCTGACCTCGCAGAACTGCCTTATATGCTTCCCATAATATCAGGGAAGTTACCGAGTGCTCATTTTCGCTAAAGTAGTGTTGTGTAGTTTTGGTGAGGCCTTTCCAGATCTTGGGGTTTTTAAGAAATCCTGGATATATTGGGAATATACGTCGCTGGCTTGGGGCATGTGATGTCTATTTAACAAAGACTGGGGAATGGTCCGAGATGCCCCTGAGTAGGTGTGTCGCCCCCTCTAGCTTCCCCAAACTATCTGCCAGCGTGAGTATGTAGTCTATTCTAGAGAGGCTGTTATGTGCTCCGGAATAAAAGGTGTACTGCTGTTTCTGAGGAAATCTGGAACGCCAAACGTCTATGAGGCCGAGTGCGCCAAGAAAGTCTGCAAGGCGTGAAGGTGTACTGCGTTGGTCCCTAGGGGGCTTACGGTCAAGAGTGTCATCAACTGCGGCGTTAGAATCTCCTCCTATGAGAAGTTCCCCCTGTGGAAGTGTGAGTAGGAAGGTGCTGAGGGCGGGAAGTGCCACCGAGTGTAGTGCTGGAGGGATATACCTAAATACTATGTTGAATGCCCGTCCCTCCCATTGGCATGAGACGGCTGCGAACCGCCCCGGTCATCCGTCCATGTCTTGTTAATGATAAGCGGGAATTGCTTTCTCACCAAGATACCCACCCCTCTGGAACCTGAGGAGAACTCGTGTGCCACCATCCGGAAGCCCCACCTGTCCAGGGCCTTACAAGCTGATCCCACTAAGTGCGACTCTTGGATCAGGGCCACCGCTGGTGCCTGACGCTTAAGATATTGCAAGACCAGCCCCCTCTTTATTTTATCGCTGAGACCATTTACGTTCCATGAAAGGATTGAGAAAGGTGGTCCAGCCGCAGGGTGGGGCAGTGGCGATGCAGTCGCCGTGTCAGCCGATGCTACTGGCCGAGTCATATATTGTAATTATGGAAGGAAGATTAGCTGGATGTTGTGTCCATGAGAACCGTGTAACTCTATCCCCATGCCCACCCCCCTCCCTTCCTCCCTGACATGACGGACTTAAAACTACCCGCCTCCCCAACAGCGCAGAGTGCTTGTTTCCCATACCCTACTACTTATGCGGGGGGAGAGCAGTCCAGCAACTCCCCCGGAACCTCCCATTAGCGTAGTTTGCGGACAAACTTATCTTAGCTTATACAATGACCTGTGGTGCAAAGAGCGCCAAACTGGAACAAGGTCTACAGTAGTCTGATACTTGTCTACGTCGGCTTCAGTCACCTTGGCAGACGTGTGTGGCCCTCTGAGTTTGGTGCTGTGGTCTCAAGGCGCAGTCTCGTCATGGCAGGTCTATATATATTTCAATCTGGCCATTACGTACTGTGCTGCTGAGTATGTACTCCAGTCTTAGGATCTAGTGATCAAAAGGGCCCTCTCACTCACCACCTCTCGCCTGCGCGGAATCGTCCAGTGATCTTGTCTCGTCCAACTCCTTTAAAGTCGCTTCCTGTGAACGGTGATTGAATTTCTTGCCAGTCCTCCCTGAACTTGCGGTTTGTCGCCATCCCTCTAGCCATTCCTGGACCTCCGCAGGAGTCGTGAAGAACCAAGTCTTACCCTCCGCCTCTACTCTTAATTTTGCCAGGAATAACATGGAATACCTAAGTTCACGGTTACTCAGTTCTTTCTTAACTTCAAGGAAGCTGCGGCGCTGCCTTGTCACCGCTGCTGTGTTGTCCGGAAAGATTGTCACTGTGGCATGTTCGAGTCTTAGTGGAGGGGCGACGCAAGCTATTTGGAGGATCAGGTCACGATCGCGGAAATTGAAATGCGGGGCAGTATGGGCCTAGGGGGGGCCCCTGGTATGGGTCTGCCTCCCGGAACTCGGTGGGCCCTTTCCACCGAGAAGTAGTCTGAGAGTCCCCGTGGCTGCAGGTGATTCTTGATGAGGTCTTCGACAAATAGATCCAGTGCAGGTCCCCCCGTCCTCTCCGGCACCCCAATAATTCTGATGTTATTGCGCCGCCATTTCCCTCGGCTGCTAGCCACGCCCCCCGAGGGAGACCCTTTTTGTGGAGTATCCCCACGCCCCTTGACCCACAAGTGAACCTAGTGTAAACTAACAACTTATAGCCTCATCGATCTAGAGCCTTGCAGGAGTTGCCCACTAGGTGCGTCTTCTGTAATGGAACTTTATCCGGAGAATGGCGTATGATGTATTGGAGCACTATCCCATGTTTAATTCTATCCCCCAAGCCGTTGACATTCCAGGACAGAAGTCGCAGTGTAGGAGTGATCATTGTAGTCGCCATATTCTGTTATAAGGGTCAATGGTCCCTCCCTCCCCCTGTTGGTGACCATGTTGGAAGAGTCCATCTAAAGTCGAACGCCTACATGTAACCATGCCCTGATGACCAGTGTGGTGTATGAAAATTGGTGCCACCGATTCAAGCAAACAAAAAGAACAGAGTGTATAAACTGCCTCTCCCAGCCTCCCTGCATGCCGTACCTTGAACTGCCCGCCTTCCCAACTCTGCAGAGCGCCTGTCGCCCCAAACCAACTTGAACATACTTGAAGGACTATGGCCCAGCCAATATGCCCACCACCCTTCCCATGTGAAGAATAGGAAAGAATTTGTTACCAATGCAGGAAAAGATGATGAAGTGTCCTGGGGGATCGGCCCTCAGAGGCTCCCCCTTAGGGTGCAATGTGTAAATATACATGGAGTCTCAATGGGCTTAGTCCGCGAGCTTGTTCCAGCCACACGCTAGACGGCATCAATAAGACTCTGCATCAAGACCTCGAAAATTTCTGCAGCCACTAGAGGGGAAACTCTGTTTGTATACAATTGGGCTGTCTGCTCAAGACTTTTGCTTATTTGGTGATCCTTCTTCATCTTGACTAGTGCCCCTGACTTGTTGCTTGGCGGGTTTCTCAGGCCTTTGTGTATTGCCGGTCCTTTCGCACCCTGGGGGTGGAGCCCCCTGCCACTCGCCATATGTCCAGCCATTCCCAGGCTTTCTCAAGGGTCAGGAAGAACCACGTCTTCCCTTTGGCTTCAATGTGCAGCTTCGCCGGAAAGAGCATGGAATATTCACTTCCCTGTCTTTCAAAGCTCTTTTAACTTCAAAAAAACGTTGGCTTTGCCTTTGGACCTTGAGTGTAAAATCTGGGAAGAAAGTTATATTGCTATTTTCATAGGTCACTTGCGGGGCACTGCGGGCTGTCTATAGTATGACATCTTGATCATGAAAGTTTAATTTGCGGGCCAAGATAGGCCTCGGTGGGGGGGGGCCTTTGGCCTTCCGCCAGGAACCCAGTGAGCCCTCTCAACAGAGAAATACTTGGAGAGGCCACGGGCTGCAATTTCCTGAGGACAGGGTCCTCCACAAATAAGTCTACTACAGGTCCCTCCGCTTGGTCAGGGACTCTAATTATTTGCACATTATTGCCTCTTGATCTGCCTTTGTAATCTTTGAGTCTGGCCTCTAGGATTGTACTTGTGGCTTGCAGTTCACAAATTTGTATCTTGAGAGCCGCCGTGTCATACTGTTGCGTCTTCTACTTCTTTGACTCTTGTGCCCATATTCTGAGGTTATCCCTGACCAGCGAGACCTCTGCCGTAACAGAATCTATCCGCGTTTCAAGTCAAGTTTTCACTCCGTTAATGGCTGCCATGATATCATGTAATGTCAGGTATTCCTTCGCTCTGTTGCCCATTCTTAATACTTCCCTCTCACGGGCATAGTTCCTAAGTAGTTTACAAAAAGCGATTGAAATTCCCCTTTAAAAGAAACAACGTGAGGATCCCTTCATACTGAAAAAAGACCAATCTATTTCTTAGCTTCCTTACAGTGCTAAATAGTTGGGAGTACATGTGATGCAAGATATATGCAGCCATCTTCAGACCTCTCATTACTTGGATCCATTAAAAGCTGGCTTTCGTCCAGCCCTTAATAGAGAGACTGTGATACTATAAGTCACAGACGATTCGATATAGATAAGGGGTTAGTGTCCGCACTTATATTACTAGACATATCTGCTGCTTTTGACAAGCTCGTTCATGAAACCTTGTTGGACCGTTTTAGGGTGGTGGGCTTAAATTGTCCTCCCCTAAACTGGGTGAAATCATTCCAGGTGGTCCAGGTACAAGCAGTACTATTACCCCCTCTCTTAGCCGAAAGCCTGCCTGTAAAGTGCGAGTTCCCCAGGGCTCTGCATTGTCCCCTCACCTGTTTAATATTTATGTTAGACCTTTAATAAAGAAATTAGTTGCATGAGCTTGATGATGATTCACAGTAATTTGTTTTGCTTAGATGGAAAAACCTCCTCTCAACAGGAGTTCCAGAATACAATCAGTTTCATCTGGAGATGTATGGGAAACAATCACCTAAAACTTAATTCTGAAAAAACTGAGGTAGTCATCATGAATAATAATTTTAGTCTTTGGACCCTTCATTATTGGCCCCCATAAATTGGTCCTCTTCCCCAAGAAATGTTTGGTTGTGATAATAGATAATAGCCTCCAAATTAAACCCCAGATGGATTCTGTGGTATCGAAATGCATATTCGTGCTGTGAGTAACTAGTAAGCTATTACCACATTTTCCTATGGAAGCTTTGGAAACTGTAATGGTTGCTGTCATTGGCTCAAGAATTGACTATCTGAATGTCACTTATCTAGGACTCCCTAAAAATGATCTCTATAGGCTGCATATGGTGCAAAATGCGACAGCAAGGCTCTCAGAGATCACATGCTACACCTTTACTAAAACCAATACACTAATCGACAGTAAAGCAAAGGATTAAATTCAAAACATGTTGTTTGATCTTTAAAGTATTGCATGGCACCATATTTGTGTCGAAGTGTATCTCTGGATATATACTTGGGCCGGCTTTAGCGCTAGTTACGCCTGGTGCGACAATCTTTTTTGGCGCCCCTGCCCCATGACCTCCTCCCCGGATTCCCTCACTACCATCCAGCAAAAGTGCCCCTCATCTCTCCATAACCCTTCTCTCACATACATTTCACTCTCTAGCAGGAACATTAATCACAAGAGTTATCTTGACATTTTATTGCTGCCTGAAAGCTGGAGGCATAAGGAACTCTGGAGCAGGTGCTTTTAAATCTTGAATTATTACTAAACACAGCAGAGTTTCTCTGTCTTATCACTTAAATCTTAAGTCCTTTAGAAAGAATTTAAAAAGCTCACTGTTGAGACAAGTCGATCTTTGCTTATATTAACCTTGATGAGTGACTTTCCTTCTAATGGGTCACAATTTTACAACCAAGAAACCATTGGTTGAGCGGGTGCTTTATTAAGTACCTATAACATAACATTCTGTAGTGTATAAGAAAAAAAATGTAAAAATAATGAAAAAAGTAAGCAAAATATACACAAAGGCAGTTGAATTGTGTATCCTCTGGAACAAAGTAATATCACTGCATTTTTGCAGTACTGTATCCTCTAATATGTGGAAAGTACTCAACCTATGTTGGAACTAAAGGGCTCAGCTGGCACTGGATGATTCCAGGCAATCTTACCAACAATAACGGCGCTCCTTGAAGGATATAGCATCAGAATGACTAAATGAATGCATCACATATAAAAAAGACACATTATCAAGGAAATTTGGATGTTAAAGGTGTAGGAAACTGGCTCTATATATACTACACCAAAATGAGGTATAGTGTGTATATAGTCCAGGTGACCCCAGAGGTAGGCAGAGGTTAAAGTTAGATAGAACCTTACTCTTTATTTGTGGTAGAGTGGTCGAGCAGAAAGGCAGTATCAGAGGACTGTGTTAAGCATTTGATGTACCCACTCAGTCAGCAAATGAATTCACACACTCAAAGACTGAATTCTAGACCAATTGTTTTTGTATAAAAAATATACTGTTGTTTTATTTTTAGAACCAAGCAAGCCTGCATTAAATACTTTACAGTAATAAGTTGCTGATTTTAGAACAGTTTGAAAATGCAATAGGAATTGTACTTTGTTTGATTTACAGGGGATGCAGTAGGTTGCAATACTTAGCAAATACAGTACATTGAAATGAATAGGTTTTTCAGTAAATTACAGGTAAGTTACTTTTCACGTTACTTTTCTAACTCAGTGCTGGATACCTAGATTCAGCACTGGGACATTTCCTGCAAACAGGTAAGTAAATACGTTTTGGTTATTCGTGCGATTTTTAAAGAATATTTTTAGATTTCAAAACTCCACACTTAGAAACTTTTTGGAAGAAAAAGTGTCAATGTTATCCTATGGAGGAAAAACAGGTTATCGGTTCACAGGTAAGTTATCGACTGTGGGAGTTAAGGTTCTGGGGTTAGACTCGGGGGTCCCCCAGGGTCAGTGATCCACTCTTGTTACACCCTCAGCGGCACTAGGGCGGCCGGGTGCATAGTGTTGAGGCCCAATGTTATCCTATGGAGGATAAGGGGGTCTCCGGTTGGTGGCTGCTGGCAAGCAGGCCACTGGGTTGTGGGAGCAAAGCTCCTAGTCTTTAGCTCAGGGCAAATGGGGAAACAGATTAGCACCAAAGGTGCACCCTCAGCGGCACTAGGGCGGCCCGGTGCAGGGTGCTGTTTCGACATCGGAAGCCCTGTTGTTTCCAATGGAGAACCTCCGGTCAGCAAAAACACTGCAGGCAGGGAGACGAAGGACTTCTGGGTGCGACCACCACTTTGAGAGGTAAGTTGGGAAGTTAGGGGTTGGTTAGGCACCGTTGGTTTGGGGGCACAAGGCCATGGGGGGCCGGGTGCAGGGGTGCCTTTTGGGGTCGGAACGGCTTACCAGCTCCGGGTCGCGGTTTGAGGTGCCTTCTGGATTTCGACTGCATGCGTCGGCTGGAGGCTTGAGGCAGGTCAGGGGTCGCCGGATCTCGGTTCAGGATCGCCGGGGTGACCTCCTCGTGGTGTTTGCCCACTCGAGCTCGGGCCGTGGACGGCGGCTGCAGAGTGGGGCAGGTTCGCGGTTTCCTGCTGCTGCCAGAGGTTGCAGTTTGAACAAATCCGGTGTTCACGGGAGAAGCAGTCTTTGGAAGTGAAGGCAGGCAGATCCTCCGGGGTTTTTGAGGTTGCTGGCTGCAGGACACACCGGGATTTCGCAGGAGCAGGTTCGAGGGGAGACAGGCTGGTAGGGCTGGGGCCAAGTCAGTGGGCTTCTTCCTCTTGTTAGCTGGCTGCACGGCTGTTCGGGCCTTCTTCTTTTCTTCTTGTTTCTTGGCTGGATCTGCGGAGCAAGGTTCAGGGTGCCCCCTAAATACTAGATTTAGGGGCGTTACAGGTAGGTAAAGGGCAGGGACCAATGGGTCCCTTCCCTGGGGTGGGTACACCCCCTATTGTGCCACCCTCCAGTGGGAGGGGGCAGGAGCCTGTCCCTGGTTGGTTGGGTCCCTCGTCCTCAAGATGGCGGGGTCTCGGAGTTGTGCTTCACCTCGCCTCCCCCACCTGAGGGGTGGAGTTGGCAGAGGTCGGCACACCTCTCTCCCTCACTTGTTTTTCCCACCGGTTCTCGCGCCCAAAGTGGGGGGTAGAACCAGTGGGGACCAGTTGCTGAAAGCAGCAAATGGTCTGGGGAGGCTCACAAAGGCGGCATGCCTTTCAAGCTTCCCCTTCGTGAACCCTGCCCATGCTGGGGGAGGAGGCTTGGTACCTCGTCCCAGGATGTGCATTGTTTCAGGCCCCAGAGAGCAGCAGGCTCTCGACCCAGGGGTCCAGAAACATGTCTGGTGGTGGCACCTGAAAGCAGCCACTCAGCCTGGACACTATTGGTGGGTTCGTTTTCAGGGAGCATCTCTGAGATGCCCTCTGTGTGCATTTTTCATTAAATCCCACACTGGCATCAGTGTGGGTTTAATGTGCTGAGAAGTTTGATACCAAACTTCTCAGTTTTCAGTGTAGCCATTATGGTGCTGTGGAGTTAGTAATGACAAGCTCCCAGCACCATATACTCTTAATGGCATCACTGCACTTTCAATGTCTTAGAATGGACTTAGACACTGTAGGGGTACAGGGCGCATGCACCTGTACCCTCACCACTGGCATAGGGCACCCAGCTAGAGGGGTGACTGATCTATGCCAGGGCAGTGCATTGTAGGCATGGCACACAGGGATGTGTGCCATGTCGACTCTTCACTTTGTTCTGCACCAAAATACGCAGCCTGGAAAGGCAGTGTGTGTGTGTTAAAGGTACAGGGCCTCTAAGGGTGGCACAATAAGTGCTGCAGCCCTTAGAGGTCTTCTCTGGTCACAGTGCCCTGGGTACCTGTGGTACCATTTACCAGGGGCTGACCTGTGGCCAGAGATGCCAATTGGGTTAGTTTTGGGTAAAGAACACAGACCCTGGAAACCTGATTGGCAAGGTCCCTGGGCACACCAAGAAACAGTGCATCAGTAGTCTGGCAAAAAGTGGGGGGGGGTTACTGCAACAGAAACCCACTTTCCTACACAAGCCCCCCCCCCAGCCGAAAGGCCAGGAGACTCTGCCAAAGCTGGGAGAGTCTTCCTAGTCTTTCAGGCGAGGAAGAGTAGAGGAAGTGGTTTGAAAGTTGCAGGGCCTACTCTGCCTTACATCCTTCTGTCCAGGTCAGTCCCTTTGGGGAGCTGGCCTACCTCAACAGTTTCAGGACCTAATTCCCAATGCTCCTTTCCTAGCTCTTTAGTGTCTTCACCCCATCTTTTTAGTTTGGGTTCAGAGGTGCCCACCTCTGCAAATTCTAACTTAGCCAGGGCAAAGTCCAGCGTACCCACAGAGGTCACCCACAGCTTGAGCAACCCCACCATGACCACTTGGGTCAGGGGGCCTAACTTGCTATTTGGCAGGGGGCTAGGCCACCATGTCAAGGACAGTGCTGCCATGAAGGCTAACACCCAGCAGAGGCTACTGACAGCTGTCAGTGCCCAGAACCACACCTTTAGCTCCTGACTGGTAAGCGAAGGGGCTATCTTACAGGCTTCTTTGGGTTCTTGCTGCCTGTCTGCTGTTTTAGGGTGGGGGGTCACTACACTGGGTAGTGAACACCCTTCTTCCACGCTCTGTTCTGCCAGCTGAGGAGCCACCAACTCAGGCTGGACCAGTTGCCTGACTAGTCAGGTCTTTTTGTTGGCTAGGGGGGACTTCACCAGTGCCAATTTTGGAGTTCTCCCTTACTGGGATAGAATCTCTATGGCCCACTGGAACTGTGGCTAACAGTTGCCCACCTTTCCTACACTGTTTCTTTTTTTTCTTTTGGGGCTTAGCTGCACTAACTGCAGGTTGAGCCCCCCCCCCTCTCCCCCAGGTTTCTTGGGTGAGGTCTGGCATTGGACCAGTACCTCTCTTTGGCTCAGACCAACCTCTGGTAGGTCATTCCTCAGGAGACAATCAAGGGGGAGGTTTTTACTGACTACCACCTTTCTCCATCTAAGGGTCGCAGCTACTTCTAGGAGCACTACAGCCACAGGCCTAACAGTGACACCCCCTGGGAGAGCCCTAACTGTTTTTGTTTCCCCTGGGACATACTGGTGTGGGAGTACCAACCTGTCATGCACCACAGTGTGACTGGCACAGGTATCTCTCAGGGCAGTGGCTGGGATTCCATTCACCAGTAGGTGGTGGAAGTGTCTACTCCCCTCTGGAATTTCCAGCTCACCTTTTGGGCCCATTTTCCAGTTGAAGGCTAGGAGGATTTCCTCATCTGAGTAACCACCCTCAAAGCTACACTGGCAACCCCTGGAGCTACACTTGTAACCCCGGGAGCTGCACTAGGGTTTTTGTTTTTAGGACAGCTAGGGTCCTTGGTGTGGTGTCCTGCCTTTTGACAGTTGTGACACCATACTCTGTTGGGATCCCAATTCTTACCTTGGTACCCTGTTTTAGTTTGTGAGGTGTCTTTGGGCCCACCCTCCTGGACAGGTTTTTGGGGGGCTACCTGGGACTCCTTACTTTTATCTTTAGGGGGTTCACTGTCTTTCCTCTGGGGAGGCTTTGTAACCCCTTTCTTTTGTTCACCCCCAGTGGACGTCCTAGTTACCCTTGTTTTGACCCAGTGGTCTGCCTTCTTTCCCAATTCTTGGGGAGAAAGTGGACCTAGGTCTACCAGGTACTGATGCAACTTTTCATCAATGCAATTACTTAATAGGTGTTCCTTCATAAACAGGTTGTAAATTCCATTGAAGTCATGCACATTGTTTCCAGTTAACCAGCCACCTAGTGTCTTTACTGAGTAGTCTACAAAATCAATCCAGGATTGGTTTTGGGTTTTGTGAGCCCCCCTGAATCTAATTCTGTACTCCTCAGTTGTGAGTCCAAATCCCTCAATCAGAGTTCTCTTCGTGAGGTCATAGGACCCAGCATCTGCCCCAGAAAGGGTCAGGAGTCTGTCTCTGCAGTTACCAGAGAACAGTTCCCAAAGGAGTGCCCCCCAGAAAGTCTTCTTCACCCTTCTGGCTTCACAAGCCCTCTCAAAGGCTGTGAACCACTTGGTGATATCATCACCCTCCTCATATTTAGGGACAATCCCTTTGGGGATTTTAGGATCATAAGATTGCTCTCTATCCTTATTATTTTGATTGCTGCCACCATTGATGGGTGCTAATCCCATCTCCTTTCTTTCTTTCTCTAGAGCCTGGAGTCTGGTCTCTAGGTGCAGTCTTTTGGTCAGCCTTGCTAAAAGGCTGTCCTCCTCATTGAGGCTGTCCTCAATGTCCTCACCAGAACCTGAGCCACCTGTGTGGCCTCTAGGTCCCCAGAGGTTGATTCTTGGAAGTAAGGGCACAGGGTCCCTTCCTTCCCTAGGAAGTGGTGGAGGTGGGCACCTAACTCCATCCTCCTCACCTCCTTCTCCCTCTGACTGGTCATTTTCAGAGGGGTGGGCCTTTGCATACTCAGCCAACAGCTCCTGGAGCTTTTGTTTGGTTGGATGGGGGCACATTGGTATGTTTTTAACTTTACTAAAGGACCTTACTTCCTTGAAATACAAGTGAGGTAAGGGGTGAGGTCAAGCTCCTCAACCAAGTCCTGTATGTCATTATGGTCATCTTCACTAGTAGCTGGGTTCTTATTTTGAGACATTCTAACAAAAAAATAACCCCTCTACCCTTGACTACAGTGACTTTTTATTTTCTAAAATTCTAAAGGGACTTAAGCAAGGCCCTAATAAGACTTTTAGTAATTTCTGTAAAAATGCCAATTTTGAAAAATCAGAATTCTAAAGGCAATTTAAGGGTTCTGTCATGTGATCAGGTGGTAACCAAGTGGTCCAACAAATGCAAAGTTGTGTATCCCACCGCTGATCCACCAATGTAGGAAACTGGCTCTATATATACTACACCAAAATGAGGTATAGTGTGTATAGAGTCCAGGTGACCCCAGAGGTAGGCAGAGGTTAAAGTTAGATAGAACCTTAATCTCTATTTGTGGTAGAGTGGTCGAGCAGTAAGGCAGTATCAGAGGACCGTGTTAAGCATTTGATGTACCCACTCAGTCAGCAAATTAATTCCACACTCAAAGACTGAACTCTAGACCAATTATTTTTGTATAAAAAATATACTGTTGTTTTATTTTTAGCACCAAGCAAGCCTGGCACAGGTAAGCATTAAATACTTTACAGTAATAAGTTGCTGATTGTAGAACAGTTTGAAAATGCAATAGGAATTGTACTTTGTTTGATTTACAGGGGATGCAGTAGGTTGCAATACTTAGCAAATACAGTACATTGAAATGAATAGGCTTTTTCAGTAAATTACAGGTAAGTTACTTTTCACATTACTTTTCTAACTCAGTGCTGGATACCTAGATTCAGCACTGGGACATTTCCTGCAAACCGGTAAGTAAATACGTTTTGGTTATTCGTGCGATTTTTAAAGAATATTTTTAGATTTCAAAACTCCACACTTAGAAACTTTTTGGAAGAAAAAGTGTCAATGTTATCCTGAGGAGGAAAAACAGGTTATCGGTTCACAGGTAAGTTATCGACTGTGGGAGTTAAGGTTCTGGGGTTAGACTCCGGGGTCCCCCAGGGTCAGTGATGCACTCTTGTTACACCCTCAGCGGCACTAGGGCGGCCGATTGCAGAGTGTTGAGGCCCAATGTTATCCTATGGAAGATAGGGGGTCTTCGGTTGGTGGCTGCTGGCAAGCAGGCCACTGGGTTGTGGGAGCAAAGCTCCTAGACTTTAACTCAGGGCAAATGGGGAAACAGATTAGCACCAAAGGTGCACCCTCAGCGGCACTAGGGCGGCTGGGTGCAGGTGCTGTTTCGACGTCAGAAGCCCTGTTGTTTCCAATGGAGAACCTCCGGTCAGCAAAAACACTGCAGGCAGGGAGACGAAGGACTTCTGGGTGCGACCACTGCTTTGAGAGGTAAGTTGGGAAGTTAGGGGTTGGTTAGGCACCGTTGGTTTGGGCACACAAGGCCGTGGGGCGTTGGGTGCAGGGGTACCTTTTGGGGTCGGAACGGCTTACCAGCTGCGGATCGCGGTTAGCGGGCCTTCTGGATTTCTACTGCAGGCGTCGGCTGGAGGCTTGAGGCAGGTCAGGGGTCGCCGGATCTCGGTTCAGGATCGCCGGGATGACCTCCTCGTGGTGTTTGCCCACTCGAGCTCGGGCCGTGGACGGCGGGTGCAGAGTGGGGCAGGTTCGCGGTCTCCGGCTGCTGCCAGAGGTTGCAGTTTGAACAAATCCGGTGTTCATGGGAGAAGCAGTCTTTGGAAGTGAAGGCAGGCAGGTCCTCCGGGGTTTTTGAGATTGCTGGCTGCAGGACACACCGGGATTTCGCAGGAGCAGGTTCGAGGGGAGACAGGCCGGTAGGGCTGGGGCCAAGTCAGTGGGCGTCTTCCTCTTGTTAGCTGGCTGCACGGCTGTTCGGTCCTTCTTCTTTTCTTCTTGTTTCTTGGCTGGATCTGCGGAAGCAAGGTTCAGGGTGCCCCCTAAATACTAGATCTGAAAGAAACACATAGTGATAGATTCCTTACCTTAGAATATCCCCAGGCGTCAGACTGGATCCGGAAAGTTTTCGTCAGCAGTACCCCTGCGCATCGGTAGGTGGCGTCGTGCGGCTCCGCGTCCGTCGTTGGCATCGTGGTCGCCGAGATGACGTCGCAGGCGCTACTTAGACGCCGCCCACGCGCGCTGACGTCAGTTCTTTCTTTTTCCGCGCCAGCAAGCGCAGATCCGGGAAGAGCAGGAACCCCCAGTCAATTTTTGACTGACTTTTTGAGGCTTTTTGTCTGTCTTTCATTGAGTCTTCGACTCCTGGTGCAGAAAGGATGCCCGGTTTTAAGTCCTGCGGGGACTGTCACCGTATGATGTCGGTGACGTACCCGCACCGTGTGTGTCTTTTCTGCCTGGGGCGCGACCACGATCCCAAGTCGTGCCCCGACTGCCGGTCCATGGCGCCGAAGACTTTGCGGGAGCGGTCCCGAAAGTTGCTGGAAGCCCGGCAGTCGGCTCAGCGCCGTTCGAGGTCCCGGTCCCGTGGGAGGTCGAGGGACCGTGTGCGGAGTCATCACCATCGGACTTCGGGATCCAAGTCTTCACACTCGGGGATCAGGTAAGGCGAAGCACAAGAAGTCGAAGAAACGCCATTGTTCTCCGACTTCCGGACGCGGCTGAGGGTGCGGGTGGTGCCTCCCCCGCGGCTCCGGCGGAGCCTATGCAGTCGCCGCCGGACTACCCGCCCTTCCCGGGTTAGTTGGCGACTCCGGCCCAAATACACAAATTCCTGTCGGCCATGGCTCGCCTCTTTGGGCGTCGGGTCCCGACTGGGGGTCCTCGCCTTTCCTCGCCGGCGCCTCCGGCCCCGGCGTCGCTGTCAGCTCCGGCCTTGGCGCCGCAGGACCCCCCTGGATCTAGGCCTGGATCCCGGTCGACGCCGGTTGACCTTATAACACCTTCACCGACGTCGACCCCACCAGCACCACTTCTGACGCCGCCCGCTCCTCGGGACGACGTCGACCCCGGTTTCAGCCCCGAAGTGGATGCCGCGTTGAGCCGGCGTCGATAGATGCCGTTCTCGACGTTGCTCTGGGATTTCTATCCCCATGTCCCTGCTCCTTATTTTTGGCCTGTTGAACAGCCTGAGGAGCTAGGGGAGGAGTGGGAGGGGTCTGAGGACCCTCTCGCAGCTGCTTGCGAGTCTGAACAGGACTGGGCTGAGGAGTTGGGGGATGCCAGTGGTCTGGATACCTCACCAGACCTTGGCATGCTGTCTCCTCCTACCGTGGCTACGGAGGAGGGTGCTAGTTATGCTGTGGTGTTGCGTAGGGCGGCCGAGGCCCTACACCTCATGCTCCCTACTGTGGCCGTCAGGACTAACCTCCTGACAGAGGTGCTTCAACCAGCAGCTACTTCTGCGGAGCCGCTGCTTCCCTTCAATGAAGCCCTTTCTGACGTTCTTTTGGGCACTTGGTCCTGGCCCACCACAGGGACTCCTGTGGATAGGAACGTGGCCCGACGCCATCGCCCGGCTCCGGGTGACCCCATTTTCCTCTCCCAACATCCCACCGCCGAGAGCTTGGTTGTCCAAGCCTCTGCTTCCCCGACCGCCTTCCCTTCCGCACCACCGGATAGGGAATCCAAGAAACTGGATCAGTTCAGGAAGGACATTTTTTCTTCCACCAGTTCTGCTCTGCGGTCCGTGAACACCGCATGCCTCTTGGGCCGTTATTCCCACTCTCTGTGGGATACGGTGGCGCAAGTGCTGCCCCAGTGTCCGGAGGAGGCCCGGACAGCTCTCTCCCAGGCTGTTGCAGAGGGGAGAGACGCAGCTAAGTTCATGATTCGTTGTGGCCTAGACACCGCCGACTCACTGGGCAGATAGATTGCAACGACGGTGGCGGTTCGACGCCACGCCTGGTTGAGGACAACTGGATTTTCGGGGGATGTCCAAAACACACTTATGGACATGCCCTTTGATGGCCGTCGCCTCTTCGGCGACAAAGCGGACAGCGCGTTGGAGCGGTTTAAGGACTCACGGGCTACGGCCAAGTCCTTGGGACTCTCTGCAGTCCGCCCTCCTCCGACTTCTGCTTTTCGCTCCTTTCGTGGCACCGGAAGGGGCGCCCCGCAGCGTTCGCAACAGAGCCACAGGCCTGCGCAGCCATCCCAGCGCGGACGCGGGTTCCGCCGTGGCGGACCAGGGGCCAGCGGGCGGGTCAGTCCACCTCCACCCCGGCCACCACTGCCTCCAAACCTTCCTAGTCCGAGCTTTCAGGCCCATCAAACGCCAGTGGGTGGCAGGCTTCGCCATCACCTCCCCACTGGCGCACTATCACTTCGGACAGGTGGGTTTTAGAGATAGTCCGGAGGGGCTACTCCCTCCCCTTCGAGACTACCCCTCCAGCCATGCCACCTCAGTACCACCGCATGTAGGGGGATCACTTGGTGCTTCTTCAGCAGGAAGTTGCGGCCCTCTTGGCCAAGGGGGCCATCGAGCGCGTTCCGACGCCAGAAGTAGGTCGTAGTTGCTATTCCCACTACTTTCTGGTACCCAAGAAGGACAAGGGCCTGCGTCCTAGCTTAGATCTCCGGAACGTCAATCGCTTCCTCCGCAAAGTGAAGTTCAAGATGCTCACTCTGGCTCAGGTCTTGTCTGCTCTTGATCCACAAGATGGATGGTAGCGCTAGACTTGCAGGATGCCTATTTCCACATCCCAGTCCTGCAAGCCCACCGGCGTTATCTGCGGTTCACGGTAGGCCACGAGCACTTTCAGTTCACTGTGCTCCCTTTTGGCTTTACCAGCGCCCCTCGGGTGTTCACGAAAGTGATGGCAGTGGTCGCAGCTCATCTGCGCAGATCAGGGGTTTCAGTCTTCCCCTATCTTGACGACTTGTTGTTGAAGGCGGGCTCGCCCCAGGCAGTCGTCTCCCACCTCCAGACTACGGCCGACCTCCTGCACTTGCTGGGGTTCTCCATCAACGTGCCGAAGTCGCACCTGATTCCCTCTCAGAAGCTCCTCTTTATCAGAGCGGTTCTGGACACGGCGCAGTTTCGGGTCTATCCCCCCGAACAGCGAGTCCGGGATATTCGGGCTCTGATTCCGATCTTCCAGCCCTTGTCCCGGGTTTCGGTCAGAGTGACTCTGAGGCTGCTGGGCCTCATGGCCTCCTGCATCCTGCTGATCGATCATGCCAGATGGCATATGCGGGCTCTGCAGTGGGACCTGAAGTTCCAGTGGGCGCAGCATCAGGGGAACCTGTCCAATCACGTCCAGATCTCGGAGGGCACTGCACGACAGTTGCAGTGGTGACTCACGAACCGGAATTGGCTCGACGGCAGATCCCTCTCCCTTCCCCAACCAGAGTTTATAGTGGTGACGGATGCGTCCCTCCTGGAATGGGGCGGCCACATGGGAGAGGCGGAGATCAGAGGCCTCTGGTCTCCGGCGGAGTCCAAGCTCCATATCAACCTTCTGGCGCTTCGGGCGATACGGCTTGCACTGAAGGCATTCCTTCCCTCTGTCAAGGGGAGAGTAGTGCAGGTGTTCAGACAACACCACCGCCATGTGGTACTGCAACAAGCAATGCGGGGTGGGGTCGTGGACCCTCTGTCAGGAGGCTCTGCGTCTCTGGACATGGCTGGAACATCAGGGCATGTCCCTGGTGGTTCAACACCTGGCAGGTTCTCTGAACGCCAGGGCGGACGAACTCAGCTGCCGGTGCATGCTGGATCACGAATGGCGTCTTCACTCGGAGGTGGTGCAAGGTCTCTTTCAGCAGTGGGGAGAGCCTTGGTTAGATCTATTCGCCACCGAAGAGAACGCGCAATGTCATCAGTTCTGCGCGTTGAAATTTCCAAGGCGGCACTTGCTCGGCGACGCTTTTCGTCACGAGTGGAGTTGCGGTCTGTTGTACGCCTTTCCGCCTATACCACTTCTGCCCAGAGTGCTGAAGAAGATCAGGCGCGACCGGGCACAAGTCATCCTTGTGGCCCCGGACTGGGCTCGAAGAGTATGGTATCCCGAGCTACTCAGTATGAGCATTGATCCTCCGATCAGACTGCCTCTTCGGGAGGATCTTCTGTCGCAGCAGCAGGGGACGGTCCTCCACCCGAACCTGTCCAGCCTCCACCTCTTTGCGTGGAGATTGAACAGTGGCAATTGATTCCTTTTGACTTGCCTCCTGAGGTTTGTAATGTCATTCTGGCAGCCAGGCGACCCTCCACTAAGTTGGTATACGCCTGCAGGTGGAACAAATTTGTGACATGGTGCACAGCAAAGGCTGTGGATCCCCTTTCTGCCCCTCTTTCAGAAGTCCTTTTGTTCCTTCTTTCTTTGGCCCAGCAGGGCTCTGCTCTGGGCACTATCAAGGACTATCTTTCTGCTATTTCGGCCTTTCTCAGGCTCCCTGATCAGCCCTCTCTTTTCAAGTCCCCTGTTGTAAATAGATTTCTCAAAGGCATTACGCACCTTTTTCCTCCTATTCCTTTCGTGATGCCGCAGTGGGACTTGAATCTGGTTCTTACATACTTGATGTGCGCTCTCTTTGAGCCCCTTCACAACTGTCCTCTTCGTCTCTTGACCTTGAAGACTGCTTTCCTGGTGGCCATCACCTCCGCTAGGCGAGTGAGTGAGCTCCAGGCTCTTTCTTGTAAGCCTCCTTTCCTATCAGTCCATCCGGACAAGGTTGTGCTCAGGCCCCGTCCTTCCTTTTTGCCAAAAGTTGTTACGGCCTTTCACATTGGGCAGACTATTACCTTGCCCACCTTCTTTCCACCTCCGCATCCTTCCAGAGAGGAAGAGAGGCTCCACCGTCTGGACCCAAAACGTGCGCTCTCATTTTATCTCAACCGCACGCAACAGTTCTCGGTGGATGACCAACTCTTTGTTGGCTACGTTGGCACCAAGAAAGGTCGGGCGGTACACAAGAGGACTATCTCCCGCTGGGTCGTCTTGTGTATCAAAACCTGTTACTCTTTGGCTAAAAAAGAACCTCTGATGGGACTGCGTGCTCATTCCACCAGAGCTACTGCAGCCACTACTGCATTGGGACGTGGTGTCCCCCTGCAAGACATCTGTCAGGCAGCCACGTGGGCCTCGCTGCACACGTTTACTAAGCATTATTGCCTGGACAGCCAAGTCTGGAGAGACGGCTTCTTTGGCCGTTCGTTCTCCGTGACTTTCTGGTGTGATCTTGGTTCGCAGACCCACCACCGGGGTTGGTATTGCTGGGGTATCTATTCTAAGGTAAGGAATCTATCACTATGTGTTTCTTTCAGATGAACAAGTTACTTACCTTCGGTAACGATATATCTGTAAGAAACATTAGTAGTGATAGATTCCTTACCGCCCCACCCATCCTCCCCGTTCTGCGAACTGATTTCTAGGGTTACGGTCATCCCTTTCAGGGCCCTAGTTTCAATGCACCAGTGGTCAGTATCTTGCATGGCTCTGCGTTCCTGGCGCGGAAAGTCGTGTACAGAACTGACGTCAGCGCGCGTGGGTGGCGTCTCAGTAGCGCCCGCGACGTCATCTCGGCGACCACGACTCTAACGACGGACGCAGAGCCGCACGACGCCACCTACCGACGCGCAGGGGTACTGCTGACAAACTTTCCGGATCCAGTCTGACGCCTGGGGATATTCTAAGGTAAGGAATCTATCACTACTAATGTTTCTTACAGATATATCGTTACCGAAGGTAAGTAACTTGTTCATTTAGGGGCGTTACAGGTAGGTAAAGGGCAGGGACCAATGGGTCCCTTCCCTGGGGTGGGTACACCCCCTATTGTTCCACCCTCCAGTGGGAGGTTGGCAGGAGCCTGTCCCTGGTTGGTTGGGTCCCCCAGTCCTCAATATGGCTGGGACTCAGAGTTGTGCTTCACCTCGCCTCCCCCACCTGAGGGGTGGAGTTGGCAGAGGTGGCACACCTCTCTCCCTCACTTGTTTTTCCCGCTGGTTCTCCCGCCCAAAGTGGGGGGTAGAACCAGCGGGGACCAGTTGCTGAAAGCAGCAAATGGTCTGGGGAGGCTCACAAAGGCGCCATGCCTTTCAAGCTTCCCCTTCGTGAACCCTGCCCATGCTGGGGGAGGAGGCTTGGCACCTTGTCCCAGGATGTGCATTGTTTCAGGCCCCAGAGAGCAGCAGGCTCTCGACCCAGGGGTCCAGAAACATGTCTGGTGGTGGCAGCTGAAAGCAGCCACTCAGTCTGGACACTAGTGGTGGGTTAGTTTTCAGGGGGCATTTTTCATTAAATCCCACACTAGCATCAGTGTGGGTTTAATGTGCTGAGAAGTTTGATACCAAACTTCTCAGTTTTCAGTGTAGCCATTATGGTGCTGTGGAGTTCGTAATGACAAGCTCCCAGCACCATATACTCATAATGGCATCACTGCACTTACAATGTCTAAGAATGGACTTAGACACTGTAGGGGTACAGGGCTCATGCACCTGTACCCTCACCACTGGCATAGGGCACCCAGCTAGAGGGGTGACTGATCTATGCCAGGGCAGTGGGTTGTAGGCATGGCACACAGGGATGTGTGCCATGTCGACTCTTCACTTTGTTCTGCACCAAAACACGCAGCCTGCAAAGGCAGTGTGTGTGTTTAAAGGTACAGGGCCTCTAAGGGTGGCACAATAAGTGCTGCAGCCCTTAGAGGTCTTCTCTGGTCACAGTGCCCTGGGTACCTGTGGTGCTATTTACCAGGGGCTGACATGTGGCCAGAGATGCCAACTGGGTTAGTTTTGGGGAACGAACACAGGCCCTGGGAACCTGATTGGCAGGGACCCAGGGCACACCAAGAGAAACAGTAGTCTGGCAAAAAGTGGGGGGGGGTTACTGCAACAGAAACCCACTTTCCTACAAAAGGTACACATCTGTCGAAGAGAAGCACATTTAATGTAGATGATGATAATGCAGTTCTTGAAGAACAGTTTGTAAATATTACATCTGCCAGATTTACTAACTATGTCGGATCAGTGGAGCACCTGCAATTGTTTAAAACCAAATTACATGGGACTCCATTTTGAATTAGTTCAGAAGCCATTGTTGTGGAATGGGTCTAGCAAATTCTCAAGGAAATACATTTCTGATCACAAGGCCGAATTTCAGAGCTCAACAACCAGCATATTGAATAGAGTTGAATTGAAAAATATGGCTGCTTCTATGTTAGTAAAAAGAGATTCACACACATTCCACCTGTATGTGAGCATTTTTAATTAGTTGGCTAGCATGGTCGATACACATCCCAAAGATCAAAACATTTAGGCTAAATGGGAACACACTTCAGTTTACTCTGCCTTTATCCCGTTTTTAAGTGCAACAGCACTTTGAGGTTAATGCTTCTTTATATTTAAGTCTTCGTTTTTTTTGTTTTCTTTTAGCACCGTTGCTTTGCCTTTCTTTGGGTTAAATGGACTTTTTTGACAGAGCCACCTTTCAATTTATTGTGACCCGTTTATCTTTTGTGTTTGAGGCAATTTTACTGTTGTCACTTTTTCTACTTCCACCATTTTTTGTGTTTCTGGGTCGGTTGATTTTGCATCTTTTTTATAGGTTTTATCGGAGAGTATAGTCTTTGTTCTGCTGGTAAAATAAATAAATACATTCTGCCGGTGATATGCTAAAAGTTGTACTGTGTGGGTTTCTTTACAGAACTCTAACTTAAGATCCTCCGCCTGATAGTGCTGATCTATAAGTCTTGAAAGATAGTCCCTTCCTTCAGTGCCTTAAGCACCATTCTGGATAGCTGAGAATCAGCCGATGATCCTCATGTGATTTGTTTCCCTTCTTGTGTTAGTCTTTTTAACAAGACGTTGTGCATTTTAAATTTGTCCTTTGGCAGTAACATGTTCTGATTACTCTTGCTGCTCTGTCCGATGGCAACATTGACCTCATTCCTTATATACTGTTTGACAAAGTTCTTGCTTTTTATTAGGTTCTAAGTATTTATATTATCCGTATGCTTTTCTTGACCGTTAAAGCAGACATTTGTGTTTTTGATTGGATTGAATCTAGACAGTCTGCATTTTAAACATTTAATAAACCTTTTATTTTACATTTTCCGCAGAACATACGGGCTAATGCGGCTACTGCTCATAGCTTTTCCTTATGTGTTGAGGTGTCTTTATATTCTTTTACCAAAGATACGATTACCTCCAAATTCTCCCCTGGTGCTTTTTTTGTCCAGGAGTTTAGATAATGAAATGGTACAAAATCTTTATTTTGCTGCCATAGTTTTTGCTTGGACAAAGCTCTTAATGCAGATCAGCCTTTACTCAAACACCTCTTGTAGAGTTAACCTGTTCTTTGGTATGCTCCTCCCTTTGGTGTACAGAGCTTGGTGCTCTTTTCAAAGACGCTTGTTTCTTTACCAAAGATCCCAAGTTGAAAAACTAGTAATTACATTCCTTCAGCAATTGATTTCAAACGTGGATATCTTATGTAGTCTCAAGTAACTTATTCTTTCTCTCCTCAGCATGGGATTCCTGTTCTGTCTGTTAGGATTAAAAAAGACAAAAAGGATATGGCTACCAGCGTTTACATAAGATCAAGAGCAGGCAAATCACATTAGTTGGTGATAATCCACAAATTCCACTGCAGTATAACATATAATAATAGCATTAATTTTTCCTTTGGCAAACTATGTATGGACACACCACTCTATACATACTGTCCTCATACGCTCATCAGCCACAAAACCAAGCGCAAGGTGGAGGATACTAACCTTTACCAATAGGGTTTAGGGTATATCACTACGCCAATCTACTAATAGAATTCTATTAGTAGATTGGCGTAGTGATATACGGTTAGTATCCTCCACCTTGTGCTTGGTTTTGTGGCTCATGAGCGTATGAGGACAGTATGTAAAGAGTGGTGTGTCCATACATAGTTTGCCAATGGAAAAATTAACGCTTTTGTTTAAGCCAAATACGGAACCCTATTCCTTTGGGATATAAGGGGTCCCTCTCTTTTGTGTTTCTGATAACATATAATAATGTCAAATAAAAATAAAATGAGCAGATTTGAGTACCTAATGATATAGATGCTAAACAGACGCTTTTAAACTGATGGGGAGAGTGATTACACTTAAATGCTTGTGATTATAGATTATAGAGGGCTAATGTCAGATGCAAGTTGCATTATCTTAGTGGATTCAGTGTTCTAAAACCCAACAGTATATTCACAATGAGCACGTTTTTTAATGTTATTGACATACAAATTGACTCAGAATACCTGATCTTGGGCTAGCGCAATATTGGTGCTTACCTTCATGTTCCATCCTTTGAAAAAAGTTAGTTTGTGTATTGCCCCAGAACTGGACCAGAGTATTGTATTGGAATAATAGAAAGTCCTTTTATGGGGCTTGTTGCTGTTATCAAAAAGTACTGTTTTGTGCAAATCTTTCTCATCACTTTTCTAGAGAATTCGAGCCAGGAGCAAAAAAAGGGGTTTGGAAGAACATGTTTTCTTTATCTTTTAATATCTGTATGGATGTTGTGGGGTGAGCACTGCCTATCACAGTGTGGAGCCAACAATGGTTGTAGCTTCTTTACATTATTAAAGCTGACCACCTTCTTCTCTGTCATTAGGTGAGGCAAGGCAAGGTAACCAGACAAGGGAAGTTTAAACCTAACAGCCTGGCGTACCGTACAAAGACTGGCTCTGTTCTTATGCACAAATCAACCATTAACAGGCAAGTTCTTTAGCATGTCATTTGCTCTTTTCTGCACTGCTTTTGGTATTGTGCATGTTATTAAACAAACTGTTTTTCACTGTGTTTCGTAGTTGTAACATTCTTCAAGATAAACTACTAGTCTTATACAAGAGCTAGGATGCACTTTCCTTAACAGACGGAAGCTGTTCTGGTGTCATGGTCAAGTAGGCAGGTTTATGTGTATCAAAAGAGCGAATTCCTCACAGCAAGTGAGATGCCAAAGCCAGACAAGTGGAAGATGCTGTCCCACGATTATGAGTGCTTGGTTGTGTTTGTTAAATTCGATAAGCCAGTTTCATTGAACATCTCAATAACAAGAACATACCTATCTCCCTCTTCTTCTCCTTCCCTGTTCCTAGCTTGCAATGCTGCCTGGAAGGATTGCACAAGGTTTCCCACCTACGCAGGCACCTCTGCAGCTGCACGTAAGCAGTTGCAACTATATTACATAATGAGAAAAGGGTGCTCTTCTCAGAAACATTTGATGGGGACACTGTTCCAAACTTGTTCCCTGGTTTTTTAAATTTGCATAGGCTCTGAAAGAGGGCTGCCTCCCAAGTGCCATGACTTAGAAATATAAGCTAGGTGGTCTTCTCTATTAATGGGCAACAGTTTTGGGGCCACAGCTTTAACGCATGGATCACCGTAACTGCATACTGTCTGCTTTTCTTGAGGGTCTGATTTATCCATTTAGTTAGCTACCCTATTCTGGAGGCTGGTTATTGCTGACTCACACCTAATAAGGAAAAGGAAAATAACTCAATATCCGGATTTCAGGACTGACCAAAACTGGCTTTCCTAGCATAGAGCCAGTTGGTAGCTATATGGTGCTGGTGGAAGAGAAAGGGTCTGATTTTCATTACTTTGCTTACAATTACGCATGAGCCTGGCTAGAAGCCCAGTATCTAGGGTATATCATGGCACAGATATATGCGAGGGGGCGCGGAAATCGGTTAGAGCTGCAGTGGAGGGAGGAGAGAAGATTGAGCGGGAAAAGGCGTTTGGAAGATGAGAGATATATAAGGAAGATAGGAGGACTGCAAAGAGAGCAGAAAAGGTGTAGGGAAATGGAGGCACTGCATGGCAGAGGGGTATTGCTTGAAAGAGTAGTGATAAGAAAGGTAAAAGCAGTGGGGTAAAATACAGCATAAGATATATGTTTCTGATGACTACTTCAACCTGCACATTCCACACTTGCATCTCTCCAGACAGCAAACTGGATCTAGAAAAGTTGACGTACATCTTAAGTTCTGCAGGTGGCATCATGGCTCCCACTTGACACTGATGTGACTTCACTGAGCTCTACCACCCTGGTGCTCTGACCTCAGTTCCTTTTTGTTTATACGCTCTCTGGAATTGGTGTCTGTTTCAACTAGTTCCAAAACAGTCATTCGCAGGACTTTTAGAGAAATGATAGGCTTCATACCACCTGTCCTTTGGTTCGGACCTTGCAAACACCTAGACACCATCATCTGGTGGTGGCTTTTTCTGCAACGCATAATAAGAAGGGTGCTTCTTTCATATCTGGAGGCTGCAATAAATGACAGTCGGGCCTGTCAGACCCCATTCCTGGGATAAACATGGAGATTTGTTTCTGAAGATGTCTTTCCATTCCAGGTTGGGGACCTGTTAAGTGGCAGACTTCTCTTAATCTCAACATTGGTTTTTGTGGTTGGTGGGCCTGTTCCCCAACTGGGACCTGAACATTTTCCTCAGATATGTGTCCTGACTTGGTGGGCATGAATGTGATGCCAGTGCCTTGCTCCATTCTGGTTGGTGTCTGGTTGCTCCTGCCGCTGCCCCCACTTATGTAAAAACAACAATTGATGGACAGAATGCAGAACAATGTCGTACATTCACCCCAGTACAGAGATCTGGGCCTAAATCCATAGTTTTTTTGCTCACCATGCCATTCCAGTTTGGACCCAGCCATATGCAAATCAGTCTTGACCCTGACTATGTGGCACCCAGGCTTTGTTGACTGTGTTGCACCCTCAGCAAGCTAACTCTGGTGTGTCTACAGGCCCCATGGCACTTGCAGGCCCTTCATGCCTCTGCTGGCAGTACAGGCACCAGTGTTAGTTGACCCCACAGCTACTTCTTATATCTTTCTGGCATCAGCAGCCTCTAATTTGTACCTGAAGACATTCCAGCTAGTTTCGACATAGATACCATCACTGATGTAGTCAACAGCTCCATTCTCAGAACTGTCTGGAGTTAGTCTATTTTGAACACATTAGAACACACATAGAAGGTCTGCTTTGGGCCTCCTTAAAGGTCTTTGACACAGTTTCAGTCAATCGCTTTGAGGTCCAGAAACGTAGTACTTCAGTGGATTACCTGCTTATCCTAAGGTTTCCTCTGACTGTCCCTCAACAGTCACCCCCTCAATTTCAGACAGTTTCAGTAGATTGATTCAGTAGCAAAGAAGTAGTTTTCTGTGTGAAGCATGTCATCAGTGATGTCATTTGAGATGTCATCAGTGATGTCACTGACCAGGTCATGAGTGATGTAATATGTGAGGTCATAAGCAGTGTATTGCGGGGGCGCGAGTTATAGTTAACTCAGCTAACTAGAACGGCTGAATTTCTCTGGTTTTGAACAAGTGAAATGTCAGCCTAACTAGAACGTTCCTGAAACCTTTGTTTTTTTTCAGCCAATTTCTAAGCTTTTTAAAAATGTTAATTCCTAACTATAACATCCATGAAACCTTTGGTTTTTTCAGTGAATTTCTAAGGTCTTTTAAATGCTAATTCCTAACTATACCGTCGCTGTAACCTTTGTTTTTTTAAGTGAATTTCTTAGGTTTTTTAAACTAGCATTTCCGTTTGCAGAGTGGTGGAGAAAGGGGGCTGGGCCTCTGACCAGCTCTCAGGAATGCCACTGTGTAGTGCTTACAAGATGTACCAGGAGGGCTTCTTGGCCCCCAAGGTCCCTCTGGAGCCAAGGGGAGTTTATCCACCAACTAGTAGTGCGCCTGGTGTCACATCTGCAGAGTGGTGGAGAAAGGGGGCGTGGCCTGACAGCTTCACAGCAATCCAGCTGTGCGGGACCTGCTGGAGGTAACAGGAGGGGTTGTTGGCCCCCAAGGACGTCCTTGGGGGCCAACTACCCCTCCTATTACCTCCCGTAGGTCCCGCACAGCTGGATTGCTGTGAAGCTGTCAGAGGCCACGCCCCCTTTCTCCACCACTCTGCAAACGCACCTCCTGGCGCGCTCTTGGTTGGGGGATGAAGTCCCATTCTCTGGTGAGGGTCCTTAGGGACCAACTAGCGCACCGGTTACCTCCAGTAAACCCCACACAATGGGATTGCTGAGAGGTCATCAGAGGCCACAACCCCTTTCTCCACCACTCTGCAAACGCGACCACTGGTGCCCTGCTGCTTGGGGGATGAAGGCCACTTTAGTCCTGAGGCCCTCAGGACGCAAGGGGACCTCATCGCCCCACCAGCAGTGCGCCGAGAGGCGCGTTTGCAGAGTGGTGGAGAAAGGGGTTGTGGCCTCTGATGACCTCTCAGCAATCCCATTGTGTGGGGTTTACTGGAGGTAACAGGTGGGCTAGTTGGCCTCTAAGGACCCTCAGGAATGAAGGGGACTTCATCCCCCAACCAAGAGCATGCCCGGAGGTGCATTTGCAGAGTAGTGGAGAAAGGGGGCGGGGCCTCCTGCGAGTTACTGTCTTTTTTTGGGGGGGTTATTTTAGGAAGGAGGGCTGTGTGGCCCCCCTTCCCTTGACCCATTTGGGCCCCGGGGACCTCATCCCCCTGGGCCTCACCCATTTTTATTTTAAAATAAAATGGAACGGAAGCCGTGCAGCCTCCCTCCTGAGGTCGATATATACCCCGGGGACCCCATCCCCTGGGGCTGGGCCTTTGTCTCTATTTTTTTAAAGGGGAGGGGGGCCATGCGACCCCCCCCTCCCCAGGCTGATTTCAGCCCCAGAGACCCCATCCCCGGGGCCCGGCCATTTTTATTTGTTTTTTTTTTTGTTTTGTTTTAAAGGGAGGGGGGCCAAGCTTGGCCCCCTTCCCGGGCCATTTTTTGCCCCGGGGCCAGGCCATTCCTTTTACTTTTATTTTCTTTCAAGGGAGGGGGAGCTGTGTGCCCCCCCTCCCCAGGCTTTCAGTCCCCGGGGCCCATCTATTCCTTTAAAAAAAAAAAAAGGTGGGGGCCGAGTGACCCCCACTCCCGGCCATCTTCAGCCCCGGGGACCTCATCCCTCTGGGCTTGGCCAGCTCGTTTGGGACCGCGGGAAGCCTGAAGCCTCCGCGGTCCCGGCCTGCTCACACCTCCTGCAAGAGCCGGCATTGCTTTTTACCCCCAGGGAGCTGCTAAGATGCAGCTCCCTGGGGGTAAAAAGCAAAGTGCTCCACTTTGAACAAGTGAGAGCAAAAAGCTCTCACTTGTTCAAAGTGAAGAACTTGTTTGCTATGGGATGGCGGGAGCAGTGCTCCCACCATCCTATAGCCAACTTCAATGTCCCTGGAAGGGGCACCCCGGGACATTGCTGGAGCCGGCCCTGGGGTGGTAGTCCCCAGGGCTATTTACGGCTCCACGAGGTGGCCCGCGTGGACCCCTCCAACAGTATTTGAGCCCCGGGGCTGTGTGGGGGGGCTAGAGCCCCCTACACTTTACTTTTAAATATGGCCCCGGGAATTGGAGGACCCCAGGGCTCCGTGGGGGAGCCGGAGGCCCCCCCCCACGCATCTTTTTGAATTTAGCCCCAGGGAGGTGGCGGTCCCCGGGTCACCCCCCACATTTAAGATAATTAGCCCCAGGGAGGTGGCGATCCCCGGGCTGTGTGAGGGGGGCAGGAGCCCCCCTACGCATTTTTTTTAAAGAATAAAGCCCCGGGGAGGTGGGGGGCCCGCATCGCGTTTTAATATTGCCCCCGGAACCTGGCCCACCCTGAGGCCTAAAGGAAAAGAATCGTTTAAAAAAAAGAAATTTGGCCGGAATCCCGCCGAAAAGTTTTTTTAAAAAATGCTTGTTCGAGGAATGTGAGCTGTAGATCACATGCTATGCATAGATCGCCATCTGGTGTTGGGCCCGGACGTTTGCACTTTGTTTTTGTTCGAAGAAGTCTTTCCAGTCACGAGGTAGGTGACTCCTCCTTTCGGTGATAGTGTCGACTCCATTGTTAGATTGTTTTTTTCCACCATCGGGTTCGGACGTGAATTGCTGCGCTCCGTTTCGACACCGTTCTGTGGTTCTCCTCGGTGCGCAATCCACTACCCTCGACGGTATTGTTTCTCAATCGCGTATTCCTACCTTCGCGTATCGTATCTATTTCACAACTTCGATCGGAAAACCTCGTGCGAGGCCCTTGGACCTAGCTGCGTCAACCGAATTCGCAGTAGATTGAACGGACTCCATTCCAATTCTGCCCCGGGTGCCACTCCAAGTACCCCCGCACCGATCTTCACGACGTGTGCAATTTGTGTTTATCGCCTGAACACAAGACAACTGCGAAGCCTGCCGATCCTTCCGATCGAAAAAGATGCTCCGTGACCGTCGGGCTCGACGTCACGAGATGTATCAACATAAAGACTACAAGGACTCCACTCCAGACCTGTACGGAGAAGACGTCGACCAAGAGATCCTCGAAGCACATGAAGCCGAGGCAGAGGAGGAAGGACAAATTTACGTGTCCGAGGAAGACTCCGACATCGAGGAAGACATCACACCCGGTCAGCGTACCGTGAGTAAAGATACTCCTGTGCCCCTAAAAGTACCCTCTAAAAAGGCTCCGGTCCCTCCTCCGCCTTCGGGCCAAGGTCGGCACTGAGATGAAGTTTCCATTGCCCTGCCTTCGGGCTCGGCACCGAAACACCTAGTAAAGCTTTCCGGCTCAGGACTTAGTCAACCTTCTTCGGGGACCGAACCCAAGACTTCGGCACCGAAAGATAAGCTAACTGAGCCCTCCAAAACTTCGGCACCGAAACACACTTCGGATCCGAAATCATCGGAGCCAAAATCCTCTGCACCAAAATCCTCGGCTCCGAAAACGTCGGCACCGAAATCTTCGACGCTGAAAATTATGGCCCCAAAGGAAAAGACTGTTCCTCCTCCACCCAAGGAGCCTAGTTTGGACGTTCCGCCTGCTAACACGGACCCCAAACAAAAGGAATTGGTTATTAACCTAAAAACAGGACACCTTTCTGCAAAGCTGCCAGGGAAAGAAGACCAGAATTTGAGGAATCTTACCATATTCCTTTAAAGAGAAAGAATATGGGGACTAATACTCCACCTCTTTCACCTTCCTCACCTCCTCCACCTATTGACCCTAACCTTCTTATAACACCCACAAATTCCCCTCAGCCACATTCACCAATTCAGCAGAATGATGGGGATGGGGATCTAGATGATGACGCACAAGGGGATGTACCAAAAGATTATGCTCCAGACCCCTGGGTAGATTATAACACGGATTCTAATAATAACGATCCAGATCTATACCCATCTAGACCTTCTCCTCCAGATGATAATGTGGGGTTTACAGAATTGCTTAATAGAGCTGCACAGTATCATGGGGTGCAACTCCATAAAGAGCCTCTTGAGGAAGATTTTCTATTTGAGACACTAAGTGCATCACAAAAAACTACACATACACTGCCTATGCTCAAAGGTATGTTAAAGCATGCAGATGAGGTGTTCAAAGATCCAGTGCGAGCTAGGATACTCACACCTAGAGTGGACAAAAAGTACAAGGCGGCTCCTACAGACCCAATATTTATTAGAGGTCAGCTTCCACTAGATTCATTGGTGGTTTCAAATGCTCGGAAACTAGCAAATTCTCAGTCAACGGGAGACGCTCCGCCTTCCGATAAGGAATCTAAATTAATAGATGCCTCAGGCAAGAGAGTAGCAGCACAAGCAGCCAATCATTGGCGCATAGCTAACACACAAGCACTCTTGGCAAGATATGACAGAGCTCATTATGATGAGCTAGAGCAACTGATGCAATATCTACCTGATGAACATAAATCCAAGGCTCATGACCTCATTCAGGTAGGGAAACTTATTTCTAATACATCAATCAGGTGTGCTCTAGATGCAGCAGACACTGCTTCACGTGCTATTAACACCAGCATTCTTCTCAGATGCCACGCATGGCTTAGGATATCAGGTTTTAAACCGGAGGTTCAAACATCCATTTTAAATTCACCTTTTGATAAGGAGCATTTATTTGGTCCTAAAGTGGACACATCATTAGAAAAAATGAAGGACACTGAAGTAGCCAAATCTATGGGAGCGCTACAAACGCCATCCAACCGTGGCTCATTTCGCAGATCCTTTTACAGGGGAGGCTCAAAGTCCATCCCTACTGTCGGGTCCTCTACCTCATATAGAGGCAATAGTCAATCACCCTCTACCAGAGGTTATTTTCGAGGTGGATTTCGTGGAAACAATGGCAAAGGAAGAGGGAAAGTAATACACCCCGTACTTCCCCAGCCACATAAGCAATGACTTGTTTCCCCTTTCCACTGATCATCCCACACCTGTCTGGGGACATCTCTCTCAATTTCTCCCAGTCTGGAATTCAATCACATCAGACAAATGGGTTTTACAAATTATCCAATCTGGTTACTGCCTGGAGCTTACAAGCAACCCTCCAAACATTCCACCACGAACACACAAACTATCTCCAGAACATTTACACCCACTCAAACAAGAGGTACAATCTCTTCTGGAAAAAGGAGCTATAGAACCCGTCCCGCTACAATATCAGGGGACAGGGGTGTACTCTCTTTATTTTCTAATTCCCAAAAAGGACGGTTCTCTGAGGCCTATATTAGACCTCAGAGAATTAAACCTTTACATTCAATCAGATCACTTCCACATGGTCACTCTCCAACAGGTACTTCCTCCGTTACAACAAGGCGACTTTATGTCCACTCTAGACTTGAAGGACGCGTACTTCCATATTCCAATACATCCCGCTCATCGCAAATACCTCAGGTTTGTAATAGCGAGGCAACATTATCAATTCAAAGTACTCCCATTCGGAGTAACTACTGCTCCCAGAGTATTTACCAAATGCCTGGCGGTAGTCACTGCGCATCTGCGAAGACAACATGTTCACGTCTTCCCATATTTAGACAACTGGCTTATCAAAGCCAGCACTCTCTCAAAGTGCCTACAGCACACTCAAACAACATTACGCTTACTGCACAACCTCAGATTTACAGTCAATCTGTCAAAATCCCATCTTCAGCCCTCCAATACACAAGCATATCTAGGGGCCACTGTAGATACACAGAAAGCTCTAGCCTATCCCAATCCAACCAGAATTCACAATATTCAGGCTCTCATTTCCAAATTTCAACCCAATCACTCATTACCAGCTCGGGTATTCATGCAACTAATAGGAATGATGGCATCTTGCATCATGATAGTTCCTTATGCAAGACTGCAAATGCGTCCCCTTCAAGAATGTTTAGCACGTCAGTGAAATCAGTCTCACGGTCTATTGACAGATCTGGTGTTGGTGGACGGTCGCACTCATCGCTCTCCTCAGTGGTGGAATCCACACAACCTTACAAAAGGGCGGCCTTTCATCGATCCGATTCCACAGATAGTGCTAACAGCAGACTCATCGCTCACTGGTTGGCGAGCTCATCTCCAAACTCACACAGTTCAAGGATTGTGGAGTCAAAAGGAAAAGCTTCTCCACATAAATCATCTGGAGCTGTTAGCAATCTTCTTAGCCATCAAAGTCTTCCAAAATCACCTTGTAAGCAAAGCTGTCCTGATACGGACAGACAACATGACAGCAATGTATTACATACAGAAACAAGGAGGAACACACTCCCTCCAACTGTCACACCTCGCACAAGACATTTGGAGATGGGCTATTCATCACAAGATTTATCTCCTAGCGGAACACCTCCCAGGAGTGAACTATCAGATCGCAGATCTCCTCAGTATACAGAGACAACAAATTCACGAATGGGAACTTCACCCTCAAGTTCTCCTACCCTTCTTTCAGATGTGGGGCTTTCCAAATATAGATCTGTTCGCCACACACCAAAACGCAAAATGCCCAAACTTCGCCTTCAGGTATCCACACCCGTTTTCCAAAGGCAATGCTCTATGGATGAACTGGTCAGGGATATTTGCTTACGCTTTTCCGCCTCTCCCACTCATTCCACTAGTGGTTCGGAAGATCAGGCAAACATCCCTCACACTAATCCTAGTAGCTCCCACTTGGGCTCGCCAACCTTGGTTCACTACCCTATTAGAACTATCAGTAGTTCCTCATCAAAAGCTACATCTCACATCCAGTCTCCTCACGTAGAACCATGCAGAGATAAGACATCCAGATCCCAAACCTCTCAATCTTGCGATTTGGCACCTGAAGTCATAGAGTTTGGTTATCTAAATCTTCTACCAGACTGTATGAATATTATTAAAGAGGCTAGAAGACCTACTACAAGAGCTTGTTATGCAGCAAAATTGAAGCGGTTTGTTATTTATTGTAATAACTATGTCAATCCACTTGATGCTTCTATTCAAAATATCATTTATCTGCTACATTTACAACGTTCAAATTTAGCGTACACGTCTATACGCTTACATCTCGCTGCAATAGCTGCTTATCTTCAAAATAGACAACACCTGTCCCTTTTCAGAGTGCCCGCTATTAAAGCTTTCATGGAAGAACTCAAAAGAGTTATTCCTCCAAGACTTCCACCTGTCCCAGTGTGGAATCTTAATATTGTCCTTACCAGGCTAATGGGTCCACCCTTCGAGCCTTTACATAAATGTGAACTACAGTTTCTCAGTTGGAAAGTAGCTTTCCTCATTGCTATCACATCTCTCAGGAGAGTGAGTGAGCTTCAGGCACTAACCATAGAAGAACCATTTTTAAAAGTACACCAAAACAAAGTGGTTCTTCGTACTAATCCTAAATTCTTACCTAAAGTAGTTTCTGCCTTCCCTCATCAACCAATCTGTTGAGTTACCGGTGTTCTTTCCTCAACCAGATTCTGTGGCAGAACGTGCTCTACACACATTGGATGTTAAAAGAGCATTGATGTATTACATAGAAAGAACAAAAACTTTTCGTAAGACTAAACAACTTTTTGTAGCTTTTGCTCCACCACACAAAGGCAATCCCATTTCTAAATCAGGTATTGCACGGTGGATAGTTAAATGTATTTAGATATGTTATGCAAAAGCAAACAGAACTTTACCAATTCCCCCTAGAGCGCATTCCACTCGCAAACTGGGGGCTTCTATGGCTTTCTTAGGAAATATTCCCATAGATGACATCTGTAAAGCTGCAACATGGTCTACACCACACACATTCACAAAACACTATTGTGTAGATGTGTTAGCCAGATAACAAGCTAATGTAGGCCAGGCAGTTTTACGTACACTATTTCAAACCACTGCAACAGCTACAGGTTAGCCACAGCTTTGGGAGATTACTGCTGTATAGTCTATGCATAGCATGTGATCTACAGCTCACATGCCTCGAACGGAAAATGCTACTTACCCAGTATGCATCTGTTCTTGGCCTGTAGAGTCACATGCGCCCACCCACCTCCCCGGTTACCTGTATCTGTTCCAGTACTATCTTACTTAGATAATTACACATGGACATCTCTATTCTACTCATGCTTACTCCATTCTCACCCTCTGCGGGAAAACAATCTATCAATGGAGTCGATACCCATGCACACTATCACCGAAAGGAGGAGTCACCTACCTCGTGACTGGAAACACTTCTTCAAACAAAGTGCAAACGTCCGGGCCCAACACCAGATGGCGATCTATGCATAGCATGCGACTTTACAGCTCTACATGTCAAGAACAGATGCCTACTGGGTAAGTAGCATTTTCCTTTTTAGCCCTGGGGTTTACTGTGGGACCCCCTGAGCAGGCCTATGGGGTCAGGGTGTTTCTACCCTGACCCTTTTAATTGTTTGTTCAGGTTTTTTAACCTTCTTTCTTGTGACTTGGTTCAACCGAGTCACAAGACGGTTGCCAACACTTCCTGGTTTGAAGTGTTGCCAGCCAATCAGATTGCAGGCATGATATCGGGAGGCTTTGCGGATCCTCCGCATCCCCAGGTGTATATCTGAGAAATATTTAAATTTCTCAGGAACTACTGAATGGATTTACACCATTTAACAAAAAGAGTGCTTTCTGAACCAAGATCTAGCTTTCTGCCAAATTTGGTGTAATTCCTTTCCGCAGTTTGAGCTGTAGCCATGTCTAAAGTTTCCTATGGGAATTAACATGGAGAAAACAAGTTCTGAGACTTCCCCCTTTTTTTCGGCTCCCGCTTGACGAATCACCCCAAAACTTTCAACCCAGCAGCTGACCTGACCGCCCCATTAGTTTTGAAAATTTCACGAAGATTTGTCAAACGAACTTGCCCAAAGGCGAGGATGCACTCAGGCGGCAGCTTTTCACCAATAGACCAACATTCACATTTCAGGATTCAGCCTGACGCGTTTCGGAAATAAATTCCTTATTCATAGGCTTGGTTTCACAAAGTTCGCAGCGTTTCCTGCCACACCTTTATTTAATTTAATGCCTTCCAATAGGCTACTCGAATGAGCAATCCCCCATGGTATTGTGGGATTCGTAGTGCGTGCATTGTACCCGAATGGGTGCTGCGTTCTTAGGGTCCCCATCGATAGCCCTCTAATGGGCCCCAAAATGTGCGTAGTCTTAATCCTCAGCGCTACTGCCCCTTTAAGGAACTCGACATGATTCCAGCTCCACGGCCCTATTTACGATCAATTCGGTGGTGCAGTCCTCCACGGCTGGGCCGCCGTGATTATACTAAGCTCCAAACTTGCCCCAAGGCGAGGATGCAATCACGGCGGCCCAGCCGTGGAGGACTGCACCACCGAATTGATCGCAAGTAGGGCCATGGAGCTGGAAATATATATATATATACACTACTGCTAGTTTCCAGTTTATAGTTAGGATGTAGTTTCCATAGGAAGAGCATTATTTCCTTTGCCTATAACTTTGACGTCATATGACGAATCCTCACAAAATTTTCAAAACTAGTTTTCCACTCACTTAAGCTGCTATCATGAAAATTTGGGGGTGATCCGTCTAGCAAGGTCTGAGAAAAAGGGGGGGTCCCAAAACTTGTTTTCCCCATGTTAATTTACATAGGAAACTTTACACGGCTGCAGTCCGAACAGCTAAATGGAATTACACCAAATTCGGCAAAAAGATAGCTGCTGGTCCAGAAAGCACCCTTTTTGTTAAATGGTGTAATTCCGTTCAATAGTTGAGGAGTTATTTAAAGATTTTTCAGATATACAATTCAGCCCCCCTCCCCAAATAAATAAATAAAAAAATAAAAAAGGACTGGCAAGTCACTGAAGGCCACAACCCCTATTTCCACAACACTGCAAACGCGGCTCCTGGTGCAGTGCTGGTGGGGGGATGAAGTCCCCTTGGATGCTGAGGGTTCTTGGGGGCCAACAAGCCCTCCTGTTAACTCCAGTAAGTCCAACACAATGGACTTGCTGAGAAGTCTTCGGAGGCCACACCCCCTTTCTCCACCACTCTGCAAATGCAACTACTAGTTAAAAAAACCTTAGAAATTCACTTAAAAGAACATAGGTTACAGGGACATTATAGTTAGGAAATAGTTTTTGAAAAACTGTGAAAATTCACTTAAACTAAAGGTTACAGGGTGTCATTTGAGATGTCATTAGTGATGTCATCAGTGATGTCACTGACCATGTCATGAGGGATGTAATAAGTGAGGTCATAAGCAGTTCATTGTGGAGGCGTAAGTTATAGTTAGCTCAGGAAACTAGAACTGCTGAATTTCACTGCTTTTGTACTAGTGAAATCTGAGCCTAACTATAACATCCCTGTAACCTTTTCAGTGAATATATATAGTTGAAGCAAAATAGCAGTTCAAACAGTTCTAAAAATATTTAAATTGAAGTGCTTTACTCATACAATTTTACATATATACCTATATATAAAATCTTTGAAAAACTAATTATTAGGTTGGTGATGACTTGCATAAAATATTAAGCCTTGGGTATTTGAACTGTGTTGTAAGTGTACTGCTGTGGTATATGCCAACACAACCTTCTCAGTGACAGTGTTTTGCAATATGTAATTTCAAAGCTCTTGCACTGCTTCCAGTTTATTTCTTACCAAATACACATTCAGTTAGATATACCACAGAGTTACTAAGGCCGTTCAAATAATGCCTAATCTGATCATTTGATTCTCTTTTCTGCATTATTAAAGCCCTTTACTGAACTCTTACCAAAGGAACAGATGTTGCTGTGATATCATGGGTATAATAAGCCCTTAAGTAAAGGGTGGAAGCCACATCCTTTTTAGGTCGAGCCTAGCGCAGCGCGCAAGCGCTGCTTAGGAGATGACCTCTTGGAATTGGTCTGTACTTTTTGGAAAACTCGTGCATGTACTGCACTGTTTCCAATCAGTACTCGTGCATGTACAGCATCCACCTTGCGGGAGCGAGCAGCTGCGCCATCTGTTTCCAATTATCGCGACCGCGCTTGTTTACATTTGCCTGTCTTGCGGTCGCGTTAATTGGAAACAGATGGCGTTCGCGTTCACTTTTGCGGCTGCTTGTTTCCGCTGCTTAGGAGATGACCTCTTGGAATTGGTCTGTACTTTTTGGAAAACTCGTGCATGTACTGCACTGTTTCCAATCAGTACTCGTGCATGTACAGCATCCACCTTGCGGGAGCGAGCAGCTGCGTCATCTGTTTCCAATTATCGCGCCCGCGCTTGTTTACATTTGCCTGTCTCGCGGCTAGGGCTAGGGTTATGATTTCTATTGGAAGCAGGGACTAGGGCTTCCTGTTTTATTGGTTGTTGGGACTAAGGTGGAACTAGGACTAGGGTTAGGCCTTTAATTGGAAGTAGCGATTAGGGCTTCTGGTGTTATTGGTTGCTGGACTAGGTGTGGGACTAAGAGTAGGGTTAGGCTTTCTATTGGAAGTAGTGACTAGGGCTTCCCGTCCCATTGGTTGCTTGGACTAGGGTTGGGACTACTGGTAGGGCTAGGGCCTCTATTGGACATAGAGATCAGGGTTTTTAACTGATTGGATGCTTGGAGTAGGGCTAAGATTGGCTGTAAGGTCCTGATCTCCTATTGGTTCTAGCTTTTAGGGCTAGTGTTGTGATTGGATAGTATTAGGGCTAGGGTTCCCATTGGCTGACGGGGTCACCTGATTACTAGGGGTATCAAAGGCCAGGGGTTAGGGCGTCTCAGCTAAGGGCAGAGAGGACAAGGGTGAGTGCCTGTTTGAGCCTGTTCGAGACGGGCCAGGGCCAGGAATGCTGCCCATCTTCCCATTAATTAATGTGTCTATTACTTTTCTCCTGAAAAAGCATATCTAATGCACTACCCTATTTCACATCCGCTACCTCTATCAATATTTTTAATCTGCATATACTTACCTCCTTTATGCATCTATATACTCTCAATGTACTTATGGATCTATATATTTATCACTTTCTTCTAATTTAGCATTTCCAATGCACTACCCTATTTCTCAGCCTATACTTCCCTCAATATATCTTCTAGCCCAACTTTTTGACTCATCTCAAACTTCTTTCTACTACTTTTCCAATTCACTACCCTATCTCACCCTATACATCTATCACTATATCCTCTACACCCACTCTCTCATTTATCGCAAACGCCATACCACTACTATGTTCCCCAAAATAACCCTTTCTTGACTCTCTCCTACTCTACCCCTCCTTGTATCTTCTGACACCTCCTTTACTGTACCAATGCCCAAGACAAACCTTTCTAAACTCTTCCCTCTGACTCTTCCCCTCCAAAAACCCTTTTTACTCATCAAAAAGCCTCCTCCTACTGCTATGACCTACAAAAAGAAATCCTTCACTCTTCTATCCCACAACTATCCTTTTCAATCAAAATAACAGACTAGCATGTTCACTTCACTAATTCCATATTCCACTATACTAATTCACCACTAATCCTTTATGGGTTCCAGAGTAGCGTGCTACTCGCCAACAAAGCGCTTCAACACCCACCAGGGGTAACAGGCGCTATATGAATGCAAACCTTTCTTTCCCTTCTATCCCTCCACTATCCTTCTCACTCCAAATAACTGACTAATATCCACCACTCAAATTACTTTCATATTTCACCATACTAATTCACCACTAATCCTTTATGGGTTTCCGGAGTAGCGTGCTACTCGCCCCAAAAAAAAGCAATTCAACACCCCATCAGGGGTTAGAAGCGCTATATATATGCAAACCTTTTTTCCCTCTTCTATCCCTCCGCTATCCTTCTGAATCCAAATAACTGACTAACATATCCACCACTTAAAATTTACTTGCATGTTTCACTATACTAATTCAACACTAATCCTCTATGGGTCCCGGAGTAGCGTGCTACTCGCCGAAAAAGCGCTTCGACGCCTCGTCAGGGGTAGTAAGCGCTATACAAAGGCAATTACAATACAATACAATACAATACAATTGGAAACAGATGGCGGTCGCGTTCACTTTTGCGGCTGCTTGTTTCCTGATAATTCTTATACATGTTTTTTTCGGTCTGACTGCGGTCGGACATTTCTTCCTGTTCGCCCTCCCTGTCGCTCCAGTCCTCTCTTTCATGTCTCTCTGCCCCCGTCATTATTTGCATATATTTACATTTTTGAGTCTATTTATTTATTTTTCCGTCCCGGGACCACACTGGCTTTGTGTGAATTTAATATCTGAAAGAGACACGTTAGTGACAGATTCCTTACCTTAGAATATCCCCAGGCGTCAGGCTGGATCCGGAAAAGTTTTTGCGTAGCAGTACCCTTGCGCGTCGGTGGCGGCGTCGTGCGGCTCCGCGTCCGTCGTCGGCGTCGTGATCGCCGGGATGACGTCGCGGGCAGTACTTAGACGCCGCCCCTGCGCGCTGGCGTCAGTTCTTCTTTTCCGCGCCAGTAAGCGCAGATCCGGGAAGAGCAGTGCCCTAGTCACTTTTTGACTATCTTTTTGTGAAATTTTTCACTGTTCTCTTCAACGAGTCTTCACGACTCCTAAGGTGTCGTAGGGATGCCCGGCTTTAAGCCCTGCGAGGTATGTGGTCGTATGATGTCCATCACGGACCCCCACCTCGAGTGTCTCTTCTGCCTCGGCCGAGGCCACGACACGAGTCGTGCCTGACTGCCGGAAACTTCATCCGAAGGCTTTGCGAGAGCGGTCTCGAAAGCTCCTTGAAGTCCGGCAGTCGGCTCCGCGCCGCAGCAAGCCCGGTCCCGGGAGAGGTCGAGGGGCCGGACGCGGAGTCCCCGCCGTTCGTCGGAATCCAAGTCTTCGCGCTCCTCCGGTAAGTCGAAGCACAAGAAGTCTAAGCGGCGTCATCGCTCTAAGACTTCGCCTCGCCGGTCGCGCGACTCGGCTGAGGTCCCTGTCGGCACCGTCCCCGCCCCGCGGCCCCGGACGTGCCTGTCGAGTTGCCCCCGCATTACCCGTCCTTCCCGGGTTCGGGGGCGACTCCGGCCGAGCTACAGAAATTCCTGTCGGCCATGGCCCGCCTCTTCGGGCCTCAAGGTCCCTCCGGTGCGCCTTCGGGCCCCGCGGGCCAGATGGGGTTGCTCCGGCGTCGCCCGTCGACTCCGGTCCCGGCGTCGCCTGTCCCACCAGCCTTCGTCCCGGCCTCGGCTCCGGCCCCGGCCTCGACCCGGTTCCGGTGGTGCCGCAACCTCCATCGGCGCCGGTTGACCTAACCACGCCTCCGCCGGCGCCGATGTCCCCGGTGCCGTTTCCGGCGCCGTCCGGGGCTCCGGGCGGCGTCGTTCCCGGTTCTCCCGGGTCCGGACATGGAGCCGGACCGGCGTCGCCCGACGCCCGGTTCCGGCGCCGATGAGGCCTTGGGTCCCTTATGTCCCTCCTCCTCCATCTTTTCAACCTGAGGAGGACCAGGAGAGCTGGGAGGGTCTGACGACCCTCTCACACAACAGTGCGGAGTTTCACCCGGACTGGGTTGAGGAACTTGGGGATGCCAGTGGGCTGGATACCTCCCCGACTCTGGCATGCTGTCTCCTCCCGTGGCAACGGAGGAGGGGCTAATTTTGCAACGGTGTTGCGTAGAGCTGCTGGAGCCTTAAATCTCCAGTTGCCTACAGTGGCCGTCAGGACTAACCTCCTGACTGAAGTGCTTCAGCCGGCGGCCTCCTCTTCGGAGCCTGTGCTGCCGTTCAACGATGCACTCACTGACGTTCTTTTGGGTGCCTGGTCCAAACCCACCACAGGGGCTCCTGTGGATAGGAACGTGGCCCGACGCCATCGCCCGGCTCCGGGCGACCCCCTGTTTCTCTCCCAACACCCCACCCCTGAGAGCTTGGTTGTCCAAGCCTCTGCCTCCCAAACAGCCTTCCCTACCGCCCCTCCGGATAGGGAATCCAAGCGCCTGGATCACTTTGGGAAGAAGGCTTTCTCTTCCTCCAGTGCTGGCTTGCGGTCTGTTAATACCGCTTGCCTCTTGGGCCGATACACCCACTCCCTGTGGGATTCGGTGGCTGATGTTTTGCCGCAGTGTTCTGAGGAGGTCCAGACACTGCTTACCCGCGCTATTGCGGAAGGGCGTGATGCGGCTAAGTATACCATCCGCTGTGGCCTTGATACCGCCGACTCGCTGGGCAGATCGCTTGCAACGACGGTGGCGCTGCGTCGCCACGCCTGGCTGAGAACCACTGGTTTTCAGGGGATGTCCAGAATACTCTCATGGACATGCCCTTTGATGGAGTCGGTCTCTTTGGTTCAAAGGCGGACCATGCGCTGGAGCGTTTCAAGGATTCACGGGCTACTGCTAGGTCCCTGGGCCTTGCTGTTGTGCGCCCTCCGCAAACGTCTGCTTTTCGCCCCTTTCGTGGCCACGGAAGGGCGCCCAGTCACGTCCACAGCCCGGCCAACGGCCCGCGCAGCAAGCGCCTTCGCGTGGCCGAGGGCGTGGATACCGCCGTGGCGGTTCGGGCAACCAGCGTGCGGGTCAGGCCACCACCTCCAACCCGTCCGCGGCCTCCAAGCCCTCCTAGTCCCTCCTTTCAGGTGCACAGCACGCCAGTCGAGGGCAGGGTCCGCCATCACCTTCACCACTGGCGTCCCATCACCTCGGACAAGTGGGTCTTGGACATTGTCCGAAGGGGCTACTCCCTCCCCTTCGAGACCACCCCCAGCCATGCCACCTCAATTCCACCGCATGTCAGGGGATCACTTGGTGCTTCTACAGAAGGAAGTCACGGCCCTCTTGGCCAAGAGGGCCATCGAGCATGTTCCGACCCCAGAAGTAGGGCGTGGTTGCTACTCCCACTACTTTCTGGTGCCCAAAAGGACAAGGAGGACATGCGTCCTATCTTGGACCTCCGGAACGTCAATCGCTTCCTCCGGAAGGAGAAGTTCAAGATGCTCACCCTAGCTCAGGTCTTGACTGCCCTCGACCCCGGAGACTGGTTGGTAGCGTTGGACTTGCAGGACGCCTATTTCCACATCCCCGTCCTGCCGGCCCACCGGCGTTACCTTCGGTTCACGGTAGGCCTCGAGCATTTTCAGTTCACCGTGCTCCCCTTTGGCCTTACCAGTGCCCCTCGGGTGTTCACGAAAGTGATGGCGGTGGTCGCAGCTCATCTGCGCCGGGCAGGGGTTTCAGTCTTCCCCTACCTCGACGACTGGCTGCTGAAGGCGGGCTCGTCCCAGGCAGTTGTCTCCCACCTCCAGACTACGGCCGAACTCCTGCACTCGCTGGGGTTCTCCATCAATGTGCCAAAGTCGCATCTGATTCCTTCTCCACAGCTCCTTTTCATCGGAGCAGTTCTGGACACGACGCAGTTTCGGGCCTATCCTCCCGAACGGCGAGTCCGGGATATTCAGGCTATGATTCCGATCTTTCAGCCCTTATCCTGGGTTTCGGTACGGATGACCCTGAGGCTGCTGGGCCTCATGGCCTCCTGCATCCTGCTGGTCACTCATGCCAGATGGCATATGCGGGCTCTGCAGTGGGACCTGAAGTTCCAGTGGGCGCAGCACCAGGGCGACCTGTCCGATCACGTCCAGATCTCGGAGGGGACTGCAAAACAGTTGCAGTGGTGGCTCTCGAACCGGCAATGGGTCTTGGGCAGATCCCTCTCCCTTCCCCAGCCAGAGCACACAGTTGTGACGGACGCGTCCCTTCTGGGATGGGGCGGTCACATGGGAGAGGCGGAGATCAGAGGCCTCTGGTCTCCGGCGGAGTCCCGGCTCCATATCAACCTTCTGGAGCTCCGGGCGATCCGACTTGCACTCAAGGCATTCCTTCCCTCTGTCAAAGGGAAGGTAGTGCAGGTGTTCACAGACAACACCACTGCCATGTGGTACTGCAACAAACAAGGCGGGGTGGGGTCGTGGACCCTTTGTCCAGGAGGCTCTGCGCCTCTGGACATGGCTGGAACACCAGGGCATGTTCCTGGTGGTTCAACACCTGGCAGGTTCCCTGAACGCCAGGGCGGACGAACTCAGCCGCAGGTGCATGATGGATCACGAATGGCGTCTTCACTCGGAAGTGGCGCAAGGACTCTTTCTACAGTGGGGAGAGCCTTGGTTAGATCTATTCGCCACCGAAGAGAACGCGCAATGTCATCAGTTCTGCGCGTTGGAATTTCCAAGGCGGCACTCGCTCGGCGGCAGCTTTTCGTCACGAGTGGAGTTGCGGTCTATTGTGCGCCTTTCCGCCTATACCACTTCTACCCAGAGTGTTGAAGAAGATTCGGCACGACCGGGCCCAAGTCATTCTTGTGGCTCCGGACTGGGCTCGAAGAGTTTGGTATCCCGAGCTACTCAATATGAGCGTAGATCCCCGATCCGTCTGCCTCTTCGGGAGGATCTTCTGTCGCAGCAGCAGGGGACGGTCCTCCACCCGAACCTGTCCAGTCTACACCTGCTTGCGTGGAGATTGAGCGGCGGCAGTTGATTCCTTTCGACTTGCCTCCCGAAGTTTGTGATGTGATTCTGGCAGCCAGGCGTCCCTCCACTAAGGTGGTATACGCCTGCAGGTGGAACAAATTTGTGGCATGGTGCACAGCAAAGGCTGTGGATCCCCTTTCTGCCCCTCTTTCTGAGGTCCTTCTGTTCCTTCTCTCTCTGGCCCAACAGGGTTCTGCCCTGGGTACCATCAAGGGTTATCTTTGTGCTATCTCGGCCTTCCTCAGGCTCCCTGATCAGCCCTCCCTTTTCAAGTCCCCTGTTGTTAACAGGTTCTTAAAAGGCATTACTCACCTCTTCCCTCCTGTTCCGTTTGTGATGCCTCAGTGGGACTTAAACTTGGTTCTTACCTTTTTAATGTGCGCTCCCTTTGAGCCTCTACATAACTGTCCTCTTCGTCTTCTGACTCTGAAGACAGCCTTTCTGGTGGCCATCACCTCCGCTCGGCGGGTGAGTGAGCTCCAGGCTCTATCTTGCAAACCTCCCTTTCTGTCTGTTCATCCAGACAAGGTTGTTCTTCGGACGCGTCCGTCCTTCTTGCCAAAGGTGGTTACTGCTTTCCACATTGGGCAGACCATCACTTTGCCCACCTTCTTTCCGCCTCCGCATCCTTCCAGAGAGGAAGAGAGGCTCCACCGTCTGGACCCAAAACGTGCGCTCTCCTTCTATATTGACCGCACAAAACACTTCCCGGGTGGATGACCAGCTCTTTATTGGCTACGTGGGCGCCAAAAAGGTCGGGCGGTGCACAAGAGGACCATCTCCCGCTGGGTTACCTTGTGCATCAAGACCTGCTATTCTTTGGCTAAAAGGAGCCTCCTGTTGGGCTGCGTGCCCATTCCACCAGGGCAACGGCTGCTACCACGGCCTTGGGCCGCGGTGTTCCGCTGCCGGTTATCTGTCAGGCAGCTACGTGGGCCTCGCTGCACACGTTTACAAAGCATTACTGCCTTGACAGTCAGGTCCGGAGGGACGGCTTCTTTGGCCGTTCTGTCCTCCAGGACTTCCTTGTCTGATCTTTGTTCGCAGACCCACCACCGGGGTTGGTATTGCTGGGGTATCTATTCTAAGGTAAGGAATCTGTCACTAACGTGTCTCTTTCAGATGCACAAGTTACTAACTTGTGTAACGATATATCTGTAAGAGACAGTAGTTAGTGACAGATTCCTACCGCCACCCATCCTCCCGTTCTGCGAACTGATTTCTAGGGTTAAGGACATCCCTTTCAGGGCCCTAGTATTTTTCAGACACCTATGTCAGCTTCTTGCATGGCTCTGCGTTCCTGGCGCGGAAAGTCGTGTACAGAACTGACGTCAGCGCGCAGGGCGGCGTCTAAGTACTGCCCGCGACGTCATCCCGGCGATCACGACGCCGACGACGGACGCGGAGCCGCACGACGCCGCCTACCGGCACGCGCAAGGGTACTGCTACGCAAAAAACTTTCCGGATCCAGCCTGACGCCTGGGGATATTCTAAGGTAAGGAATCTGTCACTAACTACTGTCTCTTACAGATATATCGTTACACAAGTTAGTAACTTGTGCTTTACGTCCACGGGGCAGCGAGCGCCTTGAAGAGGGGGGAGAGACGCCGAGTGAAGCGCAGGCAGGCTGCTGGGAGACATCACGGCTTCCTCCCGGTTCTTCTGCGTTAATGTTTTGTGCATTTAGCTGTTTTAGTGTACCTGTGAAAATCCACAAGAATTTCACCATCGCATTCGTGTTCCCCTCTTCTGACTGACGAAGCAAAATTGATTTCTACAGATTTTCCAGAAAAAGCGCAGGATCACAGGCGCGTGCGTCTCTCTGCTCTGAAACCACTTGACACTGCGCGTGCTCCCGGCCAGTGCACTGTGATAATTGCAGTTTGTAGTCGTTTCAGTAACTTACAAGCAAGGGAGCGCCCCAGCGGCTGGTTCAAATGTGTGGATTCCTGGACGTGTGCGTCACTGTGGCAAGAAGTAACAGGTATAAATAAGCACGTTCATTCCAGCGCTCGGAAGACTCATCGCCCCCGGGGGAGCTTTAACGAGGCAAGGAGAATTCCTGCGAAAGTTACCATTCCATTCCGGTGAATGCAGTTCAAGATGGTTTCAGTAACTCACAATCAGGGCTTTAAGTGGGTCGGGTCCTGCCGGTGCTCAGCACCGCCAATTCTAACAGAGGAAGTCTCTCTGGTTTGTTTTATGTGCTTTTTGGAAAGGGTTAGTACCACAAAATCGCTATCGAAAGTTTGAGCTACAGAAATGTCAAATCTAGACTGTCACTGTACGTTAAAGAGAAGGGGTTGATGTTCCTTTATTAAAACCTTTTTAGTCAACAAATAGGACAGTCTTCCCACTCAAGTCGGAGGGCCCAGGGAGGCAGGGCTGTTGCCCTCGGGATATTAATGGCGGCCGTCATCCGTGGAAATAAGGCATCACTTGAGAGGCTTGGCGCCCTCTGTGCCCATCACCAGGGAGCCCCCCTGTGACCCACGAGACGCAGCAGCTAGAAGTCCCTGCAGGATCACACCAATTTCACCACTACCCCAAACCCATACACACTCCCATCTCTCCTCTGCCCCGTCCTCTCAGCTCCCTGCCGCGCACCTTCATTTTCTGACCCTCTCTCCCCACTTCCTCTCTCCTCGGCCTTCTCTTCCCCTCCCCCATTCTCCCCCTCCTCCGTACCAATACATTTCCCTTCCTCTCTCCCCCGTCTTCCCCCGCTCCTTCCCCTGCCCTCCCCCTCGCACCCCCGCCACCCCTTCTCGTTCCCCACACCCCTCTCCTGCCTGCTCGCGCCTAGCAATACGCAGAGTAATTTAAAGCTGTTTGTGGCCTGTAACGCGCTCTCTTTTTATTAACTGCTTTTGCCTCCATGTCACCGTTTAACATTAATCTCTGCACTAATCTCCCTTCTCCCCTTCATCTCGCCGCCCTGCTCTCTCCACTCTCACTTGTATTGCTCCATCTTTCTACATATCACTTCATCATGTCTCTTTGCTTCCCCTTCTCCACCTATTCCTCTTTTACCTCCACTTCTTCCTCTCTCTCCGTGTTTTTCCATCCATCTCCTCTTTTTAGGTCAAGCCAATTTATAAGCGCAAACCTTCAAGCACACGTGGTTAAAAAATTGTCCAGCGCAACTACCACTGTTAAACAAAATGTGACTGGTTGCTCTGTGTAATATTTGTAAACTCGCAGCTTCTATGCTGCATGGCTAACCACTTATACGGTCCCAAAGGCGAGACCTATTGGCTATGCCAATGCTTGTTTTGATAATGCTGTGGTCACAAAATACCTAGCACAGAGGATGTCTCTCAAGTTAGGTAATCTCTTAAATCTCATAGAAGTACAATTCGATACATTTAGGTCCTTATCCTGAGTTACTAGATACCAGTGTCTATTAACAGTTTTTCTTATTTTCTTAATTTTGTAATGGTCAGCATTATACTTTATTGCCAGACTTTTTGATAAGATCTGTGTTGACTTGGTCAATCAGTTAATTAGATTTAAATAATAATTCTGCTTGATTTAAAGACTTCAATTTAGCTAAGGCAGATTTTAATTTATTTTGTAATGCCACTGCACAAATCTCTGTCATAGTCATATGTAGCTTTATTCGGAATCATTAAAAAAAATCAATAAAGGCAGTTGTACAAATATAAAACATACCTCGGTATCATTTCATTACAAGTAATAAAATACAGTCCAAAACGTTAAAGGCAATGTAAGCATACGGTCCGATGGTTAAAAAACATCTTTCTTACATGTTTTCCATTTACTAATTATACAGATATAATCCTAACATTTTAATGTGCAAATATGCAATGTTTTCCACATTAATTTCCGATATTGCCTCTTCCAGAGGCCCTTACTACCTATGCCCCTGAGTTGTATGAACCTATTGCCGTTTTCTAAATAGTGGCTAAGGTCATGCTCTTTCTAACATAGAAAGCGGCCCATAAAAAATGATGACATTCTACAACAAATTTCAAGTGTTGGCAAAGATTGCAAGTACAAATAAGCAGGGCGACATTGTGTAAAACCTTACTGACTTATAATTGGTAAAATGTACCGCTTCCTATGTTGGGAATAAAATTTACACAAAAGAACCACATGCATAGTGTTCTGGGGCATCCTGTCATCACAGGGGCAGTTTATCAATTTTGTGGACCAATCGTTCATGGTGGGAAAGCTGCATAATCAATGGTATATATCCAATTTTAAACGTGTAAGAACAAACCTATGCCGTTAGTTTAAAACAGATTTGAGGTAAGGCTGCATGTGAAAAGTAGTTAATATCAATTGATTATTTAATACAGAAGGTTTTGGGAGTTCAGATGTCAAATCGAGATTTTCCAAGTGTATCATGGCTTCCCTTTTCAACGATTTTCTACTGATTGTAGCTAACTGATCCGGTTTCTCAAAATATTCTGGATGGGCCATGTCGTGAAAAAACCGTTTAACGTACGCCAGCCACGGAATGGACATATATGAAATTGATTTAAGACAATCAGCTATTATTGCTCGGTTAAGGTCTGTATATTCTGAGGTCCAGATTTTATGCCACAGCAAGATGGGTTCTAACTTGATTAAGTTTATAAGGGGAGATGCACCAAGTTCGGAGTGGAATACATATACTGATGTACTTTTGGGGATTGCTAAAAGATGTCTGAAAAATTCATTTTCTACTAATTGCAACTCTGCGCATGTCTTGTGTCCCCATATACCCGCCCCATAAAGAGCTATACTAATGCATTTTGCTTTATATATCTTCATCATCATATCTGGCGGGTTGGTTCCCAAGCGTCTTGCAAAGCTTCTGAGGGCCCAGGAGGCCTTGCTAAAAAGGATCTTTCTGTTTTCAATGGCCTTCCTCCACAACCCGTCCTTGTCGAATAGGACTCCCAAGATAAGAAAAGGTGTCCGTAAAGCTGATCTTTGTTCCATTTATTGCTGTTTCTACATTTATTACTATTTTTGCCACACTTCATAATGAATGTTTTGGATTGGTTCACATGTAGACCCAATTTTTTCATATATTCGACAAAGTTGGTAAGCAATGACTGTAAAGCCAATGGAGTACGGGCCATGAGAACAGCATCATCAGCGTAGAGGAGGACAGGGCGCGTACCAATTTGCGGAAGATCTTTTGCTGCTGCCACGAGCTCCTCCCCCACACTGTTTATATATAGAGAAAACAGGAAGGGGGCCAGGACGCACCCCTGTCTCACCCCTCTCTCCACGCTGAAGGTTTCGGTGCATTATCCACTTGCACCAAATCTTACCTTGGCTTTGCACCCCGTATATAGGTCTCTCAAAAAGCTAATAATTGACAGCTCCACCCCCATATCTTTCAGTTTTGACCAGAGCTTGTCGTGTATCACGCAGTCAAAAGCCGATGAAAGATCGACAAAGGCTAGGTAAATCTGTCCCTTTTTAATCTTAACATATTTACCAATAAGCATATTTAAATTGAGGGTCTGCTCTATTGTCCCAATCCCGGGGCGAAAGCCATATTGCAGATCTGACAATTTACCGTGCAATTTAGCCCACTGCTGTAATCTTTCCAAGATTATCCGTCCCGCTACCTTTGCTAGAGAGTCAATCAAGGAGATTGGCCTGTAGCAGGCTGGATTTAAACGGTCTCCTTTTTTGTATAAGGGAACAATGATTGATTCTCCCCACGATGGTAAGAATCCTATCAAACAACTTGCCCTCAATACTTGGGTCAACAGGGGTCCCCACAAGTTGGTGTTGTCTTTGTACAGGTCAACTGGGATTGCATCTGGTCCTGCGGCTTTGCTACTTTTACTAGCTTGAATTGCGCTAGTAACATCCTCCAAAGAAAAAGGGGAAATGGTGGAGGTTTGGAACATGGTTACGGTCTCATTGTCAATTTGTCCCTGATCTTGTGTATTTATTATAGGAGGTGCCAAATAAATACTAGCAAAATGCTTAATCCATTCTTCCTCCAGTATTGCAGTCCCGATCTTAGGGTGCACCTCTGTGCTCCATGGTGAGGAGTTAACTATCCTCCAAAATGTTCTATCGTCTTTACTAGTACTAGCCTCCTGTAGGGACTCCCAGGTAGTCTCTCTTAAGTGTTGTTTCCTCCTCTTTACTGCCAGTTTGTAATCTGTTCTACATTGGTGAACCATGCTATTATTGCTCCTGTGTGTTTTGTGTAAAGCCTCCTTAAGGCGCTTATGGGCTTTACTGCATAAGGTATCGAACCAACCTCTTTCACCCTTTTTTGTCTTCCCTCTCGTGACCAGAAGGCTCTCCTTAACTCTTTGTGTGATGGCCAAGAAAGCTGCAATAATTTCCTTTGGGGGTGTATTTTCGTTTAGACATAGATTAAAATCTTCTTTCCTATTGCGTATTAACTGATCTGAAAGAGACACGTTAGTGACAGATTCCTTACCTTAGAATATCCCCAGGCGTCAGGCTGGATCCGGAAAGTTTTTGCGTAGTAGTACCCTTGCGCGTCGGTAGGCGGCGTCGTGCGGCTCCGCGTCCGTCGTCGGCGTCGTAATTGCCGGGATGACGTCGCGGGCAGTACTTAGACGCCGCCCCTGCGCGCTGACGTCAGTTCTTCTTTTTTCCGCGCCAGTAAGCGCAGATCCGGGAAGAGCAGTGCCCTAGTCATTTTTTGACTAACTTTTTGGTGATTTTTCACTGTTTTCTTCGAGTCATCTCGGCTCCACGGTGTCAGTAGGGATGCCCGGCTTCAAGCCATGCGACGCCTGTGGTCGAATGATGTCGATCACAGACCCGCACTTAGAGTGTCTCTACTGTCTCGGCCGCGACCACGACACTAAGTCGAGTTCCAACTGCCGGGCCTTGCACCCGAAGGCTTTGCGAGAGCGGTCTCGAAAGCTCCTCGAGGTCCGGCAGTCGGCTCCGCGCCACACCAAGCCCCGGTCACGCGAGAGGTCGAGGGGCCGGTCGCGGAGTCCTCGCCGGTCATCGGAGTCCAAGTCTTCGCACTCCTCGGGTAAGTCGAAGCACAAAAAGTCTAAAGAAGCACCATCGCTCTAAGACTTCGCCTCGCCGGTCTCGCGACTCGGCTGAGGCCCCTGTCGGCACCGTCCCCGCCGGCTCCGGATGTGCCTGTGGAGCCGCCCCCGCATTACCCGTCCTTCCCGGGTTCGGGGGCGACTCCGGCCGAGATACAGGAATTCCTGTCGGCCATGGCCCGCCTCTTCGGGCCTCAAGGCCCCTCCGGTGCGCCTTCGGGCCCCGCGGGCCCTAATGGTATTGCCCCGGCGCCGCCGACTCCGGTCCCGGCGCCGCCTGTCCCACCAGCCTCGCTCCCGGCCTCGGCTTCGGCCCCGGCCTCGATCCCGGCTCCGGTGGGTCCGCAACCCCCATCGACTCCGGTTGACCTAACCACGCCTCCGCCGACGTCCCCGGTGCCGTTCCTGCCGCCGCCCGGGGCTCCGGGCGGCGTCGTTCCCCAGTTATCTCCGGATCCGGACGCGGCGTCGGACCGACGTCGCTCGACGCCGGCTCCGGCGCCAATGAGACCTTGGGTCCCGGACGTCCCTCCTCCTCCTTATTTTCAACCGGAGGAGGACCAGGAGAGCTGGGAGGGGTCGGATGACCCTCTCACACAGCAGTGTGACTATGATCAGGACTGGGCAGAGGAACTTGGGGATGCCAGTGGTCTGGACACTTCCCCTGACACTGGCATGCTGTCTCCTCCTTCCGTAGCTACGGAGGAGGGAGCAAATTTCGCAACGGTGTTGCGTAGAGCAGCTGGAGCCTTACACCTCCAATTGTCTACAGTGGCTGGCAGGACTAACCTCCTGACGGAAGTGCTTCAGCCGGCAGCTACCTCCTCGGAGCCATTGCTGCCGTTTAATGATGCACTTTCTGACGTTCTTTTGGGCACCTGGTCCAAGCCCGCCACAGGGGCTCCTGTGGATAGGAACGTGGCCCGACGCCATCGCCCTGCTCAGGGCGACCCCTTGTTTCTCTCTCAACGTCCCACCCCCGAGAGCTTGGTTGTCCAAGCCTCTACCTCCCAAACCGCCTTCCCTACCGCCCCTCCGGATAGGGAATCCAAACGCCTGGATCAATTTGGGAAGAAGGCCTTTTCTTCCGCCAGTGCTGGCTTGCGGTCCGTCAACACCGCTTGCCTTTTGGGCCGATACTCCCACTCTCTGTGGGATTCGGTGGCGCTCGTTTTGCCCCAGTGTCCTGAGGAGGTCCAGACACTGCTTTCCCGCGCCATTGCGGAAGGAAGGGATGTGGCAAAGTACACCATCCGTTGTGGCCTTGATACCGCCGACTCGCTGGGCAGATCGCTTGCAACGACAGTGGCGCTGCGTCGCCACGCCTGGCTGAGGACAACTAGTTTCTCGGGTGATGTCCAAAACACACTCATGGACATGCCCTTTGATGGAGTCGGTCTTTTTGGTACCAAAGCAGACCATGCCCTGGAGCGTTTTAAGGACTCACGGGCTACTGCCAAGTCCCTGGGCCTTTCTGCTGTGCGCCCTCCGCTAACCTCTGCTTTTCGCCCCTTTCGTGGCCACGGAAGGGGCGCCCAGTCACGTCCGCTGCCCAGCCACCGGCCCGCGCAGCAGGCGTCTTCGCGTGGCCCAGCACGTGGCTCCTGCCGTGGCAAGTCAGGTAACCAGCGTGCGGGTCAGGCCACCAACCCCGCCCCGTCCGCGGCCTCCAAGCCCTCCTAGTCCTTCCTATCTGAAAGAGACACGTTAGTGACAGATTCCTTACCTTAGAATATCCCCAGGCGTCAGGCTGGATCCGGAAAGTTTTTGCGTAGCAGTACCCTTGCGCGTCGGTAGGCGGCGTCGTGCGGCTCCGCGTCAGTCGTCGGCGTCGTGATCGCCGGGATGACGTCGCGGGCAGTACTTAGGCGCCGCCCCTGCGCGCTGACGTCAGTTCTTATTTTTCCGCGCCAGCAAGCGCAGATCCGGGAAGAGCAGTGCCCTGGTCATTTTTTGACCAATCTTTTTTGGTGAATTTTTCACTGTTTTTCTTTCATCGACTTCAAGGTGTCGTAGGGATGCCCGGGTTTAAACGTTGCGGCGCCTGTGCTCGGATGATGTCCATCACAGACCCGCATCGGGAGTGTCTCTTCTGCCTCGGCCGAGGCCACGACACGAGTCTTGTTCCGACTGCCGGGCCCTCAACCCGAAAGCTTTGCGAGAGCGGTCTCGAAAGCTCCTGGAGGCCCGGCATTCGGCTCCGCGCAAGCCCCGGTCGCGTGAGAGGTCCAGGGGTCGATCGCGGAGTCCACACCAGTCGTCGGCATCGAAGTCTTCTTCGTCCGGTAAGTCCAAACACAAAAAGTCCAAAAGCATCGTCGCTCTAGGACTTCGCCTCGCCGGTCTCGCGACTCGGCTGAGGCCCCTCCCGGCACCGTCCCCGCGGCCCCGGACATGCCTGTGGAGTCGCCCCCGCAATACCCGTCCTTCCCGGGTTCGGGGCGGATCCGGCCCAAGCTACAGGAATTCCTGTCGGCCATGGCCCGCCTCTTCGGGCCTCCAGGCCCCTCCGGTGCGCCTTCGGGCCCCGCGGGCCCTGATAGGGTTGCTCCGGCGTCGCCGGCAGCTCCCGGCCCGGCGTCGCCCGTGCCTCCGGCCTCGATCCCGACTCCGGCTTCGGCCCCGGCCTCGATCCCGGCTCCGCAACCCCCATCGACGCCGGTCGACCTAACTACACCTCCGCCGGCGCCGATGTCTCCGGTGCCGTTCTCGACGCCGCCTGGGGCTCCGGGCGGCGTCGTCCCCCAGTTCCTTCCGGCTCCGGACATGGACCCGGACCGACGTCGCTCGACGCCGGTTCCGGCGCCGATGAGACCTTGGGTCCCAAATGTCCCTCCTCCCCTTATTTTGAACCAGAGGAGGACCAGGAGGACTGGGAGGGGTCTGATGACCCTCTGGCACTACAGTGTCAGTACGATGAGGACTGGACAGAGGGTCTAGGGGATGCCAGTGGTCTAGATACTTCCCTGACACTGGCATGCTGTCTCCTCCCGTGGCTACAGAGGAGGGAGCGAATTTTGCAACGGTGTTGCGTAGGGGCGGCTGGAGCCTTACATCTCCAACTCCCTACTGTGGCGGTCAAGACTAATCTCTTGACAGAGGTGCTTCAGCCGGCAGCCTCCTCTACGGAGACTGTGCTGCCGTTTAACGACGCCCTCACTGACGTTCTTTTGGGCGCCTGGTCCAAGCCCAACACAGGGGCTCCTGTGGATAGGAACGTGTCCCGACGCCATCGCTCGGCTCCGGGCGACCCCTGTTTCTCTCTGTCCACCCCACTCCTGAGAGCTTGGTTGTCCAAGCCTCCGCTTCCCAAACCGCCTTCCCTACCGCCCCTCCGGATAGGGAATCCAAACGCCTGGATCAATTTGGGAAGAAAGGTTTTTCTTCCTCCAGTGCTGGCTTGCGGTCCATCAACACCGCTTGTCTTTTGGGCCGATATACCCACTCCTTGTGGGATTCGGTGGCGAATGTTTTGCCCCAGTGTTCTGAGGGGGTCCAGACACTGCTTTCCAGCGCCATTGCGGAAGGAAGGGATGCGGCCAAATACAAGATACGATGTGGCCTTGATACCGCCGACTCGCTGGGCAGGTCTATTGCAACGACGGTGGCGCTGCGACACCACGCCTGGCTGAGAACCACTGGTTTTTCAGGGGATGTCCAGAATACTCTCATGGACATGCCCTTTGATGGAGTCGGTCTTATCTGAAAGAGACACGTTAGTGACAGATTCCTTACCTTAGAATATCCCCAGGCGTCAGGCTGGATCCGGAAAGTTTTTTGCGTAGCAGTACCCTTGCGCGTCGGCAGGCGGCGTCGTGCGGCTCCGCGTCCGTCGTCGGCGTCGTGATCGCCGGGATGACGTCGCGGGCAGTACTTAGGCGCCGCCCCTGCGCGCTGACGTCAGTTCTTCTTTTCCGCGCCAGCAAGCGCAGATCCGGGAAGAGCAGTGCCCTGGTCATTTTTGACCATACTTTTTGGTGAATTTTTCACTGTTTTTCTCTATCAAGGTGTCGTAGGGATGCCCGGTTTCAAACGTTGCGGCGCCTGTGCTCGGATGATGTCCGTCACCGACCCGCATTGGGAGTGTCTCTTCTGCCTCGGCCGAGGCCACGACACGGAGTCTTGTACCGACTGCCAGGCCCTCAACCCGAAAGCTTTGCGAGAGCGGTCTCGAAAGCTCCTCGAGGCCCGGCATTCGGCTCCGCGGAAGCCCCGGTCGCGTGAGAGGTCCAGGGGTCGATCGCGGAGTCCACACCGGTCGTCGGCATCGAAGTCTTCTTCGTCCGGTAAGTCAAAACACAAGAAGTCCAAAAAGCATCATCGCTCTAGGACTTCGCCTCGCCGGTCTCGCGACTCGGCTGAGGCCCCTCCCGGCACCGTCCCCACCCCGCGGCCCCGGACATGCCTGTGGAGTCGCCCCCGCCATACCCGCCCTTCCCGGGTTCGGGGGCGGATCCGGCCAAAGTGCAGGAATTCCTGTCGGCCATGGCCCGCCTCTTCGGGCCTCCAGGCCCCTCCGGTGCGCCTTCGGGCCCCGCGGGCCCTGATGGGGTTGCTCCGGCGTCGCCGACGGCTCCGGCCCCGGCGTCGCCCCGTGCCTCCAGCCTCGATCCCGGCTCCGGCTTCGGCCCTGGCCTCGATCCCGGCTCCACAACCCCCATCGACGCCGGTCGACCTAACGACACCTCCGCCGGCGCCGATGTCTCCGGTGCCGTTCTCGACGCCGCCTGGGGCTCCGGCGGCGTCGTTCCCCAGTTCCTTCCGGCTCCGGACATGGACCCGGACCGATGTCGCTCGACGCCGGTTCCGGCGCCGATGAGACCTTGGGTCCCAAATGTCCCTCCTCCCCCTTATTTTGAACCTGAGGAGGACCAGGAGGACTGGGAGGGGTCTGATGACCCTCTGACACAACAGTGTCAGTACGATGAGGACTGGACAGAGGGTCTAGGGGATGCTAGTGGTCTAGATACTTCCCCTGACACTGGCATGCTGTCTCCTCCCGTGGCTACGGAGGAGGGAGCCAATTTTGCAACGGTGTTGCGTAGGGCAGCTGGAGCCTTACATCTCCAACTCCCTGCTGTGGCGGTCAAGGTTAATCTCTTGACAGAGGTGCTTCAGCCCGCAGCCTCCTCTTCGGAGACTGTGCTGCCGTTTAACGACGCCCTCACTGACGTTCTTTTGGGCGCCTGGTCCAAGCCCAACACAGGGGCTCCTGTGGATAGGAACGTGTCCCGACGCCATCGCCCAGCTCCGGGCGACCCCTGTTTCTCTCTGTCCACCCCACCCCTGAGAGCTTGGTTGTCCAAGCCTCCGCTTCCCAAACCGCCTTCCCTACCGCCCCTCCGGATAGGGAATCCAAACGCCTGGATCAATTTGGGAAGAAGGGTTTTTCTTCCTCCAGTGCTGGCTTGCGGTCCATCAACACTGCTTGCCTTTTGGGCCGATATACCCACTCCTTGTGGGATTCGGTGGCGGATGTTTTGCCCCAGTGTTCTGAGGAGGTCCAGACACTGCTTTCCCGCGCCATTGCGGAAGGAAGGGATGCGGCCAAATATACAATTCGATGTGGCCTTGATACCGCCGACTCGCTGGGCAGGTCTATTGCAACGACGGTGGCGCTACGACGCCACGCCTGGCTGAGAACCACTGGTTTTTCAGGGGATGTCCAGAATACTCTCATGGACATGCCCTTTGATGGAGTCGGTCTTTTTGGGTCCAAAGCAGACCATGCGTTGGAGCGCTTTAAGGACTCACGGGCTACAGCAAAGTCCCTGGGCCTTTCTGCTACGCGCCCTCCGCTGACTTCTGCTTTTCGCCCCTATCGTGGCCACGGTAGGGGGGCCCCTTCACGTCAGCAGCCCAGCCCCCGGCCCACGCAGCAGGCGTCTTCGCGTGGCCGAGGACGTGGATTCCGCCGTGGCGGATCGGGCAACCAGCGTGCGGGTCAGGCCACCACCTCCAACCCGTCCGCGGCCTCCAAACCCTCCTAGTCCCTCCTTTCAGGTGCACAGCACGCCAGTAGGGGCAGGGTCCGCCATCACCTTCCCCACTGGCGTACCATCACCTCGGACAGGTGGGTCTTGGACATTGTCCGAAGGGGCTACTCCCTCCCCTTCGAGTCCACCCCCCAGCCATGCCACCTCAATTCCACCGCATGTCAGGGGATCACTTGGTACTTCTGCAGAAGGAAGTCACGGCCCTCTTGACCAAGAGGGCCATCGAGCATGTTCCGACCCCAGAAGTAGGGCGTGGTTGCTACTCCCACTACTTCCTGGTGCCCAAAAGGACAAGGAGGACATGCGTCCTATCTTGGACCTCCGGAACGTCAATCGCTTCCTCCCGGAAGGAGAAGTTCAAGATGCTCACCCTAGCTCAGGTCTTGACTGCCCTCGACCCTGGAGACTGGTTGGTGGCGTTGGACTTGCAGGACGCATATTTCCACATCCCCGTCCTGCCGGCCCACCGGCGTTACCTTCGGTTCACGGTAGGCCCCGAGCATTTTCAGTTCACCGTGCTCCCCTTTGGCCTTACCAGTGCCCCTCGGGTGTTCACGAAAGTGATGGCGGTGGTCTCAGCTCATCTGCGCCGGGCAGGGGTTTCAGTCTTCCCCTACCTCGACGACTGGCTGCTGAAGGCGGGCTCGTCCCAGGCAGTCGTCTCCCACCTCCAGACTACGGCCGAACTCCTGCACTCGCTGGGGTTCTCCATCAATGTGCCGAAGTCGCATCTGATTCCTTCTCCACAGCTCCTTTTCATCGGAGCAGTTCTGGACACGACGCAGTTTCGGGCCTATCCTCCCGAACGGCGAGTCCGGGATATTCAGGCTATGATTCCGATCTTTCAGCCTTTATCCTGGGTTTCGGTACGGATGACCCTGAGGCTGCTGGGCCTCATGGCCTCCTGCATCCTGCTGGTCAATCATGCCAGATGGCATATGCGGGCTCTGCAGTGGGACCTGAAGTTCCAGTGGGCGCAGCACCAGGGCAACCTGTCTGATCACGTCCAGATCTCGGAGGGGACTGCAAAACAGTTGCAGTGGTGGCTCTCGAACCGGCAATGGGTCATGGGCAGATCCCTCTCCCTTCCCCAGCCAGAGCACACAGTTGTGACAGACGCGTCCCTTCTGGGATGGGGCGGTCACATGGGAAGAGCGGAGATCAGAGGCCTCTGGTCTCCGGCGGAGTCCCGGCTCCATATCAACCTTCTGGAGCTCCGGGCGATCCGACTTGCACTCAAGGCATTCCTTCCCTCTGTCAAAGGGAAGGTAGTGCAGGTGTTCACAGACAACACCACCGCCATGTGGTACTGCAACAAACAAGGCGGGGTGGGGTCGTGGACCCTTTGTCAGGAGGCTCTGCGCCTCTGGACATGGCTGGAACATCAGGGCATGTTCCTGATGGTTCAACACCTGGCAGGTTCCCTGAACGCCAGGGCGGACGAACTCAGCCGCAGGTGCATGATGGATCACGAATGGCGTCTTCACTCGGAAGTGGCGCAAGGACTCTTTCTACAGTGGGGAGAGCCTTGGTTAGATCTATTCGCCACCGAAGAGAACGCGCAATGTCATCAGTTCTGCGCGTTGGAATTTCCAAGGCGGCACTCGCTCGGCGACGCTTTTCGTCACGAGTGGAGTTGCGGTCTATTGTACGCCTTTCCGCCTATACCACTTCTACCCAGAGTGTTGAAGAAGATTCGGCACGACCGGGCCCAAGTCATTCTTGTGGCCCCGGACTGGGCTCGAAGAGTTTGGTATCCCGAGCTACTCAATATGAGCGTAGATCCCCCGATCCGTCTGCCTCTTCGGGAGGATCTTCTGTCGCAGCAGCAGGGGACGGTCCTCCACCCGAACCTGTCCAGTCTACACCTGCTTGCGTGGAGATTGAGCGGCGGCAGTTGATTCCTTTCGACTTGCCTCCCGAAGTTTGTGATGTGATTCTGGCAGCCAGGCGTCCCTCCACTAAGGTGGTATACGCCTGCAGGTGGAACAAATTTGTGGCATGGTGCACAGCAAAGGCTGTGAATCCCCTTTCTGCCCCTCTTTCTGAGGTCCTTCTGTTCCTTCTCTCTCTGGCCCAACAGGGTTCTGCCCTGGGTACCATCAAGGGTTATCTTTGTGCTATCTCGGCCTTCCTCAGGCTCCCTGATCAGCCCTCCCTTTTCAAGTCCCCTGTTGTTAACAGGTTCTTAAAAGGCATTACTCACCTTTTCCCTCCTGTTCCGTTTGTAATGCCTCAGTGGGACTTGAACTTGGTTCTTACCTTTCTCATGTGCGCTCCCTTTGAGCCTCTACATAACTGTCCTCTTCGTCTTCTGACTCTGAAGACAGCCTTTCTGGTGGCCATCACCTCCGCTCGGCGGGTGAGTGAGCTCCAGGCTCTATCTTGCAAACCTCCCTTTCTGTCTGTTCATCCAGACAAGGTTGTTCTTCGGACGCGTCCGTCCTTCTTGCCAAAGGTGGTTACTGCTTTCCACATTGGGCAGACCATCACTTTGCCCACCTTCTTTCCGCCTCCGCATCCTTCCAGAGAGGAAGAGAGGCTCCACCGTCTGGACCCAAAACGTGCGCTCTCCTTCTATATTGACCGCACAAAACACTTCCGGGTGGATGACCAGCTCTTTGTTGGCTACGTGGGCGCCAAAAAGGTCGGGCGGTGCACAAGAGGACCATCTCCCGCTGGGTTACCTTGTGCATCAAGACCTGCTATTCTTTGGCTAAGAAGGAGCCTCCTGTTGGGCTGCGTGCCCATTCCACCAGGGCAACGGCTGCTACCACGGCCTTGGGCCGCGGTGTTCCGCTGCCGGTTATCTGTCAGGCAGCTACGTGGGCCTCGCTGCACACGTTTACAAAGCATTACTGCCTTGACAGTCAGGTCCGGAGGGACGGCTTCTTTGGCCGTTCTGTCCTCCAGGACTTCCTTGTCTGATCTTTGTTCGCAGACCCACCACCGGGGTTGGTATTGCTGGGGTATCTATTCTAAGGTAAGGAATCTGTCACTAACGTGTCTCTTTCAGATGCACAAGTTACTAACTTGTGTAACGATATATCTGTAAGAGACAGTAGTTAGTGACAGATTCCTACCGCCCTACCCATCCTCCCCGTTCTGCGAACTGATTTCTAGGGTTAAGGACATCCCTTTCAGGGCCCTAGTATTTTTCAGACACCTATGTCAGCTTCTTGCATGGCTCTGCGCTCCTGGCGCGGAAAGTCGTGTACAGAACTGACGTCAGCGCGCAGGGGCGGCGCCTAAGTACTGCCCGCGACGTCATCCCGGCGATCACGACGCCGACGACGGACGCGGAGCCGCACGACGCCGCCTACCGACGCGCAAGGGTACTGCTACGCAAAAACTTTCCGGATCCAGCCTGACGCCTGGGGATATTCTAAGGTAAGGAATCTGTCACTAACTACTGTCTCTTACAGATATATCGTTACACAAGTTAGTAACTTGTGCTTCAGGTGCACAGCACGCCAGTAGGGGGCAGGGTCCGCTATCACCTTCACCACTGGCGTGCCATCACCTCGGACAGGTGGGTTTTGGAAATTGTCCGAAGGGGCTACTCCCTCCCCTTCGAGACCACCCCCCCAGCCATGCCACCTCAATTCCACCGCATGTCAGGGGATCACTTGGTGCTTCTTCAGAAGGAAGTTGCGGCCTTCTTGGCCAAGAGGGCCATCGAGCGCGTTCCGACCCCAGAAGTAGGACGTGGTTGCTACTCCCACTACTTTCTGGTGCCCAAAAAGGACAAGGAGGACATGCATCCTATCTTGGACCTCCGGAACGTCAATCGCTTCCTCCGGAAGGAGAAGTTCAAGATGCTCACCTTAGCTCAGGTCTTGACTGCCCTAGACCCTGGAGACTGGATGGTAGCGTTGGACTTGCAGGACGCTTATTTCCACATCCCCGTCCTGCCGGCCCACCGGCGTTGCCTGCGGTTCATGGTGGGCCTCGAGCATTTTCAATTCACCGTGCTCCCCTTTGGCCTCACAAGTGCCCCTTGGGTGTTCACAAAAGTGATGGCGGTGGTCGCAGCTCATCTGCGCCGGGCAGGGGTTCCAGTCTTCCTCTACCTCGACGACTGGCTGCTGAAGGCGGGCTCGTCCCAGGCAGTCGTCTCCCACCTCCAGACTACGGCCGAACTCTTGCACTCGCTGGGGTTCTCCATCAATGTGCCGAAGTCGCACCTGATTCCTTCTCCACAGCTCCTTTTCATCGGAGCAGTTCTGGACACGACGCAGTTTCGGGCCTATCCTCCCGAACGGCGAGTCCGGGATATTCAGGCTATGATTCCGATCTTTCAGCCTCTATCCTGGGTTTCGGTACGGATGACCCTGAGGCTGCTGGGCCTCATGGCCTCCTGCATCCTGCTGGTCGATCATGCCAGATGGCATATGCGGGCTCTGCAGTGGGACCTGAAGTTCCAGTGGGCGCAGCACCAGGGCAACCTGTCCGATCACGTCCAGATCTCGGAGGGGACTGCAAAACAGTTGCAGTGGTGGCTCTCGAACCGGCAATGGGTCATGGGCAGATCCCTCTCCCTTCCCCAGCCAGAGCACACAGTCGTGACGGACGCGTCCCTTCTGGGATGGGGCGGTCACATGGGAGAGGCGGAGATCAGAGGCCACTGGTCTCCGGCGGAATCCCGGCTTCATATCAACCTTCTGGAGCTCCGGGCGATCCGACTTGCACTCAAGGCATTCCTTCCCTCTGTCAAAGGGAAGGTAGTGCGGGTGTTCACAGACAACACCACCGCCATGTGGTACTGCAACAAACAAGGCGGGGTGGGGTCATGGACCCTATGTCAGGAGGCTCTGCGCCTCTGGACATGGCTGGAACATCAGGGCATATTCCTGATGGTTCAACACCTGGCAGGTTCCCTGAACGCCAGGGCGGACGAACTCAGCCGCAGGTGCATGATGGATCACGAATGGCGTCTTCACTCGGAAGTGGCGCAAGGACTCTTTCTACAGTGGGGAGAGCCTTGGTTAGATCTATTCGCCACCGAAGAGAACGCGCAATGTCATCAGTTCTGCGCGTTGGAATTTCCAAGGCGGCACTCGCTCGGCGACGCTTTTCGTCGCCAGTGGAGTTGCGGTCTGTTGTACGCTTTTCCGCCTATACCACTTCTACCCAGAGTGTTGAAGAAGATTCGGCGCGACCGGGTCCAAGTCATCCTTGTGGCTCCGGACTGGGCTCGAAGAGTTTGGTATCCCGAGCTACTCAGTATGAGCGTCGATCCCCCGATCCGTCTGCCTCTTCGGGAGGATCTTCTGTCGCAGCAGCAGGGGACGGTCCTCCACCCGAACCTGTCCAGTCTACACCTGCTTGCGTGGAGATTGAGCGGCGGCAGTTGATTCCTTTCGACTTGCCTCCCGAAGTTTGTGATGTGATTCTGGCAGCCAGGCGTCCCTCCACTAAGGTGGTATACGCCTGCAGGTGGAACAAGTTTGTGGCATGGTGCACAGCAAAGGCTGTGAATCCCCTCTCTGCCCCTCTTTCGGAGGTTCTTCTGTTCCTTCTTTCTCTGGCCCAACAGGGTTCTGCCCTGGGTACCATCAAGGGCTATCTTTGTGCAATATCGGCCTTCCTCAGGCTCCCTGATCAGCCCTCTCTTTTTAAGTCCCCTGTTGTTAACAGGTTTCTAAAAGGCATTACACACCTCTTCCCTCCTGTTCCGTTTGTCATGCCTCAGTGGGACTTAAACTTGGTTCTTACCTTTTTAATGTGCGCTCCCTTTGAGCCTCTACATAACTGTCCTCTTCGTCTTCTTACTTTGAAGACAGCCTTTCTGGTGGCCATCACCTCCGCTCGGCGGGTGAGTGAGCTCCAGGCTCTATCATGTAAACCTCCCTTTCTGTCTGTCCATCCAGACAAGGTTGTTCTTAGGACGCGTCCGTCCTTCTTGCCAAAGGTGGTTACTGCCTTCCACATTGGGCAGACCATCACTTTGCCCACCTTCTTTCCGCCTCCGCATCCTTCCAGAGAGGAAGAGAGGCTCCACCGTCTGGACCCAAAACGTGCGCTTTCCTTTTATATCAACCGCACACAACACTTCAGGGTAGATGACCAGCTCTTTGTTGGCTACGTGGGCGCCAAAAAAGGTCGGGCGGTGCACAAGAGAACCATCTCCCGCTGGGTCACCTTGTGTATCAAAGCCTGCTATTCTTTGGCTAAGAAGGAGCCTCCTGTTGGGCTGCGGGCCCATTCCACCAGGGCAACGGCTGCTACCAGGGCTTTAGGCCGAGGTGTTCCGCTGCAAGATATATGTCAGGCAGCTGCGTGGGCCTCGCTGCACACGTTTACCAAGCATTACTGCCTTGACAGCCAGGTCCGGAGGGACGTCTTCTTTGGCCGTTCTGTCCTCCGGGACTTCCTTGTCTGATCTTTGTTCGCAGACCCACCACCGGGGTTGGTATTGCTGGGGTATCTATTCTAAGGTAAGGAATCTGTCACTAACGTGTCTCTTTCAGATGCACAAGTTACTAACTTGTGTAAAGATATATCTGTAAGAGACAGTAGTTAGTGACAGATTCCTTACCGCCCCACCCATCCTCCCCGTTCTGCGAACTGATTTCTAGGGTTAAGGACATCCCTTTCAGGGCCCTAGTATTTTTCAGACACCTATGTCAGCTTCTTGCATGGCTCTGCGTTCCTGGCGCGGAAAGTCGTGTACAGAACTGACGTCAGCGCGCAGGGGCGGCGTCTAAGTACTGCCCGCGACGTCATCCCGGCGATCACGACAACGGACGCGGAGCCGCACGACGCCGCCTACCGACGCGCAAGGGTACTGCTACGCAAAAACTTTCCGGATCCAGCCTGACGCCTGGGGATATTCTAAGGTAAGGAATCTGTCACTAACTACTGTCTCTTACAGATATATCGTTACACAAGTTAGTAACTTGTGCATTAAGAAGATCTTTTGGGTTGATCTGAGTCCACCGCAAAGTATAACCATTACGCCGAGCAAGTTCAATCCCCTCTACCTGTGGGATCACTTTATCCTTCCCCTGTTTAAAAAAAGGTACAGTCGATAGTTGCAGGCTCAAGGGGAAGTGATCACTTATAGATATTGAATGAGTACGGAAGTTAAAAGTTGAGCCCGCACAGTGATTTGACAGTAAAACATGGTCAATGATACTGTTATTAGTTGTCCCATTAAAGGTCTTCTTATGATGCGCGTAAGGTATGAAGATTTCATTTGCAAATGACAGATCATGTTTAAATATCATCTCATTTAGGTTGTCGCCATATATGCTGTGTGTAAAGTGGGGCTGCTCTACATCCTCTATATTTGTCACTCCGCACATATTACCCGAATGGGCGCTACACTGATGTTTATTAAAATTCCCCCCCCCCCCATATAAGATCGCCATATATTTTTCGTTGCCAACGGCAATGCGCTCCAAGTCATTATTTATAACCTGTACGACCTCAGTTATCCCTATCATAGTAGCATTATTATAAAAATTAATTATAACAAATCTAGCATGGCCTTTCGAGTTACATACCAATAATTGATAGTATGGGTTGTCAGTGGCAGAAGTGATATTAGTAAATTGTAATGTATTAGCTACATAAGTACATAGACCCCCCTTCGCTCTCCCTTGATTTGATGGAATGGCCGATGTAAAGTATGTCCTATACCCGTTTATATGGATATTCTCTGTGAGCCATGTCTCTTGGAGGCAAATAATTTGATACTTATCTATAAAATCTAACCATTCTATGGTCTGTATTTTACATCGTAGACCCGCGACATTCCAAAACAGGCATCCGAATGATTTGGTTTTACATTGTGCCGATTTTTGTGAATGAGTATGTGGTGGGGGGGTCGCGTGTTGCTATTAACCTGGTAGGGGACAATATGTTGTTTCTGAGAAATCTCCTTGTGTGATGTCATAGAGAGGGTGCTAGTGGTAACGCCCACCGAGTTTTCAGGTTCAAGGCTTTTCTGCACAATTTCCTCTCCTAGTAGAGGTGCCCCTGCCTTGAGTCAATCTAGGCCATCCAACGGCGATAAGCATTGAAACCTGTTGGAAGTTGGAATTATAAAATTTGAAAACCTCGGTCTCTGCTTCAAACTGGGTTGTGGGCACACAATGTTTCCTGAGTTTGGTGGATGATAGAAGTAGCCCAAAGGCCGACAGGAGATACCGTTCCCGTACCTGCCAGGGGTCCCTGACCTGCTCAGGGCTTCATTCACCAGCCGTGGATTTCTGAAAGTCAAGACCACGCATTCGCCACTCTGGTTTTTGTTCCCTCTCCCTACCCACTTAACTCTTCTAACCATTTTGAAGTTGTGGAATATTTGGTCTGTTAACACACAACCCGTTCTGCCACACAACCAATTTAGGGACTTGTTTCTCAACGAGATCCAGTTCTCCTTGCTGTTTGTGGGGAGTGGGGGAACATTAGTCAGAACTACTACATATGGGGCAGCTGCTGGTGGGAGGTCCAAACGATCAGATATGCATTCAACCTGGTCGTCAAAATGAGAATTAGTGGCTGAAGGCGCCACTGCGAGTCTGGTATCACTATTATTCCTGTCCCCGTCTCCTGGCCCGGGCTTACCTCCCTCGAACCCTCTTCTAGTTTAGCTGCCTGTATTACTACAGAGATGAGTAGTAGGTTCTATTGCTGTGATGTTGCCGGATATAGTCTCAATTGGGGGTTCAGTTGGGGCTTCAGATACTGGGAGGAGGTGTGTGTTATGTAGGGCCTTTGCCTTTTGACCTGAGGAAATGATCATTAAGCGTTCCAAACAAGAATTGGTTCTTGTTTCAACTTTCATTAGTCTAGATTGAATTCCCCCCCTGATGTCATTCACATGCTTGTCAAGAGTTTTGAACGCCTCAGCTAGGGCGTCTAATTTTTCAATGATTATGTTATAATTGGAATCTGAAGGAGTTTTTATTACGCTCGCTTATATCTGGGTATTACCCTTTTTAAACCTGGGTGGATCTTTACTAGGGTGGTTCTCTTGAGGCCCTTCCCTATTGTTGTACTGCCAAGAGTTTCAGGGCCATTGGCAAGGGCGTGGGCTGTTATTACTGTGGCCATTTCACTTCCCCCACCTGTTAATCCACCTACTAACAAGGACTCCTCCACATTAGAAATCTGTTTCTCGATGGCTCCCATTGCTCCAGTGATGTATTTCAATAGGGACGTTTGAGACTTATCTGGTGAAGGTATTTTTCCAATTGTGGCCAAGTGTTTTCTTTTACCCATAATTGTCAACGATTATCTCAGATACGTCAGATGTACTTTTGTCACAAGGGTAAGCTTAAGGTGATAAACCCAATAAATGTTAGCGCGTTTTGGGGGGAAAGAATACAGTTATTAAATTATCGCGAAATTACTCGGGTATAAAAACCATCCACCCACCTAACTATGGGTTGTTTGCCCAGATATAGCTGCCCTTATCCCCCCTTTGCTTCCCCAGCGGTAACGTTGTAGATCGTAAGTAATATCTGTGACACCAATAGGGACTATTATTTTATAACTAACACAGTGGCACAACAAGCCTCCCAAACGTGTTGCTGTACATGCAGGACAAAAGGCGCTTGGTAACAGAGTCAGATTTTCTAAATAGTGAAAAAGTATCTTGGAAAGTCCCAAAGTCCCAATGTTCCAGCTTAGTTAATATAGATGACTCTCGCCTGCTGATATACTCTGCTAATGCTAAATCACAGTACGGACTCTTTGCTTACTCACTGGCAGAGAGGCGAAGAGGATAAACGTACCTTGATGAAACCCCAATGTCTCAAGGAAAAACAAAGGGGGTGACCCTGCCCCGCCTCCTCCTGTCGCCAACAGGCGCAGGACGGGCCCGTCCTTGGCCCGGGCGCGTCCTGCGCCGCGGGGGTGAGGCAGCGCTTTATGCGCAAGAATGGTTCTAGTGCCTCCATAATGTGGGCAACAGAAAGTGATGAGGATGTACCCTGGGACTACGGTCCCACCAGGGTTTAATTAGTTCAATCAGTGCCCAAAACAGCGTGAATGCAGGAAAAACCTGCAGCAGCAGCGCGGGGGTGAGGCAGCGCTTTATGCGCGCAAGTGGTTCTGGCGCCTCCCCCTCAATAGCGTCACCGGGCTCGGCAGCGTTGTACCCTGGGACTAGTAGTTCCCACCAGGGTAATCTGGGCACCAAATAATGCGGGCAACAGAAAGTGATGAGGATGTACCCTGGGACTACGGTCCCACCAGGGTTTAATTAGTTCAATCAGTGCCCCAAAACAGCGTCAATGCAGGTAAAACCGGCAGCAGCGTCTCTCTCTTTGTCATTGTGCTCATTTCCCTAACAATTTATCTTCTGAGCTACAAATTCTTATATCTCTCAAATATTCACCAAATGGAATATTTTAAATTAACTTTTTGGAGGATACAAGGATGCGTGAAAAAACAAATTTGATGCAGCCTCTTTTCCATGAATTTTTGTTTTATTACTATTGCAGATCTCAATTGCTTCTATCTAAAAAGACATTTTTTTCTCTACTTTTGAATATTGTTAATCCAATGTTGCATAGATTGTTATTTAGAAGAGTAGATAGTTCATCCAGTAAAGTTTATATTACATGCCAAATTATAGAGATATCTAAAAAAGCTATAGCAAATACATAATGGTAGACAATGTTTTTTTCACTATGCCAGCTACTGTCCCTGGCCTAGTAGCTAATAGTGGCTACTCTGGAGTGGAGTTCTTTTACATTAGTGGGAGTTTTATGTATTTCTTGACACAGTCTTTCCCTGTGTTTGGGGCTGTTGATCATACTGTTATGTATTTTCTTGATTTGTTTGGCCGTCCTGCCCGAGGGACGACACTTGTGTTTGTTCTAAATTAGTATTGCAATTTCGCTTTTGGGCTCAGTATGTGATGACAATGTATTGTGGCTCATAAATGTCTTGTGTCCTTGCATTGTTTCAATGAACATGGTATTCTTTCCTTGAGCTGGGGTATTAGCCTGGTCTACCTTTCCTTTCAGCTTAAGCTGCGTGCCTTCTGTTTTGATAGAACATGCCTGTTATCCCAAGAGCGGGAGGCTAAGTTTCTTGTCTTTTTCCCAGGGGATGGAAAATTAGGACACCTTCCAGAGGCAGTGAGACTGTGTGGAGGTTGGAGTAGACTATGACTCCAATCTCTGATTATTGAAGAAATTGGAATTTGGATGTGTTGTCGGGTGCTATAGGCCCATTTTACCTGGCATGTGGTGCGTGTGTGAGCACAGACAGACAGTTCGTTGATCTGTCATTAAATTGACCAGACTTCATAGGAGCTGTCTCCAATTCCTCAGTTGTCTCCCTATTGGTCTTGTCTTTTTGTCTACGTTGTCGATTGTGCTGCCTTCAGTACCACTGAAAGATTTGCCCTCTGGGCGAGCCTTTTTTTTCTTTTTGCTCGATTCCAGCCCCTTTTCCTTTCTTGGTTGTAGGTGCTTTTTGGATTGCATCAAGACCTGGCTCTTCGACGGAGGCTCAGCACCCAGATACCACTAGGGGTAACAGTGCTGCGCTCTACAAATGGTGTTTGATTAATTGGGACATAGGCTTTTGATACGGTGAGACTGTGAGGAGCAGGACACAGTTCTGATTTGTGTACGGAAATTCCGTCGCCTGCATGGGCGGGATACTCCCTTCACACTGTGGGTATTGCCTGGATTTAATTTGACTAAGTCTAGTTGGAGACAACATGGGATGCTTTATGATGCCCTTTTAGTATCTGTCGTTGATTTGGAGCTACTCATATGTAGAATGGTGTATGATGCTACTGGTTGTACCTTTCCGGTGCCAATGTGGAAATATTTTTCTGTAGGGGTACAGTGAAATTTTGCAGCATCCCTTATTAGGGCTCATCAGTCAGGTGTAGCATTGCTCCAGCGGCACAGAGTGCGCTGGACCCACGTCTGTGCATATCCATCCCACTTATGTTGTCACACTGAAGTATACAAAAATGTGATGGATGGAATGCATGAATTAATCTCAGCCACTTATTTCGAGCTGCATCCCAGTACATTGTACCACCATTATTTTCCACACCATGCCACCTCAGTTTGGATCTAGCCATATACATATCATTCTTGACCCTGCTCCAATGGGAGCAGTCCAGCGCAAACTGCCAGGTCCTCCCTGAAACAGGGCACAAGCAACCCTCTTATGGCCTTAGTGGGGATGCTTGGCCCTTGTTTTGATTGGGTCCGTGATTTGAACACCATTTAGTTGCCTTATGGCTTTCTATTTTGTGTTAATTCTTTCTGGGTATAGGTTTATCCACTGTTCAACCTCCCTGTCTCCTACCAGTGTATTAGTAATGCAATGTTGGCATCTTCCTGCTCTCTTCATATTTTCAGTTTACATCTTCGGTGGGGAGGGGATGGAAAGGGGGGTTGTCCCGCACGCTTCTACCTGGCGCTAGGTGTGGCATTGTTTGTCTTGATGATGTTTTAAGTAGCAGGTGGATGTTGGTCCCTAGCAATATTGATTGGCCTATCCTTGCACGTTTTATGGCTGCATCATTTTAAAAAACATACCATCTGTATATAAAAAATGTAAATGGACCAAGGGCCTAATTACCAGCGCCCGCTGTCACACCGCCGGAGCCGACTGACTGCCAGATTAGGAGTTTTCTCCCGGCCTGGTGGGTGGTGCTTTGGTGGCCCCAGGAGGTAAGCCTCAGAAAAGCACCGCAATGGGAACGCCAGAACACGTTCCTGCACGGCATGGACTGTGCAGTCCATACCGTGCAGGAACAGGGGGTGCATAGAGACGGGGGCACACCTTGTGCCCCCCTGCATGCACCACCAGGCCCTGAGGCAATAGGGGTCCCTATAGGGCTTCCTTAGTTTCCTCACTACCACACTATTAATGGCGAGCTCCCCGCCATGAAAACTGTGGTGGTGAGAAAACTCGTAATATGCTTGGCGGTGCCGCAGCGGCACCGTCGGCATATTGCGGCCTCAGACCTCCCCACCACTGAGGTATCAGTGATCCCCTGCGGTTGCAGCGGTCGAATCGCGGTCCAACTGCCAGAATCGTATTACGGCAGTCAGACCGCCGGTACGGCAATAACCGCACCTCCACCGCTACGCCACCCCGGGTTTGGCGGTCCACAGACTGCGAAACTCTAAATTAGGCCCTAAGTATGGTGTGAATATACGAGGAACCAAACCCTCACAGTAGATCAGCACTCTCCGGCTTGGGGCACTCAGATAAAGGAAAAGAATAGGATTTGCCGTAGTGTCTCAAAAACACCTAACATAAATTAATCAATATGTATCCCTCCTCTGTAATTTTAACTTTAACAAGGCAGTTAGGCGGATTGTACCATGGGTCCTATGTTCAAAACTTGGAGAGGTGGTTCTTTCTTATTTACTGTATGCTTATGATTCAGTCCTGATTTCCAAGACAGAAAATGTGCTTTGTAACTTATTAATGGCTTTTGAACTTCATTGAATCAGGAAGAAAATTAAAATTATCATGTCTCAACCAGTGGCGTCTCAAGCACTTTGTTGACAGCCTCTCAAACGTCTTCTAGCATAAAATTCTTAAGATTGAATTGGTTTTTGAACTGAACGACCTTCCTTCGTCAGATATGCAAAGAACCATTGACTTCAAATCTCTGACAGATCAGGCTCCTTCTAATAGTTTATTAGCCTTCTCAACAGTCATAACTGACAATGTGCTTTCCAAATGTCGTAACCTCACTTCTGTTTCAACTATGTAGTCCACCTATCCCCAAGTATTATGAAGTGCTTGTGGCTGTTTTTGTTAATTTTATATAACTGCTCTTCTCAATGTATCTGTTGAGTATTAAAGAATTCCTTCATCTTGAGAAAGAGTAATAGTTAATCCTTTTGTTGAAAAACCCCAACCTGGATCCCACAATTTCTTCCATTTACTGTCCAATCTCTGAGTTGCCTTTTGTGACTACAATTACTGAAAGCGTTGTCAGTTCTCAGCTAACGAAAATTGTGGAGGCCAGCATATTGTGTATTATGCTTAGCCCAGCTTCTGCGCATCAGAGCACTGAAATGGTTCTTGTTTAAGAAGCTGATCGGATTCGTAAGATCCTGGTACTGCTATTTTAATATTACTTGATTTGTCTGCCGCCTGTGAAACAGTGTCTCACTACACACTGATTCAACAGTTGGAGAACACCGGGGTCAGAGACTGTGTTCTTAAATGACTAATTCCTTTTTTAACAGACAGCTCACACTGGCAACACAAACAAGCCACCCTGGGTTGGACTAGTAACAACGGAGTGCAAGTGGGGTCCCTTTTTAAAGGACTAATTCCCTCCCTCACCCACCCGCAGGTGGCATGCTTCATCATCGGGAATCTCCTCGCACTGCGGGCTACAACCCCCTCACTGTGAGGGAGGAGCTCAGGGATGTTTTTGTTTATGATGGTAAGGTGGTATCCTAAAACCTTCAGATGAGCTGGGCGAGGAGGGAGTGTGTGAAGAGTGACAGTGCGACTAAAACTAACTCCCTGGTGTGTTAAAGATTACTTTTAATAGTGCACCCAGGGGTCAGGATTAAAAACTGAGAATGTAGGCCATGGTAGGAAGATTCAACGTAACATGGTCTAAAAATGGTCAATTGGTCGACATGTTTCAGCCTCAATGCCCTCCGCACAGGTGCCGTGGCTTTCTTCAGGACCAGGTGAAACATGAGACAGTGGGAGTGTGTAAGTCTAGCCACCAATGCTCTCCCGACAATACGGGGACGACGCTGAACAGCAGTATCCTTCGATTGATGCACCAACCCATCAGTTGGTTGTATCCTTTTTTTTCCCACTACCACACTTGGATTGGTGGCTAGACTTACACACTCACACTGTCTCACGTTTCACCTGGTCCTGAAGAAAGCCACCATGGCCTTCATTCGCAGTTTTTAAATCCTGACCCCTGGGTGCCCTATTACAAGTAATCTTTAACACACCAGGGAGTTAGTTTTAGTCGCACTGTCACTCTCTTCACACTCTCCCTCCTCGCCCAGCTCATCTGAAGGTTTTAGTATACCTTCTTACCATCACAAACAAAAACATCCCTGAGCTCCTCCCTCACAGTGAGGGGGTTGTAGCCCGCGCTGCGGCTAGGTTCGCAGTGCGAGGAGATTCCCCGATGATGAAGCATGCCACCTGCGGGTGGGTGAGGTAATTCGTCCTTTAAAAAGGGACCCCCTTGCACTCCGTTGTTACTAGTCCGACCCAGGGTGGCTTGTTTGTGTTGCCATATTTACTATGAGGGGAGTTGCCCCCTGCAGGTCGTTAAACCTCCTCAGGTCTTTTTGGTGTGTTACAGCTCTAAAGCAATATCATTGTTTCTCTTAACCTCAGACTTTAAAGAGGTAGAGTGTGGAGTGCCTCAAGGGTCTGCTTTAAGTCCCATTATGTTTAATATCTATTTTGCCTCCCTTACCCCGCTAATCCACTACCACAGGATTTCCTTTTGTTCTTATGCTGCCGATACGCAATTAAAGGGGAGAGGATGTGGCCTAACGGCTAGATCTGTCAACCTCGAAGCTGGGGAACTGGGTTAGAGTCTCCGCAGGGACGCTCAACATCCTGTGATTCTGAGTAAATCACTTAATCGCCCTGTGCCTAACACAAAAATGAATGTCTTCGTCTGCAATGCAACTGGTCTTCATGTAAAACGCTCTGATACCTTCGGGTCAAGTTTGCTCTATATAAAACAAAAAACAAAAAATTATTCACCTTGACAGTTCTGATAAAGGTTATGTCATAAGCGTAAAGATTGTCTACGCTCGTTCATAATTTGGATGACCACAAACTCAGATTACCTCAACACAAAGGAAACTGTACTATTGCTTTGCAGCTGTTCGCCATGTTGGTGACCTTTCGTACTGGGAATTACTGTCATTCTCCATTGATACTGTTAAAAATTTGGGAATCATTTTTAATTTGGATCTTTTATTTAAAAATCAGATCAATAAATTATCATCCAATTGCTTTCTCATCTTGTACTTTGAGAAAGATTCTACCACTTCTACCTGAATCTAGTAGGAAGGCTGTTGTCCTGGTGGTTGTTAGCTTGTGGCTTGAAGCACAAGTTACTAACTTGTGTAACGATATATCTGTAAGAGACAGTAGTTAGTGACAGATTCCTTACCTTAGAATATCCCCAGGCGTCAGGCTGGATCCGGAAAGTTTTTGCGTAGCAATACCCTTGCGCGTCGGTAGGCGGCGTTGTGCGGCTCCGCGTCCGTCGTCGGCGTCGGGACCGCCGGGATGACGTCGCGGGCAGTACTTAGACGCAGACCCTGCGCGCTGACGTCAGTTCTGTACACGACTTTCCGCGCCAGGAACGCAGAGCCATGCAAGAAGCTGACATAGGTGTCTGAAAAATACTAAGGCCCTGAAAGGGATGTCATTAACCCTAGAAATCAGTTCGCAGAACGGGGAGGATGGGTGGGGCGGTAAGGAATCTGTCACTAACTACTGTCTCTTACAGATATATTGTTACACAAGTTAGTAACTTGTGCATCTGAAAGAGACACGTTAGTGACAGATTCCTTACCTTAGAATAGATACCCCAGCAATACCAACCCCGGTGGTGGGTCTGCGAACAAAGATCAGACAAGGAAGTCTCGGAGAACAGAACGGCCAAAGAAGCCGTCTCTCCGGACTTGGCTGTCAAGGCAGTAATGTTTGGTAAACGTGTGCAGCGAGGCCCACGTAGCTGCCTGACATATATCCTGTAACGGAACACCGCGGCCTAAAGCCGTGGTAGAAGCCGTAGCCCTGGTGGAATGGGCACGCAGCCCAACAGGAGGCTCCTTCTTAGCCAAAGAATAGCAGGCTTTGATACACAAGGTGACCCAGCCTTGTGTATCAAATGGTCCTTTTGTGTACCGCCCGACCTTTTTTGGCGCCCACCCGGAACTGTTGTGTGCGGTTGATGTAAAAGGAAAGCGCACGTTTTGGGTCCAGACGGTGGAGCCTCTCTTCCTCTCTGGAAGGATGCGGAGGCGGAAAGAAGGTGGGCAAAGTGATGGTCTGCCCAATATGGAAGGCAGTAACCACCTTTGGCAAGAAGGACGGACGCGTCCTAAGAACAACCTTGTCTGGATGAACAGACAGAAAGGGAGGTTTGCATGAAAGAGCCTGGAGCTCACTCACCCGCCGAGCAGAGGTGATGGCCACCAGGAATGCTGTCTTCAGAGTAAGAAGACGAAGAGGACAGTTATGTAGAGGCTCAAAGGGAGCGCACATTAAGCAGGTAAGAACCAAGTTCAAGTCCCACTGAGGCATTACAAACGGAACAGGAGGAAAGAGGTGTGTAATGCCTTTAAGAAACCTGTTAACCACAGGGGACTTGAAAAGGGAGGGCTGATCAGGAAGCCTGAGGAAGGCCGATATCGCAGAAAGATAGCCCTTGATGGTACCCAGGGCAGAACCCTGTTGGGCCAGAGAAAGAAGGAACAGAAGAACCTCAGAAAGAGGGGCAGAAAGGGGATTCACAGCCTTTGCTGTGCACCATGCCACAAACTTGTTCCACCTGCAGGCGGATACCACCTTAGTGGAGGGACGCCTGGCTGCCAGAATCACATCACATCACAAACTTCGGGAGGCAAGTCGAAAGGAATCAACTGCCGCCGCTCAATCTCCACGCAAGCAGGTGTAGACTGGACAGGTTCGGGTGGAGGACCGTCCCCTGCTGCTGCGACAGAAGATCCTCCCGAAGAGGCAGACGGATCGGGGGATCGACGCTCATACTGAGGATCTCGGGATACCAAACTCTTCGAGCCCAGTCCGGAGCCACAAGAATGACTTGGGCCCGGTCGCGCCGAATCTTCAACACTCTGGGTAGAAGTGGTATAGGCGGAAAGGCGTACAACAGACCGCAACTCCACTCGCGACGAAAAGCGTCGCCGAGCGAGTGCCGCCTTGGAAATTCCTACGCGCAGAACTGCTGACATTGTGCGTTCTCTTCGGTGGCGAACAGATCTAACCAAGGCTCTCCCCACTGCTGAAAGAGACCTTGTGCCACCTCCGAGTGAAGACGCCATTCGTGATCCATCATGCACCTGCGGCTGAGTTCGTGTGCCCTGGCGTTCAGGGAACCTGCCAGGTGTTGAACCATCAGGAATATGCCCGATGTTCCAGCCACGTCCAGAGGCGCAGAGCCTCCTGACATAGGGTCCACGACCCCACCCCGCCCTGTTTGTTGCAATACCACATGGCGGTGGTGTTGTCCGTGAACACCTGCACTACCGTCCCTTTGACAGAGGGAAGGAATGCCTTGAGTGCAAGTCGGATCGCCCGGAGCTCCAGAAGGTTGATATGGAGCCGGGACTCCGCCGGAGACCAGAGGCCTCTGATCTCCGCCTCTCCCATGTGACCGCCCCATCCCAGAAGGGACGCGTCCGTCACAACTGTGTGCTCTGGCTGGGGAAGGGAGAGGGATCTGCCCATGACCCATTGCCGGTTCGAGAGCCACCACTGCAACTGTTTTGCAGTCCCCTCCGAGATCTGGACGTGATCGGACAGGTTGCCCTGGTGCTGCGCCCACTGGAACTTCAGGTCCCACTGCAGAGCCTGCATATGCCATCAGGCATGATTGACCAGCAGGATGCAGGAGGCCATGAGGCCCAACAGCCTCAGGGTCATCCGTACCGAAACCCAGGATAAAGGCCGAAAGATCGGAATCATAGCCTGAATATCCCGGACTCGCCGTTCGGGAGGATAAACCCGAAACTGCGTCGTGTCCAGAACTGCTCCGATGAAAAGGAGCTGTGGAGAAGGAATCAGGTGCGACTTCGGCACGTTGATGGAGAACCCCAGCGAGTGCAGGAGTTCGGCCGTTGTCTGGAGGTGGGAGACGACTGCCTGGGACGAGCCCGCCTTCAGCAGCCAGTCGTCGAGGTAGGGGAAGACTGGAACCCCTGCCCGGCGCAGATGAGCTGCGACCACCGCCATGAATTTCGTGAACACCCGAGGGGCGCTGGTAAGGCCAAAAGGGAGCACGGTGAACTGAAAATGCTCGAGGCCTACCGTGAACCGCAGGTAACGCCGGAGGGCCGGCAGGACGGGGATGAGGAAATATGCGTCCTGCAAGTCCAACGCTACCATCCAGTCTCCAGGGTCGAGAGCAGTCAAGACCTGAGCTAGGGTGAGCATCTTGAACTTCTCCTTCCGGAGGAAGCGATTGACGTTCCGGAGGTCCAAGATAGGACGCATGTCCTCCTTGTCCTTTTTGGGCACCAGAAAGTAGTGGAAGTACCAACCACGTCCTACTTCTGGGGTCGGAACGCGCTCGATGGCCCTCTTGGCCAAGAGGGCCGCAACTTCCTTTTGAAGAAGCACCAAGTGATCCCCTGACATGCGGTGGAATTGAGGTGGCATGGCTGGGGGGATGGTCACGAAGGGGAGGGAGTAGCCCTTTCGGACAATGTCCAAGACCCACCTGTCCGAGGTGATGGCACGCCAGTGGTGAAGGTGATGGCGGACCCTGCCCCCTACTGGCGTGCTGTGCACCTGAAAGGAAGGACTAGGAGGGCTTGGAGGCCGCGGACGGGGCGGGGTTGGTGGCCTGACCCGCACGCTGGTTGCCTGACCCGTCACGGCGGGAGCCACGTCCTCGGCCACGCGAAGACGCTTGCTGCGCGGGCCGGTGGCTGGGCAGCGGACGTGACTGGGCGCCCCTTCCGTGGCCACGAAAGGGGCGAAAAGCAGACTGTTGCTGAGGGCGCACAGCAGAAATGCCCAGGGACTTGGCTGTAGCCCGCAAGTCCTTAAAGCGCTCCAGCGCATGGTCTGCCTTTGTACCAAAAGACCGACTCCATCAAAGGGCATGTCCATAAGAGAGTTTTGGACATCGCCCGAGAAACCAGTGTTCCTCAGCCAGGCGTGACGGCGCAGCGCCACTGTCGTCGCAAGCGATCTGCCTAGCGAGTCGGCGGTATCAAGGCCACATCTGATGGTGTACTTTGCCGTATCTCTTCCCTCCGCAATGGTGCGGGAAAGCAGTGTCTGGACCTCCTCAGGACACTGGGGCAGAACTTGCGCCACCGAGTCCCACAAGGAGTGGGAATATCGGCCCAAGAGGCAAGTGGTGTTGACTGACCGCAAGCCAGCACTGGCGGAAGAAAAGACCTTCTTCCCAAATTGAACCAGGCGTTTGGATTCCCTATCCGGGGGAGCGGTAGGGAAGGCGCTTTGGGAAGCAGAGGCTTGGACACGGAGCCGCACGACGCCGCCTACCGACGCGCAAGGGTACTGCTACGCAAAAACTTTCCGGATCCAGCCTGACGCCTGGGGATATTCTAAAGTAAGGAATCTGTCACTAACGTGTCTCTTTCAGATTCCTGTAATTCACTTTACTTGGGCCTCTCTGCTTATCTGTTTGCAAGATTCCAACACATTGAATACTTGGCCTCAGAGAATATACACATATTTCAGTTCAGCTCAACTATTGACTTTCTCTCCCTGTTAAGAGCCATGCCTGCTTAAATCACTGACTGTGTCACAAAGCTAGCCATTGTTCTCTGATACACACTAATTATTCGCAAAGTCTCCTTAAGCCCTACGCTTCTTCAAGATCTTTAAGATCTCCATCTGCAGACTGGGGAGGGTGTGCTTTCCTGATTTGCACCTGCCCGGACATGGAATTCCCTGCCGCCTGATCTTGTAGCCTTCGCTAATTTACTCCTTTTTAGGAAACGCTTAAAAACTCATCACTTCCCATGTGTTTAGTCCCTTTTTATTATCTCTACTTCTGGAATTGTTCATTTAGCGCCAGGATGCCTTTTGGGTAGTTTTCACGCTTTATAAATTACATAAATAAATTCTAAATTACATGAATAAGACCAGCTAATGAAAATTACTTCCAGATGGGTGGAATCTGGGATTAAGGTGGGAGGTCTGCCTCAAAGGAAAAATCTTAAGAGGTTGTTGCAGAATTTAGTATCTTGGAATTTGAATCTGCAACAAGTGGCATATCTTTCCAAGTATTGAATAATCAACTTATTTTATTAAGTGCTCCCAGAGTAACTGAAAACCTATGTAGGAGGCTGGCTTAGTTTATGGTGCACACTTATTTCAGTGGTGCACCTTGCACTAATCCAGGCAAGCCTTATGGTGATTTTAGTGGTCTTTAATAACCATAGAAAGCTCTCAAAGTGGTAGCTGTGGAGAGCAGGCTCATCTTGAAGGAGTGTAAAGCAGCTTGTTTTACCAGTTTAATCTGTAGTGTAGATTAGATGAAAAAAAACCACACAGTGTTGAGCAAAAATAAGTTTTTTTATTACAGCACACTATCACATTGGTATATCTCCTACCCGGAGTCATCAACACAATACACAAGCTTACTTCAAATGCAATCAGGTAAGTAGCACAAAATACAGTGGTCTCCAGGGGGAGACCAAACTATATACAAAAAAAAGTGGAATGCGAACTGCAAAGGAGAACTGGACTTGGATGAGAAGACCCAGAGGAGCCAGGGACACAAGGAACCACCTGAGGTAAGTACCCAGGAACCCCACGGAGGCTGTGTGCAGAGTGGGAACACAGCCACATGCCCAATGGAAGTCAATGGCGAAGTGGCGTCGCAGTTTTGAAGAAGAACCCTTCCGTGAGGACCCTGAAGAATTCCCTTGGAGGACAGAAGATTGGAGAGCCACCCCACCCGTGTATGCCCTGGGAACCAGGTTCCCTTCTACATCAGGGAAGCCAGGTGCATAGGGGTGAAGAGATGTCAGAAACCTCTGTTCACGACAATGGAAGACTTAAAAGAAAATGCCTCTGTAGAAGACGGTGAAGAAGTCCAGTAGAGTTCTTGAAGTGAAGAACCTGCAAGCACAAGGGACAGAGTCTGCCACTCGGAGGTGACCGGGAGGCACTGAGACACAATGCCCACCAATGTCTGGAGGTTCAGCAGAAGAGTCGACGGTGACCTTGTCGCTGCAGCTGTGAGGACCATGAGACGCTGAGGAAGACCAGGAGCTGAGCACGAGCTGTCCCACACCAGATTTCGGTGATTAGGTGGTTGGTGTCAGGCGGAAGAACCAACAAGCCATGGTAGCCGCAACTGGCGTGGAAGATGAAAAAGGAGCAACGTTGGGATCAGCAAGGTCCAAGGGGCTCACCAACAGCTGGAGAGTCCGAGCAGGCCCCGAGGAAGCAGGGGACCCCACTGAAGCAGTACAAGACCCTAGGAGGGCCCACAGGCTGAAAGCACAATAGTCGCAAGAGGAACTCGAGATGCTCACCAAAGCTGGAGACCCACGATGCAGAGGATGCGGTGGGGATGCTGATCTTGGAGGGAAGAGATGCTGGAGGCTGGAGCTTCTTGTAGTCCAAAGATTTCTGTAGTACTGAGCCAGCAAGCCTTGGCAATGGCAAGTCAGCGTGGTGCACAGGGGTTTGGTCCCAGCGTTTCCAACGAGGGATACTGGCCTCAAAATTGCAGAGAGGACAGATCAGGCCTCGATGGAATTGCAGAACCACCACCTGTGTTGCTGAGCCTTGGGAAGTCCGTAGGACGACAGGAGCAGCAGACCGGTCAGCTTTGTTGCGGTGCCTGTAAATGCAGGGGAGTGACTCCTTCACTATAAGGAAGATTTTTTCAGGTGTCCTCGATGCCCAATGGACTGTTGAAGAACCTGGCAGAAACACAGACGACGAAGAAGACTTGAAGAACAGCGAGAACAGGAGCAGAAGGAGTCGTCCTTGGCGCAGTCTCGGTTCCAGTTGAAGTCCAAGTGTCCAGACGGTCAAAGAGCGACATAGTTTCAGGGTTGAGTCTTGTCCCACAATGAATCTAAGGACCCAATGATGGGTAAGCCCTTAGGTTGGAACAACTCAGGAGTCCCTCCCAGAGGAGGAGCTGGACAGAGGGGAGGATAATCCCATGTTCTTTGTCCAGTTTCACACCAGAGTGGGAGCCAATGGCTTACTGAACTGGCTCAAACTGAAGTATGCAAGGAGGGCACCAAATGTGCCCTTCAAAGCAGTCTGGTGGCGCTGGCAAGCACCCTGCCCCAGCCCAATACACTAAGTCCTGTCTGGGAGGTTGTCACACCTCTCTGTAACAGGAAACCTATTATTCTTCCTTCCTCTGTTTGAGCTCCTCTCAAAAGCAGCTGGGCAGATTAGTGTCAGGGGCCGGCAGCAGCACTAGCTTGCTGGCATACCCTGAAAGGCTGTTACCGGGAGTACAGGGGGTACCTTAGGGAGCCCCCAGTACATGGAATCATACTTCCAGCACTGGAATCTGGGTTGGGGTATGATTCCAACATGTTTGATACCAAACATGACTGGGTTCGGTGCAGCCACTATTTAACTAGACATCTTGTAATGACTGATGTCCACTATATGTATTAAAATGGCTGACCGCACTTACAAAGTCTGGAGAATTGACTCCGGGGTTTGTAGGGGTGTCCTGCTCATGCAGGGGCACCCTCACACTTATAACCAAGCACCGTGCCCTCAGGACTGAAGAGCCTGCCATAGGGGTGACATATAGGTTTAAAGTGCAGTGACCTCAGATATAAGGAAACTTATATCTGTCGTGAGAGGTGCACACACCAAGTCACACAGGCTACAATGGCAGGCCTGTAGTCACAGTTTAAGTGAACTCCCATGGGTGGAACAATACATGCGGCAGCCCATGGGAGACCCCTGGTGTACCAGTGCCCTGGTACCCTAGCACAATATACTAGGGACTTATAAATGTACATCAGTAGCCAATTGTGGAGGTACCAAAGTACTTACCATGGTCAATTTAGGGAAGAAAGCACAGTTGCTGGGGTCCTGATTAGCAGGATTCCAGCAGACTAGGTCAAAAACACAGACACCAAGCAAAAAGTAGTGGTAACCATGAAAGCAGAGCCTACTTGCCTACACACTGCAATTTCAAGTTACATCTTTCCATTCTGGTTTACAAGTAGAGACAAGTATACTGTATGGAGCAGAGCTAGGGTGGTTGTCAAATTCTAATATTTTGAAAGAATCTCCAAAATGGTTTTCTGAGCGGTCCTTGCAGCCTTACTGGTTTTATTCCAATAATTGCCTTACATAGGGAACAAGGGGCGAAACAGGCGGTAGAGTTTCCCAGAACAATGTAGTGGCTATTACATGGTGGTTACACGGTTTTGTCTAACTCGTGGTTCCCCTCCCCCCTCTAATTAGAGGTGGGGAAATTGCGTACACCTTGGCCATCTAATTTAGGGACTGCCATGAGAGACTTTGAGATGCTTGGTAAGAAAATAGCACATTGGCCTCCACAATTAGGGAGAAAAGTACTTGCACATCATGGCCATTATTATTTTCTTCTGCAAAACAAACTCAAATTTGGGTATTTGTTCTTGCAGAACAAAACACTGTGCTGAGCTTGTGCATCAAACATGGTGCCTTCTGAGCAAAGGATAATTTCCTTCAATTGAAAGATGTTAGTCAGATCAAGGAGGGTCCTGAACGGGAATGTAGTTGTCATATATTAAACCATTTGGTATGGACCCAACAAAAGATTTCCGCCAGGCTCATCAAAAGGACACTGATAAGCACTGTATGCACATGAACAGACTAAGAGACAGACAGCTGAATAACAAATGTTGTTTATGTGAGAACAATAATAAAGTAGTAAGAGGGCGCTAGCTATAAAAAATAAGAGCATAAAGTTACGAGCAGTACTCAGTGTATCGCATGTGTTGTGTTTAATGGTATAAGGTTAACCAAAGAGAAAAGACTGCTATAAACCACCATTCTTGACAACTTGATACGAATTTTTGCCTAACTATGTTCTAAATAGTTTTAACCTGGGCCAGTGCTATTAAAGCCAGAGGTCTGAGTGACATTCATACTCATCCCCGTCTTGTATTTGTTAGGCCAACAAATCATTCCTGAGGGGATCTCTCGGCGACGTAGCCGCAGAAGACAGTTTGCAGTGCAATACCGAGGTTAAAGATTAAACAGCCAGCTTTTCAGACGTTTTTTAAAGGAATTAGATCTGTACAAGAACGGACGGACATGGGCAGCCGATTCCAGTGATGCAGAGCTAAAAAAGAGAAGGAGCGACCCCCAAATCTAGTTTTATGAGTACGTTTGGGGCACAATAATAGTAGTTCACTGGATCTGAGCTGGCGAACTGGGATATATACTGCTGTAGTTTGTTTTTCAGATAGCACGGTCCCTTCCATGCAAAGTTTTAAAAACCAGACATAGAAGTTTAAAGAGTGCCCGCTTTTGTATAGGCAACCAGTGAAGGGAGCGCATTAGGGGTTCAGATGGAGATCGTGGAGGAAGATTGTGGATAAGGCTTGCTGCTGTATTCTGCACCACCTGAAGCTTGGAAAAGAGGCCTTCATTCATACCGACCATTAGGGAGTTCCTATAGTCAAGGCGACTCACTATCAGAGCCTGGACCAGGGTCTTCCTAGCATGCAAAGGGGTCCACTGAAACACCATCTTAAGCATGCGCATCAGGCCGAAACGGGTACCAGAAATGGTTTTAACGTGCTCGTTCATAGAGAGATTGTTGTCTAATAAGACACCTACATTTTTGACGTATTTTATTAGGTGTCGGGGGTGATCCCAGTTCAGGTGGCCACCAGTCTGCAGACCAAACTGAATGAGCTTCCCCAAATAGAAGGATCTCCGTCTTATTTGTGTTAAGCTGAAGAAAGTGGGCAGTCATCCATGAAGCGATCTTTAATATACAGTCCTTAAATTTGACTTTGGTGAGTGTTGGATTAGAATCCATGGTGATGACCAGTTGTTCTTTGAACTAGGATTTGATGGGAGATGGTATCGAAAGGAGAATTAGCATGGCTGAGGTCCCCTTGTCTAAGGCAAGTTTGATGGTATCACTGACCTCCACACAAGTGTCTTCTTGTGTTTCTAGACATTCCACATGTCGGGAAAGACTAACCAATTCGATTGTGCTTTTTAACACTTACTTTTTACACTATAAACATATTCTGAGGTTAATCATTCTTCACGCTTATTTTTCAAACCTGGTGTTGCTTTTACTTTTGCTAATTTCTACACAAGGCAAGTGTTACTTCCTTGCGCTTGAAGGTTTTTGTGTTTTTTTTACTTGAGGTTTCTCAACTCGAGGTAAAAGTCTCACCGTGCAAGCCTGTCAGGTTGGTCATCTTCATTGACCTTTGCTCTTTTTGTTTTGTTGTTTATATGTCTTGATTAAGGCTCCGTTATATTCAGGCAGTTTTTTAGAGTGGAAATGTCGACATATGTGATCTTTTTTAGGTCTCGCCTGCGCAGCGCGCATGCGCTGCTTAGGAAAAAGACCTTTAGCCATCGGCACAGCTTTGCGGGCAAAAACGTGCATGCGTTGCATTGCTTCCAATGGCAACGCGTGCATGTCTGGCGATTTCCTTACGGGAGCGAGCTTTGGCGCCATGTGTTATCAATTATCTCTCCTGGCGCCGCTCGCTCCCGCAAGGGAAACGCTGCCTGCTCTCGGCCGAACTCCCCCCCTACTTGCGCGAGGCACGCGCGCGCTTGTTCTATTTGCTTATGTTTTCCCTCACCCATCTGTCTCTCGCAAGCTTACTTTCGCTCGTGCTCCCCGTGTCCCGCTCTCTCTTATTCTTTCTTTTTGTTCTTCTACCTGCCACTCCTTCTCTCTCACCCCGGCTATCAGCCTCCTGTGCTCAATAACTGGATGCGCAAGGTCACTGGTTTGGGACAGAGAAATCAATAACTGAGCAGGCAGGGCGCCTGCTGCTGTGCCTGTCTGAAGATGCATGGCCCAAATCTCTGCACGCCGAGCCTTTCAGTCACGTGACGCTAGTAACAAGTAATAGAGCCATGGGGGTCTCTCCTGACCATACACCAACGATACCCAACTACAGTATGGGGTGTTGGAGGGCAGGACGGTCCGACCAATTCGCTGGAAGTTTCACGGAGCGTCCTCGAGGCACCACGTTAAACCCGCTTGTGCCTGAGGTCAGAGTAACTGCCTTCCAAAAGTAACGAGCTTCTGTCCTGATCCAATAATCTAATCAGAATATTCTATCTTGACTGTCTCGCATAGGGGTCTCAGGTGCTATTTCAAGCCATGCTTGTTGTTTGCATAGCACCTTCGCTGCCCTTATTGTCTCGCAGCACTCGGCAGACACAAGGGGGAGTGGAAAGAAGGGCACCAGAGTAACAGAGAAAAGAAGGGATAGAAGTACAGTGACGAGGGAGGAAGGGGTATTGTAATACACACACACACACACACACACACTCTCTCTCTCACGCATGGGCACTGAGAGCAGGAAAGGCAATGGAGGATAAAACCAGGAGTGAACATGAAGGTATGGAGTACTTTAGCAAGGATAACATGAACTAAGATATTTGAACGAGTAATATTTTTAAGAGAGAAAGGAGATTCCGAAAAAGGAAGATTTGGGAAGGATGCCCAGCATTCCAAATCGCATTCGTTTTTTGGCCACAGTTCATTTGGTGGTGCAGATGGTGACAAAGCCCAGTTTCCTTTTCATTTCCCTTCCCCCACCCTCCCAGTCCAGAAGTGGGGGGGGGGGGTCATGTTTCCTTCCTTCCTCCCCACCTTCTGGGTCCGACTGTGACAGAAAGCAAGCTTGGGCACCAAAATAACGAGCATTGAAAATGCAATAGGTCTCGCCTTTGCTCAAGTTAAAGCCATTTGCTTTGCTAATGGTATTGTATAGCAAAGCAAATGGCTTTAACTTAATAAAAGGCGAGACCTATTGCATTTTTAATGCTTGTTTTTAACTGCTCTGGCTGTAAGCATTTTGCCCAAGTTTAAAATTACTTAGGATACAGTCTTTATTATTGCTGTCTGTTGTCTCACATTGACCTTACACGACTATGTGTGACACGTGATACTGCACTGTGAATTTATTCCATTATTTCTATCTCGCAACTCGTACTAGTTTATTCCTGCATATACATATTTGTTATACAGCTGTCTGACTTTTTACCTGCTCATGTCCATATTGTGCTAATCATTTTTTCTTCTTAACGAGCACAGTGGGGAAGTGTTACTGACGGATATCCATATCTTGAATTCAAAATTGTTGTCAGTGAATTGTATCTGGACTGAGCTAAACCCAGTCAGCTGCAAACATTGCATATTAAGGTCAATCAATCAATCAATCAATCACGGCATTTATAGAGCGCGCTACTCACCCGGGAGGGTCTCAAGGCGCTGGGGGAGGGGGTAAGTTACTGCTCGAACAGCCAGGTCTTGAGCTGCTTCCTGAAGGAGAGATGGTCCTGGGTTCGCCGAAGGTGAGTGGGGAGGGAGTTCCAGGTCTTGGCTGCCAGGTAGGAGAAGGATCTTCCTCCGGCGGTGGTTCTGCGGATGCGTGGTACGGTGGCGAGGGCGTGGCTGGTTGATCGTAGCTGGCGTGTGGGCGTGTAGAAGGTCATGCGGTCGTTGAGGTACTTTGGGCCCAGGTCGTGGAGGGCCTTGTGTGCGTGGGTGAGGAGTCTGAACGTGATTCTCTTGCTGACGGGGAGCCAGTGCAGGTCTTTCAGGTGTCCGGTGATGTGGCTGTGTCGGGGGATGTCCAGGATGAGTCGTGCGGAGGCGTTCTGGATGCGCTGGAGTCTTTTTGAAGTTTGGCTGTGGTTCCGGCGTAGAGGGTGTTCCCATAGTCCAGTCGGCTGGTGACGAGTGCCTGGGTGACGGTCTTCCTGGTTTCAGTGGGGATCCATCTGAAGATCTTGCGGAGCATGCGCAGGGTGTTGAAGCATGAAGATGAGACGGCGTTGACTTGTCTGGTCATCGACAGGGAGGAGTCCAGGATGAAGCCCAGGTTGCGTGCGTGGTCCGTTGGCTTGGGCGCGGTGCCCAGGGCCGGGGGCCACCAGGAGTCGTCCCAGGCGGAGGGTGATGAGCCCAGGATGAGGACTTCCGTCTTGTCTGAGTTCAGTTTAAGGCGGCTGTTCCTCATCCAGTCGGCGACGTCTCTCATCCCGTCGTGTAGGTTGGCTCTGGCGGTGGTGGGGTCGTTGGTGAGGGAGAGGATCAGCTGGGTGTCGTCGGCGTAGGAGATGATGTTGAGGTTGTGTTGGCGTGCGATGGCTGCGAGGGGGCTCATGTAGACGTTGAAGAGGGTTGGACTGAGTGAAGATCCTTGTGGAACGCCGCAGATGACTTCGGTGGCTTCGGATCTGAACGGGGGAGGCGGACTCTCTGGGTTCTTCCGGCGAGGAACGAGATGATCCATTCCAGTGCTTTCTCTCGGATTCCGATGTTGCTGAGGCGCTTCACTAGGGTGCGGTGGCAGACGGTGTCGAACGCCGCGGAGAGGTCCAAGAGGATGAGGGCAGCTGTTTCCCGTTGTCGGTTAGGGTTCTGATGTCGTCGGTGGCTGCGATAAGGGCGGTCTCGGTGCTGTGGTTGGCCCGAAACCCGGACTGCGAGGGGTCGAGGGATCCATTCGTCTCGAGGAAGGCGGCAAGCTGTCTGTTGACGGTCTTCTCGATGACTTTGGCCGGAAACGGAAGGAGCGAGATGGGACGGTAGTTCTTGAGGTCGGTGGGGTCCGCCGTTGGTTTCTTCAGGAGGGCGGTAAGCTCGGCGTGCTTCCAGCTCTCCGGGAAGGTGGCGGTGTGGAAGGAGGAGTTGATGATGTCCCGGAGATGGGGTGCGATGGTGGCGTCGGCTTTGTTGAAGACGTGGTGTGGGCAGGGGTCGGTTGGTGATCCGGAGTGGATGGAGTTCATCGTGCGGGTGGTGTCTTCGGTGCTGATCGGGGTCCAGTTGCAGAGGGTGGTGGTGGCGGGCGTTGGTTCGGCGGTAGGGTGCGTTGTTTGTGCGTCGAAGCTGTTATGTATGTCGGTGATCTTGCGGTGGAAGAACGCGGAGAGTGAGTTGCAGAGGTCTTGCGAGGGGGTGATGTCGTTGTTTCCGGCGCTGGGGTTGGAGAACTCTTTGACGATGCTGAAAAGTTCCTTGCTGTCATGGGCGTTGTTGTCCAGTCGTTCTTTGAGTGCCGACTTCTTGGTGGCACGGATCAGCTGGTGGTGTTTGCGGGTGGCGTGCTTGAGGGCGGTCCTGTTGTCTGTGGTCTGGTCGAGTCGCCAGGTTTTCTCGAGAGTGCGGCAGTTCTTCTTGGATTCCTTGAGTTCGTTGGTGAACCAAGGGGTTTTCTTGCTTCCGGGTCTGCTGGGAGGGTTTTTTAGTGGTGCGAGGTCGTCGGCGCAGGCGGTCAGCCACTTGGCGAGGTTGCTGGCTGCTTCGTTTGGGTCCGTTGTGTTGGTGGGTGTGTTCTGGCTGAGGGAGGCGGTGAGCTGCTCGGCGGTGATCTTGCTCCAGCTCCGGCGGGGAGCCTGTTGCGGGTGGTGGTGGGTCGCAGTCTTTCTGAAGCTGAAGTGGATGCAGCTGTGGTCGGTCCAGTGGAGTCCGGTGGCGTGGCTGAAGGAGATGTGCTTGCTGGACGAGAAGACGGCGTCAAGCGTGTGGCCGGCGTAGTGGGTGGGCGTGTTCACCAGTTGCTTGAGTCCGAGGTTGGCGAGGTTGTCCAGCAGGGCGGTGGTGTTTCTGTCGTTGTTGTTCTCCAGGTGGAAGTTGAGGTCCCCTAGGAGGATGTAGTCGGGCGGAGGGCATGGCGTGCGGGCTGATGAAGTCTGCGATGTCTTCGCTGAATAGTGTGCGTGGTCCCGGGGCTCTGTAGATGAGGGTGCCTCGGAGGGTGGTCTTGGGGTCAGTGTGTATCTGGAAGTGTAGGTGTTCGGCGGCGGTGAAGGTCTCGTCGGAGTTAGTCGAGATGCGGATGGTGTTCTTGTGTACGATGGCGATGCCTCCTCCCGTCTGGTTGACGCGGTCCCTCCGGGTGATCTTGTATCCGTCCGGGATGGCTATGGCGATGTCGGGCGCTGAGGAGGCGTTCATCCAGGTTTCCGGTGAGGAAGGCGATGTCCGGTGCTGTTGCGTCGAGCAGGTCCCAGAGTTCCGCGGCGTGCCTGTGGACGGAGCGGGTGTTCAACAAGATGCATTTCAGGTGGTTGCTGCTGGTGCTCGACTTGGCGGAGGTGGTGCACGTCCGGGGGCAGGTGAATCGGCAGGTTTGGCAGGTGAAGGGTCCGTGGGTGCGTCTCGGTGAGGCTCGGTAGCAGGCAGGGTTCCGGCCGGCATTGAGTGCGGTGAGTGTGGCGGCGTCGTAGGTCCGTCGAGTGGTGTTGCATCGGTGGGTTCCAGGGGTTCTGGCGCTGGGCGCGGTCCAGTCGCGGACGGGCGCAGACAAGCTTGCCTTAGGCGCGCCTTTGGCGCGTCAGCCGCTATTTATGGGGAGGTGGGAGGGAGGAGCAGCTGGGAGGCGGGAGGCAGGGGCAGCGAATGGGCAGTCAGGGGGGCGGGGCCGCAGGGGACGCAGCGGCGGGAATGGCGAGAGGCAGCGAGGGCACAAAGTACAAGGGGAGAGAAACCAGACAAAAATACGGGCACAACGCAAGTGGGGCAGCGAGGGGCACAGAAAGGAAAATGGGGGGTGAAAAACAGACAAAATGGCAAGCACAACGCAAATGGGGCAGCGAGGGGCACAGAAAGGAAAATGGGGGTGAAAAACAGACAAAATGGCAAGCACAACGCAAATGGGGCAGCGAGGGGCACAGAAAGGAAAATGGGGGTGAAAAACAGACAAAATGGCAAGCACAACGCAAATGGGGCAGCGAGGGGCACAGAAAGGAAAATGGGGGTGAAAAACAGACAAAATGGCAAGCACAACGCAAATGGGGCAGCGAGGGGCACAGAAAGGAAAATGGGGGTGAAAAACAGACAAAATGGCAAGCACAACGCAAATGGGGCAGCGAGGGGCACAGAAAGGAAAATGGGGGTGAAAAACAGACAAAATGGCAAGCACAACGCAAATGGGGCAGCGAGGGGCACAGAAAGGAAAATGGGGGAGAAAAACAGACAAAATGGCAAGCACAACGCAAATGGGGCAGCGAGGGGTACAGAAAGGAAAATGGGGGAGAAAGACAGACAAAATGGCAAGCACAACGCAAATGGGGCAGCGAGGGGCACAGAAAGGAAAATGGGGGAGAAAGACAGACAAAATGGCAAGCACAACGCAAATGGGGCAGCGAGGGGCACAGAAAGGAAAATGGGGGAGAAAGACAGACAAAATGGCAAGCACAACGCAAATGGGGCAGCGAGGGGCACAGAAAGGAAAATGGGGGGAGAAAGACAGACAAAATGGCAAGCACAACGCAAATGGGGCAGCGAGGGGCACAGAAAGGAAATGGGGAGACAAGCAGGAAATACGGGCACCGGGGCCACAAGCGGAGGGCGATCTTACCTGCAGAAGCAGCGGGCAGACAACACAGGCGGAGCTGTGTGGTGGGGGAGCGACCTACCTGGCAAGACACTCTCCTTTTGAAGGAATGTATCAATAGACGGACTAGGCAGATAATGCCAACCTGCAATTGTACTTCGGGGGATTTGAAAATTAATAGCATTTTCTGTCATCTCCTCATATTTTCAGAACAAAGAGCAGTCTGGTTGAAACCCATGTTTACCCTTCAAGTATTATGTAAAATCTCTGCAGTTATGTAACGCAATTCAATACATCTAACTACATATGGCGAGTCTGGAGACTAAGGGCCAAACCTTGCCATTGACATACTAGGGGTTTCTGTGTAGTATGTTTTATTTTAAGAATCTTAGGTATTTCTCTCCCAGATAGCTATCGTGGCAATGTCTTTTAGTTTATTGAGGGATATAGTTTTTGTATCATGCTTGAGGTGGTTTGTTCTGAATAGTAATTTAAAAATTTTGCATTAAACATATTAGAGAATGATTTGAAATTATTTTTTATGTGTTATATGAAAGAAAGAAAAATTAAGTGAAACAAACTTATAAAGTTAGACCTAATGATTTTACATAAAAACAGGTAGGATTGGACAACAAACGTGTTTACAATCATAGTTTTACATCGATAATCTGTAGAGATGTGGTTTAGCTACTATTCATTAATCCAGCACTCGCAGAAAAGGTGAATTTTAAGTTTTGTATTGAACAGACATGGTCTGGGGATATGTGGATGGCATCTAGATGGTTGCACACTGTGTTAGCTACTGGAGTAGATCGAGTATTTGGGAAGATGCAGCAGTTGACGTAGGAGAAGGTGCCTTCTTGCCCTTTTGCTGCATCCACAATAAACCTATATTTGACAGTCGTCCCTCTTGTATGGAGGAACTGCTGAAATATGGAAGCTGTTGGTTTGAAGTGAGAAAGAGCCTGTATATCCTGCCAGTAGGTGCCCTTATAGGGATGGGTTTGGGGCGGGTAAGCTGATAGTATAGCATTCAAGTAAATAAAATCTTAACTGTGGACCACCTTATTTGATCTTTTGACAGTATTTGTAGCTCTTCATTAGGTTGTCTGATACAGTATTCAACTTTTGATTTGGATAAAGTACACTAAATGCTTTGGTTTCTGTCATTTAAATGTTGTAGAGAAAATACCACAATACACTTTAACCGATATATAGTTTGAGGTTTACTTTGGCTTTATCATTCAGTATTTTACCAATTTCAACCCTTCATTTAGTTACTTCGTTGCAGTGGTCTTTTGTTTCTTCTCTGGCGATTTCCTTACTGTGTCAATCCAAAAAAGTTCAGCCTTCCTTCAGTTGATCCATGACGGGAAAACGAAGGGAATCAAATTAGAATCCATAAAATGACAGAATTTCGAGGTGTTTATCAGAAGTTCTAAAATTAAGTCTAAAATGAGTGGTAAATCAGTCTTAAATATGGTTGTGCTAAAAGGTGGAACCTTGTGTCATTGGCCTGGGCTGCAGGCAGGCTGTATGGACCAGCCTGTCCTTTTCTGCCATCACAGTCCAAGTCTCTTCAATTAACAGGATTATCTGTTGCTTCTTTTCAGGGATGTACAAAGCATGTGGAGTCCCTGGATGACATACTTCATGGCGGTTAAGTCGAACGGAAATGTGTTTGTCCGTGATTCTTCCATGGTGCACCCACTGGCAGTGTTGTTAATGACTGACAGCAAAATCCATGTACGAGGTGAGTCACAGACAGGCTAGGTTGTAGAGAGATAAAGTAACAGACTGTGATACCGGACTTGTTTTTTTTTTCCCTTCCAGATTTATTAGTTTGCCATCCATGTAGCTCAAGCGTGCTGTCTTATCAATCTTGCTGTAGTGGTGCATAGACCAGTGGTTCTTAAGTTCTTAATTCCATGGACCCCTGGGGGTCTGCGGTGCTACTCACTACTGTTCAAAAAACTAAATCTTTGCTGATTATATATATATATATATATATATCAAAACACAGTGGCGGTTGTTTCCATAGGGAATCCCTTTTTTGATTCATTAATGGCTTTGGCGAATGTTCACAAAGCTTTCCAAAAAAGTGCCCTTTTTCCCTAGTTTATGCATAGAAACTTTTGGGATGATCGGTCACGCGGGTGCGAGAACAAATGGGGGTGGCTTAAAATGCAAAACCCCCAAGCATTTCCAAAGTCTTTTTAGACAGCACTACCGTAAAAACTGCTGGGTAGAATTACACCAAATTTGACAGTAAGCTATAATCCATTAAGTAGTTTTTGAGAAATCAAGGTTCAAAATGATTTGTATATCTGGAGGCTTGGGAGCACCACTTTAAACATACAGTTTGGCCCAGGAGGTTTTTTACTCTTGGGTGCAGATGCTTAGATTGGCTGCCAGCAACATGAGAAAAATGTTGCTGGCAGCCATTACTGGACTCAGGGACTTAGTTTCCGTCCTGAAATTTTAAAATAAAATAATATAAGGGGGCAGAGTAGGGATAACCATCCCCCTGTCCCTGTTGGGGGGAGGCAGAGGGACCCCCAGGGGCCAAAACAAAATCAGCTGTTTTTGCTCTGATCGCTGCAAAAAGAAAAATGGCGGTTTCATTTAAAAAAAAATATTTGGGGAGGGGGTGTCAATAGGGCCCTCTCTTTCCAAGTCCAAATTCGGGCCCAGGGACCCTATCCATGGGGCAGAGTACATTAAGTAAGGGGTGGGGGCGTGCGGTCCCCTCCCTGGGCCGATGGCAGCCCGAGGATCCCATCCCCATGGGCAGATTTCTTATATAAGGGAAGGGTGAGCGTGGCCCCCGAGCCTTAAAATGCCCCAGGGACCCCATCCCCCAGGGCAGTAAAATAACTTTTAAGGGAGGGGACCCATGCTCCCTCCTCTTTCTGAGCAGGACAGAGTAGTCTCTTGTGTTTACTCCCACCTCAGAGTATTTTTTTATCTCCCACCAGACAGGAGCAAACCTGCCTTTCCTGCCTTGCTCTGCTAACCATAACTGGTGAATTTCTTTGTTTTTTTGAGTTATGTTGGTACTGACATATTCTCCTAACTATAATGTCACTTTAACCTTTGTTTTTTTCAGCGAATCTCTAAGGTTTTTATTTTTTAACAAAATCGCACGTAGCTACAGCGTTATTTTAACCTTTAAATGAAAATTATTAGAAATTACAGACTACAAATCATGTTGGTATTCTTCGCTTGATTCGTGGGAGCAGCGCAAATACAGCAAACACAATCTGTTATGGACGTTTGACATCCTCAATCGAAGCACTAGTATGCGCCAACAAAAGGAGAGTATGCATTAGGAGTGAAAATCACAAATTGATATGCCAGAGACTAGCATATTGCTTTGTCTTTAAGAAACTTTTTAATGTATTGTCCTTCCATGATCTTCCCTTGCTGTAAGGGTAGGAGACTGGGGAGTACCAAGGTTAAATACTTGTTCATAGAAATGCTAACAAATGCCTGTCGCTGCCTCCCCGTAATAGCTTTTGGTTTAGTAACCTAGATGAGAAGTACCTGGGGGCAGACATCGGTGAGCATTCGCAGATGGAAAACAAATAGGAAGTTTGAAGCACAGGTCCGTCTGCACTTTGGGGGAAATATATAAACCACAGATGTTTCGTTGTTGTCTTCTTGTGTTGCATTTTTTTCTTCATGTATCTAGGTTCTAATTTTGTTGGAAGAGATTGTCCTGTTAGTGTCCTTCACTTGGGCATCAATCACTGGGCAAGACACTCCTCTGAGGCCAGTACAGGATTAGTTGTGGAGAGTTGCTTGTCACCTGAAAGCTGTGCAGTGTCTACCTGCATCGCCGCCAGAAATTGAAACTACACAGTAAGTGTGGTTTAATAGTTTCTGCACCCAAAATATTACAAGTGAGCTACTTTCTTGCTTACCTCTGGTAAGCATTTTATTTAATAAGTTAAAATGTAGGAAAACCACATGGTGTGCGAAAGCCCCATTTCTGCATTCTAAGGTCTTCATTGATAGTAATAAACACTGAATAATTCCCAGCTATCTGTGCAAGCCCCTTTTAACAGAATGTTTTTGAAATTAACAGAGATGGAATTTGTTTTCAACATCCTGGAATTGTTGTAGAAAAATGATTAACTTCTTGAGGTTACATCATCACCTATCAACATTGAGTGCATGAAGATAAAAATGCAGCCTGGTAGGCTTACGTTAAAAAAAGTGGAAAAAGGAGCCTGTTCCTATAAGGACCTGGGAGGAACACCTACCCACAATGCCTTGTACCGGCAGCTACCTGTGAGAGCCAGATCTTTTTTCTGGCTCCTTCAGGCAGGATCACAGAATATCTCTATTGGTTTCACACCTCTGGGAGGAAAAAAACTTTTTTCTAGGCAGGAAGATTTGTAAACTATTTTTACTTGATGTCTTGACATGTCTCCTGTTGAATAAACAAGTTTTTTCCTGACTCTGACATTTATTGCTTGTCAAAATGCCACCTTTATTTACCAGCTGTCCTTCATGTGGCAGGAAGAAGGCTGGATCTAATTCACACAAAGTCTGTGTATTATGCCTGTCTCCATCTCAATCAGATTAAAGGTTGTGACATTAGTAAAGAAAAATGTCAAAGAGGGCCTCAGTTTAAACGTTCTGATCCAGGACATGAAAGCACATGAAGAAAGAACTAAAAGATAGAGGCTGCAAAGATCTGCCTCTCATCCTTCCTCTGTGTTCAGCAAACTTAAAAAGACTCCAGCAGAGGGAGATCTTTAGATAAAAGATCATCAAAACATCAACACCATTCTCATCAACACTGATCGTCGTTGTCGAAACCCGCAGCATTACTTTTGAAAGCGGTCTCAACAGCTAAACATCTACGACAATAGCACTCACTGCCAAGGCACTCTATCTCGACTACAAGACGATCTGCATTTCTCTCGATGCTAAAGATCTAAACGGTGTTCTACTCACCTCCGCCAAGAACAATTGACGTCCAAATGCACAAGTTACTAACTTGTGTAACGATATATCTGTAAGAGACAGTAGTTAGTGACAGATTCCTTACCTTAGAATATCCCCAGGCGTCAGGCTGGATCCGGAAAGTTTTGCGTAGCAGTACCCTTGCGCGTCGGTAGGCGGCGTCGTGCGGCTCCGCGTCCGTCGTCGGCGTCGTGATCGCCGGGATGACGTCGCGGGCAGCACTTAGGCGCCGCCCCTGCGCGCTGACGTCAGTTCTGTACACGACTTTCCGCGCCAGGAACGCAGAGCCATGCAAGAAGCTGACACAGGTGTCTGAAAAATACTAGGGCCCTGAAAGGGATGTCCTTAACCCTAGAAATCAGTTCGCAGAACGGGGAGGATGGGTGGGCGGTAGGAATCTGTCACTAACTACTGTCTCTTACAGATATATCGTTACACAAGTTAGTAACTTGTGCATCTGAAAGAGACACGTTAGTGACAGATTCCTTACCTTAGAATAGATACCCCAGCAATACCAACCCCGGTGGTGGGTCTGCGAACAAAGATCAGACAAGGAAGTCCTGGAGGACAGAACGGCCAAAGAAGCCGTCCCTCCGGACCTGACTGTCAAGGCAGTAATGCTTAGTAAACGTGTGCAGCGAGGCCCACGTAGCTGCCTGACAGATAACCGGCAGCGGAACACCGCGGCCCAAGGCCGTGGTAGCAGCCGTTGCCCTGGTGGAATGGGCACGCAGCCCAACAGGAGGCTCCTTCTTGGCCAAAGAATAGCAGGTCTTGATGCACAAGGTAACCCAGCGGGAGATGGTCCTCTTGTGCACCGCCCGACCTTTTGGCGCCCACGTAGCCAACAAAGAGCTGGTCATCCACCCGGAAGTGTTTTGTGCGGTCGATATAGAAGGAGAGCGCACGTTTAGGGTCCAGACGGTGGAGCCTCTCTTCCTCTCTGGAAGGATGCGGAGGCGGAAAGAAGGTGGGCAAAGTGATGGTCTGCCCAATGTGGAAAGCAGTAACCACCTTTGGCAAGAAGGACGGACGCGTCCGAAGAACAACCTTGTCTGGATGAACAGACAGAAAGGGAGGTTTGCAAGATAGAGCCTGGAGCTCACTCACCCGCCGAGCGGAGGTGATGGCCACCAGAAAGGCTGTCTTCAGAGTCAGAAGACGAAGAGGACAGTTATGCAGAGGCTCAAAGGGAGCGCACATTAAAAGGTAAGAACCAAGTTCAAGTCCCACTGAGGCATTACAAACGGAACAGGAGGGAAGAGGTGAGTAATGCCTTTTAAGAACCTGTTAACAACAGGGGACTTGAAAAGGGAGGGCTGATCAGGGAGCCTGAGGAAGGCCGAGATAGCACAAAGATAACCCTTGATGGTACCCAGGGCAGAACCCTGTTGGGCCAGAGAGAGAAGGAACAGAAGGACCTCAGAAAGAGGGGCAGAAAGGGGATCCACAGCCTTTGCTGTGCACCATGCCACAAATTTGTTCCACCTGCAGGCGTATACCACCTTAGTGGAGGGACGCCTGGCTGCCAGAATCACATCACAAACTTCGGGAGGCAAGTCGAAAGGAATCAACTGCCGCCGCTCAATCTCCACGCAAGCAGGTGTAGACTGGACAGGTTCGGGTGGAGGACCGTCCCCTGCTGCTGCGACAGAAGATCCTCCCGAAGAGGCAGACGGATCGGGGGATCTATGCTCATATTGAGTAGCTCGGGATACCAAACTCTTCGAGCCCAGTCCGGAGCCACAAGAATGACTTGGGCCCGGTCGTGCCGAATCTTCTTCAACACTCTGGGTAGAAGTGGTATAGGCGGAAAGGCGTACAACAGACCGCGAACTCCACTCGCGACGAAAAGCGTCGCCGAGCGAGTGCCGCCTTGGAAATTCCAACGCGCAGAACTGATGACATTGCGCGTTCTCTTCGGTGGCGAATAGATCTAACCAAGGCTCTCCCCACTGTAGAAAGAGTCCTTGCGCCACTTCCGAGTGAAGACGCCATTCGTGATCCATCATGCACCTGCGGCTGAGTTCGTCCGCCCTGGCGTTCAGAGAACCTGCCAGGTGTTGAACCATCAGGAACATGCCCTGATGTTCCAGCCATGTCCAGAGGCGCAGAGCCTCCTGACAAAGGGTCCAAGACCCCACCCCGCCCTGTTTGTTGCAGTACCACATGGCGGTGGTGTTGTCTGTGAACACCTGCACTACCTTCCCTTTGACAGAGGGAAGGAATGCCTTGAGTGCAAGCCGGATCGCCCGGAGCTCCAGAATGTTGATATGGAGCCGGGACTCCGCCGGAGACCAGAGGCCTCTGATCTCCGCCTCTCCCATGTGACCGCCCCATCCCAGAAGGGACGCGTCCGTCACAACTGTATGCTCTGGCTGGGGAAGGGAGAGGGATCTGCCCATGACCCATTGCCGGTTCGAGAGCCACCACTGCAACTGTTTTGCAGTCCCCTCCGAGATCTGGACGTGATCGGACAGGTTGCCCTGGTGCTGCGCCCACTGGAACTTCAGGTCCCACTGCAGAGCCCGCATATGCCATCTGGCATGATTGACCAGCAGGAGGCCATGAGGCCCAGCAGCCTCAGGGTCATCCGTACCGAAACCCAGGATAAAGGCCGAAAGATCGGAATCATAGCCTGAATATCCCGGACTCGCCGTTCGGGAGGATAGGCCCGAAACTGCGTCGTGTCCAGAACTGCTCCGATGAAAAGGAGCTGTGGAGAAGGAATTAGATGCGACTTCGGCACATTGATGGAGAACCCCAGCGAGTGCAGGAGTTCGGCCGTAGTCTGGAGGTGGGAGACGACTGCCTGGGACGAGCCCGCCTTCAGTAGCCAGTCGTCGAGGTAGGGGAAGACTGAAACCCCTGCCCGGCGCAGATGAGCTGCGACCACCGCCATCACTTTCGTGAACACCCGAGGGGCACTGGTAAGGCCAAAGGGGAGCACGGTGAACTGAAAATGCTCGGGGCCTACCGTGAACCGAAGGTAACGCCGGTGGGCCGGCAGGACGGGGATGTGGAAATACGCGTCCTGCAAGTCCAACGCTACCAACCAGTCTCCAGGGTCGAGGGCAGTTAAGACCTGAGCTAGGGTGAGCATCTTGAACTTCTCCTTCCGGAGGAAGCGATTGAGGTTCCGGAGGTCCAAGATAGGACGCATGTCCTCCTTGTCCTTTTTGGGCACCAGAAAGTAGTGGGAGTAGCAACCACGCCCTACTTCTGGGGTCGGAACATGCTCGATGGCCCTCTTGGTCAAGAGGGCCGTGACTTCCTTCTGTAGAAGCACCAAGTGATCCCCTGACATGCGGTGGAATTGAGGTGGCATGGCTGGGGGTGGTCTCGAAGGGGAGGGAGTAGCCCCTTCGGACAATGTCCAAGACCCACCTGTCCGAGGTGATGGTGCGCCAGTGGGGAAGGTGATGGCGGACCCTGCCCCCTACTGGCGTGCCGTGCACCTGAAAGGAGGGACTAGGAGGGCTTGGAGGCCGCGGACGGGTTGGAGGTGGTGGCCTGACCCGCACGCTGGTTGCCCGATCCGCCACGGCGGAATCCACGTCCTCGGCCACGCGAAGACGCCTGCTGCGCGGGCCGGTGGCTGGGCTGCTGACGTGAAGGGCGCCCCTACCGTGGCCACGATAGGGGCGAAAAGCAGAAGGCAGCGGAGGGCGTGTAGCAGAAAGGCCCAGGGACTTGGCAGTAGCCCGTGAGTCCTTAAAGCGCTCCAACGCATGGTCTGCTTTGGACCCAAAAAGACCGACTCCATCAAAGGGCATGTCCATGAGAGTATTCTGGACATCCCCTGAAAAACCAGTGGTTCTCAGCCAGGCGTGGCGTCGGAGCGCCACCGTCGTTGCAATCGACCTGCCCAGCGAGTCGGCGGTGTCAAGGCCACAACGGATAGTGTATTTGGCCGCATCCCTTCCTTCCGCAATGGCGCGGGAAAGCAGTGCCTGGACCTCCTCAGGGCACTGGGGCAAAACATCCGCCACCGAATCCCACAGGGAGTGGGTATATCGGCCCAAAAGACAAGCGGTGTTAACGGACCGCAAGCCAGCACTGGAGGAAGAAAACCTTTCTTCCCAAACTGATCCAGGCGTTTGGATTCCCTATCCGGAGGAGCGGTAGGGAAGGCGGTTTGGGAAGCGGAGGCTTGGACAACCAAGCTCTCAGGAGTGGGGTGGACAGAAAGAAACAGGGGTCGCCCGGAGCGGGGCGATGGCGTCGTGACACGTTCCGATCCACAGGAGCCCCTGTGTTGGGCTTGGACCAGGCGCCCAAAAGAACGTCAGTGAGGGCGTCGTTAAACGGCAGCACAGTCTCCGCAGAGGAGGCTGCCGGCTGAAGCACCTCTGTCAAGATGTTAGGCTTGACCGTCAAAGTAGGGAGCTGGAGACGTAAGGCCCCAGCAGCCCTACGCAACACCGTACCAAAATTGGCCCCCTCCTCCGTAGCCACGGGAGGAGACAGCATGCCAGTGTCAGGGGAAGTATCCAGACCACTGGCCTCCCTAGACTCTCTGTCCAGTCCTCATCATACTGACAGTTGCGCGTCAGAGGGTCATCAGACCCCTCCCAGTCCTCCTGGTCCTTCTCTGGTTCAAAATAAGGAGGAGGAGGGACATTTGGGACCCAAGGTCCCATCGGAGCCGGAGCCGGCGTCGAGCGACGTCGCTCCGGGTCCATGTCCGGAGCCGGAAGGAACTGGGGGACGACGCCGCCCGGAGCCCAGGGCGGCGTCGAGAACGGCACCGGAGACATCGGCGCCGGCGGAGGTGTCGTGAGGTCGACCGGCGTCGATGGGGGTTGTGGAGCCGGGATCGAGGCCGGGGCCGAAGCCGGAGCCGGGATCGAGGCTGGAGGCACGGGCGACGCCGGGGCCGGAGCCGCCGGCGACGCCGGAGCAACCCCATCAGGGCCCACGGGGCCCGAAGGCGCACCGGAGGGGCCTGACGGCCCGAAGAGGCGGGCCATGGCCGACAGGAACTCCTGTACCTTGGCCGGATCCGCCCCGAACCCGGGAAGGGCGGGTATGGCGGGGCGACTCCACAGGCAAGTCCGGGGCCGCGGGGGCGGGGACGGTGCCGGGAGGGGCCTCAGCCGAGTCGCGAGACCGGCGAGGCGAAGTCCGAGAGCGACGATGCTTCTTGGACTTCTTGTGCTTAGACTTACCGGACGAAGAAGACTTCGACGCCGACGACCGGTGTGCACTCCGCGAGCGACCCCTGGACCTCTCACGCGACCGGGGCCTCCGTGGAGCCGAATGCCGGGCCTCGAGGAGCTTTCGAGACCGCTCTCGCAAAGCTTTCGGGTTGAGGGCCTGGCATTCGGGACAAGACTCGGTGTCGTGGCCTCGGCCGAGGCAGAAGAGACACTCCCAATGCGGGTCGGTGACGGACATCATCCGCGCACAGGCGCCGCATCGCTTGAAGCCGGGCATCCCTACGACACCTTTAAGGAAAAACAGTGAAAAAATCACCAAAAAGTATGGTCAAAAATTGACCAGGGCACTGCTCTTCCCGGATCTGCGCTTGCTGGCGCGGAAAAAGAAGAACTGACGTCAGCGCGCAGGGGCGGCGCCTAAGTGCTGCCCGCGACGTCATCCCGGCGATCACGACGCCGACGACGGACGCGGAGCCGCACGACGCCGCCTACCGACGCGCAAGGGTACTGCTACGCAAAACTTTCCGGATCCAGCCTGACGCCTGGGGATATTCTAAGGTAAGGAATCTGTCACTAACGTGTCTCTTTCAGATTGGTGCCTATGACGTTGAAAAGACGTAGGTCACCGGCGTAAAAGACTTGTACAATGTTAAGTCCTTCTCCCTTAACGTTGAGAAAAACCCAAGTTGTGCTGTCTTCTTCTCTTAAGGTGGTCTGGATCACCTCTTCCTCCCATTCTACAGCATCTAAAAATTCCAGTGAACAAGGTTTACAAATGGATGAAAATCAAGATACAGTCCCCTTACCTCTTCGTCCTTTGAAGCCGATAATGCCTCTGGAAGATCCCTTACAAACACATCTAGATCCTTTAGTGCTTTCACCAATCAAGGGTTTCAAAAGCAACTTTCAAGACATGATTAGAAAATGGAAGAGTCCTTGACCAGTTCAATCTATGCCCCCAGAACACCCTCCAATAGGAGGGACAGAGCTTACTCTTGGTCTAGATCAATATCACTGTACATGGACTCAACGCATACCTTGTGAGGAAATGGCTTTTTGCTAGTTCACCCCCACTTTTTGACTATTAGGTTCTGGTGTAACATCTGTGAGAGTGCACTGGGGCCTGCTAACCTGGGGCAGTATTACACAAGTGCCCCGGGGGCGCAACAGGCGTTTTGTGCCTGCTTTGCACGCCCCGGGGGCACTTTAGCATTACAGAAAGGGCCTAAAATGCTTGTGCGGCCCCTTCTGTAATACAGATAGCACTGGTGTACATACAGCGCCAGCGCTATCATTAGAGGGCGTTCCCTCATTTGCACGGGCGTGGCCCTCTGGAAAATGAGGGAATCTGTTTGCCTTTGCACCCACGTCTGTAATATGGAGCGGGTGCAGAGGCAAACATCCCTTTAGAAGGCACATTGAAAGTGTGCCACAAAAAGGTGGCGCACTTTCAGTGCGTCTTATAAATGCAGCCCTCTAAAGGGATGAAAGAGGGTCCCATGGACCCCCCAGACATCCCCTTGCAGGCGGGTGCAGTCACTCACTTCTCCCGCCTGCAAGGGTATTTCGAATCCATTTCAAAAGTGCAGGCTGGTTGACGCCTTCACAGAGAAACATGGAGCAGCTTTAAAACTGATGCTCCTGCATTTCTCTTGAATGCGCTTCCCTGGGGTCAGCACGAGTTCATGGTTGCCTGAGGACAGCGCATTCTTCCTGCTAGGGCACACATTCCATGGTTGCACCTGGTGCACCTGCTTTAAGGTGCACCGTGGCGCAAACATGGAAGTGTGCCCTATATGTAATACCGGCCCAGATCTCCGTGCCAGTGCTCTGACCCTTAAAAGTGTATGTTTAATTGGCTTATACCCGATTTGCATAAATTAATTTACTTATAAGTCCCGAATATGTGGTTCCTGGGGTACCCAGAGCCTGTAAGTTAAATTGTCCCCAATGGACTGCAGCACTTATTGCACTACCAAGAGTGTGACAAAGTAAAACATGTCTCCCATCCTGACACTGCAGACTGGTCGAGCAGTTTTAAACTGCTAACTCGACTTTGCCATCTAAACTCAGAGTCCAGACCTTCTTTTTTTTAATATATATGTTACCCCTAAGGTAGGCCTGTCGAGCCTTAAGACAGGTTGCTGTATATTATTAAGTAGGATGATGTGTTTTTATGTGTCCTAACAGTAAAACCCCAAACTGTCTTTTTTACTGTGGAAAGGCTAGTAAGCAGCTCCATTGGCAAGTCCAGGGTTCTACACTGACATATCTCAGCTGTGCTAACTTCTGAATGAACTACTAAAGTTGATACTTCAAGGTATCAAAAGAATCGTTACCTTAAACCCGACTTGATGCCCAATTCGAATTTAATGTACCTTTTGAGTAAAATGCAGCTTTAGAAAGTTGCTTCTCTGTTGCCCAAGTTTTCCGGTGTGCATTTGCAGATGCTGGCCACAAAACAGCCTTCTTCCTTCCTGGGGAGAAACAGAGGCCTGCCAGTGGAAGAGGTTTTTATCTCTCCCTGGCAGGAAGGCCAAACAGGGTGTTGGCCGAAAATGTGAGCTTCAAAGGGGAAGCCACCTTCGAAGGACAGATGGAGGACACATACAAGATAGGCTGCTCTTTTGTTCTGGTAGACAGGTGGTTGACGGGACAGAAAGGGGGAAACGGTGACCAAACTAGTTTTCCTGTGGGAGTGTAGATAGCCACACCTCTAGGCTGGGCTACCAAGCTCCACACATCGAGAGAAGGGTTCTGCCATCTTAGGAGTGGGTAAAATATTACACTCTGAGATAGCTAGATACCACACATTGCAGGAAGTCGTCGTAAGTTGGGAGGGGACGTGGTAGCCCATTGGCTAGTAGTCCTGCATCCCCTGAGGACACGTTGTGTGCATAAAAGTGGCAACCAGACCTCAGATCACATCTGTACTGGAGAGGATACCGAAGGACTGCCCTTCCCTGGACCCAACAGAGAGAGGCTGCACCAAAGACTGAACTGCACCTCCTGATCCTTGGGCCTGGTGCCCTGCTCCAGGAAAGTTGTCCCTGAGCCCCGATGGAAGAGGTGAACTCTGAGTCAGTTGGCTGACTTCATGTTATAGCTCCAGGGCCACAAAAGCTGAAGAAGCCGCCTTGATGAGTTGGTACTCATCACCACTGTCTGCGGAAGTGCAGCCTGGGAGACCGAGTCCCGACAGTCAAAGTTGCACCCGAGTCTGCTGGACCCAGGAGATTCCTTTGATTGCAGTTCCGTCACCTGAGACGGACACTAGCCTCAGTTAAAGGGAACCACTGTTTTTGTTGTGACTCAAGACCAACTAGTTTTTGGCTGTACTTCAGCTGGATTTCGACCCATGGCCAAAGTCAGACCACGTGTTCAGCTGGATTTCGACCCATGGCCAAAGTCAGACCACGTGTTCATGGACCGAAGGGTAGCCCCAGGAAGACCCTGTCAACCGGATCAGCATCCACAGCATATTAGCATCCTGTATCCCTTACAGGACCACTCCATTGATGTCTATGGTGGTTCACCCATAAAGCCTGTCACTGGACTGGAGACTGCTTTGACTGCAAGGTAACTCTCCTCCTAAGCTTTACTGGTCCCTGTGACTTGCTCCGTGCCAGAGCTGGTCATCCAAAGCAGGCCGGAGTAACCGAGCACAACTTTATAAACGTTTTCCGAAGTAACCACTAACTGCGGTATTTGCCAATGCTCGTTTCCAATTAGAGTGAAAAGGCATGGATTTACGATTTGCTTAATAAGTTCTATCTCTGGAACCCTCTGGTGGATTTTTTTTATGTCTAAAGATTTATAAAAAGATTTATTTTCATAAATTGGTAACAGATTTCCTTTGTGTTGCATTCCTTTCTTTTTCAATTGTTTTGGTACTTCTAAATGTTTTGTGCTTGTTCCTTTGTTAAAGCCAGACAGCTCAAAGCCACAGCTACCCTGGGTTGAGCTAAGGTTTTTACAAATGAGCCTGACTGGACCCAAGACAGGTTTGTGAATTTTAGTACACGGTGAGGTCGAACAATTACACCATATAATAAACAGCATTTCCTCACTAACCTTCTGTACGCCAACATCACCCCCACAGTCAACATCTAGAATCTTCCCTGTAAAACATTATTCTGATGTTCCACAATGTTCTAACTAGAGGCAATACAAAATTGAACATCACTTTAGACATTCCTCAACGAACAGTGTCTGTTATTCTTGAAACGCTTCAGTCAAGGGCAACTCCAAGACCTCTTTTTCCAGCTCTGTTAGATACTGCAGAGAAAATTGTCTTAATCCGGCTACTGTGAAAGCTGCTACTCCCTGACTTCTAAAGAACTATAAGTCTCCCCAACAAGACCCTGGCTTCCTTAAAACTAACCCTAAGCCTGACTCCATCAGTGTAACGGGTCAGAAGAAAACATGCCTCAGCTCCAGAATCCACTGCTTCCCCAGACAGGGAGAGCAAAAGAATGGATGCCACAGAAAAAAAGATATGCAGAACAGCATCCGCACAGCTAAAGAATGCAGCTCCCCTCATGGGAAGATATGCTCCAACATGAAATCCTTTGTCTCTGACTTACCATCTCACAGACTACAATTTCTTTTTAGAGATGGTTAAAGAAGGTTCTTTAGATTTTAATCAGTCTAGAAGTGCTGTATTTATTCCATTGAACTCTCAGCAACAGCTTATTGTCATGGAATCTCATTAAAGATATAATCAAGGCTCCGTTTGTCCTCTTTAAATCCTGACAGAATCTCATTAAAGAGATCATCAAGGCTTTGTTTATCCTCTTTTAATACCTGAGGAACAATTACAATTCCAAATTTACTTTGCTCAGGTTCAACACACTTCAGACATCAAACCGAAGAAGAGATGGTTAATATGAAGCAGCATGAAAAATGAAACAGAAACATTAAAATCTGTAGGCTAAGAGAAACAGAAAAAATATTTCAACATTAATACAAGCCAAGAGATGGATGTTATTACTATTAGAGGGTTCCCCAACAACAAACTCCCCATCCCCAGGGCAGATCAGCAACGGCTGTCCGCCCAAACACCTTACAACCTGGAAATGACGACATTAGCAAAGCTCCACCAGACTTCAAGAGGGCGTTGGGTGATAGGGTTAGGCAAGAACAGTCTAAGCCCGTTCCAACTGCTCCTCCCCAACAAAGGTGCGTCCAAGCGGAATGGAGGGGTGCCCCAAGCCCATTCCACAGGAGTCTGGTACGTAATATCAGCTCCTCAATAACCTGTGCCCAGGCCATCTATGGTAGTTTGCAGATGTCTGTATCAAGGAGCATCTACAGATACACAAGGGACCAGTCCTCCAGTGGTTGCCCCTGGGCTACTGATACAGCTTTCTCCGGTCATGTCTTCTCCAGACACCCCCCTGCCAAACAACAGCAAGTGTTCACAGATTCAGCATCAACAAGAGCCTCAGTCAGCATAGAAGCCCCCGCCCCCTTCCCCCCACCCGAGTTGACTATTCTTCGGGCCGCAATGTAGTTACCTCACCCAGGGTGTCCACATTCTGTCGTTCTGCACAATTGCAGGTTAAACCAGCTCTTCAACTGACTGGACTCAGGGGTGACCACAGGGAAACCTTCTTTATCCACAAGCAAGCTCTCCGGCGCAGAGTCCGTAGCCTACCCTCTTGAGTGCGATATACTGCCGGATTCCGGCCCCATCTGGGAGGCGATGATTGCTGCCGCCTATATTGCCACGCCCCGTTCCTGCTCGGTCTGTTCTTTTGTGCGTTTCCGCAGCGTGCTTGTGCTCCTGGGTCCCCGGCAAAGACGTTTTAAGACATGGACAAAGTGGGCTTTGGCCCAGGGCCCCAGCCATTCTGGCGGCCTCCTGATAGAGCCAGGTCTGTTCTGCAGAGAGCCTTGCCCTGATGACCATGAATAATTCTTAAAAGAATTGTTTTAAATACTGTTTTCCATTAATTCATTTTTAATGTAGGTGATGTGTGAGAGTGTATTACAGATAGTTTGTAGAGAAATTTGTTATGTTTATGTTTCATGTAACATCAATAAATTAGGTTTCCTTTAGATCGAAACAGGACTTTACATATGAGAAAGAGGAAGGGGGTCACAGAGATTATTTGCAGTAATATTAGTGAGCTGATGCTGTTACAATATTGAAAAACACACATCACTATCCCTGAATATTAGATTAAACACATTTAGACGAGTGTTCCTTGGCCAAAGAGGATATGAAAGAGCTGAATTTGGATCATAAATTCAAAGCTGCTCTGAACGGGGCCCCAAAATACATTTGGCCCAGGGCCCCCAAAAACCATAAGATGTCTCTGGTCCCCAGATCGGCGTCTAGGCACATCTTCCTGGGTCTCCTGGGATGGTCCAGCCTTATAGGATTCCAGCCAATCTCACACTTCCGAGGTTCCTCATAGAAGTGTGTGGCTCCATCTAACATGATTTTCAGCTTAGCTGGGAACATGTGTACTGTATACCCTCCTCCCTCAGTGCCTTTTTTCACTTCCATGTATGATGCCCTCTTGTATTGCACAGCAAGGGTGTAGCCGGGAAATAGTGACCTTTCCATTCCCAACTTCATAGGGACCTTTGTTCCTGGCATTCTGCAGGAGAATGTCACGATCTCGAAAGTAAAGGAGTTTGGCAACAGTGGACGGGGCGGCCTACCCGGAGCCGTAGGTTTCACCGAGACTCTGTGTGCCCTCTCCAGAGCAAAGAATGGAGTCAGTTGGTTCGGTGCTACTAGTCTCCCACCTGTCCTCCATATAGGCCACCATGTCGCCTCCTTCTGTTCCCTCCGGAAGTCCCACAATCCAGGACCTACTTAATGGCAGCTGCAACATGAACACGCAATGGCTCACCAAAGGTAAGGCTGTCTGCACCTGTCCGTGTCTGGACCGCATCCAGCACCAGGAACCCTGGTCTGATCACCACCCAGCGATACCCTGCAGCACTCCTTAGGTCACTAGACCCCAGACTCCGTACCCCCCCCCCCAACTGCTGCTGTGCCTCGCCTCACACCACAGTAGGACCTTTCACCTGCACCCACTGCTGGCTCTCCAGCAGCCACCAAACCACCCTCCCCTCACAAATAATAAAAACAGTCAACACCTCCTCTCAACAAACACCACACAAGCAACAACAACGCCTACACCCCCACCTTGCACCACAAGCCACAGAAAACCTGCACATCAACACCCTCTTGCATGCTTGCTTCTCAACACACAATCACTCACCAAACACACAACTGACATATGGGGCATGCTGAGTAGTGAGACACCTGACATCCTCTTTATCACAGAGACCTGGCTCAACCTCTCATCGGCTCCCAACATTGCCATGGCAATCCCAGTGGGCTACAAGATCGTTTGACAGGACCGCCTTCACAAGCCAGCAGGAGGACTCGCTATCATCTACAAGGAGCTCATCAAATGCACAACATCCACAGAGAACACCACCCCATTCATGGAACACCTGCACTTTAAGCTGCAAATCTCAGAAAACTGCACCCCGAACAGAACCCTCACCTACTGACCACCCGAACCACAAGCCACCTTTACCAGCCTTGTTACCAACTTTATCGCTCCGCTCAGCATAGACTCCAGAGCCTACATTCCCCTCGGTGACCTCAACTTTCACCATCACCAGCACCACAGCATTTCTTGAAAGCTTGAAAAACATCGGACTCACTTAGCTCGTCCCAAAACCAATACACACCGCAAGACACACACTGGACCCCATCTTCAACACAAGCGATGGCATGAAATAAAACTCCACCACACCGCTCCTATGGACCGACCACTCCATCACCCACTTATAAATCAACACACCTCAAGTCAACAACCCTACCAAGTTCCGCCTTCCAAGCCGCAGCTTGGGCACAATCACAGAAGCAGACTGGTTCAACGCCCTCAGCACAGATCAACCTAGCTCCACAGACAACCTCGACAAAGGCATCAACAACTTCAACAACTGAATCAAGAATTGTGCAGACTCGCTTGCACCCATCAAACCCAACAAGCATAGCAAATTATACAAGCTGGCTAGCTGGTACACAAAAAACCTCCAAGACACCAAACACTGTAAACAGCTAGAAAGGAAATGAAGAGCCAGCTACACCACCACCAACAGAACTACCTACATGGCTGCACTCAGACGCTATCACCAGCAAATAAGAGACACCAAGAAAAAAGCACTAGCGGACCGCATCCAAGGAAGATTCAACAGCTGCAAGGAGATCTTCTCGATCGTTAAGGATTTCACCTCAGCCACTGTCACCAACATCACTGCCTCACAACACCTTGCAACAACATATCTAGCTTCACCAGAGCAAAATAGCAAATTGCAGAAATCAATGCCCTCCTCAAGAAGCCCACAGCCGACCCTAATCAACTGAGTAACTTCCGACCCATCTCCCTGCTTCCTTATCCAGCCAAAGTGATTGAGATGGCCACCAACAAGCAACTCACAACCCACCACGACCTTTACCATCTTTTAGACAACACTCAATCCGGATTCAGAATGAGCCACAGCACCGAAACAGCACTCACTGTGCCACCAATGACATGTGAATCATCCTGGACCGAGCAAACACGGCAGCCCTCATCCTGCTCTACCTCTTTGTGGCCTTCGACACTGTCTCTCATAACACCCTCATCAGAAGACTCCATGAGATTGGCATACAAGGATCCGCTCTCAAATTGATCTGCTCCTTCCTCACGGAAACAACCCAAAGAGTCAGACTGCCACCCTTCAAATCAGAGACCAAGAAATTAATATGGGGAGTCCCACAGGGATCATCTCTCTGCCCCATCCTTTTCAGCATATACATGACACCGCTCGCCAACATCATCCGATCACAAGACATCACCGTCATCTCCTATACCGAGGACACCCAACTCATCCTCTCCCTGATGGACAAAACAACCACAGCCAGAACCAACTTCACCAACTGTATGACCATGATAGCAGACTGGTGCGAACCAACTGCCTGCAACTCAACTCTGACAAGACAGAAGTACTGGTCTTCGGCAACTAGACATACGCATGGGACTAAACCCAGTGGCCGTCAGAGCTAGGACCCATACCTACAGACCTCGCAAGAAATCTAGGGATCATCCTAGATGACAAGCTCAACATGACGGCTCAAGTCAACGCAGTGTGCACTTTCTGCTTCCACATCCTATGCATGCTGCGAAAAACCTTCAAATGGTTGTCTCAGAACACCAGACGTACTGTCACACAAGCACTCATCAACGGCAGGCTGGGCTATGGCAAACATTTTTACACCGGAATCTCCAAACAGCTTCTACACAGACTCCAGACCACTGCTGCAAGACTCATACTTGACCTCAGATGCCACACCCACATCACACAGCACCTCAGGAAGCTTCCCATTCACAAGTGCAGCCAATTTAAACTTCTCACGCACACATACAAAGCCCCAAACAACACAGGACCAGAATACCTGAACAGCTGCATACTCTTTCACCAACCCACCAGACACCTACGCTCTGCCTAACTCTTACTTGCACACATTCCCTGCATCCACAAAAGCAAAACTGAAGGTCGCTCATTCTCCTACATCGCACTCCAGACATGAACGACCTCCCTCAATACATCAGAGCCTTCTGCTCACTTCTTGAGTTCCGCAGGAAGCTGAAGACCTGGCTCTTCGCATAAGCACCTTGGGGACCACAAACCTACACATCTGCCCAAGTGCCTGAATACCCTTTCGGGAGATTAGTTATCAATGCAAATCAATATCACATTGCATAATAATACATCTAGTACTCAAACCCTTCCTACCATCAACTCCTCCAAAGAAATATAATTCAAACAGACAATTCCACAACAATGTATTATACAGCGGCAGCCCCTCTATTAGAGCGGAGGAGCGCCGCCGCCACCACCACCCTCAAATAAAACGATAATAAAATGGGTTTTAAACCTTTTTCTCGTTTTATTTTAATCCCCGTGGACCCGCCCCAGGACTCTGGCGGGCGGCAGCGTTCAGGTACGTCTTTTTTATTTTGTATTTTTTTTTTTTTTTGCCCGCCCCCACACCTCCCTCCTCTAGCTTGCCCCCACTTTGGCAGGGGACGGGCCACTACTGGTATTATATCAACAAACAAGATGGAACGAGATCAAGACAGTTGTCAGTCAAGTTCAGCTCAGACAATGTGGCATTGAACACTAGCAAGAAGATTGTCACTCATGGCATTTCATATCCCAGGAATACAATGTGGAGGCAAATTTTCTCAGTCGTTATCATGAAGAGAATCACAAATTGGTGCTCAGCGACATGATAATACAAGATATCTGAGTAGAATGAGGTACTCCATCATTAATGTTGTATATCACGGCACAAAACAAAAAATGCTGAGACTTCGCACCGAAGTGACTGGAACCAAAGTCAATTAGCAATGCCCTTTTGATCAGATGGTCAACTCAATTTGTTTACATTTTTTCACTGATACCATTAGTGATTAAAAAATGATGGGAACTGAACATGAAAATGAATCTATCTGATAGAGACATCTAGCCGCAGATTCCTTAACTTAGAATATCCTCCAGGCGCCAGTCTGGATCCGGAGATTTTTCAGCAGTACCTCTGCGTGCCGGGGGACGGCGTTGCATGGCTCCGCCCTGACGTCGTCCATGGATATGACGTCCGTGGAGCCATATAAGTCTCTCCCGGCGCGCTGACGTCAGTTTTCTTCTTTTCCGCGCCTGCGATGCGGATCCAGGAGAAGCGGTTCCTGTGGCCTGTTTTAGTTTTTGGGCCTTACTGACGCCTTTTCGCGTCCGGGAACAGTGTGCGATGCCTTCGGGCTTCAAATTGTGTGAGACCTGTACGCTGCAGATGTCGGCAACGGATCCGCACACGATCCGTATGTGGTGCTTGGGTGAGCACCACGACTCCGAGGAGTGCGACGCCTGTCGGAAGCTGAAGCCGAACTCCCTGCGGGAATGTAGGATGAAATTGTTGTCCGCCCGCATGTCCCGTTCGGAGTCCAAGCGTCACCGGTCTCCGTCACGAGCTGGGGCTCCTGTCCGGGGCAGGTCTCGGAGTCGTTCCCGAGGACGTCGCTCGCCTTCCTCAGGTAAGCACAGAAGAAGTCACGGCGGCCGTCGGCATCACGTGGTCGTGACGTCGGTGCCCGCTGCTCCCAGTCTTTACAGGACACAGCACCGCAATAGTCGACCCCCGTCTACCCCCCATTTCCTGGCGTTACGGTGACTAGGACCCAGATGGGAGCCTATTACCAGGCTTTGCAGGCCATATTTGGGTCGACCCCTCTCCCTGGCTCGCCAGCGGGTTCGCCCTCGGCACCAATCAAGTACCCTGACTCCAGTCTCAGAGTCGCTGCGACGTCGGAAGTCAGCCCGGTGGGGCGCCGTCTCAATGTCGTTCGATGCCGGGGACGGCCTTTCCTCCTCCTTTGCTAATGGTGGATGAGGCCCCTGGGGATTCATCCCCCCCAGTGTTGCCTACGCGTTCCTCGGAACATGTTGATGTGGAGCATCTGCAGGCCCTTGGGCATCCCCGGGCTACAGAGCCTTTGGCGGACTTGTTAGCCTACAACCGTTCCCTAATTATGATCTGCTGTCGCCACCTAGAATGGCCACGGAGGCTAGTGCAGCGTTTGCACGAGTTGTTCGCAAAGCTGCTGACATTTTACAGTTCTAGCCTCCCTCGGTCTCTCTACCTTTCGATCCCTTGTTGGATCTGCTCCACCAGGGAAATGCGGATGTTGAGCGCTTGCTGCCGTTTGGCGCATTGTTGTACGACATTCTTCTGGGGACCTGGGCGAGGCCCTCCTCGGTGAACCCTGTGGAACGTGCTATCGCACATAGTCATCGCCCGGCTCCAGATGACCCTGTCTGTCTGTCCTTACACCCTAGGGCTCAAGGGCTTTTTGTCCAAGCAGCCTCAGATTTGCTGCCTTAGTCCTCTCCTCTGCTACTCCCACCTACTAAGGAGTCTCGCTGGTTGGAGACATGTGGTAGACAACTGTTTGCGTCCGCAAGCTCGGGCCTTCGGTCCTTGAACACGTCCTGCGTGTTTGAACAGGCTACTTTCGCCTTCTGGGACTCAGTTGAGCGCCTCTTTCCCTCTCTTCCAGAAGGCCCTCGGGCTGACCTGACTCGGGTACTCCAAGATGGTCGTGAGCTGGCAAAATTTTCGATTCGATCAGCCATGGACACCACTGACTCGGTGGGTCGGGCTATGGCCAGGTCAGTTGCTCTGCTTCACCATTGTTGGCTGCGTGATGGCAGTTTTCCTGAAAATGTTCAGGAGCGTCTCCGAGATTTGCCCTTTGATGGGGCCCATCTTTTTGTCCATCTTGTGCCACAGCTTTGGCTACGTTCTAATCTTTGTGGTATTGTCTGCTCTTCAATCTCTGGTGTTGGGAAGCCCGTATGTCCTTGGTCTTCCCTCTGCTCTTTTCCACGCAGGGGCTCAAGTCCCTCTGCTCCTGGTTTCTGCCGATGTTATCCTTGGAAGTCTCTCTGTTTCGAGATGCTCATTGTGAATTATACAGTGTCTGTATATGGATATATATACATGTTTCTGAATATATATGTATGTAATTTACTGTGTTTTGACATGTTATGTCCTGCTATGGTTCACATCGGTGCCGTTGGTACCTATTGTGCGGGCTGCTGTATTTGTCTTGGGCATGCCCTTTGAATTCCCCTGGTCTTTAAAAAAAAAAAAAAAAGATATATATATATATATATATATATATATATATATATATATATATATATATATGTATTTGGATGTATATATGTGTATATGGTCTTATCTAGGTAGGGATGTATGTATACATATCATATATGCATACTAACTGCAAGAGAGTACACGTACAGGGTTTTTCTCTGTTGCAGTGTCTTGGCCCAGATTCTGTGTGTCTCTCCCTCTTTCCCTCTCTCCCTCTCTCCCTCTTTCCCTCTCTCCCGCTCTCCCTCCCTCTCTCCCTCCCTCCCTCTCGCTCTCCCTCTCTCGAGAATGAGCCCTCAGTTTGTGTCCGGCTTCTGCCGGTATCCTTTGACCAAATGTACCCTTGTGTATGGCTGGTCAGTATGACTAATTGGTGGTACGTTGTGTGGCTTTCTGCTGCCGCATGTGTGCTGTCGCTGCTCCATTTCATGGGATTTTGCATGTGTGCGGTGTGGCTCCCACGGTCCAAACTGTCTGCATGTGTGTATCCCTATTGTCCACATCCATGTATCTCCTTGTAGTCATGGTTTTGTATATCTCTACGTGGGTGATATCTGTCTCTACACTTGTCACTCTTCGCATCCACTGTTGTGCATGCTCATTTTGTACGCTCTGACTCTGTCAAGCTGTTTTGTCCTTCCTCTGGGACTTTTACTTTTTGCAGATCCATGGGATCCTGCGCACAGTTCTGCCTCTAATCCTTCTTACAGAAGCTTATGGATTTTCTTCCACTATGCACTGGCCATTCTGGTTTCTGTGATTTCCCTTCGTCCCTTCCTGGACGGTGAGAGTCTTGTGCTGTCCTCTGACGGACTGTGGTGCCATTGCCTTTCCTTGTTCATGCTCCTTTTCAGGGCTTTAGGGGTCTAGTGTCAGCCATGCTTGCACTTGCTGTTTCCACCTGTTTTAGTCAATCTTTATTGACGGATTAGTTCTCTTTGGAACTTAGTGGGGTTCAGTCGCAGACCCTCCTCCAAACGGGTATAGCTTTGGTATCTATTCTAAGTTAAGGAATCTGCGGCTAGATGTCTCTATCAGATGAACAAGTTACTTACCTTCGGTAACAATGTGTCTGGTAGAGACACAGTCTAGCCACAGATTCCTTAACACCCACCCATCCTCCCCGCTCTGCGACGACCTTTTCAGATTGGGGTCTTACCCATTGGTCTTTCTGCCAGTGGTTTCTGCCTTCATGCGTGTTAGTCTACTTCACATCCTTCCCAGGTCAGGATGTTTTATTCTGTTTTACCTGTTGCTTCTCCACCCATTCTCTCTTTGGGTGGTGGGCTCTCTTATCCATCCACGCTCTTGGACCCTGGTTCTTTTTCATTGTGGAGATTGGTCATGCCCTTCTCCCTCCCTCTCCCTGGATACTTTCTCCATTAGTTTGGGATCTATTAGACTATGCTACAAGTCGATTGGTCATATATATAGTACGTATGGTTGCACATTCTCTGCTGTTGCAGAAATGTTGTCAATTGCCATAACAGTCATGTTGTTAACCCGTTAAGTGCTTCTGTCGGCCAACGGCCGTCGCGAGCACTACCTCTGTAGTGCTGCGCACGTCCGTTGGCCGACGCGGCCCCGCCCGCTTAATAGAACGTTCCGCACTGGCGCGGAACGTTCTAAGCAGTTAACCGGTTAAAGTCTTGTTGTCCATTTCCATAGCATTCATTTCCATTGCTGTTTTGCCTCATAGGAGGGTATGGTTCTTCGCTTGTGCGAGACTGTTTCTAGGGGCGAGTACTATGCTCTCTTCCCTCAGTCCCTTACAGTATGAAGTGTTTTTCTTTGACATGCATTGTGATGTTTCTCATCACTTTATTCTTATTGTCATGGTTGCTTCAACGATTTTTAATCTTTTTTGGCACATTGTTCCCACACTCACAGTTTTAGTAGTGTCTTCGCTTTGTGGCGTGGAAAAGTTTCACAGTAGAAAACTAACGTCAGCGCGCCGAGAGGGACTTATATGGCTCCACTGACCTCATATCCGTGGACGATGTTAGGGTCGGAGCCATGCAACGCCGTCCCCCGGTGCGCAGAGGTACTGCTGAAAAATCTCCGGATTCGGACTGGCACCTGGAGGATATTCTAGGTTAAGGAATCTGCGGCTAGACTGTGTATTTACCAGATACATCGTTACCGAAGGTAAGTAACTTGTTCAATAGCACCAGACTGGCCAAGACAGTGGTGGTACCCAGATATTCAACTCGCCTTAAGACAGTATAAATGACTACTGCTCAGACTGGATCTCCTATCCAGACTTCAGGTCCAAATACTTCATCCGACCCTTCAATCCTTGAATTTGGCAGAATGGCTCCTGTAATCTGCTGCATGGTCACTTGAATTTACCACCCGAATGTATTAATATTCTTATTCTACAAGATTTACATTTTGTGGCAGGACAAAAGTCATGATCCAGTTACTAGGCAAGAAAATGTCATCCTCCCATATCTACTTTACTTATCCAAATCTAAGTTACAATTTTCATTGGTAAAGTTTCACTTAGCAGCTATTTCGGCACACAGAAAATCTCCACAGCGAACATTCTTTTTCAAGATTGCTGTAATAAAAGACTTTCTTGAAGGACTCAGAAATGCTTTTCCTCAAATCAAAAGACCTTCACCTATATGGGAACTGAGCTTAGTTCTTTCAAAATTTGGGTCCACCTTTTGACCAATGCACAAATCTTTACAACATCTGTTATGGAAGACTGCTTTTTATTAGCAATTATGTCAGCATGCAGAGTTAGTGAATTACAAGTTCTTTCAGCGATAGAACCTTTTACTGTTTTTCATCTTAATAGGGTAGTTTTAGGAACTCATCCATCTTTGTTACCAAAATTAGTTTCTGATTTTCATATAAACCAGTCTATTACACTTCCTACCCCATCTACTTCAGCAGAAGGATCTCTCAGTTCTCTAGTTATAAATGATATATAGATAAGTCAAAAGATATTAGAAAAACACGTTACTTATTTGTTAACTATGGTCACACAAGACAAGGTTTAGCTACTTCAAAACAAACAATTGCAAGATGGATAGTTGCTTGTATTTCTTTATTGTATTTTTTTCTTTAAGGTCGATCCCAAGAATAACCCAGGGCTTATTCAACAAGAGGTAAAGCGGCAAACACAGCCTGTCTTAGACATTTCCCAATTTCTGAAATCTACAGGGCAGCTACTTGGAAGTCAGTAGTACATACATTTCCTAGACAATACTGTCTTGATACCGATACATAAGGAGAAGCTAAGGTTCGTTAAGAAACACTTGGAAACCATTTTAAGTAATTGTTACTGTAAACTTTTAAGCTGCTCTTCAACATATATTATATCTTTGCTATTTACCTTTAGCTCGCTACTCTAGTCAGCGGTTATGACTATCAATGAAGATCCTACGATGCAGAAGGAAAGGTTAAATACCTGTGGTCCCAGTTCTGCATCATAGGAGTCTTCATTGAAGTCATAAACGACTCACCCTCCACCCCGGCTGTGAGTAAAAATAAAATCTGAAAGAGACTATTAGTTATAGATTCCTTACCTTAGAATTACCCCCAGGCGTTAGACTGGATCCGGAGAATTTTTTCTCAGCAGTACCCCTGCGCGTCGGTAGGTGGCGTTGGTCGACTCCACGTTCGTCCTCGGCGTCATAATTGCCAGGATGATGTCGCTGTATCTACTTAGATGCGCCCCTGCGCGCTGACGTTGATTCTTTCTTTTTCCGCGCCAGCCAGCGCAGATGCGGAGACAGTGGTACCCTTAGTCATTTTTTGACTAAACTTTTTTGACTTTTTGTGGACATCTTTTTTCAAGTCTTACGACCCGGTGCACAAGGGATGTCAAGTCGTCAACCCGGTTTCAAGCCTTGTGACTCCTGTTACAGGCTGATGTCGGTCACCGACCTGCACCTCGTCTGCCTTTGGTGCCTGGAGCGCGACCACGACCCGAAGCCGTGCCCGACTGCCGGGCCCTGAACCCTAAGTATTTGCGGGAGCGATCCCGAAAGCTTTTGGAGGCCCAGCAGTCGGCTCCACGCCGTTCGAGGTCCCGGTCGAGGGGAAGGTCGCAGGACCTCCACTGCCATTGGGTAAGTCGAAGCAAAAAAAGAAGGCGAAGAAGCATTGTCGCTCTTCGCCTTCTCCCCGTCTGTTGGCCGGCGGGACACGGGGGGTCGACGTTCTCCGGCTCCGCCCTCGGAGCCTGCTGGGACGGCTCCGCACTTCCCTCCCTTTCCGGGAGCTAGAGCGTCCCCTGCCCAGCTTCGTGCATTTTACGAAACCCTCCACTCAATCTTTGGGCAGCCCGACTCCGCCGGCACGCCTTCGGGCACTGCGGACTCGGCTGGGGGCTCTAGGCCTTAGATGCCGGCGGCTCCGGCCTCAGCGCCGCAGGGCCCCCAAGGATCAAGGCCTGGATCCGGATCGGCGCCTGCCGAAATCACAGTACCTTCCCCGGCGCCGATTCCTCTGACGACTCCGACGCCGGTTGCGCCCCCAGCCGGCTTCGACCCCAGCCTCCCTCTCGACTTGGACACGGAGCCGGACCGGCGTTGACCGGCGCCGGAGGGTACTTTTGTACCGCTGTTCTTCCCTGGCGTTCCCTATCGCTCTGAGTGGCAGCCAGAGGAGGGTGAGGAGGACTGGGAGGGGTCTGTTGATCCTCTGGCAGACCAGCTTGAAGAGTCGGACTGAAGAGAGGAGTTGGGTGATGCCAGTGGTCTGGATACCTTCCCAGACCTTGGTATGCTTTCTCCCCCTACCGTGGCTACGGAGGAGGGAGCTTCCTACGCTGTGGTGTTGCGTAGGGCCGCTGAGGCCTTGGGCCTTGAGCTTCCTATGGTGGCAGTCAGGACTAACCTCCTGACTGAGGTGCTTCAGCTGGCAGCAGCCTCTTCGGACCCCTTGCTGCCTTTCAATGAGGCCCTCACTGACGTCCTTCTGGGCTCCTGGTCCAAACCCAACACAGGAGCTCCTGTGGATAGGATGATTGCCCGACGCCATCACCCGGCCCCGGGCGACACACTTTTCCTCTCCCAACACCCCACCCCCGAGAGCTTGGTGGTCCAAGCCTCATCCTCGAAAGGAAGCGCTTTCCCTACAGCTCCTCAAGATAGGGAATCCAAGAAGCTGGACCATCTTGGGAAGAAGATGTTTTCTTCCGCCACCTTAGGACTGCGGTCGGTTAACACAGCATGTCTCTTGGGCTGTTACACACATTCGGTGTGGGACATGGTTGCGTAAGTGCTGCCACAGTGCCCGGAGGAGGCCTGGGCCGTGCTCGCCCGCGCTGTTGCTGAGGGTCGAGACGCAGCAAAGTTCACCATCCTTTGTGGGCTGGATACCGCCGACTCGCTGGGTAGGACGTTTCCACGTCTGTAGCCCTGAGGCTAATCTGGGCATGTCCAATCTACCCTTTTGGACATGCCCTTTGATGGCTGTCACCTGTTTGGTGACAAGGCGGACAACGCACTTGAGCGCTTCAAGGACTCTAGGGCTACGGCCAGGTCCTTGGGCCTTGCAGCAACTTCTCGCCGCATGCAGTCTGCCTTTCGCCCCTTTCGTGGCCACGGAAAGGTTGCCCCACCATGTTCCACCCCGAGCCACAGGGCCGCACAAGCCACCCAGCCTCTGCGCTGCTGGGGAAGAGGGACCCAGCGTCGTGGGTCTGGTGGCCAGAGGGCGAGTCAGTCCACCAATGCCCCCCCTGCAGCTGCCTCCAAAACTTCCTAGTCTGACTTTTCAGGCCCACCAGTTGCCAGTGGCCGGCAGGATCCGCCATCACCTCCCCCACTGGCACAACATCACGTCGGACAGGTGGGTTTTGCAGATAGTCCGAAGGGGCTACTCCCTCTCCTTCAAGACTACCCCTCCCTCCATGCCACCAACACTCCATTGCATGTCGGAGGATCACTTGGCCCTTCTCCGTTAGAAAGTTATGGCTCTCTTGGCCAAGGGAGCTATTGTGCGAGTCCCTGTGCCAGAAGTAGGTTGTGGTTGTTATTCCCACTACTTCCTGGTACCCAAGAAGGACAAAGGCCTGCTTCCTATCTTGGTCCTCAGGGACGTCAACCGCTTCCTCTGGAAGGAGAAGTTCAAAATGTTGACATTGGCTCAGGTCCTGTCTGCCCTCGACCCGGGCGACTGGATGGTAGCATTGGACTTGCAGGGCGCTTATTTTCACATCCCTGTCTTGCCTGCCCACCGGTACTACCTGCGGTTCACAGTAGGCCACGAGCATTTTCAGTTTACAGTGCTCCCCTTTGGCCTTACCAGCGCCCCTCTGGTGTTCACGAAAGTGATGGCGGTGGTCGCAGCTCATCTGTGCAGATCAGGGGTTCCAGTCTTCCGCTATCTTGACGACTGGCTGTTGAAAGCGGGCTTGCCCCAGGCTGTCGTCTCCCACCTCCAGACTACGGCGGACCTCCTGCATTCGCTGGGGTTCTAAGTCAACGTGCCGAAGTCGCACCTGATTCCCTCCCAGAAGCTCCTTTTCATCGGAGCGGTTCTGGACACAGTGCAGTTTCGGGCCTATCCAGCGAGTCCGGGATATTTGGGCTATGATACCGATGTTTCAGCCTCTATCCCGGATTTCGGTGAGAATGACCCTGAGGCTACTGGGCCTCCTGCATCCTGCTGGTGGATCATGCCAGGTGGCATCTGCAGGCTCTGCAGTGGGACCTGAAGTTTCAGTGGGCGCAGCATCAGGGGAATCTTTCCGATTGCGTCCAGTCCTCGGAGGGCACTGCACACCAATTGCAGTGGTGGCTAACCAACCAGGATTGGGTCAACGGCAAATCCCTCTCCCTTCCCCAACCAGAGTTCACAGTGGTGACAGATGCGTCACTCCTGGGATGGGGCGACCACATCGGAGAGGTGGAGATCAGAGGCCTCTGGTCTCCGGCGGAGTCCGGGCTCCACATCAACCTTCTGGAGCTCCGGGCGATTCGTCTTGCACTGAAAGCGTTCCTTCCTTCTGTCAGAGGAAGGGTGGTGCAGGTGTTCACGGACAACACGACCGCCATGTAGTACTGCAACAAACCGGGCGAGGTGGGGTTGTGAACCCTATGTCAAGAGGCTCTTCGCCTTTGGACGTGGCTGGCACATCAGGGCATGTCCCTGGTGGTTCAACACCTGGCAGGTTCCCTGAACGCCAGGGCGGACTAACCCAGCCGCCGGTGCATGATGGATCACGAATGACGTCTTCACTCGGAGGTGGTGCAAGGTCTCTTTCAGCAGTGGGGAGAGCCTTGGTAAGATCTGTTAGCCACCAAAGAGAACGCGCAATGTCAGCAGTTCTGCGCATTGGAATTTCCAAGGCGGCACTCGCTCGGCGACGCTTTTTGTCACGAGTGGAATTGCGGTCTTCTATACCCCTTTCCACCTAAACCACTTCTGCCCAGAGTGCTGAAGAAGATCAAGCGCGACCGGGCCCAAGTCATTCTTGTGGCTCCGTACTGGGCACGAAGAGTCTGGTATCCTGAGCTCTTGAACATGGCCATCGATCCTCCGATCAGACTGCCTCTTCAGGAGGATCTTCCTTCGCAGCAGCAGGGGACGGTCCTGTACCCGAACCTGTCCAGCCTCCACCTCCTTGCGTGGAGATTGAGTGGCGACAGTTGACAACTTTCCACCTCCCTCCCGAAGTCTGTAATGTCATCTTGGCAGCCAGGCGTCCCTCTACTAAAACAGTATACGCCTGTAAATGGAACAAATTTGTGACATGGTGCACAGCAAAGGCTGTGGATCCCCTTTCTGCCCCTCTTTCTGAGGTTCTCCTCTTCATACTTTCTTTGGCCCAACAGGGCTCTGCTCTGGGCACCCTTAAAGGTTATCTTTCGGCCTTTCTTCGCCTTCCTGATCAGCCTTCTCTTTTCAAGTCCCCTATTGTAAATAGGTTTCTTAAGGGCATTACTCACCTTTTTCCTCCTATTCCTTTCGTAATGCCCCAGTGGACTTGAATCTTGTCTTAACTTACCTTATGTGCGCTCCTTTCGAGCCATTACATAATTGTCCTCTCAGATTCTTGCCTTTAAAAACTGCTTTTCTGGTTGCCATCACCTCTGCTCGCAGGGTGAGTGAGCTTCAGGCTCTATCTTCTAAACCTCCTTTCCTTGCTGTCCATCTGGACAAGGTTGCCTTCGAACTAGGCCTTCATTTCTACCCAAAGTGGTTACCTCTTTCCACATAGGACAGACCATCACTTTGCCCACCTTCTTCCCGCCCCCGTATCCTTCCATGGAAGAGGAAAGACTCTGTCTAGATCCAAAACGTGCGCTGTCATTTTATCTGGATCGCACAAAACAATTCTGGGTGGACGATCAACTCTTTGTTGGCTATGTGGGCGCCAAGAAAGGTCGGGACATGCAAAAACAGACCATCTCTTGATGGGTCGTCCTTTGCATTAAGATCTGTTATTCCTTGGCGAAAAAGGAGCCTCCGATAGGACTGCGCGCCCATTCCACCAGGGCGACGGCAGCCACTACTGCTTTGGGACGTGGAGTCCCCCTCAGTGACATCTGCCAGGCAGCCACGTGGGCATCACTGCACACGTTCACTAAACATTATTGCCTGGATAGTCAAGTCCGGAGAGATGGCTTCTTTGGCTGTTCAGTTCTCCAGGACTTTCTGCTGTGAACTTAGTTTGCAGACCCACCTCCGGGGTTGGAATTGCTGGGGCATCTATTCTAAAGTAAGGAATCTATAACTAATAGTCTCTTTCAGATGAACAAGTTACTTACCTTCGGTAACGATATATCTGTAAGAGACATATATTAGTTATAGATTCCCTACCGCCCCACCCATCCTCCCCGTTCTGCGAACTGACTTCTAGAGTAAGAGACTCCCTTTCAGGGCCCTAGTTTTGTGCACCAGTGGTCAGTGTCTTGCATGGCTCTGCATTTCTGGCGTGGCATGTTGTGTAAAAGAACTGACGTCAGCGCGCAGGGGCGGCGTCTAAGTAGATTCTGCGACGTCATCCCGGTGATCACGACGACGAACGCAGAGTCGACCGACGCCGCCTACCGACGCGCAGGGGTACTGCTGAGAAAAAATTCTCCGGATCCAGTCTGACGCCTGGGGGTAATTCTAAGGTAAGGAATCTATAACTAATATATGTCTCTTTTCAGATATATCGTTACCGAAGGTAAGTAACTTGTTCTTCAGCTGTAGACACTTTATTTGTTAAAAAGAATAAAACTAGGTCTCACAGGTAACTGCCAGTAAACAACATTGTGGGTAGCGGTTCCTCTCGGGTCCTTAAAGGAACGGTCTTTATTTCTCACTTTTCCTAATGTAAGTCTGTCAGGCAGCATTTTTATCTTCATGTACTCAATGTTGAAGGTGTTTTTTCATGACAGGTAATGTAACTTTAAGTAGCTAATCATTTTCTACAATATTTCCAGCATTCAAAAAGAGAATGGCATCTCTCATGGTCTAACCCTGAAATAAATTCTTCAAGAAATTAACATGAATTTATGACATTCTACAAAGTTAATTTTATTAAGAACATTATGTTAAAAGGTGTTCCAGGGTCCGTGCAGATAGCAGAAATTATTCTGCATTTATGACTTCAGTGAAGATTCCTATGATGCGAGAACTAAGATAACAGGTATGTAACCTTTCCTATCCATTACCAAATACCACCCAACCACCAGTTGAACACTTACTTGTCATTGTACTTATAGGCTATGATTAAATGAGCATTCAAAGTCTGCACTTTTTCCAGCATAAATAGTCCATTTTTGTATCGCAGTGATACATGTGGTATCTCTCTCCACTGCTGTCTTCCAGTTGTTAAATCAGAGTGCATTATACCTCCTGGAGCATCAAATGGGAGATGATCAAACCACAGTAGTCTGGTGCTCCCTCTGTTTACCGTCTTTTGGAACAGAGGAGCCTGCAACCACCTTCAAAAGTGACATTAAGCATGTAAATGTAGCATTAAACATGTAAATTTACATTTAAGTATTGTCCTGAAATATTTCACTGGTATTTATCGGAAAGTCGTAAATATTGAACCAGCAGTACATACACATTTAGCTCACAGAGACATTTTTTGCCAAAGTAGCATACCTAAATTACTGGTGGGCTACAAAACGTTAGCGAGAGCAGCAGAAACGAGCAGTGGCAAAGCCAATAGCTCACACCTATGCAAGAGCTATTGGTTTTGCCAATGTGTTTTAGCCATGTTGTACACCAGCGTGGCTGCTGTTCAGCATGGCTAAATGTTAGTGGCATAGAGGAGAGTGGCGTTGAGTGTTGTAGAGTGGAATGATGATGAGTAGAGTGTTGTGGAGTGGCGTGTATTGAAGTGGAGTCTCGTAGAATGGTGTACAGTGGAGTGGCGTAGAGTGCATTGGCATATAGTGGTGCAGAGTATAGTGGTAGCGTAGAGTGCAGTGGCGTAGATTAGAGTGGTACAGAGTTATGGTGCAGAGGGCAGAGTCGAGTGGCGTAGAGTGGTGCAGAGTAGAGTATAGTGCAGGGGCATAGAGTGGAGTAGTGCAGAGTACAGAGGCATAGAGTTCAGTGGGAGAGAGTGCAGTGTTGCAGAGTATAGTGCAGTGGCGTAGAGTGCAATGGTTAAGAGTGGAGTGGTGTAGAGTAGATTGTTTCAGAGTAGAGAAGTGGAGTGATTCAGGGTAGAGTGCAGTTGCATTGAGTGGCATAATAGAGTGCAGTGGTGCAGAGTACATTAGAGCGGCGTAGAGTGCAGGGCCATAGAGTTGAATGTTAGAGAGTAAAGTGCATTGGCATAGTGTGCAGTGGCGCAGAGTATACTGGTGTGAGTTGTTAAGTCAAAGAATCTCCCCTTGGAAACTCAGTCAAAAGTGCATAAAATCAGTCAGTCATTCGCAACAGTCGTTTCCGTGCGCCACTCACACTCGAAATTCAACCAAATTTGGTTAGTTTTGCAGCGGATGTTGTTTTTAGAGTAGCTTTTAGCATTTAATGTTACTTGTCTGCTTCTAACAGATAGAATGTGTATTTTAAACAATGGAATGTTTACTACATTAGTATTGTTAGCATGAGTAAGCTGTTACAATTGACTGTTTTTAACGAACGGATTGTGCATTTTAACGAACGGCATATTTTTTTTTTTTTTACATTTTTATTATGAGCTAGCTGTTATATTTTACTGAATGTTTTATGGATCTGTAATCCGAAAGAATCAAAGTTGAGTGCCATAATCATATAGTATTAGTAGGATCTTTAATGTCTTATTTCCAAATCACATCCACCTTAAAAAAAAGAATTTATACATCAAAATTCTATCTAATTGTTACATAATAAAACTAACAATGATTGTTTTTATACATTCCATGTATTGTGTTTTTAAATTGATGTAACATAAAAAACAAAGTTAAAAAGCAATAATTGAAAAAGAGGGAGAGCACATAAAACAAGCACATGAGACTTTGTGTACAACTAATCTGTTCGGATCATTACTCAGGACACATGATTTTCCAAACGATCATCATCTATTGCATCCAGATGTCCATCAGATTTAGTTCAAATTATAAGTCGATGCGTTTTGGTGGCGAACAAAAAGTAGTCTACCTTCTTCAGGACACATTAATTTCTCCAACACACGTTAACATAAAGACAGGTTTCATCAATTATCTAAGTCTCTATTTCAGGTTTGTTGCACTTTTTTAGATGAATCCCGACCCTACCCAATGGATACAAATCTCATGAAGTTTCCAAATCACCCTAAAGTCAAAATGAGGGGACAGCTTCTAAATGTAATTGTTCACAACAGTCTTGACCTAGAGCCCTGACCCCTGATCCTGTAGTATACTTCCCTCACTTGAAGGGCAAGGTAATTTCTCTTGATTAGGGTTTCGTCCTGTTACCTCAATTCACAGGTGTAAAGGCTTTTTGTACCTTTTAAACAAAGTGCTGCATCAATGCGTCTGCAGTCCGGGGAGTGGAGTTGTGCAGAGTATATTGGTGTGGCCTAGACTGGAGTGGTGTAAAGTGCAGTGACGAAGAGTGCATTGGCGTAGAATGGTAGAGAAAGACGCATGAAGTGGCATCAATTGGAATGGTGCAGAGTGTATTGGAGTGGTACACAGTATAATGCAGTGGTGAAGAGTGGAATAGAGGGCAGTGGTGTGGAGTAGAGAGCAGTGGTGCAGAGTGGCATAAAGTAGAGTATGCATGGTGGGGTAGCACACTGCCATTACAGACAACACATCTTCATTTGAAATAACCATTACATTTGCACAGACATACAGTTTAACTAATAAAACTATACAGTGCGCACACGAAAATGTGTGGAAATTGCATCACATCAGTGTAATGATTTGTTTTGATCATATTAAAGAACTTGTTTCCAACACACTTCAGTAATAACAAAAATGTGCTTCATTTCTGTTCCCAATTCTGATATGTTCTGAAATACTTACACAGTTCATTTAAATGTTGTCGTGAGCTAGGAAAAAAACTCTTTCCTAACCGAGTATTCCAGCAAGTTTCCCACATAAATCCTCTCACTTTGAAGTCGGAAAAAAGAAAAGTAAACCAGCGCCCTCGGCAGACAGCGTCTGACATTTGAAGTCAGTCTTTAAATGCACAGCAAATGTGACGAGATGAGAACAAGATTTACAGGCCTGTTTACAGAAAGGGAGCACTCGGAAGGAAAAGACAGTGCCGAAGATTTGACCTTGGTCTTTGAATGCCCAGCAAACGTGACACAATAAGGACAACATTTAAAGGCATGTTTCCAGAAATCGAGTTTGTGGAAGAATACCATGAACACGGTTTAGGCAACGGGAGGGATAAACTGAACCTGTACAGCCTAAAGCAATTAAAGGCAGCAAATGGAAAGCAAGAAAATGTGAGTTACAAAGCCAATAGCAAGCAACGGGCAGAATGTATTCCTAGGTCAACTTTCTGAAAGTACCCAAGATGTCTTTAGCTGCGCTGTCTGGTAGACTGCAACCTAAAAAGGACAAAGAGGTAAAGAAAAACTTGTCTGGTCCAGCAACACCTTCAAGTGAGGGGACACAACCCAGATGTTAGCCTGCTCCTCAAGAGTTCCACCCCAGCTCTTTCAACTACATTGCTGAAACTCCTTTTTGCCGACCGTCCCTTTTACTCTTACCCAAGCACTAGCCCCTTCACCACTGCAAATCCTACACTTAGTTACTGCTTCCATGCCAGATTCCTCATTTTGCACTCCCTTCGCACACCCTCCCCCAAAAACATAATGGAGAGTGCTCAGTTGTTTATCCCCCTCGCTACTCCCTTGCACTCAGTTACTTTGTCGCTAGTTCAACATTTTGTTAATCACATGAATCTCACTGTAAAACCTGCAGACCACTTATATGTAAGTGAACATCAGAAATAGGCATGGTTTCCTATATGGAAACTGCATTCAAAGGCACTCCATTATTGAGAAAGACATTGTCTTGAAAGATCTTTCACCACCTGTCACTGCTTCAATTACATTTCAGAACTTGACTAATTTAGTGCTGTGGTAATGCACATTGACTTATGTATCTTTAAAGGTAGTTCTTGTTTTGCACCTTTCTGACATAATTTACTAAGTTGCTTGCCTTTGGAGAGGTTTGCATGCCTATTTTCAGAATATGGATGCATTTTAGAGTGTGTATTCTATGCCTGCCAGCAGCTCTTAACCTGTGGCCAGGGACCCCTAGGAATTTGTGACACCTACTCCGGGGGTCAGTGACTGTTTGGAAAATTAAGTAATATTACAAATCAATAAGGTAAAAATCATAAATAATGAAGCAAAATGTAAAAATTCTGTAAATGTGGAGACATTTGAAATTGAAGGCTAAAAACTAAGTGAGTATCCTCAGATTGATTTGTGGGAACAGTGCATGGACAGCAAACAGGATATAGTATGGACAATGTGTGACCTCAATTGAGTTTAGAAAAACTCCAACCATCCCATTAAAATTTATTTTTTATATTTGTGAATTAAATAAAATAGGTAATCATTTGTGTATTTGTTTAATGAATGCTTATTTCTGTGCATTTTCTTTGAGGTTCAAATCATCGAAATTGCTTAGGTTGGGGTCGCTGGCTTTCCAGTAATAACCCATTGGTTGTCCCCAGATTCCAATAATAACTCAGTGGGTCTCCCTGGATTCCAATAATGATTAAGTGGGGGTCCACGGAAGTTGAAAGGTTAAGAACCACTGCTGTGCTGTCAATATAGAGCAATAACATTGATTAAAGTATCAAATATTGAGTGAATAGCTGCAGCTCTTCAAAGTATTATGTTAGTTTATTTTTATATAGCGCTAAATCACCGCCAGGTCTCTAAGCGCTTTAGAGAGAGAGGGGCCAAGGGCCAGTTGGAAGGTAGCATCAACAGTATCACAGGGGAGGGGTAAATTAAACAGTGTTCAAGGCCTCCCTAAATAGGACAGTTTTGAGTTGTTTCCTGAAGGGGAGGAGTGCAGGTTCTCTGCGAAGGTGATCAGGTGATTAGCAGGTGTTGCACAATACAGTGAGTAGGTTAAGTGCAGAATTATCCAGAAGCTACATTGGCCACTTCTCAAATTACTTTTTTCTCCATTTCAGATGACGGTCACACTGCCATTCTTTCTCTGAGTGACAGTGACCTCCTGAAGCTGCAAAGCGACTCCCGCACAGTACAGCTGCTCAGTGACTTCCGCCGGGCCCTCACCCGCATGGTGGAGACATGCTTGGAGCACGAGCTGCCTGAAATGCCAGAACACCTGCAAGAGGAGCACAGCCAGCTCCTCCACCTTCTTGTGGAGCTCCTTAACAGCACGTCCCAAAGCTTCAGCAAGAGCCAGGAGTTGATGATGGAGGAGTGAGCTGGGGGGACTTGAAATTTGTACAAAACAGATTGCACATTTAAATAAAAATGTTTATTTATTTATTTACCAGAGTGGCCTTCTCCTACGTGAACCAGGGACGGGGCTCTTGGCAGTTCCACATACTTCTTTCCTTACCAAGATGTGTACATAATTTGAGTGCAGAAACCACAAGAATCTAAGAGGAAGCCAGTGTTTTTTGTTGTTATCGGTTATATAGTTAATTTTGAGGCAATGCTTCAAAAGTAATTAATGTCAAACAGCTAGTGACTGAACTTATGGAGAACTGTATGCATTGCCTCTTGAAGGGTTTTTTTTTTTTTGGCAGTAACAGATTTGAACAAAATGGTGAGTCTAGGGTTTGTTGAAAGTTGACTCTTCGATGAAGAAGATTTTCAGTTTCAATTCTCATAAATTGCACCCTTTAGGGTTAAATGGTTCAAAAGATTACAGTTCATATGCCCAGTTGTTTGTTGCAAGTCCAACGCAGGTGGTGGCTCTTCAGTGAATGTAAAATGTCTTGTTGAACTGTTGCGCGTCAATAAAAATAATACGTTTCATAATCATCCCCTGTAGGACTCTGTGGCCCTGTTTTCTGTGTGGTGCTAGTTGCAAGACATTGGGTCAACAGTTCAGTCTGTTGTGTTTCTGTGAACAATTCTAACGTCTGATGGATACTTCCAAATGCAGAGTCCTCACCTTTCAAATATCTTTGTGTCAAAATGGATCCAGAAACTTTGTAAAGGCTCTCCCACACAGGTAGGTGGCACTGGCATCATCTCTGCACCGGATGCAGAGTAGGTGTGACTTAACTGGAGGCCGGACGGCACTCTGACCTCAGTTCTCATATTCCACTCCCTTTGACGTGGATTAGGAGCTGCTCTGCGTTGTATTTCTCACAGAAAAATGTTTCTATTTTGCAGTGCTAGGAATGTCGCATCCCAGAATAAAAAGCTTTTAAGCCCCGTTACTCCTGTCGTCCGTTTCAGCCCTTCACGAGGTCCACCTTTAATGTTTAGGGCCTAAGCGACAATTGCAGCCCATTGCACACCAAAGTGAATAAGGAGCGGGAGGCAAAACCTTTTATGGTGCATGCAGTGAGCGGCAGGCTCGGAGCTGGTCTTTCTTGACATCAAAGTAGAGATTATGCTCTTATCTTTCTTCAAAAACATCGAAGAAAAAGAGAACTAAGTACAAGAAGACAAGATATACCCCCCCCCCCCCCCAGCACCGCCTCCACTCAACATTTAGGTGACCTTGACATTCTCCATCTCTAGGGAAGCCCTTCGATGAGCAAGAGCTGAGTGACATCATGCTGAGGAACTAGTTACTTACCTTCGATTGTAAACCCTTATCTGGTAGCGACAATATCTAGCCACAGGTTCCATACCTTTGAATTTCCCTTGGGGTCTGACTGGATCTAGAAGATTTTTTGTGAGTAGTACACCTGTGTAGTGGTAGGTGGCATTGGTTGGCTCCGCATGGCATTGTCAGTGTTGTCTGCGCCACAACCAACGTCTGCGTCACCTACATAGGTGCCACCTTGGTGCGCTGAGAGTTACTTTTCACGACTTTCCACGCCATAAGCGCGGAGCCATGAAGTGCACCAACACTGGTGTGTCCAAACTAGGGCCCTGAAAGAGATTAACCCTAGAAATCTGTCCGCAGAACGTGGAGGATGGGTGTGTCGTTAAGGAACCTGCGGCTAGATGTCTTTATCAGATAAACAAGTTACTTACCTTCGGTAATGCCTTATCTGGTAAAGACATCTAGCCGCAGGTTCCTTACCTTTGCATAGATATCCAAGCAATACCACCCCCAGTGGTGGGTCTGGGCCAAATTTAGACTAAGAAATCCTGCAAGACCGAACGGGCGAAGTGCCTGTCCCTGCAGACCTGACTGTCCAGGCACGAATGCTTGGTAACCATGTGCAGAGACGCCCACATTGCTGCCTGACAGATGTCCAGGACTGGAACTCAGCGAGCTAGGACAGTTTTAGCAGCCTTTGCTCTGGTGGAATGAGCTCTCAAGCCTTCAGGAGGCTATCTCTTTGCCAGCGCATAGCAGATCTTGATGCAGAGAATAACCCGTCGAGAGATGGATCGCTTCTGCACCACCCAACCTTTTTTCACCCCAACATAACCCACGAAGAGTTGATCGTCCACCCGGAACTCTCTTGTGTGGTCAAGGTAGAACGACAACGCTCTTTTTAGGTCCAAACTGTGGAGTTGCTCCTCTCCTTTAGAGGGATGTGGAGGAGCGTAGAAAGTGGGAAAGGTGACAGACTGGCAAACATGAAATGGTGTTACCACGTTTGGCAGGAAAGAGGCCCTAGTGCAAAGCACCAGTTTTTCAGGAAAAACTGATAGGAAGGGAGGCTTGGAATGATAAAGCCTGCAGCTCACTCACCCTCCTGGTCGATGTAATGGCCGCAAGAAAGCCTGTTTTGATGGTGAGCAGCCTGAGGGGACAATTGTGTAAAGGGTCGAAGGGAGCACACATTAGAAATGTGAGAACCAAATTAAGGTCCCACTAAGGCATAATGAAAGGAGATGGAGGGAACATATGCTTGAGAAATCTATTTACAATGGGAGGGTTGGTCAATGAAGGAAAGTGCCTCTTTTGACATGGTTAGCCCCACTTTTTGCCCAGTGTATGATGTGATTTTGAATTGAAAGTGCACTGGGTCCTTGCTAACCAGATTCTCAGTGTCAGATCTATTTCCTAAAACTGTACTCAGGTGCTAAAATTTAAAAATCTTACTCGAGGACAAAAGGAAAGTGCTAAGGTTTTTTTTTACTTTACAAAAAGGTCCCAACTTAAGTGCAATAGTGGATAACCCACAGGGACAACCTCAGGAGCTTGACCTGACGCCATACAAGGAGTTTTTGACTCTCAGTTATCGGCTGTCGGTGGGGGTATGGTGTTAAAACTGACTCTCATGCTACCAAAGAAATGCTTATGAGGCTTTTGGCAGAACATGAAACAGATCATCCAGTGGAAGAAAATGATTCCAGAGAGAATCATACAGGAGAAGAAGATGCTGAGGAGATGGTTGAGACCCCTGTCTCAGAAGATGAAGCTCCCTCAGAGGAGGAGCTTGCCGTAGAAAGATTGGTCAGGAGATTGAACTTAGAAGCTCAACTCCTGGAAATAGAAAAGCAAAGGAAAGAGATGGACCTAGGACTTATCTCTGGTGGCAGCAATATTAGAACTAGGGAGAGAGAGGAATTCTTTGACTCTAAACTCCCCAAAGGAGTTGTCCCTTAATATGCAGATGGTGATGACATCACCAAATTGTTTACTGCTTTTGAGAGAGCCTGCATTAGCAGAAAGGTAGCCAAAAAGCACTGGGGCTCTCTCTTGTGGGAACTTTTCTCAGGTAAATGCAGGGATAGACTCCTGACATTGAATGAGGAAGATGCGAGTCTTATGACGTCATGAAGGGTACCCAGATTGACTGCTTTTAACTCTCACCCTGAATTTAATTCTATATTCTTCAGTGGTCTCGTAAAACCTAGATTCAGACCTGGGTTGAATTTGTAGACTTTTCAGTGAAAACGCTGGGTGGTTGGTTAACGAGTAACAATGCGCATGAATATGTTGGGCTTTACAGTTTAATCATGAATGAGCATCTGTTGAGTAATTGTTACAATTAGAAGTTACATCAGCACCTGGTAGACCTAGCTCCACTTTCTCCTCAAGAGTTTGGGACGAAGGCAGACCACTGGGTCATAACAAGGGTAACCAAAACTGCCACTGGTGGGGTGTCTAAAAGAAAGAGGCCAAAAAGACCCCTTAAGGGAAAGATGGTGATCAAAATAGAGTCTTCTAAAGCCCCCCAAAAACCTGCTCAGGAAGGAGGGCCACAAAACTCTTCACAGCCCAAGGAAGTGTACCGGGGTAAGAACTGGGTTCCCAAAAAGGCTTGGTGTCATGACTGTATGGCTCTTGGACACCGATCTGGAGACCCTAGCTGTAAAAACAAAAAGAATTCCTCTAGTACACCTGCAGTTAATGCATTGACAAGTCTCCAGATAGGACCACAGGTGGGCCCTGACTATGTTAGAGAGCCTGCTGAGGCAACACTTGTCACAGAGGGTGGAGTGGACATTGCAACCCTGGCTGTCTGGCCCTCTAAATCTGGTACAATACAGACAACAGTCGCATTTAAATGGGGTTAATTAAAGTTGAATGTCTGCGAGAGACTGGTGCCGGTGTCACTATGGTGACTGAGCAACTGGTGACCTCAAACCAGTAGTTGCTTGGAGAGACTTTGTCAGCATTGAGGACTGTATGTCAGGCTAAGGTACATCCAATGGTGGTAGTGTCCTTAGAATGGGGAGGGGTTACTGGCCACAAAAGGGTAGTGGTATCTTTTGCAATTTTAGTCCAGTATGTGGAGTCCTCAGCATGGGCTGAGGTAGAAAAGAAAGCCATGCTGGGTATACTTGAACGGGTGTGTGTAAAGCAAGAGCATTGTGTAGAACCCAGAGTGAAAAGGAAGTGTTGGCATGAAATTATGGACCAACCTTCCAAGAGTAAGGGCAAGAGGTCTGTGAAACCAACTTCTATTCAGACACCAGATCAAGTCCCGTCTCCTCAAGGAGAAGACTTGTCAGCCCCAGAGGAAACTGACCCCCAGGAGCTTGGGCTTTACACAGCAGAACTTTTGGGGCCCCACACAGCAGAGTTTTTGGGCTTTACACGGCAGAGCTTTTGGGCCCAGGGGGACCCTCAAGTGAAGATCTGTGCCAGGGGCAGAGAACCTGCCCCGATCTTGAAAGCCTGAGGCAGCAAGCTGCTGATCAGGAAAAGGGTGGTGTCAGTGGTTCCCACAGGGAGAAACAGCATGCGTGGAAACAGCTGCGTTGTAATAGCTATTACAACGCATTCTCCGTTACAACGTGTAGTCTTTACTACACATTTATTTACTACTCAAATGCTTTTACGACGCATGCCTTTACAACGAATTTCATTGTAAAAGGTATGCATGGTAAAGGCATATGTGTAATAATAAGGGCATATGCGTGGAAACAGCTGCGTTGGTAGGCAATCCACTTCGTTAGAGGAAACTGAGAGACTCTTCCGCTTCCTCACAATGACGTACTACGCCCCTCAGATGAGCTGCCTGCACGAGGAGAGAGGTAAGGGGATTGGGCCTAGGGCGGGGGGAGCTACTATTTTAGGGGTTTGGGTTAAAGAAGGTCTGGGAGACGGGGAGGGCAGGGGTAGTGTTTTAGGAGTTTGTGTTAAAGAAGAGCTGGGGACGGGGGGAGCGCAGGGGTAGTGTTTTAGGGTAGGGAAAGGGCTGGGGGCCAGTGAGGGGTAGGTTTTTAGGGGAAGGGGTGGGGGGTCTCGTAGGATTTTGGGCAGGGGAAGGGCTGGGGGCCGGGGGGGCACAGGGGTAGGGGTTTAGGGGAAGGGTATATATATTTTCTTTTTTATAAGGGGTGGAGTGCGCCAGTGACCTGGATTAGGGTACGGGTCAGGGAAACCTTTGCCACGCACATGCCTTTAACATACTTGCTTAAACAACTAAATTTGTGGTAAAGGCATATTCGAAATAACATGCGTGGTAAAGGTTTGCGTATTAATGGCATTCACGTTGTAACGCATGCATGGTAAAGGCATGCGTTACAATGGAATGCGATGTAACGTCATGCATCCTCCCACAGCACCTATCGGGGGGAGGGACTCCTTTATACAGAGACCCCAAACCTGGTGCCACCAGGAGAGTAGTAGTACCTCAGCAATTTAGAGAGTTTCTCCAAACATTGCCCCATGACATTCCCCTAGCTGGGCATCTTGGCCAGACCAAAACTTGGTGTAGGTTGGTGAACCACTTCTAAGACCCATGAGAGTGTAATGATCCGCATTGGTCCAGATAGACACAAGTCAAAGGCTTGTTTGAGATCAAAAGAGGTGTCTGTGGAGGACGAACTGTGGTGAAAACCTTTATCTGCTGGCAAATGTCACATTAAAGGAAATAGTTTTTAGCCTGTTTGTAAAAACCTGGCCACCAATAGCATTGCTGCAATAGTGAAATTGTAGCCACCACCCCTGCGTGAGCAAAAGCTAGACCCTCATGTGCCGTTAGGATCAGTCCTAACATGCGATCTGAATTGGTTATTACTCTATCCCCCACTCTGGAAATATGAGCAAATGAAATATTTTGCACACTTAACTAGTAGGAGTATTTTGGTGGAAAACCTTTTGGTGAGAGGGTACCTTTGCATGCAGCATTGACAGCCGTCATGATGTCTCCAGCTATTCTCGTACTGGAACAAGTTATTGCATCGACTGCAGCAGTTAGCACTATTACTTTTGGGGCTTTGGCAGCCATTGAATTCCCTGCAACGTGTATTCTTACACATTGGTGGCTTAGTGTATGTATGATGTGAGCGCATGGCAAACTTGCTTTAAGATTAGCCACTTGTCCCCAAAGCATCTTATGCTTGATAGTGTACCCTTTGGAGTCTCTGAATCAATTCTGGCTACAGTAGTTTAAATACTCATTGTAAGACTGGACACAATACTACGAATCGTACACTATAAGTGTCGGGAACTCAGGATCTGTATTCTCAAGTGCCAGAATTTGAGCTTTCAGTTCAGCCAGCTGTGCAGTGCAATCATGAAGTTACTGCATGTATGTTTTAATGAGGTTGGAATTCTCGACCCCTCTTTTTACCCTTTACCGCTGTTCAAGTGGAAGAGTACTGGTGTTTTGTCCCTACTGCAGGTTGGGCAGAACCATCGGTGTAGATTATAAAATCATACTGATCTAGAGGCATTATTTCTTCGGGCAGAGGATGTTTGTGTTCGTATTGAAGGTATGCTTGTGTTTGTAGTGTAGAGTTAAAGACAATCTGCATCTGTTCCTATGAGTGAGTTGGCCCATTGTATCCATCTTGGATGTTAAACTTTCCGGTTGGGAACGTTGGCCTTTGTAAAAGCCTCTAAGGCAGGAATCACAACAATTATTTGTTTTCCCTGAACTGCTGATCTTTTTCTCACTACAGCGGTCTGTACCACTGTTAGGATCTTTTCTGTTGGTGCAAAACGCATTTCTGCATTTGTATATAAATGCAATTTATATGCAATTGGTACACGGTCTCCTTCATTGAATGTGACATATGTTGTGAGAAGCTGGCTTGGTATATGGTGTACACTTATGTAAGTGGGCACCTTGCACCAATCCAGACAACCCTTTGAGAGCTTTCTAAGGTTGTATAAGACCACTAAAATCACCATATGTGGTAGCTGTGGAGAGCAGCCTTTAGGCTTAGTCCAGGAGGAGTGTAAAGCAGCTTGTTTTACCAGGACCTAATCTTATAGGAATAGATTAAGTGAAAAAGAACCACACAGTGTATTTATAAAAATATATATCTATTATAAGACACTCACTAACACATACAGATATCTCCTAGCTGGAGATATACACAATACTTTTCAATGGAAACAGGTAAGTATGCACGTAATACACAGTGGTCACCAGGGGGAGACCTAACCATATTCTAAAATAGTGGTATGTGAACCACGACTCAAGTCAAGACTATACCCAGAAGACGTAGAAGTGCCAGGGACCCAAGGGAACACGACCGCTGGATCAATACAAGTCAATGGGTAAGTCGCGGTTACAATTTTAAAGAAGGACCCTTCCCAGTGGACCCTGAAGAAACCCAGTGGAAGACAGAAGGTTGGAGAGCCACCCCACCCGTGGATACCCTAGGAACCAGGATACCTACACCAGGGAAGCCGGGTGCATAGGTGTGAAGTGGTGTCAGAAACCACTGCCGAACCCAATGGAGGACTTCAGGAAGATGGCGCTGCTGGGGAAGATGGAAGTGTCCGGTGGAACCCAAAGGTGGATTCAAGTTGAGAAGTACCTGCAAGCCGAGGGGACAGAGTCTATGCCACTGAGGATTGACCAAGAGGCACGGAAGACGAATGCCCACTGATGTCGAGTGTTGCAGAAGAGTTGACGATGACCTTGGAGCTGCAGCTGTGAAGACCAGGCGACGCTGTGGAAGACCAGGAGCCGTTCACGAGCTGTCCACATCAGATGTCGAGAGTTGAGGGGTCGGTGTCAGTTGGGAGCACCAACAAGCCTTGGCAACTGCAAACAATGTGGAAAGCGAAGGTGTAGTGTCCAGACCAGCAAGGTCCAAGTGACTCACCACAAGCAGGGGAGTCAGGGCAGGCCCGAGCAATCAGGGGAGCCCAAAGAATTCAAAGATGACCTCAAGAGGACCCAAAGGCCGGAGGCACAGGAGTCGCAAGAGGACCTCAAGCACCTCACAAAAGATGCAGGCCCACGGTGCAAGTGATGCGGTGAGGACGAAGATCTTGGTCACTGGAGATGCTTGAGGTTGGGGCTACTTGGAGCTCAAAGATCTTGGTGGAAGGAAGCCGACAAGCTTTTGCAACTACAAGTCGATGCTGTGCACAGGGGTTCGGTTCCTGCGGCTCCGACAAGGGATACTGGCCTCAAACTTGGTGAGAGGACAGGGCAGGCCTCGAGGGATGTGAAGAACCACTACCTGTGTTGCTGAGCCTTTTGGAGTCTGTGGGAGCCCAGGATCAGCAGACTGGTCAGCTTAGTTGCGATGCCTGCAAATGCAGGGAAGTGACTCCTTCACTTCATGGGAGATTCCTTCAGGTGTCTTGGATGCCCACAGGCCTTGGAAGGTTCTTTTATGGTGCAAAGGCACGGACGTAGCAGCAGACGAGCAGGGCGACGAGATCAAGAGCAGCAGGAGTCTTCCCAGTTGCAGCCTTGATGCCCAGAGCTTAATCCAGCGAAGTCCAGAGTGCCCAAACGGTTGAAGAAGAAGTTGTGTCTGAAATGAATCTTGTCCCACAACGAATATAGAGACCCACCCTCCGGTAAGTCTGTAAGTACCCTAAGGAAATGGTTGGGACGATTCAGGGTTCCCTCCCAGGGGAGGGGTCGGACAGTGGGGAGGATACTCCCCTGTCCTTTGTCCAGTTTCCCACCAGAGCCGGAGCCAACGGCTCCCTGAGCTGGTTTGAACTGGACTATGCAAGGAGGGCACCAAGTGTGCCCTTCAAGCAGACTGAGTGGCGCTAGCAAGAGCTCCCACCCGGCCTCAAAACACTAAACCATGTCTGGGAGGTGGTCACACCTCCCTGTAACAGGATACCTATTGTTCTGCCTTCCCCTGCTCGGGCTTGGCTCAGCAGCAGGAGGGCAGAATCGTGTCTCTGGTCGGCAGCAGCCATGTTGTGCTGTCCGAGTCTAGTAGACTGGTACCGGGAGCACTGAGGGCCTCCTAGAGGAGCTTTACAGTGCATGGATTCATACGATTCCAACCTGTTTGATACCAAACATGATAGGGTTTGTTACAGCCAGTTACGAGATGGTCATCGCTTAATGACGCGGTGCCCCTCTATTTGTTATATGGATGTCTCACTTACAACGTGGGAGAATGGACTCTGTAGGCTATAGGGGTGTCCTGCTCATGAAGGGGCACCCTCACATTTAGAAATGAGCACCCTGCCTTCATGATTGAAAGGCCTGCTTTAGGGGTGACTTATAGGTTTTAAGTGCAGTGACCTTAGATATAGGTAAACCTATTTCTTTCGTAAGTGGTGCTAGTACCAGCTTACACAGGCTGCAATGGCAGGTCTGTAGTTACAAATTGAGTGGTCTCCCATGGGTGGCATAATGCATGCTTCAGCCCATGGGGGACCCCTGGTTTACCTATGCCCTTGGGTACCTTAGTACTGTAGTGTAGTTCCTATTTCCCTAATAGGCTCTGCGCATTGGAATAATATACCCTATAGGTTTGACATAGGACTGAGGTCAGTATGTCCATATCGAGTATATTAAACTTAATTACTTTTGTGCCAGCTAACTCAGAGGCCACTAGAAACTCCTTGTAAACAAGAAGGGAGTCGTTTCTGGCAACCGCATAAACATGACAACTTTGTTTCCCTTTAGAATCGGAACACTTCTCAGAATCGTGGAAACAATAGATAACAGTTTCACTCAGCTAATCGTGCATGCTTAGTTTCCTCAGAGTTACACAAAAGAATAGACGGGCGTTTCAATAAAAAGGTTTTATTGAACAGTCTTGTTTCTCGTGTAAGAGATATGAGCTGTTATGATCACAAGACAGTATGCAAGATATATAATGTACAACGTAAGCAATAGAAAGAAATAATACTGCGCTAGCATTATCTTTTAGCATATATTCACATACATAAATAACATGAGCTAAAAATGCGAGTACTCATAAGATGCTTCTCTAAGCTAGTTCCACCCCAGTGTACCTAACCTGGTGTAGGGCAAGGTAAGAAGTAGGTGAAGTATTCTCTAGTATGGTATACTAAGAGTATGTTAAGTCTAGTATGCCAAGAGTCCCTCTAGGTTCTAGTCAGCTCCATACCTTGAGAATGAGAGAGGTGGGAATCTCCTTCCGGATCTTTCGAACTCTTAACACCCCGCGAAGGGAGTCAGAACACTGGAAGCTGGATTCTCTGCGAGCAGGGATGACAGCGTCTTCTCAGTGCGTCAGGCCGGGATACGGGCTCCTCTGAAGTCGAGGTCTCCTCTCACTTGCTTGGGCAAGGGAAGGTATATTTATACCTGGTAGGTGCCTTGGAAAGTTAGCATTGACGTGAAGTCGGACAGAGGAAGACATCAGGAATGAACCCTTAAGGTATAGCGGTTCATGCATAATAAATGAGTTCTTGGAGAAATCAATAATCCTGTGCTAGAGGAACACCCAAGAGCTTAAGGGTCTGGTTTCTAAGAACTCGTTGTGACGTTAGGGTGGACGGATGTCGGTGACCATGCCTGTATTTGGAGTGCATGGCTAATGCCTAAATAAGGACTGGGATTCTATGCCTATATAAGGGCAATGCGAATTGTGCCTATATAAGGACATGTTTCAGGAAAACCTATATACGGACACCTAAAGCGGAATACAACAGTACCACATACTAGGGACTGATAAATGTACACCAGTGTCCAATCTGTGATGTACCTTAGTACTTACCATACCAATTTAGGGGAGAAAGCACAGTGACTGTGGTCCTGATTAGCAGGATCCCAGTCAGACTAGTCACAAAACAGCATTACATCAAGCAAAAAGTGGGGGTAACCATAAAAGCAGATCCTACTTTCCTACACAACCCCCCAAACGTAAGGAGATGAGACTAACCTTGCCCAGTTGAGCCTTCATTTTCTAAGTGGAAATATCTGGAGAGTCCATCTGCATTGGCATGGTTACTCCCAGGTCTATGTCCCACTGTATATAGTCCATCCCCTGTAGGGAAATGGACCACCTCAAAAGTTTAGGATTTTCACCCTTCATCTGTTTAAGCCATGAGAGGCTTGTGGTCTGTCTGAAAAATGAAGTGAGTGCCAAACAGGTATGGCCTCAGCTTCTTCAATGCCCAGACCACAGAAAAGGCTTCCCTTTCAATGGCTGACCAATGTTTCTCCCTGGGGGGGGTCAACCTTCTGCTGATAAAAATTACTGGTGGATCCTGGCCCTCTGCTCTAAGTTGTGATAACACAGCCCCTACCCCTATCTCAGATGCATCTGTCTGGACAATGAAAGTTTTGGAGTAGTTAGGACTTTGAAAGATGGGAGCATTGCACATGGCCTGCTTCAGGTCATCAAATGCCTTTTGACAGCTTACTGTCCACTGAACTTTCTTGGGCATTTTCTTTGATGTCAGATCATTCAGGGGAGTCACAATGGACCCATATCCCTTTCCAAATCTTCTGTGGTACCCGGTCAGGCCAAGAAAGCTCTGACCTGAGTCTGGGTAGTGAGAGCAATCCAGTCCACAATGGTCTGGATTTTGCTCTCCAATGGTTGAACCTGACCTCCACCTACCAAGTGGCCCGAGTATACAACCTTGCTCTGCCCTATCTGGCACTTGGTGGCCTTGATAGTGAGGCCTGGCTTTTGCAGGACCTCCAGAACATTTCTGAGGTGGACCAGGTGACCTTCCCAGGTGGAGTTAAAGACCGCTATATCATTTAGATATGCTGCACTATAGGCTTCCAGACCTGTTAAGACTTTATTCACCAGCCTCTGAAATGTGGCAGGTGTATTCTTCAGACCAAAGGGCATCACAATAAATTGATAATGAACACTAGTGGTTGAGAATGCTGTTTTTGGCTTGGCATCCGCAGCACGTCTGATTTGCTAGTAGCCAGCTGTCAGGTCAAATGGACACAGAAACTTGGCTGAGGCCAAAGTATGAGTTCATCTGCCCTGGGAATTGGATGAACATTTTAAGTCTATTTGTATGTTGTAAGCATCTGTTGGTTGGATATTGAAGAACTTTGTATTGTATATAAAGTATGGCTTTTTTAATCTATTGATGCACTTTTGAAGAATTTTGTATTGTATATACTGTTTGTTATTTTTAATCTATTCATGTATTTTTGTGGACCTCCATCGGAGTTCCATATCAAAATAAAATGAATTGAATTGAATTGGAGGAACATCAGTCCTAGTGACTGCATTGAGGCTTCTGTAGTCCACACAAAACCTCATCTCTTTTTCCACCCTTGGTGTGAGGTTTTGGCACAAGGACTACTGAACTAGCCCAGGGGCTACCTGAAGGTTCAATGACCCCCCATTCAAGCATCTTTTGGACCTCTGTCCTGATGCAATCCCTGACATGGTCAGGCTGTCTGCAGATTTGACTCTTAACAGGCAGACTGTCACCTGTGTCCACTTCATGGGTATACCGGGTGGATTGACTGGGTGTCAGGGAGAACATATGTCTGTACTGATTGAGTACTTGCCTGCAGTCCGCTTGCTGCTGGCCAGTGAGGCTGCCTGCCAAGGCTACTCCATCTACTGACCCATCATCAGGGTTCTGAGAGAGGAGATCAGGGGGAGGGTCACTTTCTTCCTCCTGTCCCTCATCAGTTGCCATGAGCAAGCCCATGTCAGCCCTGTCCACAAAAGGTTTCAGGCGGTTCACATGAAGTACCCTATGGGGACTTCTGGGAGTACCTAGGTCCACCATGTAGGTGACCTCACCCTTTTGCTCAAGTATAGTGTGGGGCCCACTCCACTTGTCTTGGAGAGCTGCTGGGGTCACAGGCTCCAACACCCACACTTTCTGGCATGGCTGGTAAATAGTCAAGACAGCCTTTTGGTCATGCCAAGCTTTCTGAAGTTCTTGGCTTAGCTGGCCTTCTTCATTTACTCAGCCATGCGAGAAAGCAGGCCAAGGACATAGTCCACAATGTCCTGTTTAGGAGGTCTGAGAGGTTGCTCCCAGCCTTCCTTCATTAGACACAATGGACCCCTAAATGGATGTCTAAACAGAAGCTCAAATGGGCTGTAGCCAACCCCCTTCTGAGGAACCTCTCTGTAGGCAAAGAGAAGGCTGGGTAGTAAGACATCCCATTTTTGCCTATGCTTTTCTGGGAGTCCCATGATCATACCCTTGAGGTCTTGTTGAACCTTTCAACAAGCCCATTGCACTGTGGATAGTAGGGCGTTTTAAACTTCTAGTTTACTCCACACTCTTTCCACATGGCAGTGATATAACTAGAAATGAAGTTTGTAACTCTGTCTGTTAAGACCTCCTTAGGGAAGCCCACTCTGGAAAAGATTCCCAGGGGACTAGCTCTGGGTACCTAGTGGCATGGTCCACCAGCACTAGTGTATAACTGTGCCCAGATGCAGTTGGAGGGTTCAAGGGACCAATAATGTCAATCCCTACCCTTTCAAATGGGACCTCAACCACTGGAAGTCGAATTAAGGGGCCTTTGTGGTGCCACCTGACTTGCCATTGGCTTGGCAAGTAGCACAGGAGCGACAAAACTCCTCTGTGTGTTTAGACAGGCGGGGCCAGTGAAAGTAAGGGATAAGCCTGTCCCAAGTCTTGCTTTGCCCTAAGTGCCCTGCAAGAGGAATATCATGCGCCAGGGAGAGGAGGAAACCTCTGAACTTCTGGGGTATCACCAACCTACTGGTGGCACCAGGCTTGGGGTCTCTACCCTCAGAGTACAACAGCCCATCTTCCCAATTGATCCTATGGGACCCACTGATATTCCCTGCTTCTTCAGCAGCAGCTTGCTGCCTGAGGGGTTCAAGAGAGGGGCAGGACTGCTGCTCCAAACTCAAGTCTGCCCTGGAAGGGCCCCTTGTCCCCAAGCACCCTGCCTGGTCAGGCCCAAGCTCCTCTGGGACAGTTCCCTCACAGGGGCTGAGATCATCTCCCTCAGGAGCCTGATCTTCACTGGGAGTTTGTGAGGAGGGCGATCCCTTACCCTTCCTGCTCATTCTCTTGGGAAGCACCTAGTCCATTTTTTCAGGATCTAGTGCTTTTTCAGTGGTGAGCTGTTTGGCCTGTGCCCTGGTGACAGCAAACACACTGGCAGAGATGCCCATCATCTCTGCATGAGTCCTGAACTCCACTTCAGCCCAGGCTGAAGTTTCTAGATCATTGCCCAACAAACAGTCTACAGGTAGGTCTGGAGATACCCCAACCTTCTTATGTCCAGTTACCCCATCCCAGCTGAGGTTCACAACTGCCAAAGAATGGTCAGTCCCGACATTGGTAACTTGGTACATTTGTCCAAGTATGATCTGTTCAGGGGACACAAGATTCTCTTCACCATAGTGGCACTGGCCCCTGTAAGCCATTTCATCTTTTCCATTTATCAAAGGCTGTTGTCTGTACTTGACCAAGTTAGTGGGACTGACTATTAAGGTGGCAAGATCTATGCCACCATCACAGACTAAAACAGCCTGAGCTGGAGTTCTGACTAAGTCAGAACCCAAGGTTAACCCCACTAAGCCCTTGGTTGTTGTACTACCACTTGTACTTGTGCTAGGGGGAGCAGGTGCCTTAGGGGCAGTGGTAGTAGTTGTTTCCTTGGCCTTTGGACAATTCGCATCCCTTGTCCAATGGTTCTTCACCTTGGAAAGGTAGCATCAAGATTTCTTTTTGCGTTTCTTGGAATTTTGGGACTCACCCCCAGATGCAGGTTTTTGGGGCCTTTGTGAAGACTCATTTTTTTATCCTTACCCTTGTCCCCACCCTTATACTGGGCTTTAGAAGAATCTTCATTACCAGGGGTTTTCTGCTTAACCCTGGTGCGAACCCATTTGTCTGCCTTCTTTCCCAAATCTTGGGGAGGGATCAGATCAGAGTCCACCAGGTACTGATGCAAAAGCTGGTTCTGACAATTATTAAGGATGGGCTCCCTCAATGAAATTGTACAATCCTTCATAGTCCTGTACCTTGCTTCCATGAAGCCAGCCTTCCAGAGCTTTAATAGCGCTGTCTACAAAATCTACCCAGTCCTGGGTGTGTGCCTTCTGGGTGTCTGAACTTAATCCTATACTGTTCAGTGGTTAAGCCAAACCCATCTATGAGAGCACTCTACAGTACTGATAATTGTCAGCATCCTCTTCTCTAACAGCGAGGAGCTCATCTTTACCTTTGTTAGCAAAGGAGAGCCACAGGATAGCTGCCCACTGCTCTCGAGGGACCCTCTAAACTTTACAGGCCCTCTCCAAAGCAGTGATCCTTTTGTGGATAACATCCCCCTTCTGGCAAGGAGGGACTAAACTGCTCAGGTTCCTATTGTCAAAAGACGTTTATCTGATTCTAGGGACACTGTTGCTGCCACCATGGGACTCTAGTCCCAGTTTCTTCCTAGCCTTCTGGACTTCTAGGGACTCTTTGTCAAGGGCCGATTTATCTCTCCTGAGCCTAAACCTTGCTTTCTCAAGTTGAAGCAGTTGGTACTCCCTGTCCAAAGAGATGTCCCTCTTACTAGATATCGAGGTCCCGATGGAATGTCCGGAGCATTGGATTATCTAGAGGTGGATCTAGACCTTATTCTACTCTGGACCCTCCCAGGAGGAACAAAGGGTGTCTCCTCTGTTCCATCTGCACTATGCCCTGAGGGATCAGTGTTTGGCAGGTTGGACTCATTGGAGTCCTCCTGCCCATACTCAGAATTGAGATGATCAGGAAGAGCTCCTGATGCTCCCTCTTCAGGAGTATCCCCACCCACACTTTCCTGTTCTTCTGCCCTCACAGGACGGATATCATCCTGATGCAGCAGCTCTAAGAGCAGCTTAATGGTGGGGTTGCCACCTGTCTTTATCTTTCTAAGACTACACAGGGTCCTTAGTTCCTGGAACTTTAGACCACTGTACTTAGCAGACTGGGGGACACTAGTATCCCCAACTAAAGACATGGTTCTAGGTGTAGTGAGGTGTTGTACCTACCTAACCTAGTGGAAACTAAACTCTCTGAGGTTGGACAAAGGGTTGTGCTAGACCCTTAACTACCCAACCCTAAGTTCAGTAGAACTTACTTATTCTAAGCTGTATTATATGTGCCTAGTATTAGTGATGGTTTTTCAATTAATCCACACCAAGATTATCTGGTAAAACAATGCAGGCTTGAATCCCAACCGCTGCACACTAATGTGAGAAGCTGGCTTGGTGTACACTTATGTAAGTGGGCACCTTGCACCTATCCAGACAACACTTATGGTGATTTTAGTGGTCTTAGACAATCTTAGAAAGCTCTCTAAGTGGTAGCTGTGGAGAGCAGCCTTCAGGCTTAGTCCAGAAGGAGTGTAAAGCAGCTTGTTTTACCAGAACATAATCTTATAGGTATGGATTAAGTGAAAAAGAACCACACAGTGTATTTATAAAAATATGTATTTATTATAAGACACTAACACATTCAGATATCTCCTAGCCAGAGATATACACAATACACACAATACTTTTCAATAGACATAGGTAAGTAGCACGTAATACACAATGGTCACCGGGGGGACCAAACCATATACTAAAATAGTGGTATGCGAACCACGACTCGAGTCAAGACTATACCCAGAAGATGTAGAAGTGCCGGGTACCCAAGGAACCACCCAAGGTAAGTAACTAAGAGCCCCACGGAGGCCGTGTGCAGAGTGGGAAAACCCCCGCTGGATCAATGCGAGTCAATGGGTAAGTTGCGGTTGCAATTTTAAAGAAGGACCCTTCCCAGTGAACCCTGAAGAAACCCCGTGCAGGACAGAAGGTTGGAGAGCCACCCCACCCGGGGATACCCTAGGAACCAGGATACCTACACCAGGGAAGCTGGTTGCATAGGTGTGAAGTGGCGTCGGAAACCGCTGACAATCCCAATGGAGGACTTCAGGAAGATGCCGCTGCTGGAGAAGGTGAAAGTGTCCGGTGGAACCCAAAGGTGGATTCAAATTGAGAAGTACCTGCAAGCAGAGGGGACAGAGTCTATGCTACTCAGGAGTGATCAGGCAGCATTGAAGACTAATATTCACCGATGTCAAGTGCTGCAGGAAAGATGACGTGACCTTGGAGCTGCAGTTGTGAGGACCAGGCGACGCTGTGGAATACCAGGAGCCGTTCACGAGCTGTCCCATGTCGGATGTCGAGAGTTGAGGGGTTGTGTCCGTCGGAAGCACCAATAAGCCTTGGCAACTGCTAACAACGTGGAAAGCGAAGAAGGTGCAGTGTCAGGACCAGCAAAGTCCAGGTGACTCACCTTAAGCAGAGGAGTCAGGGCAGGCCCGAGCTATCAGGGGAGTCCAAAGAATTCAAATATGACCCTCAAGAGCACCCACAGGCCGGAGGCACTTGAGTCGCAAGAGGACCTCGAGCAGCTAACCAAAGATGCAGGCCTATGGTGCAAGCGATGCAGTGAGGACAAAGATCTTGGTCACTGGAGATGCTTGAGGTTGGGGCTACTTGGAGCCCGAAGATCTTGGTGGAAGGAAGCCAACATGCTTTTGCAACTGCAAGTCGACGTGGTGCACAGGGGTTCGGTTCCTGCGGCTCTGATGAGGGGTACTGGCTTCAAACTTGGTGAGAAGACAGGGCAGGCTTCGAGGGATGTGAAGAACCACCACCTGTGTTGCTGAGCCTTTCGAAGTCCGTGGGAGCCCAGGATCAGCAGAGTGGTCAGCTGCGTTACGGTGCCTGCAGATGCAGGGGAGTGACTCCTTCACTTCAGGGGGGATTCCTTCACGTGTTTTGGATGTCCACAGGTCCTGTGAAGAACCTGTATGGAGCACAGGCACAGACGTTGCAGCAGACTTGCAGGAGGACGAGACCAGGAGCAGCAGGAGTCTTCCCAGTTGCAGTCTTGGTTCCCAACCCGAAGTCTAGTGAGGTCCAGAGTGCCTAGACTGTTGAAGTTGAAGTGGTATGTGATTTGGATCTTGTCCCACGACGAATCTAGGGTCCCACCCACAGGTAAGCCCTTAAGTACCCTAGGGAAAGGGTTGAAACAATTCAGGGGTCCCTCCCAGAGGAGGAGCTGGACAGTGGGGAGGTTACTCTCATGTCCTTTGTCCAGTTTCACGCCAGAGCGGGAGCCAACGGCTCCCTGAACTTGTTTGGACTGGACTATGCAAGGAGGGCACCAAAAGTGCCCTTCAAGCAGTCTGAGTGGCGCTGGCAAGCGCCCCCACCCTGTCCCAATACACTAAGTCCTGTCTGGGAGGTGGTCACACCTCCCTGTGACAGGGTACCTATCGTCCTGCCTTCCTCTGCTCGAGCTTGGCTCAGCGAAGGAGGGCAGAATCGTGTCTCTGGTCAGCAGCAGCCATAGTTTGCTGTTCGGGTCTAGAAGACTGGTACCGGGAGCACTGAGGGCCTCCTGGAGGAGCTTTATAGTGCATGGAACCATACCTCCCACACCTTTTACAGTGTGGGGGTATGATTCCAACATGTTTGATACTAAACACAACAGGGTTCGTTACAGCCAGTTTAGAGATGGTCATCACATAATGACGCATGGCCACTCTATGCATCTTAATGGCTGATACACTTACAACCCGGGAGAATGGACTCCGAAGGTTGTAGGGGTGTCCTGCTCATGCAGGGGCACCCTCACACTTAAAACCGAGCACCCTGCCTTCAGGATTGAAAGCCTGCCTTAGGGATGTCTTATAGGTATTAAGTGCAGTGACCTCAGATATAAGGAAACATATCTGTCGTAAGTGGTGCTAGCACCAACTTACACAGGCTGCAATGGCAGGCCTGTAATAACAATTTGAGTGGTCTCCATGGGTGGCATAATACATGTTTCAGCCCATGGGAGACCCCTGGTGTACCTATGCCCTGGGTACCTTAATACCATATTCTAGTGACTTACAAGGGTACACCAGTAGCCAATCTGGAGTGTGCCTAAGTACTCACTGTGTCCAATTTAGGGGAGAAGCACAGAGACTGGGGTCCTGATTAGCAGGATCCCAATCGGATTAGTCAGTAAACATAACGACACCAGCAAAAAGTGGGGGTGACCATGAAAGCAGATCCTACTTTCCTACAATGAGTGTCTAGGAAACTGCACCAATACCTAGTGGACTCTGATCTGACCTCTCCCCAAGAATTGGGAAAGAAGGCAAACAAATGGGTTTGCACCAGAGTGAGCAATAAGTCTCATGGTGGGGGTCACCAGAAAAAGAAAGATACATCTAAGTCCCAAGAGAAAGACGGGGAGAAACCTAAAGATAGCAAGAAAGAGTCTTCTTCAGGTCCACAAAAATCTTCCTCTGGGGGGGGGGGGGGTCCCAATCATATCTTCTACTAATAGTAAACCTCCTTGGTGCTTTGTTTGTAAACAAACAGGCCATAGGACATCCTCACCCAGTTGTCCGAAGAAAGGCACCAAGACTGCTACTACTCCCCCTAGTGCCCATAGCACTATAACCCAACAGGGTGTAGCTGGGTTCACCTTGGGTACTACAGTGAGTTTTGGCCTAGTCAGAGACGTCACTGAGACTGTCCTGATATCAGAGGGTGGCAATGACCTTGCTACTTTGACTGCCTGGCCTCCTAATATGAGGAAATACAGGCAACAACTCCTCATCAATGGTATTGAAGCAGAAGCTTACAGGGACACAGGTGCCAGTGTCACTATGGTGACTGAGAAACTTAGTGTCACTCTAGCAATTCTTACTTGGCACACTTACCAAGTAACCAACACAGACAATATCACTAACAGCCACCCCATGGCAGTGGTCAATCTCAGCTGGGATGTAGGTACTGGCCCTAAAAAGGTTATGGTATCCTCTAACATTCCTGTAGAGTGTCCTATAGGCAATGATCTAGAGATGTCAGTGTGGGCTGAAGTGGAATTAAAGGCTCAAGCAGCCATACTTGTACTCCCAGAAAGTGTTTTTGTTGTGACTAGAGCACAGGCCAAGAACCAGGGAAATCAAGGAGCAGTGGAGTCTGAACGAATGGCCCAGACTGCTACCAGCAAGCAAGGTAGGAAGGGAAAGAAATTATCCTTCCCCCAGAATTTATGTGAGATCAGTCTTCTCGGGAAGATGACCTTGCCTGTTGTGAGGGAACTGCCCCAGAGGAGCTTGGGCCGGACATAGCAGAGCTGCTGGGAGCAGGGGGGCCCTCCAGGGAGAATTTGAGCCTGGAACAGAAATCCTGCCCCTCTCTTGAGAGCCTCAGACAGCAAGCTGCTGCACAGGCAGGGGGTGTCAGTGGGTCCCAAGGTCTATTGGGAGGATGGACTGGTGCTACCAGGAGGTAGGTCAACCCTCAGAAGTTTAGGGAATTCCTCTTTACCCTAACATGACATACCCCTTGCAGGGCATCTTGGGCAAAGCAAGACTTGGGACAGGCTTGTCCTACATTTTCACTGGCCCCACATGCCTGAAGATACAAAGGAGTTTTGTCACTCCTGTGTCACCTGCCACACCAGTGGTAAGTCAGGTTGCACTATAAAGGCCCCCTTAATCCTTCTCACAGTGGTTGGGGTTCCCTTTGAGAAGGTAGGGATTGACATTGTTGGTCCACTAGACCCTCCTACAGCCTCTAGGAACAGTTATGTCCTGGTGGGGTAGATAATGCCACAGAAAACCCAGAACCTTCCCCTTAGGACCACTACAGTTCCTGCAATGGCTAAGGCCCATTTAGGATTTTTTTCCAGAGAGGGTTTTCCTAAGGAGATGGTGTCAGACCGTGGTGCAAACTTCATGTCTGGCTACCCGAAGGCCTCGTGGAAGGAATGTGGGGTGAATTACAAATTTACCACACCTTACCATCCACAGGGTAATGGGCTAGTTGAAAGGTTCAAGAAACCCCTTAAATGTATGATTATGGGACTATCTGACAAGCTCAGGAGGAGATGGGATGTCCTATTTCCTTGCCTTCATTTTGCCTACAGAGAGGTTCCACAGAGGGGGTAGGCTACAGCCAACTTGAACTTCTGTTTGGATATCCAGTTGGGGCCCACTTTGTCTAGTGAAGGAGGGATAGGAGCACCCTCTCAAACTTCCTAAGCACGACATTGTGGACTATGTTCTAGGCCTGCTTTCACGCATAGCTGAGTAAATGAAGAAGGCCAGCAAAAACCTGGAGACCAACCAACACCTTCAGAAGTTATTGCATGATCAAAAGGCTGTTCCGACAGTTTACCAGCCAGGGCAGAAAGTGTGGCTCTTGAAGCCAGTGGCCCTAAGAGCACTCCAAGACAAACAGAGTGGCCCCCATACTATCCAGGAAAAGAAAGGTGAGGGCACCTACTTGGTGGACCTGGATACTCCTAGAAGCCCCCACAGGGTGCTTCATGTGAACCACCTAAAGCCTTACTTTGACAGGGCTGACATGAGCTTGCTCATGGCTACTGATGAGGGACAGTAGGAAGAGAGTGACCCTCTCCCTGATCTCCTCTCACAACCCAGTTGGTGGAGTAGTCTTGGCAGACAGCCTCACTAACCAACAGCAAGCTGACTGCAGACAGATTCTCAGTCAGTTCCAAGAACTCTTTTACCACCCAACACCCAGTCAGACTACCTGGTGTGCACATGAGGTGGACACAGGTGACAGTCGGCCTGTCAAGAGTAAAATCTACAGTCAGCCTGACTGTAGGATATGTTTTCATGGTTACCCCCACTTTTTGGCTGGTGTTATGCTGTTTCTGACTAGTCTGACTATGGTAAGTACTTAGGTACATCCCAGATTGGCTACTGGTGTACCCTTATAAGTCCCTTGTATATGGTACCAAGGTACCCAGGTCATAGGTACACCAGGTGTCTCCCATGGGCTGAAGCATGTATTATGCCACCCATGAGACCATTCAAACTGTGACTACAGGCCTGCCCTTGCAGTCTGTGTAAGCTGGTGCTAGCAACACTTACGACAGATATACGTTTTCTTATATCTGAGGTCACTGCACTTAAAACCTAGAAGTCACCCCTAAGGCCGGCCTTTAAGTCCTGAAGGTAGGGTGCTCCGTTCTAAGTGTAAGGGTGCCCCTGCATGAGCAGGAAACCCCTACAACCTTCATAGTCCATTCTCCCAGGTTGTAAGTGCATTAGTCATTGCGTTATGTAGAGTGGCCATGCGTCATTATGCGATGACCATCTCTAAACTGGCTGTAACGAACCCAGTCATGTTTGGTATCAAACATGTTGGAATCAACGGTGTGGAAGGTATGATTCCATGCACTGTAAAGCTCCTCCAGGAGGCCCTCAGTGCTCCCGGTACCAGTCTTCCAGAACCGGAGAGCAAGCTAGGCTGCTGCCGACCAGAGACATGTTTCTGCCCTCCTGCTGATGAGCCAAGCTCGAGCAGGGGAAGGCAGAACAATAAATATCCTGTCACAGGGAGGTGTGACCACCTCCCAGACAGGGTTTAGTGTACTGGGTCAGGATGGGGCGCTTGCCAGCGCCACTGACTGCTGGAAGGGCACACTTGGTGCCCTCCTTGCATACACCAGTTCGAACCAATTCAGGAAGCTGTTGGCTAACTGGACAAATGACATGGTAATGTCCTTCCCACTGTCTAGCCCCTCCTCTGGGAGGGACCCCTGAATCGTCCCAAACCTTGCCCTAGGGTACTTAAGGACTTACCTGTGAGAGGGTCCCTAGATTCGTCGTGGGACAAGATTCAGATCAAGACACCACTTCATCTTTGACCATCTGGGCACCTTGGACTTCGCTGGACTTTGCTCTGGGCACAGAGACTGCAACTGCGAAGACTCTTGCTGCTCCTGGTCTCGTCGTCCTGCTCGTCCACCGCAACGTCTGTGCCTGTGCTCAATACAGGATCCTTCCAAGGCCTGTGGACATCCAAGACACCTAAAGGAATTTCCCTTGAAGTGATGGAGTCACTTCCCTACATCAGCAGGCACCGCAACAAAGCTGACCTGTCTGCTGATCCTGGGCTCCCACGGACTCTGAAAGGCCCAGCAACAAAGGTGGTGGTTCTGCAACTCCCTCGAGGCCTGCACTGTCTTCTCACCAAGTTTGAGGCCAGTACCCCTCGTCGGAACCAAACCCCTGTACACTGCATCGACTTGCGGTTGCTAAGGTTTGTTGGCTCTCTTCTTCAGAGATCTTCGGGCTCCGAGAAGCTCCCACCTCAAGCATCTCCTGCAGCCAAGATCATCATCCTCACCGCATCCTTTGCACCGTGGGCCTGCATCTTTGGTGAGCTGCTCGAGGTCCTCTGCAACTCCTGTGCCTCTGGCCTGTGGGTCCTATTGAGGGTCTTCTTTGACTACAGTAGGCTCCCCTGATTGCTAGGGGCCTACTCCGACTCCCCTGCTTGTGGAGTGTCACTTGGACCTTGCTGGTCCTAACTCTGCACCTTCTTCGCTTGCCACTTTGTTTGCAGTTGCCAAGGCTTGTTGGTGCTCCCGACGGACACCGACCCCTCAGTTCCCGTCTTCCAGCGTGCAACAGCTCGTGAACAGCTCCTGGCCTTCCACAGCATCGCCTGGTCCAGACAGCTGCAGCTCCAAGGTCATCGTCAGCTCTCCTGCATCTCCCGACAGCAGTGGGCATTCGTCTTCCGTGCCTCCTGGTCACTCCTGAGTGGCATAGACTCCGTCCCCACTGCTTGCAGGTACTCTCCATCTTGAATCCACCTTTGGATTCCATCGGACACTTTCACCTTTTTCGCCAGCGGCATCTTCCTGAAGTCCTCCATTGAGTTAGATGGTGGTTTCGGACGCCACTTCATACCTATGCACCCGGCTTCCCTGGTTTAGTTATCCTGGTTCCTAGGGTATCCACGGGTGGGGTGGCTCTTCAACCTTCTCTCTTCCACTGGGAAGGGTCCTTCTGTAAAATTGCAATCACGACTTACCCATTGACTTGAATTGAGCACGCAGTCGTGTTCCCACTCTGCACACGGCCTCCGTGGGGTTCCTGGGTACTTACCTCGGGTGGTTCCTTCGGTCCCCAGCACTTCTACGTCTTCTGGGTACAGTCTTCACTCCAGTCGAGGTTCGCATCCCACTATTTTAGTATATGGTTTGGTCTCCCCCAGGCGACCACTGTGTATTCGTGCTAATTACCTGATTTTATTGCTAAGTATTGTGTGCATTGTGTCATATCTACGGGTAGGAAATATCGTTGTGTGTTAGTGAGTGTCTTATAATAAATACATACTTTTATAAATAGACTGTGTGGTTCTTTTTCACTTAACCTATACCAATAAGATTAAGATCTGGTAAAACAAGCTGCTTTACACTTCTTCTGGACTAAGCCTGAAGGCTGCTCTACACAGCTACCACTTAGAGAGCTTTCTAATGTTGTCTAAGACCACTAAAATCACATAAGGGTAGTCTGGATTAGTGCAGGGTGCTACACTTACATAAGTGAGCACCATATACTAAGCCAGCCTCCTACACTGACCATGTCAGGGATTGCATCAGGACAGAGGTCCAGAAGATGCTAGGGGGTCATTGAGCCTTCAGACAGCCCTTGGGCTAGTCCAGTAGTCCTTGTACCCAAGCCTCATTCCCAGGGTGGAAAGAGAGATGACGTTTAGTGTAGACTACAGAGGCCTCAATGCAGTTACTAAGCCTGATGTCAATCCTATCACCAGGGCAGATTAATTGATAGATACTCTGGCTTCCGCCAACTATATCAGCACCTTAGACCTGACTGCAGGCTATTGCAGATCACTCTCACAGATGCAGCAAAACCCAAAACAACATTTTAAACCCCTGGAGGGCACTACAAGTTTACAGTAATGCCCTTTGGTTTAACAAATGCACCTGCCACATTCCAGAAGTTAGTGAATCAAGTTCTGTCAGGCCTGGAAGATTTTAGTGCAGCATATCTAGATGATATAGCTATCTTTAGCTCCACCTGGCAGAATCACCTATTCCACCTCAGGAGTGTACTTGAGGACATGCATAAGGCAGGCCTCACTATCAAGGCCTGTAAGTGCCAGATAGTGCCGCCTGAATGGTGGAGGCAAAGTTCAACCTTTGGAGAGCAAAATCCAAACCATTGTCGATTGGGTTTCTCCCACTACCCAGACTCAGGTCAGAGATTTTCTGGACCTGACTGGGTATTACAGAAGATTTGTTAAGGGGTATGGGTCCATTGTGACTCACCTTAATGACCTCACCTCTTGGAAGATGCCTAAGAAGGTGAATGGGACAGTTAGCTGTCAAGAGACCTTTGATGCCCTGAAAAAAAGGCCGTCTGCTCAGCTCCCATCCTGCAGAGTCCTGACTACTCCAAACAATTTATTGTCCAGACAGATACTTCTGAGGTAGGAATAGGAGCAGTGTTGTCACAACTGAATAAAGAGGGCCAGGATCAACCAGTAGCATTTATCAGCAGAAGGTTGATCCGAAAGAGAGAAACGTTGGTCAGCTATTGTGAGGGAGGCCTTTACTGTGGTCTGGGTCTTGGAGACGTTGAGGCGATACCTGTTTGGCACTCAATTCATTGATCAGACAGACCATAAGCCCCTTTTATGGCTAAAGCAGATGAAGGGTGAAAACCCCAAACTTGTGAGGTGGTCCATTTCCCTACAAGGGATGGACTATTCAGTGGAACATGGACCTGGGAGTAACCATACCAACGCAGATGGACTCCATATATTTCCACTTAGAAAATGAAGACTGAACTGGGCAAGTTTAGTCTTATCTTCTTTCGTGTGGGAGGGGGTTATGTAGGAAAGAAGGATCTTTCTGGCATAGATATCCCCACTTTTTGCCTGGTGTCAGTGTGTTTTGATTGTAGTTCACTGGGATATTACCAACCAGGACCCCAGTGGCTGTGCTCTCTCCTCTAAATTTGATGGTAAGTACTTTCTACACCCCACAATTGGCATACTGGGGTACCCCTGTAAGTCCCTAGTATATGGGACTGAGGCATCTAGACGTCTCCCATGGGCTGCAGCATGTATTGTGCTACCCATGGGAGTCCATGCAAACTGTGTCTGCAGAGCTGGTATTGCAAGTTGAATCTTGGCTCCTGGGAGCATCTGACTGACTAGGCCAACTGAATAGCAACCCTGACCCCCCCCCACGATAGGTGGGTCACCGCAGAAGAGGTCCTTCCCCTTTTTAGGGTTACTTAAGGGCTCCCCTGAGGGTGGTTCCTTAGATTTGTCTGGGCAACATCTTCAAGAACTGGCTGCCTGTCTTACGATCGGCTTAAAGACTTTTCTGCTGGTGGACACTGGAACTCTGCTGCTTCTTTGAGCCAGGCTCAAAGACAAGACTGCTCTTGGTAGGGAGATTCCTGCTGCAACTTTGTCTCCACGCTCTTCTAAGTTTCTGCAACTCCATGGCCATGCATCCTCCGAGTCAGCAAGGACTCTTCATGCATTCTAGCAAGAAAGAATCTCCCTTGGCGTGAAGGAGTCACTTCCCTGCATCTGCAGGCACCTCAGCGTCAACGACCGGTCTGCTGATCGTGCTGTCCCACGGACACCTCGTGGGTCTACAGCACAGGTGGTGGTTTGCTGGGACCACCACATGTGCCTGACCAGTCTTCCCAGCAACTTGGGCGACTGTAATCCCTCTCCAGCCGACCTGAACCACCTCTGTGTGCACAGCGTCTGTCTGCCATTGCCAAAGCTTGTTGACTCTCTTCACGGAAGGTCTTCGAGCTCCAAGAAAGCCCCAGCCTCCAGCATCGCACAGCTCCAAGAACAACGTCCTGCCTGCATCCTGGGCCTTCATCTCCTGTGTGCTGCTGAGGCTTCACTGCAACTCCCTGTGCCTCCTGCCAGAGGGTCCTCGATGGGGTTCTAATGATTCCTGCTGGCTCTCCTGCATGCTGGCCCTGACTTACCCTTGCTGGGTTAGTCCCACAGACCTTGCTGGTCTGCATCCAAGCATCTTTTCCTTTACCCCGACAGTTGCAGTTGCCAAGGCTTGTTGGTGGTCCTGCCGGCCACTGACCCTCCAGCATTCCTCATCTGTTGTGGGACAGCTCGTAGATGGCTCTTGTGCTACTGAGTCGTTGCCTGGTTTCCACATCTGCTTCATCAAGACAGTCGTGCTTCAGCAAGTACCACTGACAAGAGGTGGCATTGTGCTCCTGGTCACCTCCGGGTGGCTTGGACTCTGTCCCCTCTGCTTTCAGGTACTTCTCATCCAGAATCCATGTTTGGATTCCAAAGTCTTGGTCCACAAGTCGTTGTAGATGCTGGACTTCCAAGATCCTTCATAGGCATCAAAGGGCGGTTCCGACACCACTTCATCTCTGTTGCCCTGGACTTCCTAGTGTAGGTATCCTGGTTCCCTGGGTATCCATGGGTGGGGTGGCTCTCCAACCTTCCCTGATCCAATTGGTTCTTCGGGGTCCTTTGGGAAGGGTACTGAAACAAGAAAGCACCAAGTGTGACTTACTCTGTGTTATCCTATGGACATTTGACCCAGTGTAGCCACTCTGCACCCAGACATCTTGTGGTTACTAGCTACTCACCTTTGGTGGTTTTCTGCCTCCCCAGGGCTCCTCCATCATTGGGTAACAGTCTTGTTTTGGTACTTACTTCACATACCACTTTCTTAGTATATGGTTTGTCCCCCTGGTAGGGCCCTATGTGTTTTTCTATGCTACTTACCTGTTATTGAAGTATTCCTGATGTGTATTTGATATCTCCGGGTAAGAGATATACCAAGTTAGTTATTAGTGTTGTGTAAATAAATACTACAGTATTTTTATAAGCACTGTTGTGGTTCTTTCCTGTGTGAAAGCTTGCTGCCTATGTGGTAAATGTACCTGCGTTGCACCCTCCTGAATAAGTCTTAGCTGCTCTCCACAGCTACCCCTTGAGAGGTTTGGTTATCAGGGACCTAAACACTATTACTAAGGGTTGCCTGGACTCCGTGCACAGTGCTTCACCATAAGTGGACACTATTTACTGAGCCAGCCTCCTTCATTGGTGGTGCAGCGGTTGGGATAAAGACTTGCACTGCTTTACCACATAGTCATGAGTAAGGTTTGTCAAAAGAAACTACTACTGCCTTTGGTAAATACACTGTACACTGAGCTCGCTCTCATGGTCCCTTGACTTTCATACGCTGCTGGAGGAGGAGGAGGAGCTTTCCCGCTTTCCCGTGGTTAGCAGTCAGCAGCTCGAGTGTAGCGGTGCGGAGCTGCGGTCGGACCGGACTGGATCCGGGCAAGAGCCGGCGGTCAGAGGTATTGGGGACCAGTGGAGACAAGTCGGGTTGAGCGGGTGGAGTGGCGGTGGTTTATTCTCCTGCCCCCCCCCGCGGCTTCCGCTGCTCCTACTTTCCTGCGTTAAGTGCTGAGCCGAGCGCCGAGTCCGAGTCGAGCTGGGCGAGCCTGCCTCACCAAAAACGTGCGGAGTGTGGAGTCGGTGACTGGAACCCCTCCCACTCCTCTGTCTTCGTCACTCCAGCTGCAAGGGGGCAGCAACTGACGCGGAATTCGCTGCATTCACTGCAGATTAAGCGGCAGATAATACCCCGATAATCCTGACTAAGGGCACCTGCACCCGCACGCCCCCACTACCTTCACTGTCTGCTATCACCGCCTGGAGGGTAGACGAGAGGCAGGTAATGTGCACGGAGGCAAGGCACTACGCATTAAACATTTAAGCACAAAGTTTTTCTGCAGGACTTTAAAGAAGTGAGAGTGCGAGAGCGCGGCCCCCCCTAGTGGCGGCCGCAGAGTGTTGTGCCCGGGAGTGCCTTCAGAAGCGGCTCAACTAGGTTGGGTGCAGGCTTTTGGCGCCCCCAGTGAGCCCTGCTCCCTCACCCCCTGCACCCCCAGTTCCCCCTGCCTCCTGAATCCTGCAGGTGGGCGCCGAGCCAACAGCAACTCCGACAAACCCTCAATCACTCCAAGACTCCGAAAATAAATACTTCAACTCATCCCACCATAGTTTCTGCAAGCGAGGTTTCCACGAGTCCCCTACGTGATAGTACCTCCACAAGATGCGAGACCGTTAGGAGTGGACCTCAGACCAATGGCTGGGCAGCTACACCTAAAGTAATCAGCGTAGTCCCAAGTCTTCAAATCCTATCATCAAAAGTTCTCCACCCCGCGGATCTGCATCAAAAGCTAAAGCCAAAGCCCCTAGTCATCGAGGCACAATTTCATCATCATTTTCAGTCTTTTCAGCCTCTTTCAGCTCCTTTGTGTTCGCAGTCACTACTTTCACCTTCATCAGGCCCCCATGACCCTAAAAGACCCAAGGATGGCGTCCCTACCGACCAATCGATTATAAACATTATGAGCCCATTCAGCAATTTGATCATGCTATCAGGAGGCCCACACCTCGAAGCGCAAAAGTCTTCCAACCTTAATACAAACAGCAGAGACAAGTCCGAACAATCCTCACACCTGTCTGAAGCAATAGAACACAAAGGTCAGAACTCCAGCCAAATTGAATTATTGGAGGAGTCGTTCTTCCAGTTCAAAACACTCAGAACTACTCTGTTGATGCCATCCCTTCAAATCAAGGACCCAAGGAAAAGGGACAAATCCAGCAGGTCCCCGGGATGTCAGAGCGACTCTCTTCCTGCCTTCCTCAGCAACAGGGATTACCATGCTCAGGCTCCGTCCGGCGAATCTAGTTGCTCTCCAACATCCTTTGTCTGGCCACTTCTGCTCAATACTTTGGATACTATTGGCAAAGCCATGACCCTCCACGCTGACAAACTAGATACTCAAGTAGATCTTTTAAAACATTCTAGCAATTCACGTCCAGGGGGTCGAACAGAAACTACACAGCTTTAATGAGATGATCACGAAGGTGCAGCGGGACCGGGACACCACATATCAATCGTGCCACTGTCATTGCACTCAAATCATTGACAAACTTGCCGCTGTTCCAACATTACTGACAGATCTCCTGGGTACCACCAGGGATGCCCTACTAAACATCTCTCCTCAGGCCGGGAAAGTTCACGAGGCCCCACGGGAAAAGGAAATGGCAGGCTCCAGCCCCATGGAGGGTCAACCTACTGTCAGCACGGGTACCCCCCCCCCCCCCCCCAACACCAATAAAAGCCAACACATCGGCACCCGCGGCCGTAAGCGCCCATGATAATTCCAACATTTTGGCCTCCCAATCCTCGAATAATAGCGATCAGTCACCAGGAAGGCTGCCAAAAGAAAACAAGCCACTAACCAAGCGGGAGAAAAAACGCCTTAGAAAAGCGAGAAAAGGCAAACAACCAAGACAGTTAATTAACGCAACTTCCATCAAACCTGAACAAGGAAGGAAACAAAGCAAAAACGACGAGGTCTCAAATGTTCCGGAAGCAAAAAGCAGTAAGGAACCTTTGACCGCTCCACTTGACCCCCCCACTATACTCAGTAGCCCAAACAACATCAAAAGGGAACAACCGCTGTCAGACAAACTATATAGTTTATTCAAACCTCCAACTAGGAAAGAGAAACAACATCCTAACACCCCGGTCATACAGATAGCAAACCTTGTATCCCCATCCAGGATTGAAACGAAAGAAGTAAGCACAGTGCGCCCTAGAGAGGTCAACACGATCAAGGATAATGCCGGGAAAGTTTGCTGCAACCTAGTGATAACCGACAAGTCGAGCCCGGGATGCAATGACATCATCAACACAAGGGTCAACGAAATCCACACTCAAAACAATACCAACGTCTCTCTGCACCCGCCCTTGTCGCACTCAGAGACGAAAGAGGCCGCTAAAACAATTATAAGGGGCGTCGACCACGTGCTGCAGAATGACCATTTCCTATACAAAAAAAAACTGGAATTTATTCCACACTACATTTCAAGGGGCAACCATGACATCCTCAACAGAAGCGTTCTATTAAAACTATTCAAAGCTCTTCCCCCCCCCTTGAGCCATATCAATACTAGGGACATTGATAGCATAGAGTTCAAACAGAACCCGCATTCCACGGAATTCCAAGAAACAACTATGGCTACGTTCGTAGATCCCCTCTTTACCGAGCAAATCTGGCAGCAGAGGGATCCTCTCGAAAAGTGGGGCAGCAAGCTAAAAAAGATCGACCCTCCGTGCTATCCTAGTCCATTAAACCTGCCTACACATTCAGCAGGCCTGTTAAAAGGTGCCAAAGGCCCGGATAACTGCAGCACTCTATTAGGCATAGTCTCGAAGGCCAGGACATTCCAAATCACCTTTGCTCACCCTGAAGCCAGCCAGTCAATAGGACCTAGGCACTCAAACACGGCCGGAACATCTCAAGTCAGGGCATGAAAAAACCCACAGGTAGCCATTGATCCACCCAAGGGCTACAAAATCTGTTCCTGGAACGTGTTTGGCCTCGGCACGAAATTAGAAGATCCAGACTTTATGGAGTTTATCACACAGTACAACATACTCCTCTTTCAGGAAACATGGCTAACAAATTCTACATCCCTAGTCGGCTACAAGGAATTCCTGAAACCAGCTAAGAAGGGGTCGAACCAAGGGAGAGCAAAAGGGGGTCTCTCCACTTTTATTTCGACTGATATCTCCGGTCTTGCCTCCGCCATAGACCTCGATTCCTCCTGGTTGCAATGTGTCAAACTTGACGCCCCGCCTTCAACCAGCCTGCTGATCGTGAACATCTACATCCACCCTGTGCTCAAACAAAAATGAGCAGGTATTGAGCATTTACTAGCCTCACTTGCCACACTAAAACTCGTCTACCCTGACGCTAACATCATCCTGTCTGGGGACTTCAATATGACCTTATTGCAAGAGACAAAAGGCACTAGGGGACACACTCGGGCCTCAAATCGACGTGACACCCTTGGAAAGAGATGCGCAGCTCGCCTGTATGACCTCTCAATGCGTATGCTTAATGGACAAAGCCAGACAGACTGCCCAGCAGCATACACAAGGGTCACTCAAAAGTCAGCTTCAACCATCGATTACACTCTCACGGATCATGACCTTGCTCCCCATATCACAAACTTTCAAATTTTGGATAGAGTAGAGAGCGACCATCAACCGCAATCCTTCACGCTCTTAAGAAAAATTGCAAATCCAATCCTTGTCAATGCAACGCTACAACAACTTAACTGCCACAACCTTAATCGTCTCACATGGAAAAAGGACAACATATGCGACCTTATGGGTACATGCATTAGCATTTTGGAGAAATCCAAAACAGAATCATCAAGCATCCTGGCCTGGGAGTTATTTATCAGAGAACTAAATCTAAAATGCTCTAATCCAGTAACTGGTAGCAAGGCAGGAAAATCTCTAGGGGCAGTATGGTTTACTAAAAGCCTCAGAACTCAAAAACAACATTTGAATAAATATTTACGTCAATTATGGGCAAAAATGCATAATTGGGGGGTTCCAGCCAAGTTGTTGGAGGCTATAATCAACCTGTATTCTCAGACGTGGGTGCAGATCAGGAAAGGAGATGGGCTCAGCATAACTAACAAGATCACAACTCTCAACGGGTTAAAACAAGGGTGTGTGTTGGCGCCTTGCCTTTTTAACATTTACATCGCTGACCTGGATGAGCACCTTCGGTCGATTCAATCCGACCCTCCAAAACTTGGCAAAATTCCTACACCCAGCCTTCAATACGCTGATGATATCGTTCTTCTAGCGCAAACACCGGTTGGTTTGCAACGACTAATCACCGAACTCGGAGCCTATACCACCTCGGTTCAATTAACCATCAATCACCAAAAAACGAAGGTGATGCGCCTTGTCAAACATCTTAAAGCAGTGAAAAACCGTAAACTTACTTGGACCTTGGACAAGCGACCTCTGACCGAGGTGGATTCGTATAAATATCTAGGCTTCAAAATTGACCGCAATCTCAACTTCAAGGCACACCTGGACCAAGGTCGCACAAAATCCAAACAGCTGCAGTTCGCCTTTAAAATCTCAAAAAACAAGCTCACAGGCTGCTCTACCGGTCATCTACTAAAGGTTATTGCAGCAAAATTCCTTCCCTCCATCTCATACGGTACAGAAATCTTGAATGGCAAAGATGCCACAGGGCTGAACATAGCACAATCGATCCTTTTCAAGAAATTGTTTACAATCCCCCGTCACATCCCGCAAGCTCACATTCGGCTAGAATACGGTCTAAGAAACCAGATCCCCGATAGACAAGGCGCACTAGTCAAGTACTATTGGAGGATGAGGGACGCAGAGGACAACACACTCGCTCACTATTGTTGGGTAGAGATTGAAAACCAAGCCAGGTTTAATAATTCAATCTTCAAAGTTCTGAAGGCTTCGCTCTCGGCTTTGCAGCTAGAGGAGGCCTGGCTTACTGCTCCTACCTACCCCGGTTTTAAATCTGCGGTCAACAAAGCGATAAAATGGCACTCGTTATCATTAGATAAAACAGCTCTAGCAAAAAATTCCCATTCCTGGACCGTGATACAGACATACCAGAGGCTGCAACCCCAACCTTATTTGCTAGACCATTTTCCTCACCAGAAAAAGCACTTCTTCACGTTACTAAGGCTTGGGTCATATCCATCTAAGGACCTAACCCCGAAATGGAAATACCCATGGCAATCAAAGGAATGCCGCCTATGTGGGGTAGGGGATGAGTCCTTACTGCATCTAATATGCATCTGCCCTGTCCTAGCAGAAACACGCAAAACGGTCCTTCGGGAGGTGTTCAGGAAGGAACAAGTAAGAACTTGTAGAGCAGCAGTGATTCATTGCCTCGGAGGCTCATCAATCCCACTATCCTGCAGTGCCATAAACTTTTTGAAAAACGCAGCAATAGAACTGGACAAAATAGAATCTGCCAACCAACTCAAGTAGTTTCAGATCATTCAGCCCCGAAACCCCTTTATTGCACTGCTTGCACGTTTTAAATACTTTTTTAATTATCGTTTTTTGCTATTTGACAAATTTTTCTATGTCTTTTCCCTATTTTCAAAATCAAAAATTTATATTTTATGCACGTTTTATCTATGGTGGTTTTTCCACCCTTTTATGATTTTTTTATGAAATCAAATAAAAGTATATTTCACTGACTGACTACTTGCTCGGTAAGGCGTTACTAAACTTTTAGGTTAGGTGTCAAGGGTCTAGCATAGCCCTTTCTACAACCTGTGCACAGTGCCTCACCATAGGTAGACACTCTATACTGAGGCAGCCTCCTACAAGGAGAACATTAAAAACACCCAGTGGTGTCCCTGGATTAATGGGCATTTTCACTGTTGACACTTTCTGGAGCACAAAAGAAAATAGCAGACCCATGACCTGTAGAGAAAGAGAGAAAAGGCATTCTGATTCCCTCCCCACAATCCATGTGGATGGACTCTGAGAACAGAACATGGGAAGCGGAATGTTCTCCTTAATTCAAGGAGGACCAACCATGGGAACCCAAACCAATGACATACCACCTGGAAGCTTTTAGGTTGAAGTTGGAGGGAGATTGAGGAAGTGAAGATCCTGCTCATCTAATTTTAATGAACAGCCCTTCCCCCGAAGACAAATAGTACTAAGGGACAGGCTGTGTTGCTTGCCTCACACGCTGACTGACTTCTCTAGGCTGTGAAAGAGACACAGATGATAGACGGAATGCGGAACAAATCAAACATTCACCTGAGTTAAATCCAGTGCTTAATTTGCCAAAACATAAGTGCCAGGGCCCTCATCAGGAGGCAACTGCAGCTTCCGACACCTACTATCCCTGCCAGTGACAGTCCCAACACAACTACAGACCATCACAGTCAAATCAGTCTATTCCATGAACCAAATGCTATAAGAATGGCTTTGGCTGTAGGTATTGGTGATCTTTACTGTAGGAGGCTGGCCTAGTATATGGTGCTCACTTATGTAAGTGTAGCACCCTGCACTAATCCAGACAAACAACCCTTATGGTGATGTTAGTGGTCTTAGACAACCTTAGAAAGCTCTCTAAGTGGTAGCTGTGGAGAGCAGCTCCAGGCTTAGTCCAGAAGGAGTGTAAAGCAGCTTGTTTTACCAGCACTCAATCTTATGGTATGAGTTAAGTAAAAAAAGAACCACAGTGTAGTTATAAAAAATATGGATTTATTATTAACACTCAGTATCACATTGTAGTATCTCCTACCCAGAGATATAAACACAATACTTTGTCAATAGAATACGTAAATAGCACAAATACACAGTGGTCTCCAAGGGGAAACCAAACCATATTCTAAAATAGTGAAATGCGAACCAAGAATGGACCCAGAAGATGTAGAAGAGTCGGGGACCCAAGGAACCACCCAAGGTGAGTATCTGGGAACCCCACATAGGCCGTGTGCAGAGTGGGAACACGACCACGTACTCAATTGAAGTCTATGGCTAAGTCACAGTTGCAATTTTAAAGAAGAAGGACCCTTCCCAGTGGACCCTGAAGAAACCCAGTGGAAGATGGAAGGTTGGAGAGTCACCACACCTGCGGATACCCCAGGAACCAGGATATCTACTCCAGGGAAGCCGGGTGCATAGCTGCAAAGTGACGTCAGAAACCGCTGTAGACCACAATGGAGGACTTCAGAAAAGATGCAGCTGGCGAAGAGGGTGAAAGTGTCCGGTGGAACCCAAAGATGGATTTAAGATGAGAGGTACCTGCAAGCAGAGGGGACAGAGGCTATGCCACTCAGGAGTGACCGGGAGACACGGAAGACGAATGCCCTCCGATGTCGGGGATGCAGGAGAGTTTACGGTGCCCTTGAAGTTGCAGCTGTACGGACCAGGTGATGCGGAGGAAGACCAGGAGCCATCTGTCCCACGTCGGATGTCAAGAGCCAAGGGGTCAGTATCCGGCAGGGGCACCAACAAGGCTTGGCAGCGGCAACCAATGAAGTCATTGAAAAAGGTGCATTATCGGGACCAGCAAGGCTTGCCACAAATTAAGGTCTGAGTTTTTAGTTCACACTGAACCACATTTCCCTAGCACGTGAGAGGATCCCTGAGCCAACCTTAACTAAGCCTCACACAATGCCTACGCCTCATTCAATAAGGATTACAACAAGGAAGAAGGACAAGGTTATGGATGGTACAAGGACTATTCAGCAAAAATTATATGCTGTTAAAAAGTCAGTGCCAACCTGTAGGAAAGAAGGATCTGCTTTTCACGGTTACCCCCACTTTTTGCTGGTGTCATTATGTTTTACTGACTAGTCTGACTGGGATGCTGCTAACCAGGACCCCATTCTCTGTGTTTTCTCCCTAAATTGGACATGGTGAGTACTTAGGTACACTACAGATTGGCTATTGGGGTACCCTTGTAAGTCCCTAGTATATGGTACTAAGGTACCCAGGGCATAGGTACACCAGGGGTCTCCCACGGGCTGAGGCATGTATTAGGACACCCATGAGAGACCACTCAAATTGTAACTACAGGCTTGCCATTGCAGCCTGTGTAAGCTGGTGCCAGCACCACTTAGGCAGATATAAGTTTCCTTATATCTGAGGTCACTGCACTTAAGACCTATAAGTCACCCTTAAGACCGGCCTTTCAATCCTGAAGGCAGGGTGCTCGGTTCTAAGTGTGAGGGAGCCCCTGCATGAGCAGGACACCCCTGCAATCCATGGCGTCCACTCACCGGGGTTGTAAGTACATCAGCCATTACGATATATAGAGTGGCCATGCGTCATTACGCGATGACCGTCTCTAAACTGGCTGTAACGAAAGCTTTCGTGTTTGGTATCAAACATATTGGAATCATACCCCCACACCGTAAATGGTGTGGGAGGTATGATTCCTTGCACTGTAAAGCTCCTCCTGGAGTCCCTCAGTGCTCCTGGTACCAGTCTTCTACACCCGGGCAGCAAACTATGGCTGCTGCCCACCAGAGACACGATGCTGCCCTCCTGCTGGTGAGCCAGGCTTGAGCAGAGGAAGGCAGGACAGTAGGTATCCTGTCGCAGGGAGGTGTGACAACCTCCCAGACAGGACTGGGTGGGGGCACTAGCCAGCGTCACTAAGACTGCTTGGATGGTACATTTGGTCCCCTCCTTGCATACTCCAGTTCAAACCAGTTCAGGGAGCTGTTGGCTCCCGCTCTGGTGCGAAACTGGACAAAGGACATGGGAGTATCCTCCCCACTGTCCAGCCCCTCCTCTGGGAGGGACCCCTGAATCGTTCCAACCCTTTCTTTAAGGCACTTAAGGGCTTACCTGGGGGTGGTTCCTTGGATTTGAATCTTGTCCCACGACAAATCTAACACCACTTCAACTTCGACCGTCTGGGCACTCTGGACATCGCTGGACTTCGCTTTTGGGAACCGAGACTGCAACTGGGAAGACTCCTGCTGCTCCTGGTCACGTTGTCCTGCAAGTCTGCTGCAACGTCTCTGCCTGCGCTTCATACAGGTTCTTCACAAAGGCCTGTGGACATCCAAGACACCCGAAGGAACCCCCTTGGAGTGAATGAGTCACTACCCTGCATCTGCAGGCATTGCAACAAAGCTGGCCAGTCTTCTGTTCCTGAGCTCCTACAGACACCGAAAGGTTCAGCAACACAGCTGGCGGTTCTGCAACTCCCTCGAGGCCTGAACTGTCTTCCTAGCCAGTTGGAGGCCAGTATCCCCCGTCGGAACCGCTGGAGCAGTACCGCTGTGCACCACGTCGACTTGCCGTTGCCAAGGCTTGTTGACCCTCTCCTCCAGAAATCTTCAGGCTCCAAGAAGCTCCAGCCTCAAGCATCCTCTGTAACCAAGATCTTCACCTGCACCGCATCCTTTGCACCGTGGGCCTTCATCCTTTGGTGAGCTGCTTGAGGTCCTCTTGCGACGCCTGCGCCTTTGGCCTGAGGGTCCTCTTTGATTCCAGTGGGCTCCCCTGCTTGCTCGGGCCTGCTCGGACTTACCTACCTGTGGTGACTCACTTGGACCTTGCTGGTCCCGACATTGCACCTTTTCCATCCACAGCGTCTCTTGCCACTGCCAAGACTTGTTGGTGCCCCTGCCGGTCACTGACCCCTTGGCTCTCGACATCAGACGTGGGACAGCTCGCGAACGGCTCCTGGTCTTTCTCAGCGTCACCTGGGCCGTGTAGCTGCAACTTCAAGGGCATTGTCAACTCTCCTGCATTCCCGACATCAGTGGGCATTCGTCTTCCGTGCCTCCTGGTCACCCCTGAGTGGCATAGACTCTGTCCCCTCTGCTTGCAGGCACCTCTCATCTTGAATCCACCTTTGGGTTCCACCGGACACTTTCACCTTCCTCGCCAGCGGCATCTTCCTGAAGTTCTCCATTGTGGTTTACTGCGGTTTCTGACGTCACTTCACACCTATGCACCCGGCTTCCCTGGTGTAGGTATCCTGGTTCCTGGGGTATCCACGGGTGGGGTGACTCTCCAATTATCTTCCACAGGGTTAAAAGACACACACACTTGCATTAGCGCTTGTGGCCCCAGTCACTCTTAACACATACACGCATGCACACACAACTTAACTAACTCTTCCACACACGCAGCACTCATTATCTGTCACACTCACTAACTCTAGGGATGGCACGCATGCACACTTTGCGCAGCCTTTCTTCTCAGGCTGCCATCAACACACTGCCGGGCTGACAATCTCACATCCCTAAGATCTGTCTTCCACCTCCAATCTCTCTCTTTTACGCTCAGCAAGATCCAAATATCACAACCACATCTTCCTCGAAAAAGCATCACATTTCAGATCCCTCCTTGACTCAGCCAAAACCAGACCCCAAAAACTTTTTGCCCTCATCAAAAACCCAAACTGTTCGCCCCTAACCATTAAGCCTGAGGATTCCACAAAGAAAGCAGCAGATTTCGCTATATTCTTTGATGAAAAGGTCAAAGCACTGGTGGATCAGGTCGCCCACCCCGCCCCCATTGAGGAGCGGAAATCCTTAGTTACCTGGCAGAACTTTGACGTCATCTCGGAAGATGGCCTCCTCAAATGCATCCTCGAAACTAAACCCTCCAACCATTCTTCTGACCCCATCCCTAGCGACATCGCCATCGAATTTTACACCTATACTCTCTCTTACTGGACCAGGCTAGTCAATCTCTTCCTCAGTCAAGGCTCCCTCCCGGTTGCCCTCAAATCAGGACAGGTCACCCCTCTTCTAAAAAAAAACTCTCCGCTGATGCGAACGACCTCAACAACTTCCGCCCTATCACCAACCTCCCTTTTCTTTCGAAAATCACCAAAAAATGTGTTGCGAAACAACTTTCCTCACATATTATGGACAATAACGTCCTCGACGTCTTCCAGTCTGGCTTCATCCAAAATTGCAGCACTGAAACAGCCCTGCTGCAAGTGATTGACGATGCGCTGCATATACTCGACTCTGGGGAATCGTGTCTTCTGATTCTTCTAGACCTCTGCAGCCTTTGATACTGTTAATCATAGCACCCTCCTCAACACTCTTCAACAGAGAATGGGATTGGGTGGCACAGTGCTCAAATGGTTTGCCTCTTTCCTCTCGGACAGATCCCAAATGATCAAGATAGCGAACAGTCTTTCATCTCCATTGGCCATAGGTCAAGGCGTCCCTCAAGGTTCTATCCTGGCACCCACTTTGTTTAATCTCTACCTGGAACCTTTAGGGAACCTGTTGTAGTGAGCCTCAGCAAGGCCTACCAGTGCTTAGGGGTTCTCCCTTCTCTGCACAGAGTCCTCAGACACTTAGGAAGAAGTTGGCACAGAAACTGAAATATAAAAGACAGAGTTTATTAAACCTTATAAGGTGGAGCTAACATTCACACATCACCCTTCAGTAATGCATGAAGTAGCACATTGAATGGAAGGATCCTGGTCCTTTTATACCCACACAGGGGCTCAAATGAAGGCGGTACAAACACAAATGCTGGTTGTAGGTACATATAAGGTCATACAGAGAATGCACAGTCGACAAGTGGGTGGAGATAACAGTTTCTACTTTTAGTAGACACATCCTGACATTTATAAACTTGAAACAGCTGCAAGCTCAACTGAGCATGTGCAAAGCAAGAGGAACTAAAGTTAACTTGTCTCTAGGCAGATTTCAAGAGCAGTTAACAGGAAGGTAGGACAGAGCACATGGCGAGCACATGGTAGCACATGGCAGCCAAAATGGCTGACAGAAATACAAAATGGATTCCACAAAGCGGACAATTTAGCCTCTGAATACAGGCTGTCTTTAGCCAATGCTTAACTTAAGTGCTGCCAAATTACAACAAACCTTCTAAGCAAATCTGGGATCCATTACCATCTTTATGCGGACGACACTCAAATCTACCTTAAGGTGTCTTCCGGACACGATCTCTCCCTACTCAACTCTACTCTCAACTCTATTCACAACTGGATGTTAGCTCACCAACTCATTCTGAATCCCGCCAAAACTGAATTCCTCCTCCTCTCTACCTCTCTCTCACCTCCTCCTGTTCAATCTTGGATGGATCAGCTGAACCTACTCAACAACAAAGCCATCATTGTCGACAGTGCTAAATCCCTAGGTGTCATTCTTGACAAAAGACTCAACCTAATCTCCCACATCAACTCTATTGCTAAAAACGCTCGTTACCAGTTGCGCCTGCTTTGGGGTATCCGTCGGTTCTTCCCGGAGAAAGACTTAAAAACCTTGCTACAATCTCTGGTTCTCTCAAGACTGGATTATTGCAATTCACTTCTGACGGGCCTACCCAAATCCCACATCTCCCCTCTCAAATCCATCCTCCATTCAGCAGCTCGCTTCATTTCAGGGTCTAAACGAAGCGACCACGTCACTCCTATCCTGTCCTCTCTTCGATGGCTTCCGATCGAGGCAAGATCTATTTACAAAACTGCCTGCATCACACACAAAGCCTTACACACATCCTCCCCTCGTTACCTGGCGAATAAATTGAAATTGTCCGGTGGCTCTCGCCCTTCTAGCAATGCGGAAAAGCTTCTGCTTGAGCCCCCCGTCTTCAAAAGGGAAAGATCGATGGCGCAATCCTTCTCAGGCAATGCGGTGAGAATCTGGAACTCGCTTCCCCCATTGCTCCGTGCCACCGCCTCTACCCGGATCTTCAAAGCTGACCTAAAATCTCTTCTCTTCCAAAGACACTTTCAGAACTAATACTTTCATTCCCAGGCCCCTCTAGGAAGTTCGCTCTTCATTGTAAATTTTTACTTTTTCCTGTACATTCCTCACCCTTGCGTGCTGTGTTGGATTTTATGTGTGTGTTCCCTTCATTTTAAGTCCCCTTTTTAATTCACGCCCTCTCTACTCCCTCAAGGAAGTTCTTCCATCATAGGAAATTCTGTACTCCATGCCTATAGAAGTGCCTTCCCTGTGTATTCTGAGTGACTGCCACTTATTGCAGTATTATACCTCGATTGGTATTTTGTATCTCATGTATCATGCACACCTGTCACTTTTTCCTCTTGGAACGTATACCCCTTTTTGTATCTGGTTTGTTTTGCTATCTGCACAATTGTCACTTTTTCCTCATGCAATGTAACGCTTGCTTTTGTATTATGCTCACTTGTAACCTTCTCCTCATGTAATGTTACTGTTCCTATTGTGAAGCGCTCTGACACCTTCGGGTAAAGTCCGCGCTATATAAAAACGCATAAATAAATAAATAAATCTGTGAGGTCATCAGGCCGGCATAGCAATAGGCTCCTGGGCTGGGCTCCACCCCTTGAGGTCGTTTTATTAGGTCGAGCCTCGAGTAGCGCGCAAGCGCTGCTCTGCGAGACTTTAAGTTAGGGGCTTTTGAAAGCTGACCAGACGCTCGTGCGTCATGGCCTTTTCCCTGCGGTTACCCGCACGGCAGACATCTGTTTCCAATTATCGTGCCCAGACGCGGGCGCGATAATTGGAAACACATGCCGGCCGTGCGGGTAATCGCAGGGAAAAGGCCATGACGCACGAGCGTCTGGTCAGCTTTCAAAAGCCCAGGCTGCCGCGCTCGCTCGCCCCCGCTCCTCTCTTGTTAATTCTGGCTTTGAATCTCTGCTCTGTAAGACAGCCGAGAGTGCCGTGAGCTGTGTCTATGGTGGTGTGGTAGTGGCAGGAAGTGTCTGCTGTAGCAAGGTAGTCTGGTGTGAAGCATTGAGTCCCTTCTGTTGAGGCAGGAGGGAGTGGCAGAGAGGTGTCTCCGCAGGCATGTAGTTGTGCGCACCTACTGTTGTGTGAGCACAGGAGGTGTCTCTGTGATGGAGTAGGCAGGTAGTGGGTGCCTACTGTTGAGACAGCGGGAAGGAGGGTTCATGGCCGGGGAGAGATGTCGGGTCAGGCGTTGCATCTAGTTTCCCTGCCCACACCATCCCGGCACCAGCTGCCCTTGCTCGTGTCCTTGGGGTGCCGCAGCTGCTGCGGGGTGCTCTGCACACCTCTTCCCTTCCCCACCCCGTGTCCAGGGCGCATTGTCACTTCCTGGACCGGAGTTCCGCAGTCTGAGGCTCCCCTTTCAGAAAGTGCCCTGGCCTTGGGGTGGGGGTGGGCGGGGGCGCAGCAGCCCCTGAAGGTGTCAGTCCGGCCACGCGGAGCTCGGGCCCTGGGTTGTGAAGTGCCAGTCGCCGTGGGCAGGGGGTGCTGCTGCTTCCTTGCCCGTCGGGCTGATAGAGTACTAGAAGAGGGGTGCACCAAGGTACAGCGCTTGATTTAATTAGATGGTGAGATAGTTCCACAAGTTAGGTGCTTGCTGCTGACATCTATTGAGCCTGCAGCTGGGTGACCGCACCTTTCATCCTTCGGAGGTCGTTGAATTCAGTAGAGTTGAGATATTCATAACACCACTCCATGCTCTTCCAGAGGTGGAGTGGAGTGGCTTGTCACAGCTCCTGAAGGTGTCAGTCACATATCGGACCTGCCTCTTATGTTACTTACTGCCTCTGCGGGCTTGTCTAGTCTCTGACCTTCTCTTGGCCTGTCCGGCCAGCCACTGCGTGGCGACCATTGATGGCTGCTTTGGGGAGCTCGGTGTTTCACTCTTGCAGGCAGCCTGGCAGTCACGTGGGGAGACAGATTTTCCCGGAATGGGTTGTGCTTCCAGCCTTGTGGTCAGCTTCTGAAGTGATGACATGGCCGCATCCCCAGGAGCTGCCTCAAGATGCCCAGCTCCAGGGCTGTGCACTTTCCCGCTTAGCATCTGTTCTCCCCTCCGGCTAGCCCCGCAGAAGCAGCTTGTTTGGATATATGGCAGGCAGTTGAGTCAAACATAAGTCCCGGCTCCCCTCGCCTGACCAGGATGTAGCTGCATGGCGGGAAAAGCTGATCGCCTTCCAAATCTGGAACAGAAGAAGCGTGGCAGTGAACACTGTAACATCTTGGGTGTGACCCTCAGATATGTGGCAGTTACTGAGCACGAGTCGTGTTGGTGTGTTTTTCAGCTCTCTGGAGTGTTTTCGGAATTTACCCGTCTTCTGTTGTGTCAGTAAATAAATCAGGGTGGGTATGAGACTGGGGACACAAAGCAAGGTGGAGCTGGAAGGAATGGGGTTAAAAGGGCTCTTTTCTCGCCAGCAGGACTCTGTACATAGAAGTCTAGTTTTCTTTCTAGCGTCAACACATTAACTGCCTTGCTAATGTACCAGGAACATTGAGCCTCTGTGCAGTTCATTTACCACAATAAAAGATGATGGAAGGAACGTACGTGTTTACACTGTAAAACCCCAGTAGCTCCACGTTGACGCAAAGTGACACATAGCACTTTCTGTACTAAACAAGCATTTGCAATGCAATAGGTCTCGCATTTACGCGAGTTTAAGCTATTGGCATTGTAAATGACAATGCCTTTTATTTATGTTTTACAAATGAAAACAAAAATAAAAGGCATTGTTATTTGCAATGTCAATAGCTGAAACTCGCGTAAATGCGAGACCTATTGCATTGCAAATGCTTGTTTAAGTTAGCCTTGGGCGCTTCAGGCTAAAGCCCTGCAGCGCCAGAGGCTTCCTGTCAGTCAAAGTTTGGAACCATGCCACTCCACCTTTCGTTAACTCGTCACAGGGTGGGGTGTGTTCAAGGGGGCCTCACATACCCACCCCACTCTGTGACAAGTTGGAGAAAGGTGGGGTTAGAGCACGGGTACTGATAGTACGGGCCGCCAGCGGCCCGGCAAGCCTTCCTTGGCGGCCCGCGGACCTTGCAGCTATCATACCTGTGTTTTTCCTTATTTTTTTTTCAAGTGTCCGCAAACACCGCAGGTTACAGCAGCGCTCTATGGGGGCCGGGCGATTCTTTAAAAAACCATTCACTTGTTAATGAGGCTTTGTTGTATTTCACCTCTTCTTAGCGCCCCTGCATCTCCACTCTGAGTGGAGATGCAGGGGCGCTAAGAAGAGGTGAAATACAACAAAGCCTCATTAACAAGTGAATGGTCTTTTGAAGACCTGTGAAGTACTCGGGTGGGGCTGTGTGTGCGCCCGGGAAGCTGTCTCAGTCCAGCCCGGGCTGACACACGCGGGGTGAGGTGACAGAGCGAGGGAGGGAGACAGAGAGGGGGGTGACAGACAGAGGGAGGGAGACAGAGAGGGTGTGACAGAGAGAGGGAGACAGACAGAGAGAGGGAGACAGAGAGAGGGAGAGGGAGACGGAGAGAGAGGGAGACCGAGGGAGACGGAGAGAGGGAGACAGAGAGAGGGAGCGAGACAGAGAGGGAGGGAGACAGACAGAGGGAGAGACAGACAGAGGGAAACAGAGGGAGAGAGAGGGAGAGAGAGGGAGACGGAGGGAGGCAGAGGGAGACAGAGGGAGGGAGTCAAGGGGAGAGGGAGACAGAGGGAGGGAGGCAGAGGGAGTCAAGGGGAGAGGGAGGGAGAGGGAGACAGAGGGAGGGAGACAGAGGGAGGGAGACGGAGGGAGGGAGACAGAGGGAGGGAGACAGACAGAGGGAGGGAGACAGACAGAGGGAGAGGGAGAGAGGGAGGGAGGGAGAGAGAGAGAGAGAGAGAGAGACAGACAGAGGGAGGGAGACAGAGGGAAACAGAGGGAAACAGAGGGAGACAGACGGGAGACAGACGGAGGGAGACAGACAGAGGGAGACAGACAGAGGGAGACAGACAGAGGGAGGGAGACAGAGGGAGGGAGACAGAGGGAGGGAGACAGAGGGAGGGAGACAGAGGGAGGGAGACAGAGGGAGGGAGTCAGGGGGAGGGAGAGGGAGACAGACGGAGGGAGCCAGAGAGAGGGAGACCGAGGGAGGGAGAGAGAGGGAGGGAGACAGAGGGAAACGGGGAGAGAGAGGGAGGCAGAGGGCAACAGACAGAGGGAGACAGAGGGAGGGAGACAGACAGAGGGAGACAGAGGGAGATAGGGAGGGAGACGGAGACAGACAGAGGGAGACAGAGGGAGACAGATAGAGGGAGACAGAGGGAGGGAGACAGAGAGGGAGGGAGACAGAGAGGGAGGGAGACAGAGAGGGAGGGAGACAGAGAGGGAGGGAGACAGAGAGGGAGGGAGACAGAGAGGGAGGGAGACAGAGAGGGAGGGAGACACAGGGAGGGAGACACAGGGAGAGAGACAGGGAGGGAGACAGAGGGAGGGACACAGAGGGAGGGAGACAGACAGAGGGAGGAGGGAGACAGACAGACAGACAGGGAGGAGGGAGACAGACAGACAGGGAGGAGGGAGACAGACAGAGGGAGGAGGTAGACAGAGGGAGGAGGGCGACAGACAGAGGGAGGGAGAGGGAGGGAGACAGACAGAGGGAGACAGACGGAGGGAGACAGACGGAGGGAGACAGACGGAGGGAGACGGAGGGAGAGAGAGGAAGGGAGAGAGAGGGAGGGAGACAGAGAGGGAGAGGGAGACAAACTGAGTGAGACAGAGGGAGGGAGGGAGAGAGAGGGAGAGAGGGAGAGGGAGAGAGAGAGGGAGGGTGACGGAGAGAGAGAGGGAGGGAGAGATAGAGGGAGGGAGAGATAGAGAGAGGGAGGGAGACAGAGCGAGAGAGAGATAGAGAGAGAGATGTGTGTATGCCGGGTCTGGTGGCTCAGTGGACGAAGGCGTCCGCTGCAGGGGCCTGTGTTCAACCTCATGGTCATAGTTATTTTTTTGCTCTAGCCCCGCCCCCCCTCCCCCACTGACCCCGCCCCCACCGGTGCGGCCCTCGGCCACAAACCACACTGTAAATTTGGCCCCCGAGAGAAAGTTTGTGAGTACCCATGGGTTAGAGGATGCAGGACGGACGCTGAACACTGGATTCTGCGCAGTGTCGCAGCTCGAGTTTCGATGACTCACTGCGCAGAATCCAGTTCACAACTTTCCACGCTGCTGTTCAAAGTGCGCAGCCAAGGAATCCAGCTGGTCAAACTCTGCAAGAGCGTTCACGCTGCAGAGCTTAAGAAAGATGTTAGGTTTAACACTCCGTCTCGTGGCTCTGAATTGCAGGCTGCTTGAGGTGAGTGAATCATCAAATTAGCAGCACTGCCACGTTTTCTGTCTCCTTATGTGACAGCAGGAATATCAGCAGCAGTAAACTGGCCCCCATTTGAAATGGTTCGTGCAGGAATCTGTCATTGTGCGGCATCTGTGCCATAATTCCCTTCATCATCATCTCAACGTTCTTGCCTGCACTGTAAGCCCATTCTTGAACTCCATCCCAATAAATGCCTGAAGCATATCCTCCTTTTCCCTCCTAGGGTCCTGCATAATTTGTTCCTTTCTTGCCAGCTCTGGACACACCCTCTCGCATCACTTCTCCCTGCAGCACACCCTTCTGTCATTCTAACTCCTTCAAGCCTCCGTCCTGGGTGATGTAGCACCTCATTTCACCTGTCATTTAAAGCACTTTGTTCTGTAGTGTATGTAATGTTTTGTAGTGCCTCCCTCGTTCCAGACTTCTGCTGCCTTTCTGTATTCTATGCTCCTGCATTGCTCCAGTCCTTCCAGTTACCTGCAGTTGTCCCTCCCTTCAGGCTTCCATTTCACTTTCTTTTTCTGGGTTCAAACAGTCCTTTCTTCGAGTCTCTTGCAGCACGTCTCCCCAGACTCCTGTAGCACTTACCTTCCTCTAGAACTCCTTTCCTCCAGGTTGCTGCAGTACTCCTGCTCCAGGTTACTGCCCCTTTTCCCTTACCCCAGGCTCCTGCAACTCTTCCCGCCATAAAGGCTCATGCTGCACTACTCTCGCAGCTGTAGCCGCTTCCTTCTTGCCTGAGTCCTCCAGCACTGCTCTTTAACAAACTTCCTGCAGCACTTCGCTCTTTCAGATTCCTGCAGCATTTGCCTCTTGCCTGGTTATTGCAACCCTTCCCTTCTTCCAGACTCCTGTGGTGCTGCTCTTCCTGCAGTAAACCCCCACTTCTAGGTTCCTGCATCTATTCCCTCCTTTCGGGCTCCTATGGTACTTCCATCGCTCCAGTTTCTAGCAAGGAGCTACTACATCCAGCCTGCTAAAGCGTCCATTCTCACTAAGTTCCTACAATGCTTCCATCTCTTTAAGTTCCTGCAGTACTTCGGATATCGTGGAACAGATTTCTTTCAAGCTCTCAAGTCAGTGTCCTACCAGATTTCTCTTTCAGCACATCCTCCTTACGGCCTTATCTAGGCACCTGCTTCAAGTACAGATGTCTTCCATGCACAGACTGTGTTGAGTGTGCACTCCTAATCCTGCAGAAGCATATATACAATAGTGTAGTGGCACTGGGGTCCAGAGACGCACCGAATTACTGTTATCGCAGCAGTTTTCTATTCATTCAGCTGAGTGGGGGCCCGTTTTGCTTGCCTTAGTTAGCACCCTTCCTTGAACCCCCCCCCCCCCCCCCGGGTCGGTAGAGAAGCTCCTCTTCCATAGAGGGATACGGGGGAGCAAAGAAGGTGGGCTGCGTGATGGATTGACCCAGGTGGAATGGGGTCACAACCTTTGGCAAAAATGAAGCCCGGGTGCGAAGCACCACTTTGTCTGGAAAAGACATGTAGGGAGGCATGCAAGACAGCGCCTGCAACTCACTCACCCTCCGGGCAGATGTAATCTCCACTAAAAAGGCTGTCTTGATGGTAAGCAGTTGTAGGAAAGTGGGTTTCTGTTGCAGTAACCCCCCCACTTTTTGCCTGATAACTGATGCACTTTTCCTTGGTGTGCCCTGGATCCCTGCCAATCAGGTACCCAGGGCCTGTGTTCCTTCCCTAAAAACTGTACTCAGCCTAAACCCAATTGGCATCTCTGGCCACAGGTAAGCTCCTGGTAAATGGTACCCTAGGTACCCAGGGCACTGTGACCAGAGAAGACCCCTAAGGGCTGCAGCACTTATTGTGCCACCCTTAGAGGCCCTGTACCCTGACACACATACACTGCCCTTGCAGGCTGAGTGTCTTGGTGCAGAACAAAACAGAGAGTCGACATGGCACACATCCCTGTGTGCCATGCCCACAAACACACTGCCCTGGCATACCTCAGTCACCCCTCTAGCTGGGTGCCCTATGCCAGTGGTGAGGGTACAGGTGCATGAGCCCTGTGCCCCTACAGTACCCAGGCCCATTCCTGGGCACTGTAAGTGCAGGGCTGCCATTCCGAGTATATGGTGCTGGGAGGTCGTCAGCACGAACTCCACAGCACCATGATGGCTGCACTGAAGACTGAGAAGTTTGGTATCAAACTCCTCAGCACAGTAAACCCACACTGATGCCAGTGTGGGATTTACTGTAAAATGCACGTCAGAGGGCAACTTAGAGTTGCCCCCTGAACCTAACCTACAATCCACGTCTTGTCTGAGGGGCTGCCTAGGCTGCCACACAGCAGACATGTTGCTGGACCCCTGGGTAGAGAGCCATCCGCTCTCCCGGGCCTGCAACAATGCACGTCCTGGGTGAGGTGCTAGGCCCCCTCCCCAGGATGGGCAGGGGGAAGCTTCAAAGGCATTCCGCCTTTGTGAGCTTCCCCAGACCACTTGCTGTACCCAGCAACTGGTCCCCACCGGTTCCTCCCCCATCCTGGCGGGAAGACTGGCGGGAAACACCAAGGGAGGAAAGGGGGTGTGCCACCCTCTGCCAACCCCACCCCTCAGGTGGGGGAGGCGAGGTGAAGCACATCTCCGGGCTCTCGCCATCTTGAAGATGGGGAGCCCTGCCCAATCAGGACTAGGCTCCTGCCCCCTCCCACAGGAGAGTGGCAGGATAGGGGTGTACCCACCCCAGGGCAGGGACCCATTGGTCCCTGCCCTTTACCTACCTGTAACGCCCCTAAATCTAGTATTTAGGGGCACCCTGAACCTTCCTTCCTGAGATTCCCGCAACCTAAGAAGAAAAAGGACGAAAGAAGACGCCCAGCAGAGGAGACTGCAGAGAACAACTGACTTGGCCCCAGCCCTACCGGCCCGTCTGCAGTTTCCAGAGATCCTGCGCCAAAAATAGTCTTGTCCTGCAGCCAGCGACCTCCAGAACCCCAGGGAGGACTGACTGCCTTCAACAAAGACCGGATCTCCTGTGAACAGCAGCTCTGTTCAAAAGAAACACCAAACAAAGACTCCGAGCCTGCTGAGGAGAAAGAAACCCGACGCCTGGAACCACCACTGCACCCGTCGCCTACAGCCCGAGTTCAAGTGGCCCACCGGTCCCAGCGAGGTCCCCCAGCTCTCCAGAGTCCGAGTCCACCGTGGGTTGACCCCTCCAGGACTCCCCGACGTCGCCTGCAGCCTCTGCACGGAGAACCCCCCAACCGCGAGTGGCCCGGTAAGGTGAAATCCGACCTCAAAAGACACCCCTGCATCCAGACGCCCTGCGCCCTGGAGAAAGGAACCCGAGGTGCACCTACGTCCCCGAGCCCTCCAACTTACCTGCCCAGCTGTTGGTTCCTCCTGGAAGTCTTCCTGGACCGAGCCTGCAGCTGAAAACCAAAACCGAAAATTTCCATTGAAATCAACAGGGCACCCGACCTCAAAACAGCACTCTGCACCCGGCCGCCCTAGTGCCGCTGAGGGTGCCTCTTTGGTGCTAACTTGGTCCCCAACGTGCCCTGAGCTTAACCCTAGGAGCTTTGCTCCCACAACCCCGTGGCCTGCTTGCCAGCCGCCACCAACCGGAGTCCCCCTATCCTCCATAGGATAACATTGGGCCTCAACACTCTGCACCCGGCCGCCCTAGTGCCGCTGAGGGTGCAACAACAGTGCATCACTGACCCTGGGAGACCCCTGAGTCTAACCCCAGAACCCTAACTCAAAAGACCGATTACTTACCTCGAGACCGATAACTCATTTTTCCTCATAGGATAACATGGGCACTTTTTCTTCCAAAAAGTTTCTAAGTGTCGACTTTTGAAAACAAGAATATTCTTTAAAAATCGTACAGACTACCAAAACGTAATTACTTACCTGTTTTAAGTAAATGTCCCAGGGCTGAACCTAGGAGTCCAGCACTGGATTACAAAAGTAACGTTAAAAGTAACTTACCGGCGAATTGAATTTTCTTACATAGGGATCCATTGACTGGTTTTCTGTGAAATTTCTTCTAAGTGTCCACTTTTGAAATACCAAAATATTGCTTAAAAATCACAACAGTAACGAATTCCGAATTACTCACCTACTATCAGGAGAGACCTCAGTACTGCATCTTTTAGTCCAGTACCGACCATGAAAAGTAATTTTTACCGTACTTACCAGTAACTGGAAATTCCTCTCATAGGATATCATTGCCTGCTTTTTGTTGAAAAAGTTTCTAAGTGTCGATTTCTGAATCATACAAATATTCTTTAAAAATCGTACAAACTACAAAAACGTAATTACTTACCTGTTTTAAGTAAATGTCCCAGTGCTGAACCTAGGAGTCCAGCACTGGATTACAAAAGTAATGTAAACATACTTTGCTTGCAAACTGTATTTCCTTCCCTAGGATAACATTGGTAATTTTACCCAGAAAAGTTTCTAAGTGTCAACTTTTGAAATACAGTAATATTCCTCAAAAATCACTACCATAACCAAAACGCTTTTTCTCACCTGTTTACAGGAAGTGTCCCGGGACTGAATCCAAGATCCAGTCCCGTGGTTAGAAAAGTAATCCAAAAAGTAATCTATTGCATTTAACCAGAAATTTCCATTGAGCTCAATGTATAATTGTGTTTAAAATTGTGTTGCATATTGCAACAACTGTAACTATTGCATTCAAAAGTCTATTGCCAATTGAACAGTAGTTAACTAAAGCATCTCATTCTGAGAAAGTATATTTTGACACCCATTGTTGGTTCTAAAATAAAACAACTATATTTTTATATACAAACCATTGGCCTAGAGTTCAGTTCTTGAGTGTGTGGCTTCATTTGCTGACTGAGTGTGTACAACAAATGCTTTACACTGTCCTCTGATACTGCCTTACTGCTCGACCAAGCTACCACTTTAGAGAGTAAGGTTATATCTAACTTTAGCCTCTGCCAAACCTCTGGGGACTGTGGACTCTGTGCACACTGAACCTTACTTTGGTGCAGTATATACAGAGCCACTTTCTTACATTGGTGGATCAGCGGTGGGATACAAACTTGCATTGTTGGACTACTTGGTTACCATCTGATCACACGACAGAACTCTTAAATTGCCTTTAGAATTCTGATTTTTTCAAATTGGCATTTTTACCAAATTACTAAAAGTCTTGTTAGGGCCTTGCTTAAGTCCCTTTAAAATTGTAGAAAATAAAAAGTCACTATAGTCAAGGGTAGAGGGGTTAGAACTTTTTGTTAGAATGTCTCAAGAAAACAACCCAGCTATTAGTGAAAATAATAATGACATACAGGACATGGTTGAGGAGCTCGACCTCACCCCTTATCTTCATTTGTCTTTCAAAGAGATAAGGTCCTTATGTAAACTTAAAAATATACCAATGGGCCAGCATCCAACCAAACAAGGGCTCCAGGAGCTCCTGGCTGAGTATGCTAAGGCCCACCCCTCTGAGCATGGTGATGACCACGCAGAGGAGGAAAGGAGTGAGGAGGATGGGGATGGTAACCCACCTCCACCACTTCCTAGGGAAGACAGGGTCACTGCACCCTTATTTCCAAGAGTAAACCTCTGGGGACCTAGGGGCCACCTAGGTGGTTCAGGTCCCAGAGAGGACACTGAGGATAGCCTTAGTGAGGAGGACCACCTTTTAGCAAGGTTGGCCAAAAGACTGGACCTAGAGACCAGACTCCTGGCTCTAGAGAAGGAAAGACAGGAGATGGGTTTAGCACCCATCAATGGTGGCAGCAATACTAAAACTAAGGATAGGGAGGAAACTTCTGATCCTAAAATCCCCAAAGGGATTGTCCCTAAATTTGAGGAAGGTGATGACATCACCAAATGGTTCACAGCCTTTGAGAGGGCTTGTGAAATAAGAAAAGTAAAGAAACCTCTCTGGGGGCACTCCTGTGGGAACTGTTCTCTGGTAACTGCAGAGACAGGCTTCTGACCCTCTCTGGGCCAGATGCAGGGTCCTATGACCTCATGAAGAATACTCTGATTGAGGGATTTGGGCTCACTACTGAGGAGTATAGAATTAGATTCAGGGGGCTCACAAAACCCAGACCCAGTCCTGGATTGACTTCGTAGACTACTCAGTAAAGACACTGGATGGTTGGTTAGCTGGACATAATGTGCAGGATTTTCCTGGACTTTACAATTTGTTTATGAAGGAACACATACTAAGTAATTGCACAAACGAAAAGTTGCATCAGCATTTGGTAGACCTAGGTCTAATTTCTCCCCAAGAATTGGGAAAGAAGGCAGACCACTGGGTCAGAACAAGGGTAACTAGGACATCCACTGGGGGTGACCAAAAGAAAGGGGTCACAAAGCCTCCCCAGAAGAAAGATAGTGAACCCCTTAAGGATAAAAGTAAGGAGTCCCAGGCAGCCCCCAAAAACCTGTCCAGGAGGGTGGGCCCAAAGACACCTCACAAACTAAACCAGGGTACCAAGGTAAGAATTGGGATCCCAACAGAATATGGTGTCACAACTGTCAGAAGTCAGGACACCACACCAAGGACCCTAGCTGTCCTAAAAACAAGATCCCTAGTACAGCCCCAGGGGTGACTAGTGTAGCCCCAGGAGTTGCCAGTGTAGCTCTGGAGGAAGGGTCCTCAGATGAGGAAGTCCTCCTAGCTTTCAACTGGAAAATGGGCCCAAGAGGTAAGCTGGAGATCCCAGAGGGGAGTAGACACTTCCACCGCCTACTGGTGAATGGAATCCCAGCCACTGCCCTGAGAGATACCTGTGCCAGTCACACTGTGGTGCATGACAGGTTGGTACTCCCACACCAGTATGTCCCAGGGGAATCAAGGAGAGTAAGGGCTGTCCCAGGGGAGTCACTGTTAGGCCTGTGGCTGTAGTGCCCCTAGTCATAGCTGGGTCCCTTAGATGGAGAAAGGTGGTAGTCAGTAAAGACCTCCCCCTTGATTGTCTCCTGGGGAATGACCACTTAGAGGTGGACCTGAGCCAAAGAGAGGCACTGGCCCAATGCCAGGCCTCACCCAAGAAACCTGGGGGGCTCAACCTGCAGTCAGTGCAGCTGAGCCCCAAAAGAGTAAAAAGGAACAGGGTAGGAAAGGTGGGCAACTGTTAGCCACAGTCCCAGAGGGCCAGGGAGATTCTATCCCAGTGAGGGAAAACTCCAGAAGTGGCCCTGGTAAAGCCCCCTAGCCAACAAGAAGACCTGACTAGTCAGGCAACTGTCCAGCCTGAGTTGGTGGCTCCTCAGCTGGCAGAACAAAGGGTGGAGGAAGGGTGCTCACTACAAAGTTTAGTGACCCCCCACCCTAAAGCAACAGGCAGACAGCCAGGACCCAAAGAGACCTGTAAGATAGCCCCTTCACTTGCCAGACAGGAGCTAAAGGTGTGGTTCTGGGCACTGACAGCTGTCAGCAGCCTCTGCTGGGTGTTAGCCTTCATGGCAGCCCTATCCTTGGCATGGTGGCCTAACCCCCTGCCAAATAACAAGCTAGGCCCCCTGACCCTATTGGTCATGGTGGGGTTGCTCAAACTGTGGGTGACCTCTGTGGGTAAGCTGGGCTTTGCCCTGGCTAAGTTAGACTTTGCAGAGGTGGGCACCTCTGAACCCAAACTTAAAAGATGGGGTGAAGACACTAAAGAGCAAGGAGAGGAGCTTTGGGAATTAGGTCCTGAAACTGATAAGGTAGGCCAGCTCCCCAAAGGGACTGACCTGGACAGAAGGATATAAGGCGGAGTAGGCCCTGCAACTTTCAAACCACTTCCCCAACTCTTCCTCGCCTGAAAGACTAGACAGACTCTCCCAGCGTTGGCTGAGTCTCCTGGCCTTTGGGCTGGGGGGGCTTGTGTAGGAAAGTGGGTTTCTGTTGCAGTAACCCCCACTTTTTGCCTGATAACTGATGCACTTTTCCTTGGTGTGCCCTGGATCCCTGCCAATCAGGTACCCAGGGCCTGTGTTCCTTCCCTAAAAACTGTACTCAGCCTAAACCCAATTGGCATCTCTGGCCACAGGTAAGCTCTTGGTAAATGGTACCCTAGGTACCCAGGGCACTGTGACCAGAGAAGACCCCTAAGGGCTGCAGCACTTATTGTGCCACCCTTAGAGGCCCTGTACCCTGACACACATACACTGCCCTTGCAGGCTGAGTGTCTTGGTGCAGAACAAAACAGAGAGTCGACATGGCACACATCCCTGTGTGCCATGCCCACAAACACACTGCCCTGGCATACCTCAGTCACCCCTCTAGCTGGGTGCCCTATGCCAGTGGTGAGGGTACAGGTGCATGAGCCCTGTGCCCCTACAGTACCCAGGCCCATTCCTGGGCACTGTAAGTGCAGGGCTGCCATTCCGAGTATATGGTGCTGGGAGGTCGTCAGCACGAACTCCACAGCACCATGATGGCTGCACTGAAGACTGAGAAGTTTGGTATCAAACTCCTCAGCACAGTAAACCCACACTGATGCCAGTGTGGGATTTACTGTAAAATGCACGTCAGAGGGCAACTTAGAGTTGCCCCCTGAACCTAACCTACAATCCACGTCTTGTCTGAGGGGCTGCCTAGGCTGCCACACAGCAGACATGTTGCTGGACCCCTGGGTAGAGAGCCATCCGCTCTCCCGGGCCTGCAACAATGCACGTCCTGGGTGAGGTGCTAGGCCCCCTCCCCCAGGATGGGCAGGGGGAAGCTTCAAAGGCATTCCGCCTTTGTGAGCTTCCCCAGACCACTTGCTGTACCCAGCAACTGGTCCCCACCGGTTCCTCCCCCATCCTGGCGGGAAGACTGGCGGGAAACACCAAGGGAGGAAAGGGGTGTGCCACCCTCTGCCAACCCCACCCCTCAGGTGGGGAGGCGAGGTGAAGCACATCTCCGGGCTCTCGCCATCTTGAAGATGGGGAGCCCTGCCCAATCAGGACTAGGCTCCTGCCCCCTCCCACAGGAGAGTGGCAGGATAGGGGGTGTACCCACCCCAGGGCAGGGACCCATTGGTCCCTGCCCTTTACCTACCTGTAACGCCCCTAAATCTAGTATTTAGGGGCACCCTGAACCTTCCTTCCTGAGATTCCCGCAACCTAAGAAGAAAAAGGACGAAAGAAGACGCCCAGCAGAGGAGACTGCAGAGAACAACTGACTTGGCCCCAGCCCTACCGGCCCGTCTGCAGTTTCCAGAGATCCTGCGCCAAAAATAGTCTTGTCCTGCAGCCAGCGACCTCCAGAACCCCAGGGAGGACTGACTGCCTTCAACAAAGACCGGATCTCCTGTGAACAGCAGCTCTGTTCAAAAGAAACACCAAACAAAGACTCCGAGCCTGCTGAGGAGAAAGAAACCCGACGCCTGGAACCACCACTGCACCCGTCGCCTACAGCCCGAGTTCAAGTGGCCCACCGGTCCCAGCGAGGTCCCCCAGCTCTCCAGAGTCCGAGTCCACCGTGGGTTGACCCCTCCAGGACTCCCCGACGTCGCCTGCAGCCTCTGCACGGAGAACCCCCAACCGCGAGTGGCCCGGTAAGGTGAAATCCGACCTCAAAAGACACCCCTGCATCCAGACGCCCTGCGCCCTGGAGAAAGGAACCCGAGGTGCACCTACGTCCCCGAGCCCTCCAACTTACCTGCCCAGCTGTTGGTTCCTCCTGGAAGTCTTCCTGGACCGAGCCTGCAGCTGAAAACCAAAACCGAAAATTTCCATTGAAATCAACAGGGCACCCGACCTCAAAACAGCACTCTGCACCCGGCCGCCCTAGTGCCGCTGAGGGTGCCTCTTTGGTGCTAACTTGGTCCCCAACGTGCCCTGAGCTTAACCCTAGGAGCTTTGCTCCCACAACCCCGTGGCCTGCTTGCCAGCCGCCACCAACCGGAGTCCCCCTATCCTCCATAGGATAACATTGGGCCTCAACACTCTGCACCCGGCCGCCCTAGTGCCGCTGAGGGTGCAACAACAGTGCATCACTGACCCTGGGAGACCCCTGAGTCTAACCCCAGAACCCTAACTCAAAAGACCGATTACTTACCTCGAGACCGATAACTCATTTTTCCTCATAGGATAACATGGGCACTTTTTCTTCCAAAAGTTTCTAAGTGTCGACTTTTGAAAACAAGAATATTCTTTAAAAATCGTACAGACTACCAAAACGTAATTACTTACCTGTTTTAAGTAAATGTCCCAGGGCTGAACCTAGGAGTCCAGCACTGGATTACAAAAGTAACGTTAAAAGTAACTTACCGGCGAATTGAATTTTCTTACATAGGGATCCATTGACTGGTTTTCTGTGAAATTTCTTCTAAGTGTCCACTTTTGAAATACCAAAATATTGCTTAAAAATCACAACAGTAACGAATTCCGAATTACTCACCTACTATCAGGAGAGACCTCAGTACTGCATCTTTTAGTCCAGTACCGACCATGAAAAGTAATTTTTACCGTACTTACCAGTAACTGGAAATTCCTCTCATAGGATATCATTGCCTGCTTTTTGTTGAAAAAGTTTCTAAGTGTCGATTTCTGAATCATACAAATATTCTTTAAAAATCGTACAAACTACAAAAACGTAATTACTTACCTGTTTTAAGTAAATGTCCCAGTGCTGAACCTAGGAGTCCAGCACTGGATTACAAAAGTAATGTAAACATACTTTGCTTGCAAACTGTATTTCCTTCCCTAGGATAACATTGGTAATTTTACCCAGAAAAGTTTCTAAGTGTCAACTTTTGAAATACAGTAATATTCCTCAAAAATCACTACCATAACCAAAACGCTTTTTCTCACCTGTTTACAGGAAGTGTCCCGGGACTGAATCCAAGATCCAGTCCCGTGGTTAGAAAAGTAATCCAAAAAGTAATCTATTGCATTTAACCAGAAATTTCCATTGAGCTCAATGTATAATTGTGTTTAAAATTGTGTTGCATATTGCAACAACTGTAACTATTGCATTCAAAAGTCTATTGCCAATTGAACAGTAGTTAACTAAAGCATCTCATTCTGAGAAAGTATATTTTGACACCCATTGTTGGTTCTAAAATAAAACAACTATATTTTTATATACAAACCATTGGCCTAGAGTTCAGTTCTTGAGTGTGTGGCTTCATTTGCTGACTGAGTGTGTACAACAAATGCTTTACACTGTCCTCTGATACTGCCTTACTGCTCGACCAAGCTACCACTTTAGAGAGTAAGGTTATATCTAACTTTAGCCTCTGCCAAACCTCTGGGGACTGTGGACTCTGTGCACACTGAACCTTACTTTGGTGCAGTATATACAGAGCCACTTTCTTACAGCAGTCAGAGGGGACATTTGTGTAAAGGCTGGAAGGGAGCACACATAAGATAGGTGAGGACCAAATTAAGGTCCCACTGCGGCATAACATAGGGCGTGGGCGGAAACAAGTGAGCCGGCCCCTTCCGAAACCTATGTAGAATTGGAGACCTAAAGAGAGTGCGTTGGTCTGGCAGCCGCAAAAAAAAGCGGATAGAGCAGAAAGATAACCCTTGAGAGTACCCAACGCAGAGCCCTGCTGGGCAAGGGTTAGAATGAATAGAAGAACAGTGGAAAGAGAAGCAGAAAGAGGGTCAATAGACCTTTCTGTACAGTATAATACAAATTTCTGCTAACGGCAGGCATATACCGTCTTAGTGGAGGGCCGCTTGGACACCAAAATAACGTTACACACTTCAGGAGGAAGGTCAAAAGCCATCAACTGTCGCCGCTCAAGGGGGTATGGCCTGACCGGCTAAGATTGCGGACGCAGCGTGACAGAGCTCCGGCTGAGCCCCAACCATCCGACATGATCCTGCTGTAAATCACAACACCAAACACCTGAATACTCTACCACAAGCTGCGGTGCTGCTGTGGCGATCCAGCCGGGCCCTAAATGGCGGCTTGAATCCAGAAATAGTGGCAAAGTGCGGTTGGTGGAGGGATCGGGCCTGCCTACGCACACTGGTGTGGTGCTGCCTGGATAACGCTTCCCGGGAGTACGGTCTCCATAAAATACACAGAAGAAAGCCTGCTGAGGTGCCCGGGTGAGTGGAGACGAGCTGGAGAGCTTACTGGACCGGGCGACGGTAGTCCTCCGGCGAGCGAAGTGAGGACTAAGCTACCTGAAGACACTGAGGTGGGGGACAGCCTACGGCCGTACTGGAGGGAGACGGGACAGTGGGCCTCCGCCTGTGACTCAGGATCTCCTGCGATATCTGCGCCAGACGTGTGCGGGCCGATGGCCTGCCCCTACTGAGTAGCGAAGTGCCCGCTGGGCGAGTCTGCTAGCAGCGAACAGAACACGGAAGGGCCTCATAAGCTGACGAGGGAATGAAGGAAGCGGTGCAAGTTAACACCACGTTGCTATGGACTCGTCCCTGCAGCGGCGCGGAGTGTGGCTGATTCTACTCAGTTGATAGCAGGCGGTATCCGGACTACATCTGAAGCCCTGTGAGGTGAGTGGGGGGGGGGGTGCCACAAGCGCCAGCTCCACGCTGTAGTATACCTGGTGCTGTGGAGCGAGATTGATGTGTTGGCGGCTCGTGCCAGGGGCTGTCGGATAGCTCCTGTGCCCAGGTGGGGCAGCATCTTTTCCTCTCCCACCCCGCCCTGCATATACTTGAGGCCCTTGGCCTGAAAACCTGAGAGGAAGGCAGACGAAGATCCTGCACCATAACTGGGAGTCTGCCCTACCCGGGCCCCGTCCCACACGGCCGGGCCCCGACAGGGGTGTCTGATAGGCCCTGGTGGACTTCTGTAGCCTCCTATTGTTGAATGCAGGAGGTGCTTACTATAAAACTCTCAGCTTCTTGCTCCCTGGGCACACATGTATATATGCAGCCGGATTCAACACATATCACAAGGGCAAACCACAATCTAATCCTTGCCAGATACTCAACATATGCTTAAAAGTGACAATATACTAGCGCCATATAGGAGCTCACATCTTGACCTGAAGGGTGAACTGCGCACCACTAGAGTGGAAGCGGGCCTGGCCCGCACTCGGAGGTGGCAACCATATGGGGAAAGACAAGATCACCAGATCTGCCCAATCAAACAAGATAGACAATTACACCCAAGTGATCATGCCGATGGAGAATGCTCCCACAATACACGCTGAATCTACCGAAGGTCAACCAGACAGAGTCCTGCCAAAAGAACCCACACTATCTGACCTCATGGCGGCAATTCAATCCACACGTACAGAATTAGTTGCAAAAATAGACTCAGTAGCCATAGATGTCACCCTTTTGCGGGCAGATCTGCGGGGAGTGGCCGACTGAGTAACTAATGCAGAAGGGACACTGGCGGACCTGCAGTTGGAGGTGGTGGCCCTCCGCGAAACAGTATCCTCGCTACAAAAGCTGACCATCCATCTAGAGGACTGAGTAGAAGACTCGGAAGGGCACTCTCAGAGGAACAACCTCTGCTTAGTTTGGGTCCCCGAAAAGGCGGAGGGACAGTCAGTGGAACTGTTCCTTGAAGAGTGGATAGGTAAGATCATGCACCCACAACCAGTATCTAAATTCTTTACAAGCTTAACGTGCGCACAGGGCTTTGGCGCACTCCCCTTGCCCCAGAGCGCCGCCGAGGGCCATAATTGCCCGGATGTTTAACTATTGGGACAGAGACGCAATATTGCAGCATGTGCGAGTATAGGGCACACCCAACTTTGAGGGGCATCCAATCTCCATGTTTCCAGTCTATACCCTGAAGGTACAGGAACAACGACAAACTTTCCTGGCAGTTAAGGCACGACTACGTGAGTGTGATCTGCGCTATAGCCTGATGTTCCCGGCCAAACTCAGGGTGAAACACCAGGGCAAGGTGCACTTCTTCACCTCGGTAGCAGACGCTTCTGAATGGATTGACGCGCTCCCATGGCCCCCCTCACAGTCTTGTGGAAAACTAAAAGCATCCTCTACAAGAATGACTAAACGTAGACGATCTCAGCAGAGATGCCGAACTCACAAAGCCACACGACCGAACTCACAGGTGGCCAAGGGGCGCATAGAGATTTGCTCTGATGGAACACTCAGTGAAGCTAATGCCCAGCCGGCGACACTGGCGTGCCACTTGGATAGGCGAAGCACCACTGAATATTACTCACAGTCCAGGCGATGGTAATGCATAGACTCTTTCAAGTTGGTTACAACTGGTCGACATTGACTGCAGATTACTCTGACTGAGGATACAGAGGGGGCCTCCAATGGAACTATTATATGCAGCATTGCCCTTGGTGCACTTTGGCTTGGAGGGGTCTGCAACTGGGCACTGGTGGCATCGTGACAGGGGAGGGAAGTTCATCCTGGAATTGGACCTTTTATATTTAATTCCTTATTTTGAAATTTACAATGGGGAGTAAGTTTCTTCTAGAAGAACGAGTACCATTACTCCTCAGGGGTGTTGTTCTTTTAGGGTTTCAGTGTACAAGACTTAAGGCAATTAACTACTTATGTAACAATGCTGTTTCTCCCAAATCCAATGAAAGAACCAAAGAATACTTTTTATCCTCAAATTTGAAACTTACTTTTATTCATAGCAAACAAATTGTATTACAGTAAAAAACTCACTCATACAGTTTCACTCATGTCCACATGCATAACTCACCTCCAAACATCGCTTTTTCTTAAAAAAGTTACAAATTACAAAAGCAATCACAAAAAATACACAAAATATACATTTGATATATATTTTTTAAAAACAGGAGCTAATCTATTCTGCTCCAACACTGATTAAATCATTAATTCCAAATGTACATACCAATTTGAACAATCCTTAAAATAGTTTTTTGTATTAGGACAGACAATGTGGCATAAACTCTGATAATATCCGATGATTTCTACGCGCGTTTCGGCACAGTGTGTGCCTTCATCAGGAACAGCCACAACTTTAACAACTTGATATCTTCTGTATTGCAACGATGCAAGCGTTGCTTGTTATCAGATAAAACGTGCAGCATCTGTACTCTTAGCTCGTAAGTTTGGAAAAGTGCTAGACATAAGCTTAGGTAATCTGATGCCTTCAGATAAGTACCCGGAAGGGTTTAAATTCGAAAAGGTAACGTTTCATTCGTGTTCACCAGCGCGTGGATAGTTGGCAAGTCTAGTGGTGCAGATAGTTGTCCGATTATTATAGTTTATACAAGGCGCACATCCCCAAACAGAAAGATGATTATCTTTCCTATTCTTTGTTCAATGGTAAATATTCTGATAATGTCCAATCGCCCCGTATGGAGTTCTCCTACTGCCTTGGCATCCTTCACTCAGCTCACTGATTTAATGATCCCTACCTTAAGGAACGCTTATCCGAATAGCAGGGGGCCTCTCGCTCTTTACACTATGTTCTTTTAGGGTTTTACAGCACTCTATGACTAGGGTACAGGGGTAGTATGGCTATGTCAGTACAGCGTGATGGGGGAGGGTTTTTTCCATTTGCTCCTCATTACCTCCGGCACCAGTCGTGGTGCACTGACCCCTAGCGCAGCATATTAGTTACTTTGCGTTACCGATTTGTTACACTTCTAAGAATATAAATGGGTATGGGGCGGGACCAGCGATTTGCAGTGCCGCTTGTTGCAAGGCGAGACGGGATGATGGTACTGACCAGAGGGTGGGGCGAGTTGTGGGTTATGGGGGTTACTGGTTCGTTATCACAAATGGGGGGGGCTGGGCTACTCAGATAGAGGCGGAAACCTGCAGGTAAGGCGACGCCAAATGCAGAACTTTGTATTCTAATACAGGTCAGTCCCAATGGGAATAATCAACCAGATGGATAGGTCATTCAAATTCATGACGTGGAATGTCAGGGGACTAGCACAGCCCCAGAAACGACAGAGTGTATGCATACCTCAAACGATACCGTATAGCGGTTGTGTTTCTACAAGAGACACAAGTCTGGGGGGATTGCCTTCCAGCGTTACGAAAAAGATGGAGCGGACAATTATACGCAACAACATACTCAGGGTTCGCAAGGGGTGCACTAATATAGATAGCCCCGGGTGTGCCATTCCAGCATGCAGATCATGTGATAGACCCCAAGGGTCATTAGGTCATTTTATCAGGAACGCTGGACCTCTGTTTAATCTCTGTCTATGCCCTGAACACTGATCAACCGCAATTCTTTACTGAACTGATAGCTGCTGCGACCCCGTTCCTGACTAGTGACATGGTTCTCGCCGGTGATTGTAATTGCGTACTAAACCCTGTTTTAGATTGCGAACCCCCAAGATGCACACGAAACCACACATGATTGCTCGATTGCACACATTAATGCGAGAATTAGGCATCAAAGACATATGGAGAAAAAGGCACCCAACTGCTAAGACATTCTCTTGCTATACACCTACAGCGGGCCCTTACAGCAGACTGGATTATTTTTTCATGACCTCACACCTTGCTACCTTAGCTGGCATGGTGGCGTACCTTGCTAGGTACCTCTCTGACCATTCCCCTCTTATGATGTCAATGGTGCAGGATCAACCATGTCCAGCGGTGCCACAGTGGTGTCTACGAGCTGAGGTGCTCTAAAGACATCGTATGGGGTCTGGAAACAGTTGGAGCAAGACCTGGAACATGATGAATTCAAACTGCTACAGATAGAGAAGTTGCTCCCAACACAACCCAATAGATTGGAGGAATGGCGCCGCTTGTGCAGTACAATACTAGATGATTGGCACAGGCTCGAAAAACACATATATACGGCTCATAGACAAAGATTGCACGTGGAAGGGGAGAAGACAGGAGCGTTGCTGGCCAGATTGGTGCGGCAACAGCAACCCCGAGACCCTACTCTGGTATTGCGAGACACAAGAGGCATACTACGCACGTCACAGGCACTGATACGAACACATCTCACTGACTTGTATGCAGAGGATGCAACAACCTCAGAATCCACTGTGCAATAGCCGGTCTTGAATTACCTTGTCTGACTGCAGAAGATAGGGCCCTACTCGAGACCGTTTTGACTAGGGATGAGGTCCTTGCCTCATTAAAAAAATAAAAAAGCGGCCAAAACACCGGGGGAGATGGCTTACCTGCTGAATTTTACCACAAATCTGCAGGCATACTTACAGATAAGCTGTTGGAAATGTATAATGAAGCCTACAAGGTAGGATGCCTCCCAGACACAATGCTGGAAGCACTTGTGGTGTTAATACCCAAACCAGGTAAACCAGTGGAGGAGGTGATATCCTCTAGGCCTCTCTCGATGCTTAATGTGCATACCAAAATTTTGAGTGGACTGTTGGCATCCCGGCTCCTTCCCCACCAACCCTTACTTATACATGAAGACCAATGTGGGTTTAGCCCTAAGAGGAGCTCGATGTTAAACCTTCGTAGACTGTTCTACATCCTCCAGGCTCCTGAAATCCGAGAAGGTCCATATGCGCTTGCATTTCCCGATATCGAACAAACGTTCGATTCTGTGGGGTGGGTATATCTTTGGCAGGTCCTGATCAAAATGGGTTTCGGACCCAAATTTATTAGATGGGTACAAATCTTATACACCGCACCGATAGCTATGTGTCAGAACCCTTCCCTCTGTGCCGCGGCATGAGACAGGGATGTCCCCTGTCTCCATTACTGTTTGCAGTTGCTATGGAACCACCTGCGGTGTTGCTCCGAAATAAGCTCATTCATTGGGGAATCACAGTGGGGGGATCGGTTCACGTTATTTCGCTTTACGCTTTATGCTGATGACGCCCTGGTGTACTTAGAAGAGCCTAGCAGGGCACTCCGGGTATTGCAGACAGCACTATCAGAATTTGCTGCAGCTTCTGGCCTCTCGGTGAACACCCAGAAGTCACATATTATGCCGCTCGTGTCATTGGCGGACCTTGACCCCGCAATGCTCCCGAACCTCTCTCTGCCCTGGTGCCCGGATGGGATACGCTACCTAGGTATTAGGATAGCCACAGGAAGGCAGAGACTTTTAGACCTGAATATAGGAAGGGCCCTGACAGGGTTACATGCATCCATTCACCTTTGGAAAGACCTTCAACTGACGTTGATGGGGAGAACAGCCCTAATTAAGATGGTGATTTTATCCCACTTAAATCTGTTTCAACCAAAAAAAGTATCACACCTAAGAACACAAGGGTACTCCTAACCAAACCAGAGGGATAGAGGATAGGGGGGTAGATGACCCCAAGTGGATACAGTAGCTCCACGTGGCTAGTGTGGGGAAGGAAAACATTCCTTATTTTATATATAACCCTCATACACTCTAGTAGTGTCATGCTTCATCATTGGGTTCACCCTGACTCTTAAAGGTCAGGGTGGGCTCAACCATATTTCAGGGAGCACTTCTGAGAAGGGTGGCCAGGGGGCTTAACTAGAGATTAAGAATCCCTCACCTTTTCCAAGGTATCCCTTTATTAACGGAGGGGTGGGGAAAGTAAAAACAATATATAGCGGGTAGTGTGGACTATTATGGTCCTATGACCCTGTTTCAAACCGACATGTTTCAGCCCTACTCTAAGGCCTAAAAAGCTTTCATCAGGGTTGCTGAGTGGTACCTCCCTGGGTTTGTTGGTGAAATTGATACGTGGCTAATTTGTGCCAGACAAGTGAAAAAACAGGCAATGAAAATACTTGTAGCCACAAGCCGGGAGACACGGAGAGAGACTAGGCAAATAGCCGGGTTAGGACCCTTGAGGAAAGTATGACTACAGGGCACCCCGCTCCCGAGATACACAATACCCAACAATTGTGGGCGATCCCGCACAAAAGACTACAATAGGGCAAGTATTTTCATTGACACAAAGCTGAAGAGAATTAGCCTACGAATGCTGCAGCAGACATGGGTTAGAAAAGGGGTTGACTCCTCAATCTAGAATATTAGTACATGACTGAAAAACCTACAACATGCAATCCACTGGTTTGACGAAGGGGATAACTGGGAGAAGAGGTTGATGGGTCCTATGGAAGGCCGAAAAATCCTGCCGGAACTTCTCATGTTGGGGGCACTTGTTCCTGACACTTCCCCGTACTAGATGAGACAAATGGGGCCTATATGGGAGCGAGTGGTCACGACTGTCCTCCATAGAGCCCCATTTGCACGAGACATGCCAATATGGGTGCCCTTCACAGACATGGAGAGTACTATGTCCATGAAAAAATGGAAAAACAGAGGTTGCGACGTTCTCAGGGATCTCTATCTAGGGGGCCAATTTATAACCAGGGAAGACACAATTGAATCATTTGATCTGGGCACAGGCCAATATCTACAATACAGCAAGGTATCGGACACTGCCCGTGAGTTATGGCCTTGCTTCCTGGAAGAGACTGTCCACTCCTAGACACTGAGCAGACTGTTGGACATGACAGAAGGTCGGAAACTTATCACTCATCTGTATAGGGCTATACGGGAAGATGCCCCAATAATCACCCCAAAGGCCCACACCCGATGCAAAGAGAGCCTCGGGGAGGATATCACCCTACGTGACTGGCAGAAAATACACAAAGAGACACGCACAGTCAGCTCAAATGCCCGATTTAAATTAATTAAATATAATTTTGTTCATCAATTTTATCCTACCCCTAAAGTTTTGTAAAAAATCTATCCTGCAAGAACAAACAAATGCCCCCGATGTAAAGCCATTGCAACTGACTTCATTCATATAGTCTGGTGCTATGTAAATATAGAGCCGTACTGGAGAAAGATACTTGAAACTCTCAAACAGGCCACTGGATGGGAACTAGAGGGTAATCCCTGAGAGACACTGTTGGGCCTACTCCTAGCTCGAACTAAAATGAAACTTAGACGTAAATTCTTGATGCTGGGATTAGTGCTGTCTAAGCGTCGTATTGCCATTAAATGGCTAAACGCATGCCCACCAACTCATGAGGAATGGTTATGGGATATGCTTCAGTGGGCCACTGCCGAAAAAGTTAGAATGAAACAACTTAGACAAGACAAAAAATTAGATGACGACCTGAGAGCATGGAGACAGATGATGCTAGAACTATGCAACGAAGAAAATCAGCCAGTCCGTGAGGACATGACTGAATAGAGAAAACTGACATCTACTACTCCATGCTGGGTAATCAGGGGAAAACCAGAAAAACATGGGGGAACTGGGGGAAAATATGTCTCATTGATGATCCACACCGTAATGGGATATTGTCTCAATAGGAGTTCCTATAAGCCTCGAACTTCATTTCCATGGTTTGTTACTTTTTCCTACTCATTTAACCTTCCACCTAGGAGGGGAGGGGGGAGGGCACAGCACGGGAAAGTTTTTGTTAAGATTTAAACGCAAATATCAGCATATTGATTTATGTTATGTGATAAGTCTGATTCTGATGCTACAAAATCAATAAAAATGGTTTAAAGAAAAAATTTTGCCGCTCAATCTCCACCCATGGAGGCGCAGAGTTGACAGGTTCGGGTGAAGGATCCTCCCCTGCTGCTGTGACAGAAGATCCTCCCGAAGGGGCAGCCCGTCAGAGGATCGATGCTCATTTTCAGAAGCTCTGGATACCAGACTCTCCTTGCCCAGTCCGGAGCCACAAGAATGACTTGGGCCCGGTAGTTCCTGATCTTTTTCAGAACCCTGGTCAGGAGTGGTACGGGCGGAAAGGCATACAGCAGGCCTGAGCTCCACTCACGACGAAAGGCATCACCGAGCGATAGCCGCCTTGGAAACTACAGCGCACAGTATTCCTGACAATGCGCGTTCTCTTTGGAGGCAAAAACATCTAACCAAGATTCTCCCCACTGCTGAAAGAGACCTTGCGCCACTTCTGACTGGAGACTCCATTCGTGATCCGCTAGGCATTGAAGGCTGAGTTTGTCTGCACTGGCATTCAAAGAACCTGCCAGGTGTTGAACCACCAGGGTTATGCCCTGCTGTTCCAGCCATGTCCAGAGAAGCAGGGCTTCTCAACAAAGGGTCCGCGACCCCACCCCGCCCTGCTTGTTGTAGTACCACATGGCAGTGGTGTTGTCTGTGAACACCTGCACTAACTTCCCCTTGACAGAGGGAAGAAATGCTTTCAATCCCAATCGAATCGCTCGAAGCTCCAACAAATTTATGTGGAGCCCCGACTCTGCCGGAGACCAGTGTCCCCTGATCTCCACCTCTCCCAGATGGTCGCCCCATCCCAGAAGTGACAAATCTGTCACGACTGTGAGATCTGGTTGGGGAAGGGAGAGGGGTCTGCTGTTGACCCAATCACAGTTCATCAACCACCACTGCAGATCTTTCGCAGTTCCTTCGGAGATCTGGACCACGTCGGTGAGATTTCCCCAATGCTGTGCCCACTGGAACTTCAAGTCCCACTGCAGAACCCGCATAAGCCACCTGGCATGTTTTACCAACAGGATGCAGGAGGCCATAAGGCCCAACAGCCTCAGAGTCAGTCTCATCGAAATCCAGGGTAGAGGCTGAAACATCGGAATCATAATCTGAACATCCTGGACTTGCTGCTCGGGAGGATAGACCCGAAACTGCACTGTGTCCAGAACAGCTCAGTTGAAAGGGAGCGTCTGAGAAGGAGTAGGGTGTGACTTCAGCATGTTTATAGAGAACCCCAGCGAATGCAGGTCCGCCATAGTCTGAAAGAGGGAGACGACAGCCTGGATCGAGGATGCTTCAACAGCCAGTGTCGAGGTAGGGTAATACTGACACCCCAAACCTGCGCAGTTGAGCTGCGACCACCGCCATCACCTTGGTGATCACCCGAGGGGCACTGGTAAGGCCGAAGGGAAGCACGGTAAACTGAAAGTGCTTGTGGCCTACATTGAACCGCAGGTGACGCCTGTGGCACGGCAGGATGGAGATGTGGAAAAATGCATCCTGCAGGTCCAACGCTACCATCCCGTATTCTTGGTCTAGGTCAGACAAGACCTGAGCTACAATGAGCATCTTGAACTACTCCTTCTTGAGGAAGAGATTGACAGTCCGAAGATCTAAAATGGGCCGCAACCCTTTGCGCTTCTTCAGAATCAGAAAGTAGCAGAAATAACAGCCACGGCCTACTTCTGAATCCAGGACCCTCTTTATAGCTCCCTTGGCCAAGAGAGCTGTAACTTCCTCCTGGGGCAATTTCAAATGATCCTCTGTCAGCAGTTCCTGATTTGGCAGAATGGGAGAAGGAAAAGAAAGAAAAGGCAGAGAATAGCGCTCCTGAATGATCTGCAAGACCCACTTGTCCGATGTTATGGACCTCTAGTGGCGGAGATGATGATGGATTCTCCCGCCAACTGGAGTGGTGTGGTATTGCAGATTAAGACTAGGAGTGCTTGGAGGCTGCGGCTGCAGAGGGCAGGGTGGCCGACGACTTCTGGCTTCCATTCATAGGACAGAATGAACCACGTCCCCGTACGGCTTGGGAAGCCTGCACAGGATGGTGGCTGGGATAGGGCTGACGCAGCTGGAAACCTCTTCCAATGCCACGAAAGGGGCGAAAGGTAGACTGGCCACGAGGAGTAGAAGAGAGGTCTATGGATCTGCCCGTAGCGCGAGAATCCTTGAACCTCATTAGGACTGAATCTGTCTTTTCCCCAAAAAGACGGGTTCCTTCAAAAGGCATGTCCATCAAATTTACCTGGACATCGCCCGAGAACCCAGTTGTCCTAAGCAAGGCGTGGCGCCTCAAGGCCACTGTCATTGAAATCAATCTGCCCAGCGAATCTGTCGTATCAAGGCCACACCTTATAGTGAATTTTGCTGCATCTCTCCCGTTCTTAACTGCCCGAGAGAGCACAGCCCGGGCCTCCTCCAGAACTTGTGGCAGCACTTGCACAACTGTCTCTCAAAGGGAGTGGGAGAAATGGCCCAATTAGCTAGCGGTATTCACCGACAGCAATGCCAGGCTGGAGGAAGAAAACATCTTCTTACCAAATGAATCCAGCCTCTTGGATTCCCTATCCGGAGGGGTGGAAGGGAACGCGCCATGGGATGTAGAGGCCTTCACCACCAAACATTCGGGGGTGGGGTGTTGGCTGAGGAACTTTGAGTCACCTGGAGCCGGGCAATGGTGGCGTGCAATTGTCCTATTCACAGGAGCCCCTGTGCTAGGCTTGGACTACGTGCCTAGAAGGACATCAGTTAGTGCTTCATTTAAGGGCAAAAGGGGTTCAGAGATGGAAGCCCCAGGTTGAAGCACCTCGGTCAGGAGATTAGTCTTGACTGCACAGAAGGTAGCTCTAGTCCCAAGACCTCAGCTGCCCTTTTAACCACCATGGGATAAGATGCCCCCTCCTCTGTAGCCACAGTTGGCGGAGAGAGCATGCCAGTAACTGGAGAAGTGTCTAGTCCACTGGCTTCCCCAAGGTCCCCATACCAGTCCAAGTGCTCTGCAGAGTCATGCTGGTGTTCCAAAGGATCCATAGACCCCTCCCATTCCTCTTCCTGAGCCTAACACATCCTCAGTGTTCGGGTGACAACATAGAACCCCTGGGTTCAATGGCATCGAGCGAAGTCGTTCCGACTCCGTGTCATTGGGATAAGGATGGTGCTGGTACCGCCGGTGGGCACCGACTTCGGGTCAGACGCCGGAGGAGCTCGCAATGGCACAACCAGTGTCGACCTGAATCCGGGATCGGATCCCTGAGGCCCCACCAGCGACGTGGCAGCTGCCGACTGCATCGAATCTGATGAGGCCCCTTCCGACCTCGCAGGACCCGAGGGCTCACCAGAGGGGTTGGCCCGCTCAAATATGCGGCGCATGGCCTCGTAAAATTCTTTAACTTGAGCGGCGGTCGCTTCGGCTCCCTGAAAGGGAGGGAGGCGCGAAGTCGACCCTGGCTCCGGATCCACAGAACTGTGCCTAGAGCGTTGGTGCTCCTTACCCCTTTCGTTGACGGATGACAGTCGAGGCAAAGATGAAGTCTGAGTCGACTTCTTCTTCTTCTTGTGCCTCTTCCCAGAGTGTCCAGAAGACCTCGAGTGGGACGAAGAGGACTTTGGGCTCCGGGAATGGTCCAACGACCTCCTCTTCTTCAATCTGGACCGGGACCTCCGCAGAGTCTCGCTGGACGGTGTCGACTGCCGGGCCGCAACGAGCTTCATAGCCCGCTCCCGCAAGGCCTTCGGAGCCATAGCCCGACAGTCCGAGCACGACTTTGAATCGTGGTCGCGCTCGAGACACCAGAGACAGATGAGGTGGGGGTCGATAACCAACATCATTCGGCGCTTAACTTGTGCAGAAAGAAAAGAACTGACATCTGCGTGTCTGGGTGGCGCCTATATAGGTACCGCAATGTCATAACCGACACGCCAATGACGTCACGTGGAGCAGCATGGAGCCACCCGACCCCACGCACAAAGGGTATTACTCAGCAAAAGTTTCCAGATCCAGCCTGACACCTGGGAAATTCAAAGGTAAGGAATTTGCAGCTAGAAGTCTCTATCAGATTGCTATATTTTTAAAGCAACCAACCAGGTACCTGTTTGCAGGCCCCATACACCTTTTTATAAATAAATCTTGTAATTAATTTTCTGTTACAAAACAAAGAATGACCTGCATGTGTCTTGGGCGCCCATCTTACAAGCAAGTGACCATACAAACACACCTTTTTTCTTAATCACCTCACGTCAGCCCACATTAGCTTTTCATGTGCTCCATTCTCCCTCTTTCGTTAACCCTACCATCCCCTCACATATCACGGATTATAGCACTTCGGCCGGGGACTCCCTTTTTGCTAACATCAGACTCAATCCATGAGCATTTTATTGTACTTATGGGATATACTTGCCGGATCCCCCCCCAGCACAGCCATCTTAGATTCAAGTACCAGTTCTTTAGCCCACCACCTAGGTCAATATGTCATTAAACTCCCTCCAGAGTCAGTGTGTTTCCGGGCAGTCGCCCCATGACCAATGCATCAGTCTTCAATTTAATGCAATCAGGCCCATCTTGAGATGCCTGCTGAGTTTGTGGTAAGTTCAGTGCTAATATTTAGGTGTACAAGACGAAGATTCACATATGGGGCCAAGTTCCACCTCTCATGTCACTCTTGAGTTCAGCATGACTGGGGGTTTTGCCCATCCACATGTTAAACAACCTAGATGCTATGCTTTCCTCCATTACATCCATAACAGTTTGAGCCTCTGGAGGGGAGTTCTCTGGGAGTCCCACAAAATAATCCTTGTAGCCCTACAGCATGTCCTAATCGGAGAAAATAAAACATTTCCCTATTTTGTAGGTCATATCATTAACATTAGCATTTACGAGGAGTTGAACAATGTTGTTCTTTATTTTATCTCCAATCACGAGATGCCTATTATATTCCCAATTTTAAATCATTCCTGTAAAGGCAAATGTCCAACCAATATAGTGACTTAAAACTGTGTTTCTTAAGTATTCAGTTTCTTCTCCACTAAGGTGCTCCAGAGGTCTCCACCATGTCTTGTATGGGGTAACGAGTACTCCCCCATAAAATTGGAAACATGATCTCTTCCTTATCTGTGATCCTATCACTCCAACAAGTGGGTCGTCCATGAGTTTGAAGAACCAGTCACTCATTAAGAGCAGGTTCATTTCAAATCATACTAGACGGAGATGCACATTTTAGAGAAGGAAAATATGCAAAGTATGTTCTCCCTCTGTATATAGCTCATAGGTCACAAGTATATTTAATGTCTCTCCCTATTCCACAAATTCAGCACAAGTATCTAAGGATTAGGCTACTGCAGTTACTATCGCCGAGGTTTGATTTAGTGGTAAATGGTCGTATTTCACTTGCAGATATTGCTGCTTATTCAGCTTTAAGCCTCAACATTTCACACACCCGGTTATTTTCTACTAAGTGCTAGGATTAAGACAGAGGTTTTGCCTATGCTTCAAATGTAAAAACATTCAGGTCTGTGCCAGAACTGACTGCAGAAGTTATCTCGATTGAGTTACAAACATGAGTACCCTCGCCAGACATTTGAGTTTCTTTCAATAAATCTTTCAGTTCTGTGGAGGTCTCAGATTCCCAAATAACAGAATAGTTCCTGCCTTGTGCTTAAGGAACGGATATACGCCACTTGGTTATGTTAGGAAAATTTGTTAAACGCATTGCGACCTGAAGGCATCCCAGCGCTGGAATGGAAAGACTATTGAATCAGACCTACTGATCCTAAAGTCAGTGTCTGCCAGATTCCCCAGTCAAATCCAACAACCAAGTGATTAGAAGTTGAGAATCTCCCACATTTAAAAGGATTTAGTTAGTATCTGGGAAGATCATCCTCATCCCGGCAGCCAACAAAATCCTCTGTATGTCAAGTCACCGCTCAACCAATTTGCCAGTGGCTCAAGGCCTATCTGGCTAGGACGAAGAGCATCAGGGGAATAGGAAAACTTGAGGGCCTATTTAGGAGCTGGCTTGAATCGCACTTGAACCACGCAACGTGGTGCAATAGTGACGCAAACTTTAAGTCAGATTATTGAAGCCACACAAGGCCACTTTGCATGGCCCTTAGTTGCTCCATAAATCTGGAGTAAGGCAAGGCAGCGCAAATCACTGCATTGTCTTACTCTGCCCTGGGAAGACGTTCCATGGGCACTGCGTGGGTGTTCCCACGCAACTCCCATGGTTTTGACTCATTTCCAGATTTAACTGAACTGGTAGACCTGGGAATGCGCCAAAAAGATACACCTTCCCAGGAGTGGCGTAATGAGGAGAAATATCTTTATTTCTCCTTGATACTTCCTCTTCCTACATGTGCTGCATTCTGCTCCGACTCCCAGAAATTCGGGAAGGTGCGGAGATAGCCCAAGCCATCACCAAAATAGATCAGTGACAGCACCACAGAGCTTGAATCTAGCCTTCCTTGATGAAGTCCCTACCACACCAGGAGGAAAAACCTCAAAAAGACTATGACAAAGTCAAAAAAAAGTTTAGTCAATAAATGACTGAGGGGTAGCTCTTCTCTTGAGCTGCGCTGACTGGCACGTAAAGAAAAGAACTGACATCAGTGCACCTGGGTTGCATCTATATGGGTACCTCGCATGGCACTTCCGGCATGGACAATACTACGCAGAGCCTAACGACGCCACCTACTGGCGCACAGGGGTATTGTTCACGAAAAAAATGTAAGGATCCAGTCTGCCGCCTGGGGATAATTCTAAGGTAAGGAATCTGCAGCTGGAAATCTTTATCAGATTGATATAAAATGCACCCCAATATGTAAGATGATATCTCAGACATCAATCTGAAAGTGGAAGGTTGTGACTAAGGGCTCCATTGCTAACGCGAACAGCAGCAGTGACAGAGGGCATCTCTGCCTGGTGATATGGTATATTCTACACGCAGTAGAGATTATATTCCCAGTTTTATCTCTGGGTGTTGGATCAGAGTATAGGTTAGTTTTATGACCTATAGTTACCTAGGCTCCTATATGGCAATACAGTATAAAGGCAGCTCCAACTCAAAGCGTCAAAATCTATTTCCAAGTCGATTAACAATAATAACGCATTTTGGAGATCGTATAGTGTCATCTATTATTCTACATAGCCTTCTACTGTTAAGTGACGTGTTGTATCTAGGAATGAACTCATTTGATCTTTACGTACAAGTGTAGAAAGGTAGGGTAGGAGTCTATTGGGCAATATTTTACAAAGTATTTTATATTCAGAGCTTTATCAATGATAAGGGCCTATAAGATCCTATTTAAGGGGATCATGATACAGTCTGAGGAGACAGGATTCTTGAGTAGTGTCAGGTAATTAGCCCTTTTCCTATACAATAGAGTACATCTGTACCCAATTCAGGCACCAAGATGTCAGCAAATGAATAAAATTCCACTGATAAGGCATCAAATCCTGGCATTTTGCAATTCGCATAATATCCCTTAGTGCATCTTATATTTCATTTTCCATCACAGAGTGGTTCAGATCTTCAGGACCTGCTTGGGGTATCCTATTTGTTACCATTTCCTTTTCTAACCTCAGTTATTGTTATATCTCTATGTTCCAAATTAAGTAACCAGGATAGAAGGCGTCCAGCTTTATGCTTTGCTGTGTGGGTTCTTGCTACATAATCAGCGTAGTTTATGCAACACAGCTTCTCTAATGAAAAATTTCCATTGTTAAGCCATCAGATCCAGATGTGCTAGAAGTTGCACGTGTAGACGTTGGCCGGTGGCTGCATCATGAACCTGGAGAGAAAGAAGAAAGGGTCAGCATTACAGTCTATTAACCTAGCCAAGAAGGGAGAGTTGCCACAATGGTGGCCGGCCTTCTCCTTGTATGGGAGCCCAAGATGTGGAAAAAAGTGGCACAGGCTTGAGCAGAATCCTGTTTGGTGGTCTGAGTAGGGTGCATTACTCAAAGAAAGCAGAAAGCTGGGTGAAGGCTATTATGTTGATGAGTCTGCCCCGGTAGAGTCAGTGGGACATAGGGATGAAGTTGGACTTGTCTGCTGGTTTGGGGCCTTATCCCATTAGGTTTGGTTTGATGTGAAGGGTCTTGTTGCTGCTGGTAACTTGCCAGACATTAGGGATTGGTTGATAATGGGCTTTGGGAAGATGTGATGCTCAGGTGAAGAGGAGGATGCTCCTAAGGACCTGCAGGAGACAGCTGTCAACCAGCAAGCAAGCAGTGTCACTGCCTTTGATGAGTTCAGTCAGATAATTGGTGGTGAGTGGATTGTTGAAGGAGAGCAGTTTTGGGTTTGGGCTGAAACCCTGAGCATGGAATGAATAGGACTTAAGCAGTGGGGTTTGACAAGGCACTTGGCCTTACAGGAGCCATCCAAGAATTTGCCAATGAATATCATGCAGACTGCTCATTGGTTGCAGAGGTCTTGATTTCAATGGAGCATTCTAGATCCTGAATGATTTTAATGTTGCTTATGCAAAATACTTTGAATGGTATTTTAGAATCGCTTGTGTCTGTGAGATCAAATTAGGTGGATCAATCAAAGTTTTGAAAGACTTTTGGTGCAAACTCCGTAATTCCAATAGCGAGGTTTTAAATGTATGTGAAACCATATACTCCAAGGTCCCCGCTCCGGAGTCTCGGGGAGATCAAAATTCTTTAACAGGAAATTGTGAGGCCCAATCATTCCCGAAATGTTCAGTTTACATCTCTATACTTCCAATGCAGGTGAGGAAAAGACAACACCTTTTTGGCCCACTCAAATTCTCCTCAAGCTTTTACCTTTTCCAGAGGGCTAGTACCTGGAGTAGATCTCTGCGATATCTTAATCCATGTGTTGACAAAAGGAAATCATAGAATATGAAGGCAAAGACCTGCCAGGTTGCCCCCGGTCAATATTTAAGGCCTCCTACGCCGCTGTACCTACTTGTAATGAGGATATAGTTAAAACTCAATCAGTTACCATTTATTTACCCTCAAGTGTTCGCTCCATGTCAAGTAAAAAGCCCCCAACATTAGCTGGCGGTAAGGTGTCTAAGCCCTCAAGCTCTAATAAGTTTTGTAAAGAACCCTCCATCAATTCCAAATCCCCACTTATGCCTGATTTGGGGTCCTCAGAACTACTACTTGATATTACCCGCCGGGGGAAAAAAGCAAAGAAAATACGTCCCTTGAACAGTTAAAATATTCTTCATATATTTCATCAAATCCCTTCACTTGCTGGGATATCCATGGAGGATCTAATCTCTGTGCGGTTCCAGCTTGGTGAACAAGGAACGGAAGTGCCCAGAGTCTCTTTTATTTCCCCCTGCATTGGGCAGTTAGTGCTCAAGGCGGGAGAGGATTTGGGCAAGGCAGGCTTACAAGCCTCCAGCACCCCTAAAAGGACCCCTGCCCTGCTTACACTTCAGTCCGAGCTTATCCCATCCTCTTTTTAAGTGTTTATGTTGGGTTATCTGTCAGCCAATGGGAGCGACTATAACAGGCTACTCTCAAGGCCCAAAAGACCATGGCAAGATAGTCAGCGGCCCAAGAATTTGAGGGTGGTTTTACTAAATGACAGATCAACTGAGCAGACAGAGGCCACTTAATGGAGGCAGGGTAAAAGGTTCACTCCCCTGATGCAAATCTCGGATGTCGGTGGTCAGGACGCTTGGCTCAATTTCACATAGAGTGAGGGTTCCTCGCCAAACCCGAGAATCCTGAGTTGGCATATCCATGGGTTTTGGCACCTCAAAAACAGTGATGAACTTTCATTTGGTATTCCTCCAGGAGTCTTGGTTGAGAGAGGAACAGACGGCTTTATGGTACTGAATAGTAAAGGCCAGGGTCGAGGGAAGGGGAGAGCATCTGCAGGAGTTCCAACCATAATATCAACTAAGGTGATTAAAAAAATAATTGCATGTTATAAATGTGTCTAGTGGTTTACAGCTTTCAGTGGTTGAAATCGGTCTGAGTAATAATATTCGTAGGTGCTTTCTCCTTATAATTGTATTTATTCATAAAGATGATTACCAGAGAATGTAAGGCTGGTTGGAATCCTTGGAGCACTCTTTTTAGACTTTAGTAGCAACATTTCCAGAAGCAGTCATAAAAATGGTCGGTGATGTCAATGACCATCTTTCTCCTGCCCAGGTGGAATTACAAATGGAGGATGCTCTGGATTTTTATAACATCCTTCCAGCTCAATTTCCCCCAGGGCTATTAAAAAGGAGGCCAAAACCTTGAGTCAAAGGTTGGTGAATAATTGATCTGTTTAAAAGGCCTTTTTAATAATGATATGCCAGCAGCTGGAACATTCCTGCAGGGCCTGTCCCCAGGCCTGATTGACCTTATGTTCATGCCCATTTGGCACTTTGGTCTTTTTCAAGATTTTGAAGTGACGAAATTTGAGGGTAGCGACCATTGTGTAACCTCAGCAGTTTTAAGTCTCAACAAGCCGGTGGCTGTAGAGAGGGTATTGCCTTTGAAAGTGTCCTATCCACAGAGGCTCTCAACATGTTTAGATCCTATTCATCTCCAAAGCCTAGCTGCATACCAAATAAAAGAGAATATTGAGGTCCTCTCCGTCTGTTCAGAGAACAGAACTGTGTGGTTTAATGAAATTGTTCTCAAAGTGCTGGGCTATATAGCTATAAATCTAAGGGAGTGGGGATCACAAGATGACTTTCGCATCAAGGGGAAAGGTTGGTTTGATTTAGATTGTCATGAGTTGAAGTGTTTGGTGAGACGGACCACCAACACAGCTAGGCGATACCCAGGTACAGCAGCATCCCAGGAGCTGGATAAGCTCAAGTCCCAACATAAGCAGCTGGTTAAGGAGAAAAAGGATTCCTTTTATCAAAATAAGTGGGATGAGATGCAGGAAATCATTCTCTCTGGGATCAACTAAAGTTCTGGGCGAAGTTTAACGAGTCCAGTGGTCAAAATAGAGGGACTCTAGTATGTATGATTCCCGAAGATATGTGGGCAACTTATCTGGCAGACTTATATAGCGGCCGTTCTGTTTCATTTAGATCCCAGGGAAATCTTGATAAAAAAACTCCCTCTTACTTGGTTCTCAATTAAGGAGGTAAGAGCAGTTATTGATAGAATTAAGCTTGCTAGGGCCGCCGGCCCTGAAAACATTCCAGCGGTAATAATTAAATCGAATAGTGACTGATAGGCAACCGTATACTCCGTCTTGTTCAGTTGGATTGCCTTAACTGTCCTCCATCCTCCTTCGTGGAAAGGGTCCATAGTAAAACCTATCTTAATAAATGGGAATGGCTCAGATCCTACACATTATAGGCTGATTAGCCTTTTGGATATTTCTGTTGAAGCATTATCCAAAATTATTCTATCCAAGCTGGCAGACTGGGCCTTTGAATCTAGGATAATTCCAAATGAGCAGGGGGGCTTCCGGGAGAGCCATTACACCATAGACCATTGCTTCACACGATGGGCCATCATTCAGAAGGCTCTATAAGGGAATCAAAGGCTGTGCTGTTTTGTTGACTTCAGGACAGCATTCCATTGCGGTGGACAGGGACACCCTATGGAAAAAACTTGCTGCCTGGGAGCTCCCTCCGAACCTCCTGTGTGTATTACAACCTTTACACTCTGCCAATTGGGCTCAGGTTGAGCTAGATAAATCAGGCCGACTATCCCAGAGAATACCCATTAAGAATGGTCTTCGGCAGGGGTGTGTTTTAGCACCCTTACTTTTTAGCTTATTTTTAGCTGATCTCCCTACTTTTATATCCCAAGCAAAGTCCTTCTTCCCTAAAGTCAGCACACAGCATATTGTTTGTCTGCTGTATGCAGATCTCGTATTGTTAGATTGCACCCCCATTTGGTCTGCAGAGGAAATTATAAGCCCTCGAAACATATAGTAAGCAGAAACAGCTCCAAATGAATCAAGAGAAGGCCAAGGTATTGGTCTTTGGTAAAACAGTAAAAACATTTTGCTGGCATTTAAACACTGGGGAGGTGGAGTCAATAGACCACTATAAATATTTAGGTTTGACAGTTAGGAGGAACTTAAAATTGGACACACACTGGGATTGTACTAAGCAGACATTATTACTGCAGGCCAGCTGTTTGACCAGATTTAATTGGAAATTTGGAGGGCTGTCCCACATTCCTCTATTGAGGGCCTATGAAGGGAAGATACCTCCCCTGGTCTTGTATGGTGGAAAGGTTTTTTCCCTTGATTCCTTTTACGAGCAGGACCGATTAGAAGTGCCAGTTCTCAGAAGACTTCTGTCGCTCCCACCCGGCACCATGGTCCAGGGCATAAGGAGAGAGTTCAACCTTACCTCCTGGAACTTGTTGGCATTTACCCGGGCTTTAAGATTCTTTAATAGATTCTCGGAGGATGATGAAGTATGAAGTAATAAAGGAATCCAAACTTTATTGGGATGAGATTCAAAGCAATGAAAGAAGGTGGGCAAGGGAAGTAAGCAATAGACTAAGTTGTATCAATCAATCAAAATAACTTTATTCGGTTTTCAGATGTAAAACCATAAAAGTTTCCCAAATATAAAAACAGTAATTAATAAAATTTCATAAAACCGTCACACAGTTCATTACATACAGAAACCGATCCATGGATAAAATGCAGTGCATGATACTTAGTCCCCTGAAATAAAAGATTCAAATAAACCAATGATTAAACAACGCCCGGGATCCTATCTAATAATTATATCTCATTTGGGGGACTAAATTGTTAAATGACCCTAAAAAATGTTACCATCTATTCTGAGTGGGCCCTACATTTTACTGCAGATTTAAGAAAATTAAGAACAAACAAAACAGAATCTTCATGCAACAACTGTAGATAGATAAGAGCTGGACGGGCCTGCCTGAATTTCGTCCTCCTTAAAATCGGAACAATAAACTTTTTCCGGGGTATCACATAAAACCTACAAAATAATAAAAAATGAAGCAAATTCTGTGGAGAGACACCGTCGCAGCCACAGGATGCTAAGATCTGTCCTCTGATGCTCCCCCTAGGCGAGGCCAACAAGAGGTGAAAAAAACCCAGGCGAAACCTAGTCAGCAAAAAACAATCATATGTGCTAAAGGATCCCAAGAGATAAGGCTCAGTAGATAATGTTGTTTTCAGTATTAAAAACTTTCAGACGCTAGGTTTCCTCAATTCCAGCTGTTCCCTCTCCAATTTCCTTAAGCTACAAAAGGACTCCCTTACCCAGCCCAAGTCCTTTTTGGATACCAGTTCGGGGTTAGTATATAATTCTGCTCTACCCAATCTTTCAAAGCTAGTCTTTATATAACCAAGCCATGGTATGCGATGCGAGTGATCAAGATTCATACACTCTTTCAATATCGATTGGGTCAACAACAATTGATCGTTCCGCCAAATTTTCAGCCAAAAGGTTAGTGGACGGAGAGCCAAGGTGTCACTCAAATACGGGACCCCCAGTTCTTCGTGCACCACCATGTTAGACGTTCCAGTTGGCACACCCAGTAGACACTTCAAAAACATATTCTCGGCCACTTGCAATTCTTCCATGGCTACATGCCCCCATATTTCACTGCCATACATCGCAACGGACTTGGCCTGCTATATCTTTAAAAGTGCCGCTATCGGTCTTTTGCCTAATTTAGAAGCAAAATTAAAAATGGCCGTATTTGCCCGCACTAAGTCTCCCCTCTTTCTCTGTTTTAGTGGGCCCCAGTTCAGCTGTTCATCCAATGTGACCCCCAAGTACGAGAAAACATCAGTACGGGGAACCTGTGCGGTACCTACCCTGAACTGGAAGGTCTTTTTTGTGCGAAGGCCCACCTGCATCACAAAAGATTGAGTCATTTATAGATAGATCCCGATCCCTCATGAAAGCAGAAAAGGAATCAAGCAGAGTTTGTAACCCCCTGGCGGTCCTAGATATAAGGACCGCGTCATCGACATATAGTAAAACCGGCAGACCGCGACGGCCTACTTGCAGAGAGTCAACCCTTGTGGCTTGTAATACGTTATCTAAGTAGTTAATATATAAATTACACAAAAAGGGGGCCAAAATACAGCCCTGTCGTACACCTCGCTTTATGGACAAAGTGCGAGAGACTCTTAAGTCTTGTGAAAATCTAACCTGCGCCTTAGTTGCTTGATGAAGATTTTCCAAGAAAAGGACGATATTATCGTCTACCCCGATAGCCAGCATGGACTGCCATAGTTTGCCCCTGTTCACGCGGTCAAACACGGAAGACAGATCCATGAATGCTAGATAGATCGTACCGGGGCGGGCAACCGTATATTTATTCAGGATCATGGACAGATTGAGACACTGGGCCATAGTTGACCTCCCAGGACGGAACCCATACTGGATATCCGATAAGATGGCATGTTCCTCTGTCCCAGTTGTCAACCTGTCCAAGAGCACTCGACCCACCACCTTGACCACCGAGTCCAACAATGAAATCGGTCTATAACAGCGAGTGCTGTCTCGGTTGCCTTTTTTAAAAACTGGCACTATGGTTGAGGTCGCCCAGGACTCAGGACAGCCGGATCTTGTCGCTGCGTTCAAACCTGCGGCAAGAACCGGCGCCCAAAGAGTTGGATCTGATTTAAAGAGATCAACTGGGATGCCATCAGGTCCCGGAGCTTTGTTACTGGTCAATCCAATGATACCATCCTTAACCACAGAAGAACTAAAAACCAGGTCAGGTGTACCAACCACCCGGGGAAAAGAACAGTTTAACTCAGGGGGGCACTCAAACATAGCTTCAAAATGGAGAACCCACTCCTCCTCGGTAATGTGGGCACCTACCGCTCTCCTTCCTCGGGGTTTAAAAAGGGGCTATTAATTATGCTCCAGAATCTGGAGCTGTCCCTCAGCATGCTAGCCTCAATTAGCTCCCTCCATGCTTCATCCTTTAGAGCGGATTTACGTCTTGCCAATTCCGATTTATACTCTCTTTGGCGGGATCTCACCAATGTAGGATCTCTTGGGCTCCTATTTAGTGCTTCCCGCAACTTCCTAGCCGCCCGGGAACAGAGGCAGTCGAACCATCTAGGGGACTGATTAACAAATCGCCGGGCCGGGCGCTTAAGAAGTCACTTATTTTGCCTATAATGATGTTAATAGCGCTGATGACCTCCCCCGGCGCTGAGGACAATGTGGTACACCTGGCTAACTCATTAGAACACGAGTCCGACATATACTTATAAAATGCGTCTGGGGATATCTGGGTCCATTTAAAAGCCTCCACCCTATGTTGGTCTCACCTCCCTGCTCTGGCCAGCCCCCCCTCTATGCAGCATTAAAGGCCCATGGAAATAAACACACAGGGGATTATGATCACTATGTACACTCACTTGTATAGCAAATCCTGTGAATAAATCTAGTAGAGGTGAAGATACCAAAATAAAATCTATAAATGATCCGTCACCCCTACCTTTGAAAGATGGAATAACAGTCTTGCTACAAGGGTCAGATATACACATGAGGGACAATAAATCAAATTCATAAAGGAGGCCATTCAATATCTCCCCTAGTGGGGAATGTTCAGAATGAATTCCCTGCACGCGTTGGCAACCCAAATCAGCCATGCTGGATACCCTAGGGTCGCCACAAGTGTGTATATTAAAATCCCCAGCAATCACAAAATTTCGAAAGGTGGTATTAAGGTGCTACCTTACAAAGGAGCCTAGCAAAGAGATATTAAATACATCCTTGATGCAAGATGTTGAATTATAAAAATTTATGAGGCCCAAATTATGGGACCCCCTACAGAGTACCAGAGACTGTATACAAGGGCTCTCTGTGGGCAGGACCAGCAACCTACATTCGACTGCCAAGGAGATGTAGATTGCAAGGCCACCTCTTGGTCTTCCTACGTGAGAAGGGATAGCCGGGACAAAAAAAAAAAAGACTTATAACCCTCCAGTGGTAAACTGCTTCCAGTCAACCACGTTTCCTGCAGGCAAATCACACTAAATTGTTTTATATACATAATCCACAAAGGGTCAGAAAACTTATTGGTGAGTCCTGCAATATTCCAGGATATAAAATTTCTGTCAATAACACCTGTGGTCACGGTGCTTGCCCATGAAATTTCCTGCGGGTTAGTGGATGTCACTGGGTTCGTTAAAACGGGCCCACTAAGTCAATCGCAAGCGTCCAAAGTGACCAGGGGTGCAAAACGATTTCTTAGCTCCAAGGTAGGAGGAGGAGGTGGTTCCTGCTGGCCATGTGCAGTCCTGTTCCAATGATTTGAATCTGGGGACCAGTTCGAATTCTGATTCCTGGAAGATGGATATAATAACATATGACTATTGATTGGGGCCCTAAACATATTTGACATATGGCTCCGCCCCAGAGATTCAGGTTTGTAAAAGAAACCAAGAGGTAAAGCCGTGATTGATGTCTTGAGGCCAAAAGGGGCATTATTTGCGGTTGAAAACAGAATCCTTTCTGCGATGCGAGGTTGATTAAAATTAATGATAACACAATCACCATTGCACGGCTTACAAGAACTGCTAACCCAGTTGACCCTTCGCACCATGTTGATGTTTTTCTCTACCCTCATTCCTAAGGCCGTGTTACAAGATAACCAGTGCAGTACCTTATTCTTCAATTGGGTGTAATCCTCCTTGGTGCCCTGAGGGAGAGTTGGCACACTCCCCAATACCACAACATATGGGGTTGATTCTGCTGGCAGATGAATAACAGGCAGGTTATGCGTAGGGTTTTGTATAGGACCCTTCCCTCCCCCCAGGTATTGCTCCCCATGTGCGTTACTCTCCTGTGTGAATTGGCCCCGTGCAGCCAAACTTTCCTTTGGACCGGAAGTTGTACCTGGTTTTGGTGCAGTGCGGATCACAGAAGGGGGCGAGACCAAACGCAAATGTACATTACCCCTCGATGACCTTAGAGGGGAAGGTAGGGGTTCCCTAGTATTCATATGTGGGCCTCCCAAAATGGAACAATCCGATGTTGAGGGTGCCATTAATGGGTTAGTAGCTACACCCCTTGGCAATGTACAACGTTTGAGTTCAAAAATACTATTTTCAATCGAGGTCAGCACTGGATAATTGGATCCAGCTTGATATCCATCATGACTTTCAAGGAGTCCTGCAGGGATTCTAGGATGCACGTCAAATCAGCTTTAGTCAGTCCTTGATTGACTACGGACTTCTTGGGTATCGGGTCAGCTCTTGACCTTTTAGCTTTCCCCCCAGGTGGTTGGCCCTTTCTTTTCGTGCCCAACCCTTGGTTAACCAGCTCAACACCTCCTGGTCTCCCTCGAGTGGCTGGTCCAACAGCTGGTGGATTAGGAAGATGACTCACGGACATGGCCCCCACTTGCCCCTTTGCTTGAATGTGCATTAACCGCCCTAGGGTTATTAACCACGATGGTCGGTATAAGGGGTGCCTGTTGACCAGTTGAATGGCTATACAAACTGTTCGGTCCGACTAATTCTTGTATCCCGGAATTATTAGGTGATTCGTCAACATGTCCACAGGACTTTGTGCACATGTGGGCAGGGGAAGATGGGAGGTTACAGGGGATCTAGAAAGACGCCGGTTCACCAGTTCAATCTCCTTGTCGAGCACCGATACGGCCCACTGCAAGAACGAGTCCATGGTCACCACTGAGCATAAGGTGCCGGCTGAGGCCCCCCCGGGAGCTGTAGACACCCTGCGCTTCCCCATATGATGCCCGAATCCCAATTCAGACAACCAGTTAACGTGACTTCAGCATGAAATGACGCGAGTCAGGGCCAGGGTCTGCTAACACAAGAACCAGTAGTTAGACACATATTCCTTGTTTGTCGTATCCGTGACCCTTATGTTGCTGATACTCCAACACTACGGCGGACAAGTTAGTCCTGAAAAACTGTAATGATAGAGGTGATAAACGTTGTCTCCCTACCTGGACCTCGACTGCTGCCGATAAAGCCGATGAAGCCTGGGACTGGAGCTGGTACAAAAACAGGGAGATGGACGATCCTGTTACTAACAAGTTTTCTGAGGTCTGATATAGGTGAATAAAAGGAGACCAAGAGGGTAGGCCCAACCCAGCCTCCTCCGGTCTGGGACGGGCCCGGGCACGCCCGCGCGCGTCCCGCACCGCGGGAGCCCACAATGGATTTTAAGGCGCCTCCTGGCGCCGCAGGTGACGTGGGCGGCTACGAGCCGCGTTGGGACCTGGGTCCTGTGGTACAATTCTGACCCCTCTAAGGCGGTGGCAAATGGCAGTGGCAGGCGGTGTCAGGCAGGATACAAACAAACGGGCACGCCGCGGGAGCCCGCAATGGATTTTAAGGCGCCGCAGGTGAAGTGGGCGGCTACGAGCCGCATTTGGACCTGGGTCCTGTGGTCCAATTCTGACCCCTCTAAGGCGGTGGCTAATGGCAGTGGCAGGCGGTGTCAGGCAGCATACAAACGGGCGACCCGCGCCGCGGGAGCCCGCAATGGATTTTAAGGCGCCGCAGGTGACGTGGGCGGCTACGAGCCACGTTGGGACCTGGGTCCAATTCTGACCCCTCTAAGGCGGTGGCAAATGGCAGTGGCAGGCGGTGTCAGGCAGCATACAAACAAACGGGCGTCCCGTGCCGCGGGAGCCCGCGATGGATTTTAAGGCACCGCCTGATGCCGCAGGTGACGTGGGCGGCTACGAGCTGCGTTGGGACCTGGGTCCTGTGGTCCAATTCTGACCCCACTAAGGTGGTGGCAAATGGCAGTGGCAGGCGGTGTCAGGCAGCATACAAACAAACTGGCATCCCGCGCCGCGGAAGCCCGCAATGGATTTTAAGGCGCCTCCTGGCGCCGCAGGTGACGTGGGCAGCCACGAGCCGCGTTGGGACCAGAGTCCTGTGGTCCAATTCTGACCCCTCTAAGGCGGTGGCAAATGGCAGTGGCAGGCGGTGTCAGGCAGCATACAAAACTAAGTTGTATCAAGAACCTCCATTCCGATTGTGGCACAATTACATCCTGGTCCCCTTTCCCATGTAAACAAATATTTAAAGAGTCTGCAGCAAAGGTGGCCGGGACTCTTGACTTGGCCTACCTGAGTAAGAAACCTTCTATCAGTTTTTCCATATGTACTCTAGGCCAAGATATTATTTTTCCATGTTTCACAAAAAGATATCCCTCCTGGGACCTCGAAAGGTCCTATGGTGGTGAAATGAGAAAAAGTAAAGGAAGGGGAGAACAACTGTCAATTATGTAGGAGGGGGTGTTCTGAAGATGAACAGAACACCTATAAGAGTCTTCACCTTACTGATTCAGTAATGTCCCCAGGTTGTAAGGTCGGGAGACCCTTTTGTTATTATAGCCCTCACTCACTCTAATAGTGACATGCTTCATCATCGGGCTCACCCTGACTCCTAAAGGTCAGGGTGGGCTCGACCATATTCCAGGGAGCACTTGTGGAGATTTTGGATATGGGGGCGGAACGTTAAAGATAAAATTCCTCTCCCACTTCTAAAGTATCCTTTATTCGTCGAGTGGGGGGAAGGTTAAAAAAGACTATGGTAGGGTTGGAGGATGTGATGGTGGTGCAAGGTCTCTTTCAGCAGTGGGGAGAGCCTTGGTTAGATCTATTCGCCACCGAAGAGAATGCGCAATGTCAGCAGTTCTGCGCGTTGGAATTTCCAAGGCGGCACTCGCAAGGCGACGCTTATCGTCGCGAGTGGAGTTGCGGTCTTCTATACGCCTTTCCGCCTATACCACTTCTGCCCAGAGTGCTGAAGAAGATCAAGCGCGACCGGGCCAAAGTCATTCTTGTGGCTCCGGACTGGGCACAAAGAGTCTGGTATACCGAGCTCTTGAGTATGGCCATCGATCCTCCGATCAGACTGCCCCTTCGGGAGGATCTTCTGTAGCAGCAGCAGGGGATGGTCCTCTACCCGAACCTATCCAGCCTCCACCTCCTTGCGTGGAGATTGAGCCCGAAGTCTGTAACGTTATCTTGGCAGCCAGGCGTCCCTCCACCAAAACGGTATACGCCTGTATATGGAACAAATTTGTGGCATGGTGCACAGCAAAGGCTGTGGATCCCTTTTCTGCCCCTCTTTCAGAGGTTCTCCTCTTTATTCTTTCTTTGGCCCAGCAGGCTCTGCTCTGGGCACTCTTAAAGGCTATCTTTCGGCCATTTCGGCCTTTCTTTGCGTTCCTGATGAGCCTTCTCTTTTCAAGTCCCCTATTGTAAATCTCTTCCTTAAGGGCATTACTCACCTGTTTACTCCTATTCCTTTCGTAATGCCCCAGTGGGACTTAAACCTTGTTCTGACTTACCTTATGTGCGCTTCTTTCGAGCCGCTACATAATTGTCCTCTCAGACTCTTGACTCTCAAAACTGCCTTTCAGGTTGTCATCACCTCTGCTCGCAGGGTGAGTGAGCTTCAGGCTCTTTCTTCTAAACCTCCTTTCCTGGCTGTTCATCCGGACAAGGTTGTCCTTCGCACTAGGCCTTCCTTCCTTCCCAAAGTGGTTACTTCTTTCCACATAGGACAGACCATCACTTTGCCCACCTTCTTCCCGCCCCCGCATCCTTCTAAGGAGGAGGAGAGGCTCCACCGTCTGGATCCAAAACGTGCACTTTCATTTTATCTGGATCGCTCAAAACAATTCCGGGTGGATGATCAGCTCTTTGTTGGCTATGTGGGCGCCAAGAAAGGTCGGGCTGTGCAAAAATGAACCATCTCTCGATAGGTTGTTCTTTGCATTAAAATTTGCTATTCCTTGGCGAAAAAGGAACCCCCAGTAAGGTTGCGCGCCCATTCCACCAGGGCGACGGCAGCCACTACTGCTTTGGGACGTGGAGTCCCCCTTCATGACATTCGCCAGGCAGCCACGTGGATAGCCAAGTCCGGAGAGACGGCTTCTTTGGCCGTTCAGTTCTCCAGGACTTTCTGGTGTGAACTTAGTTCGCAGATCCACCTCCGGGGTTAGTATTGCTGGGGTATCTATTCTAAGGTAAGGAATCCATAACTAATGGTCTCTTTCAGATGAACAAGTTACTTACCTTTGGTAACGATGCACAAGTTACTAACTTGTGTAACGATATATCTGTAAGAGACAGTAGTTAGTGACAGATTCCTTACCTTAGAATATCCCCAGGCGTCAGGCTGGATCCGGAAAGTTTTTGCGTAGCAGTACCCTTGCGCGTCGGTAGGCGGCGTCGTGCGGCTCCGCGTCCGTCGTCGGCGTCGTGATCGCCGGGATGACGTCGCGGGCAGTACTTAGGCGCCGCCCCTGCGCGCTGACGTCAGTTCTGTACACGACTTTCCGCGCCAGGAACGCAGAGCCATGCAAGAAGCTGACATAGGTGTCTGAAAATACTAGGGCCCTGAAAGGGATGTCCTTAACCCTAGAAATCAGTTCGCAGAACGGGGAGGATGGGTGGGGCGGTAGGAATCTGTCACTAACTACTGTCTCTTACAGATATATCGTTACACAAGTTAGTAACTTGTGCATCTGAAAGAGACACGTTAGTGACAGATTCCTTACCTTAGAATAGATACCCCAGCAATACCAACCCCGGTGGTGGGTCTGCGAACAAAGATCAGACAAGGAAGTCCTGGAGGACAGAACGGCCAAAGAAGCCGTCCCTCCGGACCTGACTGTCAAGGCAGTAATGCTTTGTAAACGTGTGCAGCGAGGCCCACGTAGCTGCCTGACAGATAACCGGCAGCGGAACACCGCGGCCCAAGGCCGTGGTAGCAGCCGTTGCCCTGGTGGAATGGGCACGCAGCCCAACAGGAGGCTCCTTCTTAGCCAAAGAATAGCAGGTCTTGATGCACAAGGTAACCCAGCGGGAGATGGTTCGCTTGTGCACCGCCCGACCTTTTTGGCGCCCACGTAGCCAACAAAGAGCTGGTCATCCACCCGGAAGTGTTTTGTGCGGTCGATATAGAAGGAGAGCGCACGCTTTGGGTCCAGACGGTGGAGCCTCTCTTCCTCTCTGGAAGGATGCGGAGGCGGAAAGAAGGTAGGCAAAGTGATGGTCTGCCCAATGTGGAAGGCAGTAACCACCTTTGGCAAGAAGGACGGACGCGTCCGAAGAACAACCTTGTCTGGATGAACAGACAGAAAGGGAGGTTTGCAAGATAGAGCCTGGAGCTCACTCACCCGCCGAGCGGAGGTGATGGCCACCAGAAAGGCTGTCTTCAGAGTCAGAAGACGAAGAGGACAGTTATGTAGAGGCTCAAAGGGAGCGCACATTAAAAGGTAAGAACCAAGTTCAAGTCCCACTGAGGCATTACAAACGGAACAGGAGGGAAGAGGTGTGTAATGCCTTTTAAGAACCTGTTAACAACAGGGGACTTGAAAAGGGAGGGCTGATCTGGGAGCCTGAGGAAGGCCGAGATAGCACAAAGATAACCCTTGATGGTACCCAGGGCAGAACCCTGTTGGGCCAGAGAAAGAAGGAACAGAAGGACCTCAGAAAGAGGGGCAGAAAGGGGATTCACAGCCTTTGCTGTGCACCATGCCACAAATTTGTTCCACCTGCAGGCGTATACCACCTTAGTGGAGGGACGCCTGGCTGCCAGAATCACATCACAAACTTCGGGAGGCAAGTTGAAAGGAATCAACTGCCGCCGCTCAATCTCCACGCAAGCAGGTGTAGACTGGACAGGTTCGGGTGGAGGACCGTCCCCTGCTGCTGCGACAGAAGATCCTCCCGAAGAGGCAGACGGATCGGGGGATCCACGCTCATACTGAGTAGCTCGGGATACCAAACTCTTCGAGCCCAGTCCGGAGCCACAAGAATTACTTGGGCCCGGTCGTGCCGAATCTTCTTCAACACTCTGGGTAGAAGTGGTATAGGCGGAAAGGCGTACAATAGACCGCAACTCCACTCGTGACGAAAGCGTCGCCGAGCGAGTGCCGCCTTGGAAATTCCAACGCGCAGAACTGATGACATTGCGCGTTCTCTTCGGTGGCGAATAGATCTAACCAAGGCTCTCCCCACTGTAGAAAGAGTCCTTGCGCCACTTCCGAGTGAAGACGCCATTCGTGATCCATCATGCACCTGCGGCTGAGTTCGTCCGCCCTGGCGTTCAGGGAACCTGCCAGGTGTTGAACCATCAGGAACATGCCCTGATGTTCCAGCCATGTCCAGAGGCGCAGAGCCTCCTGACAGAGGGTCCACGACCCCACCCGCCCTGTTTGTTGCAGTACCACATGGCGGTGGTGTTGTCGGTGAACACCTGCACTACCTTCCCTTTGACAGAGGGAAGGAATGCCTTGAGTGCAAGTCAGATCGCCCGTAGCTCCAGAAGGTTGATATGGAGCCGGGACTCCGCCGGAGACCAGAGGCCTCTGATCTCCGCCTCTCCCATGTGACCGCCCCATCCCAGAAGGGACGCGTCCGTCACAACTGTGTGCTCTGGCTGGGGAAGGGAGAGGGATCTGCCCATGACCCATTGCCGGTTCGAGAGCCACCACTGCAACTGTTTTGCAGTCCCCTCCGAGATCTGGACGTGATCGGACAGGTTGCCCTGGTGCTGCGCCCACTGGAACTTCAGGTCCCACTGCAGAGCCCGCATATGCCATCTGGCATGATTGACCAGCAGGATGCAGGAGGCCATGAGGCCCAGCAGCCTCAGGGTCATCCGTACCGAAACCCAGGATAAAGGCTGATAGATCGGAATCATAGCCTGAATATACCGGACTCGCCGTTCGGGAGGATAGGCCCGAAACTGCGTCGTGTCCAGAACTGCTCCGATGAAAAGGAGCTGTGGAGAAGGAATCAGATGTGACTTCGGCACATTGATGGAGAACCCCAGCGAGTGCAGGAGTTCGGCCGTAGTCTGGAGGTGGGAGACGACTGCCTGGGACGAGTCCGCCTTCAGCAGCCAGTCGTCGAGGTAGGGGAAGACTGAAACCCCTGCCCGGCGCAGATGAGCTGCGACCACCGCCATCACTTTCGTGAACACCCGAGGGGCACTGGTAAGGCCAAAGGGGAGCACGGTGAACTGAAAATGCTCGAGGCCTACCGTGAACCGAAGGTAACGCCGGTGGGCCGGCAGGACGGGGATGTGGAAATAGGCGTCCTGCAAGTCCAACGCTACCAACCAGTCTCCAGGGTCTAGGGCAGTCAAGACCTGAGCTAGGGTGAGCATCTTGAACTTCTCCTTCCGGAGGAAGCGATTGACGTTCCGGAGGTCCAAGATAGGACGCATGTCCTCCTTGTCCTTTTGGGCACCAGAAAATAGTGGGAGTAGCAACCACGCCCTACTTCTGGGGTCGGAACATGCTCGATGGCCCTCTTGGCCAAGAGGGCCGTGACTTCCTTCTGTAGAAGCACCAAGTGATCCCCTGACATGCGGTGGAATTGAGGTGGCATGGCTGGGGGGGTGGTCTCGAAGGGGAGGGAGTAGCCCCTTCGGACAATGTCCAAGACCCACCTGTCCGAGGTGATGGGACGCCAATGGTGAAGGTGATGGCGGACCCTGCCCCCTACTGGCGTGCTGTGCACCTGAAAGGAGGGACTAGGAGGGCTTGGAGGCCGCGGACGGGTTGGAGGTGGTGGCCCGAACCGCCACGGCGGTATCCACGTCCTCGGCCACGCGAAGACGCCTGCTGCGTGGGCCGGTGGCTGGGCTGCTGACGTGACTGGGCGCCCCTTCCGTGGCCACGATAGGGGCGAAAAGCAGAAGGTAGCGGAGGGCGTGTAGCAGAAAGGCCCAGGGACTTGGCAGTAGCCCGTGAGTCCTTAAAGCGCTCCAACGCATGGTCTGCTTTGGAACCAAAAAGACCGACTCCATCAAAGGGCATCCCCTGAAAAACCAGTGGTTCTCAGCCAGGCGTGGCGACGCAGCGCCACCGTCGTTGCAATAGATCTGCCCAGCGAGTCGGCGGTATCAAGGCCACATCGTATGGTGTATTTGGCCGCATCCCTTCCTTCCGCAATGGCGCGGGAAAGCAGTGTTTCTGGACCTCCTCAGAAAACTGCGGCAAAACCGTCGCCACCGAATCCCACAAGGAGTGGGTATATCGGCCCAAAAGACAAGCGGTGTTGATGGACCGCAAGCCAGCACTGGAGGAATAAAAACCCTTCTTCCCAAATTGATCCAGGCGTTTGGATTCCCTATCCGGAGGGGCGGTAGGGAAGGCGGTTTGGGAAGCGGAGGCTTGGACAACCAAGCTCTCAGGAGTGGGGTGGACAGAGAGAAACAGGGGGTCGCCCTGAGCTGGGCGATGGCGTCGGGACACGTTCCTATCCACAGGAGCCCCTGTGTTGGGCTTGGACCAGGCGCCCAAAAGAACGGAAGTGCATCGTTAAACGGCAGCAAAGTCTCCAAGGAGGAGGCCGCCGGCTGAAGCACTTCTGTCAAGAGATTAGTCTTGACCGTCACCGTAGGGAGTCGGAGATGTAAGGCTCCAGCTGCCCTACGCAACACCGTTGCAAAATTGGCTCCCTCCTCCGTAGCCACGGGAGGAGACAGCATGCCAGTGTCAGGGGAAGTATCTAGACCACTGGCATCCCCTAGTTCCTCTGCCCAGTCCTCATCATACTGACACTGCTGTGCCAGAGGGTCCTCAGACCCCTCCCAGTCCTCCTGGTCCTCCTCCGGTTCAAAATAAGGAGGAGGAGGAGGGACATTTGGGACCCAAGGTCCCATCGGGCGCCGGAACCGGCGTCGAGCGACGCCGGTCCGGCTCCATGTCCGGAGCCGGAGAGTACATGGGGACGACGACGCCCGGAGCCCCGGGCGGCGTCAGGAACGGCACCGGAGACATCGGCGCCGGCGGAGGCGTGGTCAGGTCGACCGGCGTCGATGGGGGTTGCGGTACCACCGGAGCCGGGATCGAGGCCGGGGCCGAAGCCGGAGCCGGGATCGAGGCTGGAGGCACGAGCGACGCCGGGACCGGAGTCGGCGGCGACGCCGGGCAACCCCATCAGGGCCCGCGGGGCCCGAAGGCGCACCGGAGGGACCTTGAGGCCCGAAGAGGCGGGCCATGGCCGACAGGAATTCCCGTACTTGGGCCGGATCCGCCCCGAACCCGGGTAGGACGGGTATTGCGGGGGCGACTCCACAGGCATGTCCGGGGCCGCGGGGACGGTGCCGGGAGGGGCCTCAGCCGAGTCGCGAGATCGGCGAGGCGAAGTCCTAGAGCGATGATGCTTTTGGACTTCTTGTGCTTAGACTTACCGGACGACGAAGACTTGGATCCCGACAACCGGTGAGGACTCCGCGACCGACCCCTCGACCTCTCACGCGACCGGGGCTTGGAATGGCGCGGAGCCGACTGCCGGGCCTCGAGGAGCTTTCGAGACCGCTCTCGCAAAGCTTTGGGTTGAGGGCCCGGCAGTCGGAACACGACTTCGTGTCGTGGCCTCGGCCGAGGCAGAAGAGACACTCCAGATGCGGGTCTGTGATGGACATCATCCGAGCACAGGCGTCGCAACGTTTAAAGCCGGGCATCCCTACGACACCTTGGAGTCGATTCGAAGAAACAGTGAAAAAATTCACCCAAAAAGTTAGTCAAAAAATGACTAGGGCACTGCTCTTCCCGGATCTGCACTTGCTGGCGTGGAAAAAGAAGAACTGACGTCAGCGCGCAGGGGCGGCGTCTAAGTACTGCCCGCAACGTCATCCCGGCGATCACGACGGACGCGGAGCCGCACGACGCCGCCTACCGACGCGCAAGGGTACTGCTACGCAAAAACTTTCCGGATCCAGCCTGACGCCTGGGGATATTCTAAGGTAAGGAATCGGTCACTAACGTGTCTCTTTCAGATATATCTGTAAGAGACATACATTAGTTATGGATTCCTTACCGCCCCACCATCCTCCCCGTTCTGCGAACTGACTTCTAGGGTAAGGGACTCCCTTTCAGGGCCCTAGTTTTATGCACCAGTGTTCAGTGTCTTGCATGGCTCTGCGCTTCTGGCGTGGAATGTCCTGTAAAGAACTGATGTCAGCGCGCAGGGGCGGTGTCTAAGTAGATACCGCGATGTCATTCCGGCGATCAAGACACCAACGACGAACGCGGAGTCGACTGACTTCATCTACCGACGCGCAGGGGTACTGCTGAGGAAAGAATTCTCCGGATCCAGTCTGACGCCTGGGGGTAATTCTAAGGTAAGGAATCCATAACTAATGTATGTCTCTTACAGATAAATCGATTGAGTGGAGCAGTGGGAAGATCGAGTAGTTATTGTAGTTGTCTGTCATGGTAATGGGGTGGTTTACTGGCACAATGGTGGATCCTGAGGAGGAGATGATCATGTTAGGCGATACATGGCCTAGTGCAAGTGCCCAGATTAGATAGGAGGAATCTTGTTTTTAGCTTGTTGGGTTTGTCGAATCTTCTGGTGTGATCATGTGCTCATCTCCCAAATATCTATATACGGGGTATACCCAAATCACCCTCCTATACCTGGGTATGGGACACTGTCAAGTACAAAAAGAAATTGGTATGGAGGAATTAATATATGACTTTTATTTACGAGTAGGGAACATTCAATTACCCTATCTTCAGTTTTTAATCCTTCATAAACATATTATCAAATTATTTAAGACACACATATACAATGGCACCGATCTATGAACAAAGCATAGGAACAAACAAAATAACATATGAAAAAGGTATATACAGAACCATATACTCAACTTTACGTTGCCAAAACAAAGGTACTAATTTTCCTATAGCGCTACTGTCTTTCGTCAGCAGCCGTCGGTAGCTGACGGCTGCTGCGAAAGACCGTGAAAGCATTTTCGGCTATTACGGAGGGCTGACCAGGAGACAGTTTCTGACCTGCCCAAAAAGAAGTCCTGGAACAGATTATGGACGGTTCTCACTCACGAGAGAGGTAATTTCACCTTGTGTTTGAGGCGCTACAGACCCGGGTCTAGGATAGACGCGACCCTTTAAAGAATTTGTTATTGTTCCATTGCCCTTGTCCTGAAGAGGCCAAGAAGAATACCAAAGGCTGAAACGCGTCCGCGTCGACATTGATTATGGAGGAGTCTCTATCAAATTTATAAGGAGTGGTTTTATAACTTTTTTGTGACACAGTAGAGCTATAGGAAAATTAGTACCTTTGCCTAAAGTGCTCACATAGACTACCTCTGAGTGTATCACCCAGAACAAATGTGTGAACACTATTATCAATATTTTTGGGTTTTGGCAACGTAAAGTTGAGTATATGGTTCTGTATATACCTTTTTCATATGTTATTTTGTTTGTTCTTATGCTTTGTTCATAGATCGGTGCCATTGTATATGTGTGTCTTAAATCATTTGATAATATGTTTATGAAGGATTAAAAACTGAAGATAGGGTAATTGAATGTTCCCTACTCGTAAATAAAAGTCATATATTAATTCCTCCATACCAATTTCTTTTTGTACTTGACATGTGCTCATCTCCACCAAGAATTCTATCAACCAAAGGATCCTGCTATGGGCCTTGTGCAAACTGGGATTCATCATCCTGTTGCAGATCTCTACAGCTGGGCCCTAGTCTTTCTTTGCATTAGCTTTGAGGCGATTATTCCTCTGCCAATGCCACACCAACCCCACATCAGGGACAAGCTGTATCTGAGAGCAGAGGGGTAAGTACTTTGAAAGAGCATTCAGGAACACTGGAGCACCAGAAACACAAGAGGTGCTATGCTTTTTATTGGAGTTACTCCAGAAGCTTGTTCCAATCTACATATTCGAGTGGCTGTTGCAAGGTGGGCAGAGTGGACCACCACCACCACGGTCTTGCATATATATATATACGCCAATATGAGCAAGAATGTCTGGTCCTTAACGTCTGGCTCCTTATCAGAGTCAAACTGGAAAGTATTCAAGAACCTATTCCACACTCTTGAGGAAGCCTTCGGTTGAAATGTTGGGGATGTGATGCTCTTCCACTGCTTTCTCAGTTTTTAAGAATTTGGATTATGAAGGAAGAAAGAATACTTCTGAATCTCTTCAGTTATAATTCATATAATTAGCAAGGAAATTGTTAGGTTTTGCCAATTCTGACTGGTCTAAACTAGGGCCCCAACAACGTATGTCTTTCCTTCACTGACCTTATATGCTCTGATACTACTGTTCTACTCTGAAGAGCCTGATCTTTGTCCAAGGCTTTTCAGTGTCACGACAGACAAGGCCTTCTGATATGATACACTGCTTTTCGTCTGCTACAGCCCCAATACATATTTGTAATGATACTGATCTTATCCTGGCTGCTGATTTCTTGATAAGTGCCCCTCAAACCCAATTTGTTTGCTGACATTTCTTATGGTGACATCTTACATTTCTGTGAATGTGAATATTGATACATATCGACATTTATCTAGTCCTCACCTAATCTTCACAATGGATAAATCTAACCTCTTGTGACAAACACACAAATTTCACTTGGTCATTAATTAAAAAAATAATCTCACATTCAGTATCCTGATTGCAGTGCAAAGGACAAGTCCCTTGTTATTATTATAGTAAAGCCTCTTATTCTGGTCTTGCTGGACTGTCATGCAGTTGGATCTTCATGCTGTTGCATCTTAACTGCTTCAGGTTATGGACCAATGCAATGAGTGTGCTCTGGAGACTGTTTAAACTGCTATGTTTATAACTAATGCACATAAAAGAACAGCATGGCATAAACAATAAACGCAGATCTGCATTGAGTAATATATTCTTTATTACCATCATTGAATGAGGTAAAGGGACATCATGACTCACTTAACGTCCTCCATAAGCAATGAAATGAAAGGTGGGGTGATTTACCCTTGTACCTAATGCAAAAAGGTAGAAACCAATTTCTGTGCTTCATTTTTCTATGTAGAGCACCAGTGAGCCTATTTGTTTTCAATCATAAGTAACCTATGACAGTTCAATATGGCAGGTAATCAATTTTATTTTCATGATCAAGGCATACACATCTCATATTATAATGTTAATAAAAGTTTTGAAAGACTTAGGAAGTGTGTGCAATTCTTTGGTTGGAGGAACAGTATGTGATGACAGGCAGGTTGCTTGGTCACGACCGATGCAGCGCCATTGCTTTGAACCCCAATGTGACAAGCAGCAAATTAGATTGAAGTATCCTGTGGCCGAGTAAGCCTTCCACAAGGAGATACAAAGGAACTGGACATCACCCGGCTGTAAGGATCTGAACAAAAGGTTACATACTCGTTGGGAGCCTGGTCATCTCCCACCTGGAAGCTCCTGAACACCAGTGACCAGATGGCGTGCTCACAGGACAAGCAAAGGGCCATAAACTGACCGCAGCACTGTTTCAAGCAAGAAACAATCACATTTGGACAGCAAATGGATTAGTTTGGATACAGACTTCAACTATTCATGTGACTAGGAAGGAGGGGCAAATCAGAGGCTTTTTTGTTTTAATGACAAACTGAAACAAGAGAGACAATCGGAATTGGACACACCAAAACTGGTGGAGGCGGACACAGAGAAGCATGCAAGAGGAAGAGGCAACACACCACAGTCTGTTGTGTAGTTCCTATAAACCTATATAGGGTCTGCGCGTTTAGACAACATAGACTGTGGGATTGGTGTCCAGACTGATTCCAGACACCCCCACTGGGTATGTTTGCCTGTATACCAGCTAGCTCACAGTGCCACTAGAAACCCCTCTTACCAAGGAGAGAATAGTTCTTGGCAACTGTCAAACATGAAAACTCTGTCCCATCAGGGATCGTTGAAACAGTGCAATACTTTTCGCTCAGTCACTCGTGCTCACTTAGTCTCAGAGAGATGCACAGAATAAACGGTAGGGACATTTTCAATAAGCATTTATTGAACCAGTGTCATTCTAGTGTAAAATAAGTGTGCTGAAACAGCCATTAGACAGAAACAGATGTAAATGATTATAAGCACCAACAGAGTAAAAGAATGGTAGATTTCTACCATAGTGCTAAAACAATTAATACAGGCAGGTATAAAAATACATGACAGTAATAATGGAGACTCCTACGATGCATCCCTAACTAGATATACCTAAGTGTACCTAGCATGTATGTATCCCTCTAGGATAAAGTCAACCCCATTACCTGAAGTGAGACACTGTGGGACCCCGTCTTGGTCTCGAGATGGACACCCCGCAAGGGATGTCAGACCACTGCGAGCTGGATTGTCTGCATGCAGGAACCTCAGCGTCTCGCATCAGTGTGTCAGCATGGAAGTCCTTTTTCTCCTCTCCCTGCCTCAGCAAAGATATGGTGTTTAAATACCCAAAGTGGTACCCTCAGGGGATCTACCTTGCTGTGTCTGGTCGGACTTAGGATGACAGAAGGAATGACCTTTATACATAGTTATTATGCAGGAGATGGTAGTGTTGATGAGTTTCCAAGAATCCTCATGCATAATGAATGAGGCTAGTTTTCATGGAAAGCTCCAAGTCCTGTTAGCAGTACCGTAACTAGGTAAAAGGTCAGTCCCAAGAACGGTTATGTAGTGTAATGGCAGGGGAAATATAGGTGAGAGGTTAGGTTGCTACCTGAGCCTATATTGGGGTGCCTATATGAAACATAACACCCACTCCTCATCTGACTGGAGGACATACTAAAATTTTAATGTACTTCTAGGCATTTGTTCGTAAACAACTAATTAGTCCAAAACAATAGTGCGTTAAAATTTTTTTTTTAAATTCTTAAATTGTATTTTAAGCGGTAGAAGTCTTACTAAAATATGTTTGTATATATAGTTCGAACAACTATGAGTGTCTGAAAGTCATGCAGTTCAACAAAAAGTGTCTTGTTTAAATTTCCAAATTTGGTTGTTTTGAAAAAAGGCAGAATTTTTCCCAGCACACGATGAGCCACATGTTTATGTGTCCTGGCTGGGAGACGAACATCACTGTTGCTTGCCATCGCAGACGACGATCCCTGGAACACCTCACAGATCAGGTCAATCGAGCACAGATGATCTTCTGTATTACTCACAGCCGATGCTGGGGAAGCCTGTGTGACAGCCAAGGCCTGAGTATTTGTAGAGGAGCCAGTATCCGTTCCATCAGGAGCTGAAGCATCCTGTGGTGGCTCTAAGAATGCAGACATCAACATGGGAATACGCTGAGGACGCAGCAGTACATGGGCTGTTATCGGGTCCAGTAAAGCATCCACGTCCGGCGGCGCAACCGATGGAAGTGTTAGACAGAGATTCAACACGCATTCATATCCGCAGAACACAGTCGATCCAGACTGGTCTAAATGACAGGAACCAAGACTCGCTCAGTTCGGGAAGGCAAGGTGTGCCCAGATGGAGTACCATGTGATCACGGTGTCTGCGTTCCAGATGCGTTTTTTCCATCTCCTTGGTGACTGGGACGTCCATTGCATAGCAGAAAAATTACAATCAGGATTCCTGCTATTAGGAACAGGATCAGCGGAAGTCCTCCAAAAATGCTTCAGAATACGGAGTGTATGAAGTTTGGAATCACTCCGAAGACAGTATGAAAGGTGCTTAACAGTGCAGAACCTATGGTCTTAAATAGGTGTACTATACCCGTCGTATCATACATGTTAAAGATACGTTGTACCATTTCTGTGCAATGGAAAGGGCAGTTTGTTCGTACTAGTGCCAGCATCTCAGCTGAGGATCTTGCGACCTGGAGATCAAAAGTCTCTTGGGCAGAGGTTAAGGGCACGGTCTTCAGCAAAAGTGTGGCTTTCATTTGGCTCAGAGTATCAAACCGTATAAAGGACACATTCAATGAAGGCCATAATGCCGCCTCCCTGACTGTGTGGGTCGCTGGAAATAATACTTGCATACAACAAGCACTGTTCCCTCTAGAGTGCACGCTTGGGCGGCCGCGCACATTGTCAGTTATCCCCGCGCAGGGCGGCCTCTAGAGCGCGCATTACAAAGGGTCCTTCTTCTTATCAGTTGGACAGCTCTTTACAGGCATCCGAGAATCAACACGCAGCTGAAAAAGAACAAAGACACGGGTGCCCGCCATAAGAAGAACAGGGCCAGGGTGTAACTGGATCCCTTTAGTTAAATCACAGCAGAACGAATCACATTTAACCTTTCAGAGGCAGTTTACTGTGGGCAACTGTTGTGTTACAGAATCGAATAAGGAGAGCACTGCAAATCTAAAGTGTATATGCATTACAGAGAGGGACATTTTATTTTTTCAGCATAGACTATATTTTGTTTCTACCTTTCTACATACATTCTTTTAATTTTAGTGCTAGGCTAATGTTTTCCAAACCTTTGATTTAAGGTGGTATGTCCAAGTTATAAATAAAAATGACTAAATTCTGTTTTTATCTTGTAATGTTTGCTGTGCTTCAATCACATAGGTCAAAAGTCAGACTATGTCTTCCTCTGCTTATGTGTTTTTTTTACACAACTGGTGTTTATAAACGCCTCTGTTTGCAGTTGGGGAACGAAAAGTAAAGTTAATGATGGGCCAGTCTTGCTGGGGTACATGAAGTGTGAAAATAGGAAAGGCTGTAGGATGTCATTTCTTTTCATAGCACACCACAAAATGTGAATACCTGTAAATAAACTGTATAAATTCTTCAGTTAGAAGAGCGAAAATAAAACACTTTTCTGTATCGTTCTGATGTGTGATTGAAAACAAGATGTTAATAGGGTCGGAACAAATCAAGACCCTTTACTCTGTGTTGCACAAATAATAAATATTGACTGAAACCCGATTTCCACACATTATCATTCGTGTGCAATATAGTTTAAAACTGTATGTCTGTGTACATTTAGTGATCATTTCAATGGAAATATGCTCTCTGTAAATGACAATGAGCTAACACACCATGCTTTAGTTACATTAAAAAATCGCCCACCTCATGTTCATTAAAGCTAGGTGAGCCGCAAAAGTTGGTCGTACTAAAAAGTGGGTCATTGTTCTAAAACGTTTGGGAACACTGCGCTAGGCACAAGTGATGACAGCAAAATGACACCAAAAAAGTAATTTTACTAAAGATCTTGGTCCAGATGTTTGAAGCTCCGATCGCAAAATACTGGTTGCACATTGTGACCAATATTTATGCAACCAATGGCATACCAAAAGGCAATATTTAAGGGTGCAAACAGCCCAATATTGCGAATCACACCTTTTGTGAACACAAAATGCCTTTGCATATCTGGCCCTTGTTCTTGTTCTAAATGGCTTCAATGACCACCATTTTCAATTCCTGCGGATCCCATTAATATGCTGAAAGCTGGATTTGCATTTAACAACCCTGTGCAGTCTAGGAGTTATGGTCTTGGTTTACATGGGGTGATCCATTTGAGCTAACACACCTAGAAACAATTTCCTTTTGGCAATTTTTATAGAGCAAACCTGGCCAAAGGGCCTTGGCGCGCTTTATATGCTTACCAGAAAATGTTACTCTTTTTTTAGGTCTTGCCTAAGACAGCAAATGTAAGATCTTTTTTTTTTTTATATACAATGGGCTTGAAGCCAACCTATTATTTACCATTGGTTGGCTTCATTGTCACTCTCATTTGCTTGCATCTTATTAGTCAGCTGCCTTAGGTTTCCTTCCTCTTCATGTGTTTGTCCCTCCCCTGGAGTATTGATGCATTACTTGTGTCCTTCCACTGCTCATTTTATCTGGTGCTACTTTTTTCTTTAAGTTTAAGCACTCTACAAGAGAGTGTATTTTCCATCTGGCTCCCTCATGTACTTCTCCTCCCCCCTGCTGTCTGTGTTGTTGCTTGCCCCCTCCTGCTTATTGTCAGTGTTGTAGCTTGCCCTCTCCTGCCCATTGTCCATGTTGTAGGTTGCCCTCTCCTGCCCATTGTCCATGTTGTAGGTTGCCCTCTCCTACCTTCCTTTCGCTGTCTAAGTGGCTACTTGCTCCCTCCCACTCTTAGCTGTTACTTGCCCCCTCCTGCCCTCTTCTAGATGTCTGTGTTGTAGCTTGCCCCAACTACTGTCCATTTTCTTGCTTGCTCCCTCGCTCTCTCCTCTCGCTGTCCATATTGCCCCCTTCACCTGCAACAACAAATACAAAAGAGATATGATGCCGCCAACGATGGCTGTGTCATAGCACTTATTAAAAAAAACTTTCAGCCATGCACCCTTCCTCCCATTTTGTCCAAAAATGAGAGAGGTGTTGCCTTACACCCTTTTTAGAGGCGGCACAATACGCTCACTCACATAGTGACTCCTGATCCGACTCTGTTGCGCACACAGCTCAGAAAAGTGTGCACACAGACACAGCATAGCCGCACAGCACAAAAAATAATTAGAGGGAACATTGACAACAAGTAACCCTGGAGTCTATAGTGACAAGATATGCGATGCCCGGAAGCATCCCACAACAACCTTGATCATTCAGCATCAAGTAACTCCCAGCAACTTGAACACCGGAGTAATCACGGCAGCTGGGGACCCTTTCAAATGACAGGATAAGTTTGCAACTGAACCGTTACAAGCCCTGTGAAGCATGATATCCTGGCACATGAGAGATCCACTTAGAGTTCTCGCAGTTTGTAACGCTTAGAAACACTTCCATGTCCCCCCTCCTGCATGGAAATCTGTATGGCAATTCCCAAGATTCCTTGATGAATTCCCTACCCATCGCTTCATATCTGCCTGCCTGTTGTTGTTCTAGGCAATACTGAAACTGGAAAGTTGTGACCGGTAATTTTAGATGGCCATGGATTAACCATTCTGTGGAGGGTGACTCTGCCACAGTGAAAGGTAATTGGTCCAGTTTTTCAATACGCAGCATTGTATATTTTGGTCCCCTTTGTGCCATAGTTATCTGTTTTTTTAGTTAGATTGTATGCAGAGAACAAGGACGTACTGTTGATAAATCGCCAAGGCACAAAACCAGAACACAATGATTGTAGCGTCCAGCTTAACATCATAATAGAACGTAGCTGAGACTGTCTGTGCTGTATTATGGACAAATCCTGTTCTAGTATATCTATAGCAGAAGATAAAATGTTGCCCAGTGAATAAATCCTGGATGTTAATGTAGTCATACCATTATCGACTACAGCTAATGCTTTTTCTAGGTTAATTCTATCAATTTCATGGAGTCTCTCCGCGACTTCTTGTTGAGAGATTTTCCAGATTTCATTATAAACAGCGTATAAGAAACGTTTCTGACGTGGCTTTCGGGGGCCTAATAAAAAGTCCCTTAGATCCATGTCTTCTGATAGTAAGGATAAGTGTCGTTTCACCTGTGATAGTGTCGAGGGTTTTAGCCAATCGAGGCATAACTTCCCAACGCTGTATGATGTCACCACCCCCGGATGTTCTCGTTGTACATAGCGTTGGTCCAGCCTATGGATACTAAATCCTTCGGTGGTACCCCTAAATCTTATTTGACACCAATTTGTGTCCTTGGGCCAAACTAACCATCCCTTCCAATTGGGGTCTGGTGAATTGTACTGTAAGCTGTCATTTACTATATCCCCACCATGTGTAGTAAAGTTTTGCCACCCCTCAAAGTGTGTTGGTGAGGGTCAGAGGTGTGTTCAAATCCTTGTTCTTGGCTAACCCAAGACAGGAAGTCTGTTGCACAGTGTCATTCAGAAATATTATCTGCTGTGGAATGAGGCACGCTCGAAATAGTGCTTCTGTTCCCTGAACTTGCCATTCCTTTGAACCCCAGACTGATTTTATGTCTATAGTGTCCTTCTAGAAGTCGAAACCCTGTTCAGACAGTTGGGAAATAAAGGATGCAGAATAAATCTGTTTGGTGTTTGTTAGCATATTTTTCTGTGCAGTTGTAGGTGCAACCTTATAGTAATATGAGGTCGGGTCAGAAGTGTTAAACCCTGAAAAATAAGAAAATTTCGGTGCAAATGTTCGTGTACTACCTTTCGGCGGTGCTGGGCAATGTTCCCATTGGTGGTATTTAAAAACTTACGTGGGATACTGGATTTGTGTAAAAAGTGATGACCATAATGTTGGTAACAGTACATAGTGTCAAACTCAGATGTGTCCTCTAACATTTCAGTGTGTGAAAATGCAGCGGATTGTTCCAAATCAGACAACATTATTTACAGTTTCAAAGTCCCAATCGTCGGAAAATGTACTGGAGGTAATGATATCATTTAGAGAAATTTTAAATACATGAGGTATTTTTAAAAGTTCTGTAGGACCAAATACATCATATGATACTCTGTCCCAAACTATACCATCCGGAATTGGAACAGCTGTGATGTTCACGAAGGACAGGTCTCTTTGTTCGCGATGAGATGACGTATGAGGTTTCAGGACCAAGTTCACATTTGATACTGCAGAGCGTTCTGGGAGATAGTTTCCATTCATGAGTAAGCAAAAGACAGTCACTAGGCCAATCCAGAATAGAAAAAACAGTATTCCAGTTATTATCCAGAGCTGTAGCCATGGTGAGACCAGGTAAGTCTTTTTCAGGAAGGTGTAGAAATCATGAAGTTGTTGTCTACGGGAAACTTGAGCTGGCGTGGTTTCAAGTTCACTGGGATCCAGAGAGAAGGTATCAAAATCGAGGAAGTAGCCAGATGCAGTTCGATCTATTTTTGGTAGCTCAGCAGGTTTTGCTGAACTGGCAGACATCTCTTGTAGAGGCATATTGATGTAGATATTGGTGGTAGGCCGAATTAATATTGGTCTTTCATTTATATTTTGATGTTCTGTTTCAACAGGAACGAGTTCCATTTCACTATTGGTAAGTCCATTACTTGATATTGGTGACTCTTCAAATGTTATGAGTCTTTCTGTCTGAACTTCCTGTATGGTAGCGAGAGCGTCGGCTACCTAGGAGCCCACGGGGCCTACTATTTAGTATCGGCCACATAGTGTGGTTTGATCAGATCAATTGAGACGAATCTCTTTTCTTTCTTTCCGGCAAGAGGCGGAAGAAGTACTGTTCTTGTACCTTCGACAACCAGGACAGGTACAGGCTTTCTGTATGATGGCCCAAATTCTTTCTTGTCCACAATCTTTTCTCTGACCAGATCCCCGACTTTTGGGATCCAGGCAGGTCTTGCCGTGACTGATTTGACTTCCCCAGTGGTGGTGCGTTTTACTTGCACGTTGCTTTGTAGTGCCCGGAATTCATTGAGATCCTGTAAAACAGCCAAACATTTATTGATGTCAAATGGTTTTTTATCCGCCACTGTGCTTTCAAAATCGAGATCAGGTACCCACATTCTCATCCCAAATAGGACTTCGTAAGGAGTGACACCTCCTAGGGAACTTCTTGGCATATTATTGAGTGCCCGCTGGACCCCATATCAGTGATTGACCCAACTACCACCGAACCTAATACTCTTGCTGTTAAAGATTGCTTTAAGTCTCGGTTTTTCCTCTCCACAACCGAATTTCCCTCGGGATGGTATGGAGAGGAGTACTGCAATGCAACACCCAAACTTCCCATGGCTTCCTTGTAAGCCCTAGTGCTAAACGCGGGGCCGTGGTCAGAATGTAATGTGCCAAATGCCAATGTCCCAATGAAGACTGGCAAATCTTTCTATAACAGTTCGAGCATCAGCCGAGCGCTGAGGCCAAACCCACAGGAATCTGGAGCATGAATCCACTGCCACCAAGATATACTTGTAAGCCCCATCTGATTGTAGGGGGCCGCAGTGGTCCAAATAGACACAAGTGAGTGGTCTGTCTGATATAAGTAATGGTGTCTGCACTGGACGAGCCACGGTGGAACCCTTCATCTGCTGACAGATGTTGCATTTTAAGACAAAATTCTTTGTTGGTTTAGTTAGTCCTGGCCACCAATAGCGTTGTTTCAGTAAAGAAACCGTTGCGGTAATTCCTGCGTGTGCAGAACCTAGACCCTCGTGCGCAGCTAGATCTAAACCTAATCTGCGATCCATTTTTGGCATTACTCTATGCCCCACTCCTGGAATTTGAGCATACAGAATATTTTTTGCATCCAACTTGTAGGAGTACTTTAGTGGGAAACCTTTCGGTAAGGCTGTGCTGTTTTTACGTGAAGCAATGACAGCTACCATTATCTGTCCGTCTATTCTCGTGCTAGAACGAGTGATTGCAGCTATGGCAGCAGTTCGTACTGCCCCTTTTCGAGGCTTCATCAGCCAATGAATTCCCTTCAACGTGAACGCCATCACGTTGATGACTCAGCGTGTGTATCAAGTGAGCTCTCAGTAGTTCGTTTTTCAACTCAGCTACCTGTTCCCATAGCATTTTATGCTTAATTGTGCCACTTTTTGAGTCTTTAAACCCATTTTGACCCCAGTAGTGTAGATATTCATTGTATGACTGGACACAGTAAAAAGAATCGCACACAATCAGTGTGGGGAATTCTTGATTCGTATTTATTAGTGCCAGTAACAGGGCTTTTAATTCTGCCAGCTGTGCCGTGCAGTCTCCTAGAGACTGTGTCTTCGTACTGCTAGGATGGAACTTGCCTTCCTGCATACGACCCTTCACAATTGCACACGCGGCGCTGTATTGTTGTTTACTTCCTATAGCTGGCAGAGCAGAACAGGCAGTGTAAATAATATATTTATAATGATCAAGAGGCATTATTTCATTCAGGAGAGGATATTCTTGTTCGTACTGCAGAAATGCTTTGAAGTGTAGAGTCAAATTTGTAATCTACATCTGTCGCAGTGAGAGAATTAGCTCATTGTATCCATCTTGAATGTAAAGCTTTAGCATTCGGAACGCTTGCTTTTGTAACAGCCTCTAAGGCCGGTACTGGAGTTACGACAATTATTCGTTTCCCCTGAGCCAGTGCTCTCTCACTACAGCGGTCTGTACTGCTGTCAGAATTTTTTCTGTAGAAGCAAAACGCATTTCAGCGTTTGTGTACAAGTGTGATTTGTATGCTATGGGTACTGTTTCGCCTTCATTGAAGGTTAGATAAGTATACCCAGATTGACCCGCTATAACACAGATCACCACATTTGTGGTGTTTACACATGTGTGTAGGTGTTTTGAAGCTATCATGTCAGCTTGTAAGGAACGAAGGATATCTGTGTGTTCCTGTGTCCAATGCCTTACTGAAAAATCAGGTCTTATTAGGTGGTAGAAAGGTTTTACTTTTTCTGCGTAATCTAAAATGTAAGTTCTGCCAAAATTCAAGAATCCCAATATGGATTGTAGGTTTTTCAGCCATTTAGGAGGTTGGAGCAGCGCACACTTTTTTTAAAAGTTAGCTGCCAGGCTTTTCCCTTCACTTGATAATTTGTATCCCAAAAATAGGACATTGAGGTGGGCTATTTTCAATTTTTTAAAGTTGAATTTGTAGCCCTCCGAGGCGAACCCCAAAATTATGTTGCTCACCCTGGTCAAGTGATCCTTTAAATCATCATCCATCAGATAAATATCATCTACATAGGATAACGCCTCTTCATCCAAATTCTGAAGTAACTCTGTTAACCTAGCAGAGAACAACCCAGGGCTATTCTTATACCCTTGGGGGAGTCAACAAAATTGACGCTGAGAACTGAGCACTGAGAATGCAGTCAAATACCTGCTCTCAGGCGCTATATTTTGGCAGAAAAATCCATTTGAGATATCTAGTGTTGTTTTGTATTTTTTCCGCACAATGTTATTTATTAATGCGGCACTGTGTGCATTCTGTACTGAAAATATTTTAGTGCATGTGTTCAGATGTCTGTAGTCTAAAACTAGACGGTGTGAATTATCGGGTTTCATTACAGGAAACAAAGGATTATTCATTGAAGAGGTGCAACTTTCAATTACACCCTGGTATTTAAGTTGATCTAAGATCTCCCTGACTTGTTTTTTGGCTTCTTATTTTATTGGGTACTGTCTCTGTGGAGTTGGAGTAGTTTTTATTGGGATTTCATGGTGAGGTGACTTAGCATCCCACCCAACATGGTTCGGATGTAATGCTGGAGCAAGAGCTACCGCCCACTCCTGCGCTTATGTATGTTTTAAGTATATTTGAACGAGGTCGGAAAAAGCCGGTAAAATTACAGTTTCTCCCTTTGGGCAATCCATAACAATTTCAGGTGGCCAATCTTTTTCAGCCTAAAGGATGTCATAGCCATGAGTCAGGTTCTCCCAAAAGAGACCTTTAATTTTTCTGGGTTTGTCCCCTCCCATTTGGAGTGTTATTTCATGTAACCTATGTGGGACACTTACCCTTGTATCAGGTGTTTCCACCGTGATATGTTCATTCAACTCCGCTGTCACCAGAAATTCCATCAGGTTCTGGCGAGCTATTGTTACTTCTGCTGCGCTGTCTAGCATCGTCAGAGCCCATTCCCCATTCAGAAGTTGAGTCCTCAGAATTCTGGGCATGTCTAACTTTAAGCCCTGCTACTTTCTTCTTTTTAAATTGAGGTTTTGATTTCTCTTTTTTTTTTTTAAGTATAGTCTGAAGCGCGTTGCGTGCCTCTGGACTTTGTAAGCTCTTCTTGTCTGTGTTCTGACTGTCCTTCCCTCTCTGAGTTTTTTGATGAACCCTGAAAGGAACGCGAGGAACGTGCATCAGTATCCTGATACCGGTCAGGTTTTTTAATGTTATCACGATTCCTAAGGATGTACCTCATTTCGGAGGGCTCCTGTTGAGGAGACCCACCCCTGGATTGTGATCTATTCTCTCTATTTTTTTGTTTTTTATTGTTATCCCATTTCTTTCTGGAAGAATCAGGTGCTTGCTTGGTGATCTCTTTTTCAGGACCACCCATGAGTTGAGGTTTTGTTGGTCTAGCTCCCAAACTATCACTACCTAAATCAGCATAGGTGTCTTCGATAATTTTAGGTAATTCACGTTCCTGTTGTAAAGGAGTGAAATGCCTCAGGCATTGGCGTATCGCCACTGCTGCTGCCTCCCCTTTTATGTTTGCTAATATAATAGCTGATAACTGGGCAAAATTTCCTAACAATTTCATCCCTAAGTTCAGAGCATGTTCTGCTCCATACTCATTCTGTATTTGTCTTAATACATCTGGTATTACTGCTAATGAAGGGATACCATGAGTTCTGGTATATATGGCAGCAAAAACTGTACCCCAAGAGGTATAATCCTCTATCTGGGGAGCTATCCCCATTGGCAAGCAGATTGATAGCATTCTATGTTTTTCTTGAGGGCTCGTGTGTGGAAATACTGCCTCTAGCTGTGTTATTTTCTGAGCTATCCAGAATGGCATTTGCTCACGTCCAGTAGGCATTTTACCGTGTAGCGTTTGTGGAGTTATTTTTGTTGTAGATCCCTGAATTTGTCCTGCTGGTGTAGCTCTTGCTGGCTGAAGTGTGAGTGTTCTCATCATGAACTGTGTCAGGTTTCTGTAAAGTTTTATTATTTCTTTATGAAGTGGACGTAAGTCTGCTACTGGCATTGTGTCAATGTCTGGATGCAGTGTGTAAGCCGCTAGGACTGGCCAAGTTGCTCCATCTCTTCCGAGCGGACCGAGTCTCACTTTTTCTTTTGTGTGTGGAAGGGCGCCTTCAAACCAGTTTTTGTGCTCCTGGTAGGTGAGCGGAATTTCAATGTCCTCATACGGACAGTATTCATTTGGTGTTTCATCTTCAGTATAAAAATGAAATGTATTTGCATGTGCATCTGCTTGTGGGAATTTAACCCATGAATAGAATACCTCTGTTCTGTTTGATTTGTGTGCCTCAATCACGAATGTGACTGTCCCACCCCTAGCTGTGACTCCTTAGTCTTCTAGTTTTAAAGTAAGAGCAGTTCTAACATTTTCTGAAATGTTTATTTCATCTTCTTCCTCCCTTGCTGCAGCCGCACGTTGTGCTGGCGCAGCGGCGTCTTCGTCAGCCATTATTTTGAAGAAGGAAAAAGTTTCAAGGAAACTGAGATAAGGTTTTATGCACAATAGGAACTATTTGTCCTTCAAGCTTGATAAACCTACAGCCAATGCATAGGATATGCCTACTCAGCTGTGGCGGATAGTTCCCTTCCCACTCCAGATGTCTCTGGGAAAATGTGAGTAGGGGTCTCTGAGAATAGCACGACTGAACTACTCAGATTTGACCGTTAAATAAGTACCAAACCAACGTTGGCGGTGCCATGTCGTGTAGTTCCTATAAACCTATGTAGGGTCTGCACATTTCAACAACATAGACTGTGGGATTGGTGTCCAGACTGATTCCAGACATCCCCACCGGGTATGTTTGCCTGTATACCAGCTAGCTCACAGTGCCACTAGAAACCCCTCTTACCAAGGAGAGAATAGTTCTTGGCAACTATCGAACATGACAACTCTGTCCCATCAGAGATTGTGGAAACAGTGCAATACTTTTCGCTCAGTCACTCATGCTCACATTGTCTCAGAGAGATACACAGAATAAACGGTGAGGACGTTTTCAATAAGGTTTTATTGAACCGCGTCATTCTAGTGTAAAATAGGTGTGCTGAAACAACCATTAGACAGAAACAGATATAAATGATTATAAGCACCAACAGAGTAAAAGGATGGTAGATTTCTACCATAGTGCTAAAACAATGAATACAGGAAGGTATAAAAATACATGACAGTAATAATGAGTACTCCTACGATGCAACCCTAACTAGATGTACCTAAGTGTACCTAGCATGTATGTAGGTGTAAAGCCAAGAATCCCTCTAGGATAAAGTCAACCCCCTTACCTGAAGTGAGAGACTGTGGGACCCAGTCTTGGTCTCGAGATGGACACCCCGGGAGGGATGACAGACCACTGCGAGCTGGAGTGTCTGCGTGCAGGAACCTCAGCGTCTCGCGTCAGTGTGTCAGCATGGAAGTCCTTTTTCTCCTCTCCCTGCCTCAGCAAAGATATGGTGTTTATATACCCAAAGTGGTATGGGGGGGCGCTAGGTGGCGCACAACCGGAATGGCCGCTCTTCTGTGAGGCTCCGGTAGCTCGGCCTCTTAATCCTTCATTTCTCCTGTTATTCCTGGGAGAAAGTGTACACAAAGCGCGTCGATTGTGCAGGAAGACCCGCATCGGCTCCGGTGCAAGTTTCAGCACGATCGGATACCGGATAACCCTTTGCAGAGTGAAGCAAAGGTGACAGCGAGAGGCAGACTGAGCGCTGGGTGGAGTCGCAAGCGGCAGGAGCAGGTACGCGGGCCCCCGGTCTCCCTCGAGGCACTGGGCCACAACGCCAAAAGACTAAAGGGCGCCGAGAATATGCAGATCTGAATAAACGGGGCAACTTCTGTGCGCAGAGTAACACCGCATTGCCAGCACACCACGGAAAGGACATGAACATATGCAGAGCAGCTGCAGCTGGGGAGCTAAGGCTTGGTGAGTGTGACTGCCGTGAGTACACGGAACAGCAGCGTTATTCACCGTGGGAGAGGGGAGCACAGGCACTACGCCGTAATAAAGAGCGAGACTGCTATCCCCCAAAGGCTGCCTACAACAGGGCAGGCACATCGTTGATCTAGTGATCGGGGAGACACGGGGGGACTGGACAGAGTCAACCGGAGGAGGATCGGGAGCAATGCGGGAAGACAGATCATGACACCCATGCCGCCATTTCACGGAAGGGACGCAGCGCTGCATTGAGGGTGAACATTCACGCTGCGCGGACCCCTTGCCCCCACTGAAACGCAGGGGCCGCAACAATTGGGACAGAAAACCGGCGATATGCACTAGTGTGGACTGATGGAATCGCTGTGGGACAGGCACCGGGAAGGAACAGTCACGGGTTCAGCAGCCCGCGCTGCGCACTGGTGAGACGGGGAAAGATACAGCCCTCTCTAATACGTTTTTACTGGATTGCCCGCCATTTTGCACATAACATCAGAGACTTTGCTCACTACCTGTTAGCGCGAGGGGAGCACGGCACTGACGGGGACCTCAGAGAGACCTTGTGCAACTGGCGGACGAACAGGTGTGGGAGAACAAAGGAGGGCTCTCCTGTTGAGGGCTCAGAGTGGACGGGCGTAGAGCCACTGCTTGCCACACCCGATGGCCTGCTGGGCGTTGGGAGTGCTCCTGCGGTTAGAAGAGACTCTCAATAAGAATTATCGACGACCAGCGCCCGCTGAACAATAGGTGGCAACAAAACTGGAGCCATCCCTCTGGTCGACATAACTCCCGTCACCATCCCATCGTGGCCACAGCAAGTGGCACCTGTCCACGCGGTGACACAGCTTACCAACTTAACAGTGCCCTTCCTGGGGTAGATTCGTCCCTCCAGCCAAGCTGCTTCCTAACTGGTATATGGTCCGGGTGAAGGCGCCAAGGGAATAGAGACAGAGGTCTTCGTATAGGTCCACTGCCATATATACTCCGGCTGCAATAGCTTCGGTATACATAGACGAAGGGACCTACCCACTCCCGCCCGGTGCATCATGGGGAAGCCGGACAATCGGCAACCTCGACTGGTGTTTGAGGCAAAAAGACAGTCACCCGCTCCAGTGCTGAGGAGCCAACACAAAATATAGAAAGCACAACTCCAAGCACAATCCTCCACACCGGATGATTAGGTGAAAACATTACTACTGGCGATGCAGCAGAGCCTCACTTCCCTATCAGGAAAGATGGATACGATGAATAGCCGTCTGGACTTTCTGGTGCTAAAAGTTGATAAGCACGACGAGCAGATTAAGGAAGCAGAACGAAGGATATCCGACACGGAAGACACGACGACAAACATACAGAAGCAACTGGCTCAAATGGACAAAATCCTAAAAGTAATAGCCTCCAAGAATGAGGATCTCGAAGCCAGAAGTCGAAGAAATAACATAAGGGTCCTAGGAATTCCGGAAACCGCACACACAGGCCGCATGGAAGACTACATTGAGCGCCTCCTGCGTGACACATTGGGAGAACACGCCTTTTCCCCACATCGGACTGTGGAACGAGCCCATCGGTCTTTGGGCCCTCGTCCTCCTCCGGGCAGCGCTCCACGCCCTATCATTGCTCGGATTCTTAATTATCGTGACCGAGACACTGCACTCCGCCTGGCACGCGAGAAGAAGACCCTGACATATGACGGCATGGACTTTACCATATATCCTGACTTCACTGTTGCAGTGCAGGAAGCCCGTCGTAAGTTCCTCCCGGTAAAGCAGAAACTTCGCAAGGCGCAAATCGACTATGCACTCATGTATCCAGCGCGCCTGCGGATCACGCACCAAGGTAAACAAAAGATGTTTGTGAATACGCATCAAGTTGAGGAGTTTCTTAAAAGTATCAATCGACAATCACCCAGCCGGAATTCGGATGATCACTCCCCCTCGCTGCATACTCCTGAGACGGAAGATCCGTCATAAAGACAGGGAGATTCCATGGGTGCTGCTTGAAGCTACTTGATCTACCCAAACAACTCCATCGGCCTGCTGATTGCAGACACCCAACCTATAGCGCAAGAGGACACAGCTCAAATTCAGTTGGTGAATAGATCCTCTGGCCACCCAGGAGAGGGCAAATCAGTGTACCCAGCAAATATGATGCTAGTACTATTATATACTGTGCTACTTATAAGATGTGAACGCTGACTTTTTGTTTTTTCTCCACGGCCTAAGGCCGAGCACCCTCCCACCGAATGACTTACTTGCTGCTACTGCGGTGGGTTCCAGTCGTTTTGGAACAGGGAGGTAATTGTGACACACCGGCGGGTCCCCCGTTATGGGTGATCCCCCACAAGACTCTCTTTACAGTTGGTCTCGTTTGGCCGCATTAAGTTGTTGGGAAAATGCGGGGTGGGGGGGGGGAGGGAAACGACATTCCGGCACAATTGGGGTGCTGTTGTGGGAGGGAGGGGGGAGGAGGGGGGAAGGGCTTCACTTACTGGTTCTTGATCATTGTTAGGCTGCATTATGATGGACAGACACATTTTGCTTTGGTAAATATGACACACAGAATACGGTCGACACAACACCATTTAACACTCATCCCGGGTTCGTATGGCTGACTTGGCGGCTCATCAGCGGCTTCAGATAGTAACATGGAATGTGCGGGGACTGGGGGATCCGCGAAAGCGTCGCCAACTCTTGGCGTACTTAGATAGGCAAAATACACATATCGCATTACTCCAGGAAACACATATTCACCCATTGCACCCCACTACCTTCGCTGCGAAATGGGCAGACCATAGACTGTTTTCTTCCTATTCCTCATATGCCAGAGGCACAACAATACTTATTAAAAAACAAACACCGTTCACACTAGCGGGTATGTCATTAGATCGGAATGGTAGGTACACTATTGTGTGGGGACGACTAGGCACGGACTCGGTCACCCTAGTGAGTTGTTATGGCCCAAATGTAGACACTCCCGAATTCTTCACTGAGCTGTGGGGGAAGATACTGGACATAGGGTCTACCCATATAATATGGGGTGGGGATTTTAATGTAGCCCTTAACCCAGCGGAAGACAGATCCAATCCTGCACCGCACCATTATAATAGGTCTTACCAAGCTTTACAGGGCATTAGAACGGAGACGGACCTACTAGATGCATGGCGACACTTTCATCCACATACGAGGGAAGGCACACATTTTGCAGCCCACGCAGCCTCATGGGCGCGGTTAGACTATATCTTACTGTCTAGAGGACTGGGCCCCCTAATAAAAGATGTCACACAACTGGCCAGGACTTACTCGGACCACTCCCCAGTCAAACTCACGCTAGCCCCGCCTGGGTTTAATAAACCACGCCGCACTTGGAGATTGCAGCCCCTAACACTCCTAGACACAGTATTTCATAGCGAACTAGGGGATGAAATTCAGGATTTTTTCCATAGGAATAAGGGCTCCGTTGATACTGTGGAGACGATCTGGGAAGCCTTTAAGGTGACAGTGCGAGGCTTTTGTATTTCCAAAAGTGCAGGAGTGTTGAGAGCTATACAAGGCACGATCAGACGATTAGAGGCGGAGCTAAAAGAGTTAGAGACACAGATGAGACTGAGGAGAGATACTGATCTGCAAACTGAATTCCGGGGGAAACTCACTGAATATATGGAGACCGCTGAGCGGGAAACGAAATTTAAGGGAAAATATAATGAGGCTCGGAAATACGGAGAGGGGGAAAGACCTGGGAAGGCGTTAGCTCAAATCATACGTCACCCGCGCTCCTCCAATTGTGTATTAGAAATCACAGGGCCAGAAGGGGTTCTACATCGCGACACAGCAGATATTCTAGCCACATTCACAGAGCACTATTCGACACTCTATACCTCACAACGTAGGGATCATTTTGAACTTGACAGCTTCCTCGGAGACGTGGCGCTGGGATGGTTGGGGGATTCGCAGAGAGAATTCCTGAGCGCCCCCTTTGAGATAGACGAAATAAGAGAAGCAATAATGAAAATGCAGTCAGGGAAGGCCCCCGGGCTCGATGGCCTGCCGGCTGAGTTCTACAAAACCTACATAGATCTGCTGGCTCCGATCTTAAAGGAGATTTATGAGGAATCAATGGAAGCTGGTATACTTCCCCCCCCTCCAAGAGAGAAGCATATATCACATCATTGCTTAAACCCGGAAAGTCACCACTACTCTGTGACTCTTATAGGCCCTTATCTCTTATTAATTGTGATGCAAAAATATTGGCCAAGGTGATTGCGAATAGGCTTGCCTTGTTAATGGACAAGTTGGTCCTTCCTGATCAGGCAGGGTTTGTTCCTGGCAGGGCTACCACACATAATCTTCGTACCCTATTTACTATTATACAGAATGTCGCCCCGGAGCTGCCGCTGGCGGCAGTCTTCCTGGACGCCACTAAAGCGTTCGACTCAGTCGAATGGGACTATCTCCTCGGGATATTGCAGCGCATGGGGGTTCCTGCTGTATTCTTGTCCTGGATCAGGCTGCTTAATCAACTACCAACGGCAAGAGTATTAATAAATGGGCATCTGTCAGACGCGTTCTCTGTCTCTAGAGGCACGCGGCAAGGGTGCCCACTCTCACCATTACTATTTGCGCTAGCAATTGAACCCTTGGCATCCAAATTGCGGCAGCATCACCAGGACAAGGCTCTACGATGCAACTTAGGACAAATCCTCATATCTTTATATGCGGATGACATAACGTTATATGTTAGACACCCACAGGAAAACCTGAATCCACTCCTGCGGGAATTCATAGTGTTTGGCAAACTTTCTGGGATACATATAAATTGGGGGAAGTCGCAAATATTCCCATTGACTACTGCAGCCGCTAGTTTCTCCTTAGACTTCCCTTTGGAGTGGTGCAATTCGGACTTACGCTATCTAGGGATCGTAATAACCAGAGACAGAGATGAGCTGATGCGTCTCAATTACGGTACTGTTCTACAACGGATTACCGAAAATGTCACTCGGTGGATCCCCTTGCCCTTGACCTTAGCAGGACGTGCGGCATTGATTAAAATGGTGGTTTTGCCACAAATATTATACCTTTTTTAAATATCCCATACCATCCTGGGCGGTATTTCTTCCAGAGGCTCAAGTCTGAAATGACAAGACTGATATGGGGGGCAAACAAGCACGATTACAGTGGAAAGTTCTAACGCAACCATATGCTCGGGGGGTTTGACGTGCCGGATTTTGAACTGTATTATGTGAGTGCGCAGGCGCACTATGCGTTTTATTGGTTTCATCCTCCTAGATACATGCCGCAACTCGCAGCTGAGCACTGGCTGGCGGACCCTATACCATTACAAGGCATGCTACACACATCTCCTCGCACGCGGGATATTGCACCTACCACTATCACATGCACGGTGGAAGCCTGGCGACGCATGTTAGCTCTTATTCAAAGTACAATGTTATACTCGCCGCTTCTTCCACTCACTTATCATCCACGCCTGCCACTGCTGCAGGAAACAGGTTTCATCAAATTATGCGAGCGTATCCAAGTCAGCACATGGGGGGATCTCTATCAGGGTGGGACGTTCCGCACCTCTGTGAGCCTTTTTCAAGATATTCAGCCCACATCGTTGGATATATTCCTCTATGTCCGACTTCGCCAAGGTATACGGTCGATCACTCCTGAATTTCCTCAAGAGCCTCCAACATTTAACCCTTTACATATGCTATTACGCGTCACATCGCCGGGACACTTGGTCTCTGTACTCTACCACACTATTCGCACACAACAAATGGATTCTCCCAGCTCCTCCCGTGTTAAGTGGACTCAGGAATTAGGATGTGAGATAACTGATGACCAATGGACGTACTGTTGCCTCCAAACAGAGCAGATAACTGCTAGCTCTAGGCTACGCATTACACATTATAAATTCCTACAACGCCTCTATTACACTCCTGTTAAAATGTTCAGATTCAACTTGAGAGCTACAGATAACTGTGATAGATGTGGTAGCCCAGGGGCAGACTTTTTACATCTGGCGTGGGAGTGTCCAAGGGTGAGTGAATATTGGTCTCAGATTTTCTAAGCTCTGCGTCGGATGGTGCCCATTGCTTTGGAATGCACGCCATTACTCGCATTTTTAAGTTATACTAAACTAATTCCAAAGTCCTGTAGTAAGTTCCTTGATGTTGCTCTACTGTTGGCCAAGCGTAGAGTGGCTTACAGATGGGGCAGGGGGCGGGCCCCAAAATTCAAGGAATGGTTGGAGGACTTGATTTATTGCCAAGATCAATTGACGAGATATGCTGAAATGTTGCCTAGAGCCTCGCAGCCTAAAAATATATGGGGCCCACTACAGAGCTACCTATTGGCTCAGTCTGCGGAACCCCAGACAGATGTTCCAAAAACGCCGGGGCAGTAACGGCTCTGGCTTATCAGATCTATATCACATACGGGACAGCCGGGTAGAACTCATAATCAGGTGGGTGTAATGTTGCTCTGGTGAATCCCCCATGATTGGTATTGAGATTTGTGCCCCACCTGTGCTCGTGCGGCGAATGCTTCAGAAATATAGTTCCCCCCAAAGGAGACCTCGTAATTAACTTATGGATTGGAGCTGTTATGTTTGCTAGCCTTTTGGCCTGGGCTGCGGGAAGTACTACGTATGCATGCCAATACGAATTTCTGCCTTATCGTACTGTCATTGTACTGTATAATGTGTGCTCATCTTATGTGAAACTGCCATCGATGTTAATTTATCCTAATATGTCTGTTGTGTCTTGCCGAGAACTTATATTGTTTCTTATATGATATCCTTGTACTACGGAAAAACAATAAAATAAAAAATTTAAAAAAATAAATAAAAAAAATAAAAAAATAAAAATATACCCAAAGTGGTACCCTCAGGGGATCTACCTTGCTGTATCATGTTGGACTTAGGATGACGGAAGGAATGACCCTTAGACATAGTTATTATGCAGGAAATGGTAGTCCTGCTGAGTTTCCAAGAATCCTCATGCATAATGAATAAGGCTAGTTTTCAGGGGAAACCTCACGTCCTGTTAGCAGTACCGTAACTAGGTAAAAGGTCAGTCCCAAGAACCGTTATGTAGTGTAATGGCAGGGGAAATATAGGTGAGAGGTTAGGTTGCTACCTGAGCCTATATTGGGGTGCTTATATGAAACATAAGACGAGGAACTCTACTCCCGCAAAAACCCTAAATCATGAAGCTGGCGGAAAGTGGCAGAAAATTGTTAAACCTGTCTGCCGTAAACAAACTGGGGCTTTCATTTTGCCCTGAAAATGAATCAGATTATGTTACAGTAACACAGATTGCGGTGGTGCTCACTGAAGGCAACATTAATAAAGGCAAACACTGGTGAAAAATTCTGAGCTGCTTTGTTTTGGGTGCTACCACAATCCGTGTTTTTGATTCTATCATACCAAGGATTGATTACCTAATATGAAACTAAAGAACAAGTTACTTACCTCCGGTAACTCTCTTTCCGGTGGATACTCTAACCACAGATTCCTCGCCTTTAAAATGCTCCCAGGAGCTAGACCGGATCTGGAATTTTTTTCAGCAACGCTCCCAAACACCTGCTTGTGGAGCCTTATGCCTCTGCGGTGACTTCCTCCACACCCAAAAGTGTTGGAGCAGAGCCGCATATATGCCTGCCAATTAAGACAGAAATGTCAGTGTGAGGAGAGGGGTGGGCCTTGGAGGGGCGTGCCCTCATGCCACTGAAGCACCTGAAAGTCACTTTTGCCCCTGCCCCCAATAACGCTCCTCCAAAACCAGAGAAAAAGCTTCCTGAGGATGGTGCTGATGTCCTGGGGCGTTTTCACACTCCTTAATGGACGTCAGCAGTTAAAATCCAATGAAAATGACCTAAAAATCCACTGTTGACAGACAGTAGACTTCCAGCTCGGTTTCCCTGCCGTGTGATATTGGCTCCTCACCGGGTGACTGCGTGAAGAGAGCCGATGTTGTGTGTCACAAGGTGGCACTGTGTGAGTTGGCAGGTATGCCTTCCCTGTGTGCTGATAGTTTATTAAACTTTCTTCATCTGTGCCATCCGGCGTGGAGCATTTCAAACAAACTACAGGTTAACAGTGCACCAAATCTGACTTGGGACATTATTATGATGGTTATGAGTTCAATCCACAGAACAGGGAGGTGAGATGGGCAGTGAGGAATCTGCTGTTAGACAGATAACAGTATCTACCAGAAAGAGCGTTACCAAAAGTAAGTAGCTTTTTCTTCTGTAGAATACTTGTTACTGCAGATTCTTCACCTTTAGAACAGATACCACAGCATTACTTCCCAAAGATGGAGGTTCTGGGGCATGGACTCATATTAGGAAGTCTTGCAGGATGGAGCTGGCAAAATGGCACTCCTGTCGTACCTGGATGTCTTGGCAGTAGTGTTTTGTAAATGTATGCACCAAAGCCCAAATCGAAGACTGGTAGATATCCAAGACCAGAACCAACCTTGCCAACACCGTCTTAGCAGCCTTGGCAGAATGAGCCTGCTGACCTTCTGAGGGTTCCTTCTTAGCCAGTGCACAGCAACTTGTAATGTAGAGGACTATCCACCTGGACACAGTCATATTGCACTATCTTGCTTTTCGGTCTCAGTGAACTCCCCAAAGAGTTGGTCATCTACACAATGGTCTCTTGTATGGTTAATGTAGAAACTCAAAGCTATTAGTCAAGGTCTTGGAGCTTCTCCTCCTCTTTCAAGGGATGTAACAAAGAAAAAAAAAATAACTAAGTGATTGACTGACTGAAATGTGAGGGTGAGATGACCTTCGGCAGGAAGGCAGCCCGAGTCCACAGCACTAATTATTTTGGGAAGAAAGTGGTGGGGGATGCTGCACGAAGAGCACCTGTAGTTCACTAATGCAGCAAGCAGAAGAGATGGCGATAAAGACTGTCTTGATCATCAGAAGCCGTTGCAAGCAACTGTGCATAGTCTTGAATGGCATGCTCATAAGCAATGATAGACTAGATTTAGGCTGCCTTTAGGTATGATAAATGGTTTTGGAGGGAACATATTAATCAGGCAACCAGAAAATGCATTACAAATGGTGATTTAAACCAAGTGAGTTAGTCGGGCAAACATAAAAAGGATAAGAGTGCAGACATATAACCGTTCTTCAGCACAAAACACAAGGGAAAACCCAAGGATATATAGGTACTGAAGGAAGTGGCCCTTAGGGGCCACTCGGGTTATTTACAACCACCTGCTATGTCTTCCCAAGTAATGAAGAGTCGGTCAGACAGTAGAGAATACAAACAAGCATTTATTAGCAATACTCTGCAGAGGAGTCCAATCTGACCTGCACCCTAAGATGTCTGCCGAGGGACTGGCTCCCCAACGGCCTGCGATGCATGAGCATTCCTCCAAGAACTCCCCAACCACGCCCACAGTGGAAAGTTACTGGCCTGGGCCGAACATGAACAAAGAAGGCACAGAAGGATGGGCTACCACCTGCCAGATGGGTACATGCTATCGGCAACTCAAGGTTACCGCGCTGAGTCTCAGCGTCTCGTAACGTGTGAGCAGAACTACACACTTGGATAGGCATGCGAGGGCAGAATGGCCCATTCATTAGTAAAGTCGGGAAGCAGCCTTGAACAGGAAAGAAAAATAATAACTAAATACAGTGTTCTGCTGAGGCAGGCAATACGAATAATGAGGCCTAGTTCAGACACAGCCTAATAGGGATTACGAAATACAAGATGGAGTCACACTTGCTAACTAAAGCTTGCACGTTGCAGGGATAACTCAGTGGGTCGCATAACGTGAATACAAATGGCATCTATTTAGCCACACACTGCTAACCTAATGTAGCATGATACGAGTGCATAGCAGGAATGGAATTTTCATACCTAACAGACCCTCCTTTTAGCATGAGTGGCTAAATGGTTTATTGAGGCTATCCGGCAGGGTCTTTACAATTCTAAGTGGGAAGGAAGAAAATGCATAGTCAGTCAAGTTACATGGGAGAATAAAGCAGCACATGAGTATCAAAATCTACTTAGTATTCAAAAATACCTTCGTCAATAAGCATCATATCCTAGATATCCTGCATCATCATAGTAGAGACCTTAGTATCACGTCCTGGCAGTTTAGGGGTAGGGGTGAGCTTGCTCACACAATAGGTGCAACATGCTGGAAGGCAATTAATACATAGGCAACATGTGAAGATGACACCTGCGATAACTATGAGGGCAAGTAGTATCTTCCAACCCCATGATGTCAGCAGACCCCAGAACCACCCTGTGAGGGACCATGATCCATTATCCTGATGGATATCTGAAGCAAGCCTGTGTAATTTCTGTATGGCGGAGTATACATTAGGGGCGTTATCAGGAATGTAAACACAACAACTGCTGCCGATGACGCGGCAGGCTCCACCCCTATCAGCAAGAATGACATCTAAAACCATCCGATTTTGAAGAGCAACAAGTCTCGTAGCCTGAAGCTCGACTGTAATATTAGTCAGTATACCTGCAGTAGTGTTAACTCCCTCAACTACTCTAGCAAGGCGACGGATATTACGGCTATTGAACATGGGGCCCCAGAACGGCAGAATGCCCTTCATGATGTCAGTAAATTGCTGTAGGGAAGTATCTGTTTGATCTATATCTTCTGGATTGACAACTCTCTTGGCCCGATGCAAATGTAGATCCCTAAGCTGTAGCCTATGATCCTTGTGATAATTTGATGGTGCAACATAAACAGGGGGCAAAAGAAAAGAAACATAACACCGGCCAGACCATCCCCTGGGTAGCCATGTATAAGCCTGTTCCCCACAAACAAAGTATACATTTGGAGGTGTGAGCAAGGGTGGGCTACTAGTAGTGTTCAATCGGTATGTATAGTTACAACTGCTCTGGCCTACTAGAATGTTCCCTGTACCTTCAACACAGAAACTAGCTGCTGTATTGATCATGGCTTTGTCTTCAGTTATATTTAGTTCCTGGAAACATTTAAAATATTCAGTAACATTAAATCCTTGAAAATCCAGCATTTCGTTTTGTAACCAAGTGACATTCTTATTATCCTCAAAAACATTCATACAAGCTTCTGGATGTAGGGTACCCTCCTTTCCATCTGCCCAAGGTGTATATCCTTGGTGTACCACTATATACTCCAACACTGCTTCGTAATCAGACTGTACCATATTCATTGCGTCAGCATAATAGTGCATGTACACCATAGAAAGCAATTGGAACCATGCCTCACAGCTACCCACGTATGACAGGGGCAATGACACCAGTAGATCGTTCCTGTGCATAACTGAGGGAAGTAACCCACACACCCAACAATTCGTGGCATTAGTTGTACTGTGTACCTGATGAAGCATCTGCAGAAAGGCATTCTCGACATAGGTCTGTCTATGTCTCTCCTTATGCGGGGCCAGTGTAAGAAACGAATGCTCAGGTGGAGCCGGGGTAGTCCCTATCAATGTGTGCACAGGGTGCTGTTCTTCTAAATACCACACCACTCCGAATAGTGTTATCGTTATGATGAGAAGGACCACTACCACTACCACCCTACTCCCAATAGACCAAATAGACCACACAGGACCATTCTGCTGTAATGGTGGGGCCACCAGAGGCTGTTCCTCCCTCATAATTGCACGGCCAAATGGGTACATAGAAAGAAACTTTAGGAATTGGAGCCATAAAAATACAACCGACCAGAGGGGTACAAATCACCCAGTGTCCTTCAGAGCCTCACTGGTAGACTCCTATTGTTCATCAAAGATGGTGCTATGAAGCACTCCCACGGGGGAGCTGCGCGATCGCAGCCCTTGCTGGAAAACAAATCCTCTTCTTTCAGGATAGGGCACCCTCCCTCCTTGGAAGACACCCTCAGCTAATCCTGTCCAGTGTCCAGGGCAGTGCACCAGTGTAACTCCCTCTAATCTAAAGCAGGCACCTTAGGCATAGCACCTACGCCCTAAGCTCGAGTCCTTCCCTAACTCCTGGACTGCCCTACTGGCGCTCTGTCCTTCCGTCGGGGCCGCAGGTTGTACCTGGCAACCCCAGGCACTTCTTCATCAACAAAAAGGGGAAGAAATTCAGGCTCAGCAGGGCATTGAGACTTAGGTGTCTGTGCACCAGAAGCAGGAGCATCCGGGGCGGCCCTTATCTCTGAGGGGACCGCTTCAAGTAATGCCTCGTCGCTTTCTTCGTCTGTCTGCGCCCACCTCAGTCGGGCGTCAGACAAGGGAATGAAACGGGGCACTCGCTCCCCTTTCTGGTCAGCAATGCCGTCGAGGACCCACTGGTCATACGGAAGTGGGAGAGGGATCCTCTTGACATGCGATCCGTGTACCTAGTGCTTCCGGCCTTCAAGCTTTACTGCGGTGCCGGTGGCGAGCAGGACCAAGAGTGGCCCCTTCCACCGAGGCTCCAGGCAGCTCTTTCGCTGAAAATTCTTCACGAACACGAAATCCCCGGGCTGTAGCTGATGCCCGGGTCCCTCTGGTACTGGTTGCAGCGTGGCGTGAATCTGTTGGTGGACAGACAGAAGATCTTTAGTTAACTCATACAGATAGTCCACAAGTAGGGGGGTACTCTATCTCGGAAAAGCGCTTGGGTCTTGGGACGCCCCAGACGTTGGCGGGGCGCCCAAAGACCACCTCGTACGGGGACAACCCTGTTCTAGAAAGCGCCGTCGCTCTGGTAGATAACAAAGCCAAAGGTAGAGCATCGGGCCATCGCAATCCTGTGCTTTCTTGAATCTTCGTTAACTTCAATTTGAGAGTGCCATTGTACTTCTCAACCAAGCCTGCTGACTGGGGGTGGTTCGCTGCATGAAACTTCTGTCTAATATGCAAGCCTTTACACACCAATTCAATGACCTTTGAATTGAAGTGACTTCCGTTGTCACTCCAGATCACACGTGGCAATCCATTGCGCGGGAAGAACTCTTTTAAGAGAGCCTTCGCCGTTGCTATAGCCGTATTCTCCTTAGTGGGGTAAGCCTCAATCCATTTACTGAATGCGCAAATCACTACCAGCACATACTTCAGATTGTTAACTCGCTCCATTTCGATGAAATCCATCTGGAGAACCTCGAAAGGGAAGGAAGGCAGTGCAAAATTACCTGCGGGTGTAGGAGTACCTTTCCCAGGATTAGGTTTCAGACAAATGCACAAGTTACTAACTTGTGTAACGATATATCTGTAAGAGACAGTAGTTAGTGACAGATTCCTTACCTTAGAATATCCCCAGGCGTCAGGCTGGATCCGGAAAGTTTTTGCGTAGCAGTACCCTTGCGCGTCGGTAGGCGGCGTCGTGCGGCTCCGCGTCCGTCGTCGGCGTCGTGATCGCCGGGATGACGTCGCGGGCAGTACTTAGGCGCCGCCCCTGCGCGCTGACGTCAGTTCTGTACACGACTTTCCGCGCCAGGAACGCAGAGCCATGCAAGAAGCTGACATAGGTGTCTGAAAAATACTAGGGCCCTGAAAGGGATGTCCTTAACCCTAGAAATCAGTTCGCAGAGCGGGGAGGATGGGTGGGCGGTAGGAATCTGTCACTAACTACTGTCTCTTACAGATATATCGTTACACAAGTTAGTAACTTGTGCATCTGAAAGAGACACGTTAGTGACAGATTCCTTACCTTAGAATAGATACCCCAGCAATACCAACCCCGGTGGTGGGTCTGCGAACAAAGATCAGACAAGGAAGTCCTGGAGGACAGAACGGCCAAAGAAGCCGTCCCTCCGGACCTGACTGTCAAGGCAGTAATGCTTCAGTAAACGTGTGCAGCGAGGCCCACGTAGCTGCCTGACAAATAACCGGCAGCGGAACACCGCGGCCCAAGGCCGTGGTAGCAGCCGTTGCCCTGGTGGAATGGGCACGCAGCCCAACAGGAGGCTCCTTCTTAGCCAAAGAATAGCAGGTCTTGATGCACAAGGTAACCCAGCGGGAGATGGTTCGTTTGTGCACCGCCCGACCTTTTTAGCGCCCACGTAGCCAACAAAGAGCTGGTCATCCACCCGGAAGTGTTTTGTGCGGTCGATATAGAAGGAGAGCGCACGTTTTGGGTCCAGACGGTGGAGCCTCTCTTCCTCTCTGGAAGGATGCGGAGGCGGAAAGAAGGTAGGCAAAGTGATGGTCTGCCCAATGTGAAAGGCAGTAACCACCTTTGGCAAGAAGGACGGACGCGTCCGAAGAACAACCTTGTCTGGATGAACAGACAGAAAGGGAGGTTTGCAAGATAAAGCCTGGAGCTCACTCACCCGCCGAGCGGAGGTGATGGCCACCAGGAAGGCTGTCTTTAGAGTCAGAAGACGAAGAGGACAGTTATGCAGAGGCTCAAAGGTAGCGCACATTAAAAAGGTAAGAACCAAGTTCAAGTCCCACTGAGGCATCACAAATGGAACAGGAGGAAAGAGGTGTGTAATGCCTTTTAAGAACCTGTTAACAACAGGGGACTTGAAAAGGGAGGGCTGATCAGGGAGCCTGAGGAAGGCCGAGATAGCACAGAGATAACCCTTGATGGTACCCAGGGCAGAACCCTGTTGGGCCAGAGAGAGAAGGAACAGAAGGACCTCAGAAAGAGGGGCAGAAAGGGGGTTCACAGCCTTTGCTGTGCACCATGCCACAAATTTGTTCCACCTGCAGGCGTATACCACCTTAGTGGAGGGACGCCTGGCTGCCAGAATCACATCACAAACTTCGGGAGGCAAGTCGAAAGGAATCAACTGCCGCCGCTCAATCTCCACGCAAGCAGGTGTAGACTGGACAGGTTCGGGTGGAGGACCGTCCCCTGCTGCTGCGACAGAAGATCCTCCCGAAGAGGCAGACGGATCGGGGGATCTACGCTCATACTGAGTAGCTCGGGATACCAAACTCTTCGAGCCCAGTCCGGAGCCACAAGAATGACTTGGGCCCGGTCGTGCCGAATCTTCTTCAACACTCTGGGTAGAAGTGGTATAGGCGGAAAGGCGTACAATAGACCGCAACTCCACTCGTGACGAAAGCGTCGCCCGAGCGAGTGCCGCCTTGGAAATTCCAACGCGCAGAACTGATGACATTGCGCGTTCTCTTCGGTGGCGAATAGATCTAACCAAGGCTCTCCCCACTGTAGAAAGAGTCCTTGCGCCACTTCCGAATGAAGACGCCATTCGTGATCCATCATGCATCTGCGGCTGAGTTCGTCCGCCCTGGCGTTCAGGGAACCTGCCAGGTGTTGAACCATCAGGAACATGCCCTGATGTTCCAGCCATGTCCAGAGGCGCAGAGCCTCCTGACAAAGGGTCCACGACCCCACCCCGCCCTGTTTGTTGCAGTACCACATGGCGGTGGTGTTGTCGGTGAACACCTGCACTACCTTCCCTTTGACAGAGGGAAGGAATGCCTTGAGTGCAAGTCGGATCGCCCGTAGCTCCAGAAGGTTGATATGGAGCCGGGACTCCGCCGGAGACCAGAGGCCTCTGATCTCCGCCTCTCCCATGTGACCGCCCCATCCCAGAAGGGACGCGTCCGTCACATCTGTATGCTCTGGCTGGGGAAGGGAGAGGGATCTGCCCATGACCCATTGCCGGTTCGAGAGCCACCACTGCAACTGTGTTGCAGTCCCCTCCGAGATCTGGACGTGATCGGACAGGTTGCCCTGGTGCTGCGCCCACTGGAACTTCAGGTCCCACTGCAGAGCCCGCATATGCCATCTGGCATGATTGACCAGCAGGATGCAGGAGGCCATGAGGCCCAGCAGCCTCAGGGTCATCCGTACCGAAACCCAGGATAAAGGCTGAAAGATCGGAATCATAGCCTGAATATCCCGGACTCGCCGTTCGGGAGGATAGGCCCGAAACTGCGTCGTGTCCAGAACTGCTCCGATGAAAAGGAGCTGTGGAGAAGGAATCAGATGCGACTTCGGCACATTGATGGAGAACCCCAGCGAGTGCAGGAGTTCGGCCGTAGTCTGGAGGTGGGAGACGACTGCCTGGGACGAGCCCGCCTTCAGCAGCCAGTCGTCGAGGTAGAGGAAGACAAACCCCTGCCCGGCGCAGATGAGCTGCGACCACCGCCATCACTTTCGTGAACACCCGAGGGGCACTGGTAAGGCCAAAGGGGAGCACGGTGAACTGAAAATGCTCGAGGCCTACCGTGAACCGAAGGTAACGCCGGTGGGCCGGCAGGACGGGGATGTGGAAATAGGCGTCCTGCAAGTCCAACGCTACCAACCAGTCTCCGGGGTCGAGGGCAGTAAAGACCTGAGCTAGGGTGAGCATCTTGAACTTCTCCTTCCGGAGGAAGCGATTGACGTTCCGGAGGTCCAAGATAGGACGCATGTCCTCCTTGTCCTTTGGGCACCAGAAAGTAGTGGGAGTAGCAACCACGCCCTACTTCTGGGGTCGGAACATGCTCGATGGCCCTCTTGGCCAAGAGGGCGTGACTTCCTTCTGTAGAAGCACCAAGTGATCCCCTGACATGCGGTGGAATTGAGGTGGCATGGCTGGGGGTGGTCTCGAAGGGGAGGAGTAGCCCCTTCGGACAATGTCCAAGACCCACCTGTCCGAGGTGATGGGACGCCAGTGGTGAAGGTGATGGCGGACCCTGCCCCCGACTGGCGTGCTGGGCACCTGAAAGGAGGGACTAGGAGGGCTTGGAGGCCGCGGACGGGTTGGAGGTGGTGGCCTGACCCGCACGCTGGTTGCCCGAACCGCCACGGCGGTATCCACGTCCTCGGCCACGCGAAGGCACTTGCTGCGCGGGCCGTTGGCCGGGCTGTGGACGTGACTGGGCGCCCCTTCCGTGGCCACGAAAGGGGCGAAAAGCAGACGTGAGCGGAGGGCGCACAACAGCAAGGCCCAGGGACTTAGCAGTAGCCCTTGAGTCCTTGAAACGCTCCAGCGCATGGTCTGCCTTCGAACCAAAAAGACCGACTCCATCAAAGGGCATGTCCATGAGTGTATTCTGGACATCCCCTGAAAAACCAGTGGTTCTCAGCCAGGCGTGGCGACGCAGCGCCACCGTCGTTGCAAGCGATCTGCCCAGCGAGTCGGCGGTATCAAGGCCACAGCGGATGGTATATTTAGCCGCATCACGCCCTTCCGCAATGGCGCGGGTAAGCAGTGTCTGGACCTCCTCAGAACACTGCGGCAAAACAGTTGCCACCGAATCCCACAGGGAGTGGGTGTATCGGCCCAAGAGGCAAGCGGTATTAACAGACCGCAAGCCAGCACTGGAGGAAGAAAGCCTTCTTCCCAAAGTGATCCAGGCGCTTGGATTCTCTATCCGGAGGGGCGGTAGGGAAGGCGGTTTGGGAGGCAGAGGCTTGGACAACCAAGCTCTCAGGGGTGGGGTGTTGGGAGAGAAACAGGGGGTCGCCCGGAGCAGGGCGATGGCGTCGGGCCACGTTCCTATCCACAGGAGCCCCTGTGGTGGGTTAGGACCAGGCACCCAAAAGAACGTCAGTCAGTGCATCGTTGAACGGCAGCACAGTCTCCGAAGAGGAGGCCGCCGGCTGAAGCACTTCAGTCAGGATGTTAGACCTGATGACCACTGTAGGCAACTGGAGATTTAAGGCTCCAGCAGCTCTACGCAACACCGTTGCAAAATTAGCCCCCTCCTCCGTTGCCACGGGAGGAGACAGCATGCCAGAGTCAGGGGAGGTATCCAGACCACTGGCATCCCCAAGTTCCTCAACCCAGTCCGGGTCAAACTCGCACTGTAGTGTGAGAGGGTCCTCAGACCCCTCCCAGCTCTCCTGGTCCTCCTCAGGTTGAAAATATGGAGGAGGAGGGACATCAGGGACCCAAGGTCTCATCGGCGCCGGAAACGGCGGCCGGGCGCGCGCCGGTCCGGCTCCATGTCCGGACCCGGAGAGAACCGAGGAACGACGCCGCCCGGAGCCCCGGACGGCGTCGGAAACGGGGACGTCGGCGGAGGCGTGGTTAGGTCAACCGGCGTCGATGGGGGTTGCGGCACCACCGGAGCCGGGTCGAGGCCGGGGCCGGAGCCGAGGCCGGGACGAAGGCTGGTGGGACAGGCGACGCCGGGACCGGAGTCGACGGCAACGCCGGAGCAACCCCATCAGGGCCCGCGGGGCCCGAAGGCGCACCGGAGGGACCTTGAGGCCCGAAGAGGCGGGCCATGGCCGACAGGAATTCCTGTATATCGGCCGGAGTCGCCCCGAGCCCGGGTAGGGCGGGTACTGCGGGGGTAACTCGACAGGCACGTCCGGGGCCGCGGGGCGGGGACGGTGCCGACAGGGACCTCAGCCGAGTCGCGAGACAGGCGAGGCGAAGTCTTAGAGCGATGACGCCGCTTAGACTTCTTGTGCTTCGACTTACCGGAGGAGCGCGAAGACTTTGATTCCGACGAACGGCGGGGACTCCGCGTCCGGCCCTCGACCTCTCCCGGGACCGGGGCTTGGTGCGGCGCGGAGCCGAATGCCGGACTTCGAGGAGCTTTCGAGACCGCTCTCGCAAAGCCTTAGGATGAAGTTTCCGGCAGTCAGGACACGACTTCGTGTCGTGGTCTCGGCCGAGACAAAAGAGACACTCGAGGTGCGGGTCCGTGATCGACATCATGCGACCACATTCCACGCAGGGCTTAAAGCCGGGCATCCCTACGACACCTTAGGAGTCGTGAAGACTCGTTGAAGAAACAGTGAAAAAATTCACCAAAAAGATAGTCAAAAAGTGACTAGGGCACTGCTCTTCCCGGATCTGCGCTTACTGGCGCGGAAAAGAAGAACTGACGTCAGCGCGCAGGGGCGGCGCCTAAGTACTGCCCGCGACGTCATCCCGGCGATCACGACGCCGACGACGGACGCGGTGCCGCACGACGCCGCCTACCGACGCGCAAGGGTACTGCTACGCAAAAACTTTCCGGATCCAGTCTGACGCCTGGGGATATTCTAAGGTAAGGAATCTGTCACTAACGTGTCTCTTTCAGATGATGCAGTGTTTCACTAGGTGTGTGGCTACCTTAGGGATATTATCGTTTCGCCATACTGGGTCCAGTAGCTTACATATTCCTTTGGCACTAATGTGTGCTGGGCCGTGGGCCATAGTAACAACAGGGAGCACATAGGCGTTAGGCAGCAACCATCTCTGTTTCCCAGACAAGTCAGTCCAACACCCATCCTCGTCCAAACGCCCTGTCCTCTCCTCCCATACTGCCAGTTCATCTACTGTCACCTCGCTCTGTAATTCCCTGACATTTTCTAATGTGTCCTCGAACATTCCATTATCTGGAACCCACCTAGCGGGGCCTGCCACGAACATCTTTTTCATCTTTGATCTAGCTGTCTCCTTAGCTGTCTGATCTGCAAAAGCATTTCCCCTTCCAACATCGTCTGTTACTGCTTTGTGAGCGCTACATTTTATTATTGCCAACTTATCCGGAAGTGTCAGTGCTGACAACAGTCTATGTATCAATGGACCATGCTGTATTCGCAACCCATGCGAGGTCAAGAACCCTCTCTCCGCCCAGAGGTGCCCGAAATTATGGGCCACCCCAAAGGCATACTGGCTGTCGGTGTAGACATTGACAGTCAGTCCCTCACTCAACTTGCAAGCCCTAAGGAGGGCAACCAACTCTGCAGCCTGGACCGATTGGTATGGGATACGGGATGTCTCAACTACAGTGTGTAACGTTGTGATTGCATAAGCTGCAGTGGTAGTGCCATCTGGTAGTTTGAAACAAGAGCCATCGACATATAGTTCCCCTTGGGGGTCAGATAAGGGAACATCAGTCAGGTCTACCCGTCCCTTCGTTTCTTCCTCGGTCCGAAATAAACAATCATGGACATCATTGTCCTTTTCTTCCGAAGGGAGGGGTAGTAACGTGGCTGGGTTCAGAGTAGCACAGCGTTTGATGGTAATGTGCGGAGCAAACAAAGTTAATTCATATCCAGTCAGACGCGCACTAGTAAGGTGCTGTGTCTTTGTCTTATTCAACAGTGTGTCCACCTAATGAGGTACCATGACTGTGAGATCCGTATCAAGGACGAGCCCTGCCGATTGTCTGATAGAAACTGCCACCGCCACGGCAGCCCTCAGGCAGCTCGAGAGAGCTCTGGCGACGTTATCAAGAATAGCAGAGAAATACGCGCAGGGTCTCTGCTTACCCCCGAAACCCTATGTTAGAACAGAAGGCGCGCAACCGTCCGCCTCATGTACATAGAGCACAAAAGGCTTCTGGTAATCAGGAGTACCAAGCACAGGAGCAGAGCAAAGCGCAACCTTTAATTGCTCAAAAGCTTGCTGGCATGCAGATGTCGAAGGCAGGGGTTCATGCACTTCTTTGGTGGTCAGGTAAAGGAGGGGTTTCGTTAGTAAGGAATAGTTAGGGATCCAGTGACGACAATATGAAGTTATACCAATGAAAGCGCGTACCTCGCGTTGGGTCTTAGGAACAGGCATATTAGTAATAGCAGCTATGCATTCAGGTGTTAGTCTACGACCCTCCTTCGACAGTAGGTGACCTAAATAGGTGACCTCCTGTCGACAATATTGAAATTTCGAAAGGGACACCTTGGGGCCATGGTGTTCCAAATGTAACAGCAATTTAACTGTGGCCTCTTTACAACCATCTTCAATGTCTGAAGCCACAAGGAGGTCATCAACGTACTGCAACAGCACATTACCAGGGGGAAGTTCCAAAGAATCCAATTGAGCTTTCAAAGCTTGGCTATAGATACTAGGACTCTCTGTATAGCCTTGTGGAGCACGACAGAACCTAAAGCTCCTTCCGGCTGTTGCAAATCCAAACAGATATCTGCTATCTGTATGGATTGGAATGCTGAAGAAAGCATTCTTCAAATCTATCACAGAGAAGAATTTTGCAGACGGGGGAATCATTGTCAAGATCGTGGTAATGTCTGGGACTACAGGATACTGGGAAACCACTATTTTGTTCACCTCTCTAAGGTCAATTACGAAGCGGTAAACGTCAGGGTGAGCATCAGAAGAATCCAAGGGTGCCTTTTTAAGAATAGGGCTGTTACACACATTCGCCGCTGTCTCTTCAACCACACCAGACTTAATCAAATCCTGTATTATTTGCAATAAGGCCTTTTCTCCTTCCTGGGATATCTTGTACTGGGGAGTACCTGGCCATACAGCGTTGTCCTTAATCTGTATAGAGACCGGTGGGATCTGGAGTAACCCCACATCCGTGTCTCCTGTAGCCCACAGTGTGCGTGGCACATCTTTAAACTCAGTGGGAAGGGGGGCATCCTTTGCGAGACATTGTGTGGCGCGGGCCACTTGCGGTCCAATAGTCATGTAAACACTGTCTGGAGAACAAAAAATTGTCGCATGCAACCTTTTTAACAAATCCAACGCTAACAAATTCTCCCCACAATTTGATGTTAATAGAAATGGTGAATCAACCGTGAAGGGGCCAATAGTCAAAGTAAGAGGTTTGGAAATGGGGCTGACAACCGGCACGCCTGAGAAACCCACCAAAACTTTGTTTTGGCCGGACAGAGCCGCCCCCAGGACCAGTGAACGGGAAACAGAGCTATTCATAGCCCCTGTATCAACTAAGAATTTCTCGGTCGTACCGTGTAAATCTGCTGTGACATAGGGTCCGCGCTGATCTACAGGCACCGGAACTGGTCCCTTGCCCTGTCCCTGGCTACCCTAGCTGTGAGACATCCCCGTCACTTCGTCCATGTCATAGTCATCATGATAGTACTGTCTCCCTCGGGGGTCGTCAAAATAGTTCCCGCTCTGTCTATTAGACGATGTATTCTCTGATCGCTTCTCCCCGCGGCCTCCTCCTCCTCCTCTTCCACGTCCTCTAAAACCCCGACCTCTCGGGGCCTCTTCTTTCTGGACTAACTCGGGACACTCATTCCGCCAATGTCCCTCCTGCTTGCAATATGCAAATTGGTTGACCCCAATGGGTGCAGTCGAGGTACCGCCCCTGTTAGACCGGGGTAGCCGCTGGGCCGGACACGAACCTCTTCCTCTTCCGTTACCCCTCGCAACTTGCTGCATCAACACCCTCGTCTTCAAGCCTTTCGACTTTTTCTCCACTTTTTCCTTCTCTTCATTCTCTCTATGCTCGTAGTACTGTGCCATACTCAATATTACCGACGGGGAAGAGGTGCTCCAAGTGCTTTCTGAAGCCTGCAACCTAGTCGCAATCCCAGGAAGCAAATTGTTAACGAACCTGCTGACAAACAACTGGACACCACCTTCCAATGACAGATCCTGGCCACTAAAGTCGAAAAACACCCCTTCAAACCTTGTAAAGAAATCAGACACACTCTTGTCCTTCTTCTGACGACATGCAGTCAACTTGTCCCAATCCACCCATCTCGGCGGGATAAGGCGATGCATATAGGTGATAATGCGACCCAGTAAAGCGAATATCTCCGCCTTCGGCTTGTCACCGGGCATGCGGTCCTTATCCCACACCCTGATCTGATCCCATGTTCTTCCCAATTCCACCACATGATCCTGTGTATGCACTTGCCTCCATATATCCACCGGTACCAACAAGCCAAAGAACAACTCAATATCTGCTAACGTCATCACCGTGGAGGAGGCCGCCTCTGTCAACTCTTTGTAATACGCAGTCGGGTTTTTCTGAGGGTCTGGCAACTGACTTTTTAGGGATATTACCTCACTCCTCTTCCAAGGAGTATAGATCCACTGTTCCTGAGACCGAGCATCAACTCGTGGCCTAATTACAGTATTCGTGGAGTCGCGGAGTTCTGGTATTTCAGGATGATAAATGGGATGGACCTCTCTCATGGGGCACTAGGTCACCATCGTCGGAACCTTTTGGAGCAATCTGCCCCGATAACCCACCAATGTCGTTACATTGCTAAAAACCTCATTAGGAGCCATATCTGCAGCATATACCCTGTCCCGTATGTCATAGATGATCTGTGGTGCAACAGCCTGAAAACACTGCTCTCACAGTCCTATTAGCATGGCCGACATGTGCTTAAGGGCATGCTGCTGTATGAAGGGCTCATAATCTTTCATCACACTCCACACATCTTCCACACTATAGATTGGGCTCCGAGCCCACTGAGCTGCCTGATTCGCCACCATTTGCTTCTCCTCATCACCCACAGCAGAACGCACCAACACTTTGTCCATACGGTCTCGTGCTGCCGCCCAATTCCCTTCATGTATCCTATGTACAGGGGTCTCGCCATTCGGCAGTGCTTGGGGTGTCATACTTGAGGGAGAAAGAGAAGACGAGGAGACAGGTATCATCATGAAAGGAGACAGTGTTGTAGGAGGGAAAGGGGGTGTAGCAATAGACACAGAGTCAGTAGACGGAACAGGAGAGCTTACGGCTCCCGCCCTGTTACTGGCGTGAGCAGAGAGGAAGCAGGCGGGGCTAGGGCCGAAGCAGTTTGACTAGAGGCAGAAAAACTAGGAAGAGCGGCACCAGAGGCCGGGGACTGAGATGTTGGAACCCTGGGTATATCCGCTCAGGAGCATAAGGTGGAGGAGGGCGAGAATCCAATAGCTCTTCAACGAAAACACCACCTTCCTCTCTAGTAACATAGCATTTATCTATCTGCAATCGAAACTTTCTATCTGCACATTCTATGCCTTTCTCTATCTTTTCCCTTTCATAGGCCACTGCTTTCTGCGTTATAGTTTGCGTCTGTCTCTTCCGAGCCTCTTTCTCTGCTCTCATACGCTGCTGCTTTGCTTCCTTCTGCCATACTCTTAGAGAATCAAACATCGACTGCCTGCTCTTTTTGGCGAACAATTTGTCCTGCAAGAAATTCAATTTTTGCTCATCAAACGAGCCAGTAAGTGGCCATTGTAACTCAGCATTGTCCCTTGTATATTTATTCCACAATGTGCTAAACATAATAGGGCCAATACCGTGCTTGACGTATACATCAAAATTTGGGGTACCCTCTGGAGGCGCAGGCTGGCTCTCTTCCAATCAAGCCTCAGTAGAACAACACCAACATCCAAAACACCCCAGTTTACTTAGATAAGGCATCTTAATATGAGACACATGCGCTGTCCCCAACGGACAATTATAACACCAACAAACAAAATAATAAAAGGGAAACAAAATAATAAAAGGGAAACAAAATAAAGAGTACAAATATTGTTTAAAAACCAAACCAAAACGGTCCGAGCACCGCTCCCTACAGTCCGGAGACAGTACAAAGTTCAAGAAGACAGGCTCTAGCCCCAGACCTTTTCAAGAGTAGACTAGGCCAAATTTCCAGTTTGCCTGGCAGACTGTTTACAAACACTCTGTGTCTTTTAAAGGGTCTGCAAACCCACCAAGTTCAAACCAAGACAGCCCGAAGACCGTACCAAGACACAGCCCGTAGGCTCGTGCCTTTCAAGCAAGGCAGTCCGAAAACTGCACCAAGACAGTCCGGAGACTGTACCAAGACACAGCCCGTCGGCTAGTGTCGTTCAAGCAAGACAATTCCGGAGACCGTACCAGGACACAGCCCACAAGCTCGTGCCGTTCAAGAATGGCGCCATTTTTTCAAGAATCAAATCATTCACCTGGTGCACACAGGTTGAGTCAAGTTATTCTCCACTGCCGACTCTTCGGACCAAACGGTCAACTCCAAGGTTTCGCCTTCTCAGGACCCCAGCCGGTGACCACTAGACGAGGAGTCGCCCGATCAGACGGGCGGGGCAGCTGCGAGAACCAAGCTCGATCGTGTGGGGTACCCCGATCCGCCCGACTGACCAGACGCACCCCGACCCTGCAACCCGATTACGGGTGTGCTGGATCACCTTGCGGGGTCCCTGTTCGGGCGCCAACTGAAGGAAATGGCCCTTAGGGGCCACTCCTGGTTATTTACAACCCCCTGCTATGCCTTCCCAAGTAATGAAGAGTCGGTCAGACAGTAGAGAATACAAACAACCATTTATTAGCAATACTCTGCAGAGGAGTCCAATTTGACCTGCACCCTAAGATGTCTGCCGAGGGACTGGCTCCCCAACGGCCTGCGATGCATGATCATTCCTCCAAGAACTCCCCAACCACGCCCACAGTGGAAAGTTACTGGCCTGGGCCGAACATGAACAAAGAAGGCACAGAAGGATGGGCTACCACCTGCCAGATGGGTACATGCTATCGGCAACTCAAGGTTACCGCGCTGAGTCTCAACATCTCCTAACGTGGGAGCAGAACTACACACTCTGATAGGCATGCGAGGGCAGAATCGCCCATTCATTAGTAAAGTCGGGAAGCAGCCTTGAACAGGAAAGAAAGATAATAACTAAATACAGTGTTCTGCTGAGGCAGGCAATACAAATAATGAGGCCTAGTTCAGACACAGCCTAATAGGGATTACGAAATACAAAATGGAGTCACACTTGCTAACTAAAGCTTGCACGTTGCAGGGATAACTCAGTGGGTCGCATAACGTGACTACAAATGGCATCTATTTAGCCACACACTGCTAACCTAATGTAGCATGATACGAGAGCATAGCAGGAATGGGATTTTCAAACCTAACATTACCAGGGGTACATAATATTCTAAAGAAACAGGGGTCCCTATAAACAACAATCACACGTTCAATAATTCTGTAAGTTAAAGATGACACAATGTCTATGAAAGCAAGTAAAACCACATTTATTAACAAATGGGTCAAGTGGTGGGTGGAGTCAAGGAAGACAAAAAACCCATAAAAACCTTATAAAGAAACTCATGCAGTTACATGTGACGCAAATCAATATTATACTCTTCATCACAATGAGCATATAGCAGCAAATCAGCCCTATACAGGATTATATATTCAAAACAGGATTATATGTACACTGCAGGGTCAATGAGTAAGAGTGAATGACGTTTCGATCCTATAGTAATGCAAGATCATCATCAGGACATTACCATATGATACTTAAGAATATGCTAAATACTCAATAATAGGGAAGTAACGGGGAGAAGGAAAAGGGGAAGAAAGAAGAACAAGTTACTTGCCTTTGGTAACACCATATCTGGTAGAGACATGATCTAGCCGCAGATTACTTACCTTTGAATTTTCCAGGCATCATACTGTATATGGAAGATTTTTCTTCGAGCAATATCCCTGCGCGCCAATAGGTGGCGTCGGTCGGCCCAGCGTGGCATCATCCGCACCAGAAGTGACTTCTGTGTCACCTATATAACCGCCACCTCGGCCAGAAGCGCAGAGCCATGAAGTGTACAGACACTGGTGTGTTTGGAAACTAGGGACCAGCCCTGACCCTTGAAACTTGTCCGCAGAGAGGGGAAGATGGGTGAGTCTGTAAGGAATCTGCGACTAGATCATGTCTCTATCAGATAAGGTGTTACCGAAGAGAAGTACCTTGTTCATCTGATAGAGACATCTAACCGCAGATTCCTTACCTGTGAATAGATGCCCAAGCAATACCAGCCCCGGAGGAGGGACTGCGGAAAAATTTCAGACTAAGAAGACCTGCAGGGCCGAACAGGTAAAATGTCTGTCCTTGTGGTCCTGACAATCAAGGCAATGTTTGTTAAATGTGTGCAGGGATGCTCACGTTACTACCCAACAGATGTCCAGGACTGAAACTCCACATGCTAATGCAGTGGTAAGAGCCTTAGCTCTGGTGGAATGAGCCCATAAGCCTTCTGGAGGCTGCTTCTTTGCCAAAGTGTAGCAAATCTTGACAGAGAACAACCCATCGTGAGATGGTCCTTTTCTGCACCGCCCAACCTTTCTTCGCACCAACATACCCCATGAACAGTTGGTCATTGTAGGAAAGTAGGATCTGCTTTTATGGTTACCCCCTCTCTTTGCCTGGTGTTATGCTGTTTCTGACTAGTCTGGCTGTTATCCTGCTAATCAGGACCCCAGTGTCTGTGCTTTCTCCCCTAAATTGATTATGGTGAGTACTTAGGTACATCCCAGATTGGCTACTGGTGTACCCTTATAAGTCCCTAGTATATGGTACTGAGGTACCCAGGGCATAGGTACACCGGGGGTCCCTCATGGGCTGAAGCATGTATTATGCCACCCATGGGAGATCACTCAAACTGTGACTACAGGCCTGGCATTGCAGCCTGTTAAGCTGGTGCTAGCACCACTTATGATAGATATAGGTTTCCCTATATCTGAGGTCACTGCACTTAAAACCTTTAAGTCACCCCTAAGGCAGACCTTTCTATCCTGAAGGCAGGGTGCTCGGTTCTAAGTCTGAGGGTGCCCCTGCATGAGCGGGACCCCCCTACAACCTTCAGAGTCCATTCTCCCGGGTTGTAAGTGCATCAGCCATTACAATATATAGAGTGGCCATGCGTCATTACGCGATGACCATCTCTAAACTGGCTGGAACGAACCCTGTTGTGTTTGGTATCAAACATGTTGAAATCCTACCCCCACACCGTAAACGGTGTGGGAGGTATGATTACATGCACTGTAAAGCTCCTCCGGGAGGCCCTCAGTGCTCCCGGTACCAGTCTTCTAGACTCGGACAGCAAACTATAGCTGCTGCCAACCAGAGACACGATTCTGCCCTCCTGCTGCTGAGCCAAGCTAGAGCCGAGGAAGGCAGGACAATAGGTATCCTGTCACAGGGAGGTGTGACCACCTCCCAGACAGGACTTAGTGTATTAGGACAGAGTGGGGGCGCTTGCCAGTGCCACTCAGTCTGCTTGAAGGGCACATTTGGTGCCCTCCTTGCATACTCCAGTTCAAACCAGGTCAGGGAGCCATTGGCTCCCGCTCTGGCGCGAAACTGGACAAAGGACATGGGAGTATGCTCCCCACTGTCTGACCGCTCCCCTGGGATGAACCCCTGAATCGTCCCAACCCTTTCCTTAGGGTACTTAAGGGCTTACCTGTGGGTGGGTCTCTAGATTCATTGTGGGACAAGATTCAGATCAAGATACCACTTCATCTTCGACCGTCTGGGCACTCTGAACTTCGCTGGACTCTGCTCTGGGCACCAAGACTGCAACTGGGAAGACTCCTGCTGCTCCTGGTCTCGTCGTCCTGCTCATCTGCTGCAACGTCCCGTGCCTGTGCTCCATACAGGCCAGTATCCCTTGTCGGAACCGCAGGAGCGAACCCCTGTGCACCACGTCGACTTGTCATTGCAAAGGCTTGTTGGCTCTCTTACCCAGAGATCTTCGGGCTCCAAGTAGCCTCAACCTCAAGCATCTCCTATAACCAAGATCTTCGTCCTCACCGCACCTCTTGCACCGTGGGCCTGCAACTTTGGTGAGCTGTTCGAGGTCCTCTTGCGACTCCAGTGCCTCCAGCCTGTGGGTCCTCTTGAGGGTCTTCTTTGATTCCAGTGGGCTCCCCTGATTGCTCGGGGCCTACTCGGACTCCCCTGCTAGTGGTGAGTCACTTGGACCTTGCTGGTCCCGACACTGCACTTTTTTCGCTTGCCATGTTGTTTGTAGTTGCCAAGGCTTGTTGGTGCTCCCGACGGACACCGACCCCTCAACTCTCGACATCCGACGTGAGACAGCTCATAAACGTCTCCTGGTCTACCACAGCATCTCCTGGTCCACACAGCTGCAGCTCCAAGATCACCGTCAATTCTCCTGCAACACCCGACATCGGTGGGCATTCGTCTTCCCTGCCTCCTGGTCACTCCTGAGTGGCATAGACTCTGTCCCCTCTGCTTGCAGGTACTTCTCATCTTGAATCCACCTTTGGGTTCCACCGGACACTTTCACCTTCTTAGCCAGCGGCATCTTCCTGAAGTCCTCCATTGAGTTCGACAGCGGTTTCTGGTGCCACTTCGCACCTATGCACCCGGCTTCCCTGGTGTAGGTATCCTGCCTGGTTCCTAGGGTATCCACGGGTGGAGTGGCTCTCCAACCTTCTGTCTTTCACGGGGTTTCTTCAGGGTCCACTGGAAAGGGTTCTCATTTAAAATTGCAACTGCAAATTACCCATTGACTTGAATTAAGCATGCAGTCGTGTTCCCACTCTGCACACGGTCTCCGTGGGGTTCCTGGTTACTTACCTCTGGTGGTTCCTTGGGTCCCCAACACTTCTACGTCTTCTGGGTATAGTCTTGACTTGAGTCGTGGTTCGCATACCACTATTTTAGTATATGGTTTGGTCTCCCCCTGGCGACCACTGTGTATTCGTGCTACTTACCTGTTTTGTTTGCAAAGTAATGTGTGTATATCTCCGGGTAGGAGATATTTGTATAGGTTAGTGAGTGTCTTATAATAAATACCTATTTTAATAAATGCAGTGTGTGGTTCTTTTTCATTTAATCTGTACCAATAAGATTATGTTCTGGTAAAACAAGTTGCTTTATACTCCTTCTGGACTAAGCCAGAAGGCTGCTCTCCACAGCTACCAGTTAGAGAGCTTTCTAAGGTTGTCTAAGACCACTAAAATCACCATAAGGGTTGCCTGGATTAGTGCAGGGTGCCCACTTACATAAGTCTGCGCCATATACTAAGCCAGCCTCCTACAGTCATCCACCCAGAACTCTTTTGTGCAGTCAAGGTAGAAAGACAACACTCTTTTTGGGTCCAGACAGTGGAGTTGCTCCTCTCCCTTAGAAGGATGCGGAGGAGCGTAGAAAGTGGGCAAGGTGACCGATTGTCCCACATGAAAAGGTGTTAAAACTTTTGGAAGGAAAGAGGCCCTAGTGGCAAGCACCAACTTGTCAGGAAAGATTGTCAAGAAGGAAGGCTTGGATGATAAAGTCTGCAGCTTACTCACCCTCCTGTCTGCTGCAATTGCCACAAAAAAAGGCTTTTTTGATGGTGAGAGGCCAGAGGGGACAATTAAGCAGGGTCTCGAAAGGAGCGCACTTGAGGAAGGTGAGAACCAAATTATGGTCCCACTGATGCATAATGAAAGGGGCAGGTGGGAACATATGTACAAGGCCTTTCAGGAATCTATGTACAATGGGTGACTTAAATGAAGTGGTTGGTCTGGCAGCGTCAGGAAGGCATAAACAGCAGCAAGATACCCTTTCAGGGTGCCCAGAGCAGAGCACTGCTGGGCAAAGGTCAAAATAAAAAGCAAAATATCAGAAAGGGAAGCAGAAAGAGGGTCAATAGACTTTTCTATACAATATATCACAAATGTCTTCCATCTGCAGGTGTACTCCGTTTTGGTGGAGGGATGCCTGGATGCCAGAATAACATTACAGACTTCGGAAGGAAGATCAAAAGCTATCATCTGCCGCCCCTCAGTATCCACAAAAGAAGGCATAGAGTTCACAGGTTCAGGTGGAGGGCCCTCCCCCGCAGCAGCAACAGAATTTCCTCCCGAAGGGGCAGCCTGATCGGAGGAACGATACTAGTGTGTAGGAGCTCGGGATACCAGACTCTCTGTGCCCAGTCCAGAGCTACAAGGATGACTTTAGCCCGGTCGTTCCTGATCTTCTTGAGAACTCTGGGCAGAAGTGGTATGAGCCATGCCTGAGCGCCACTCAAGATGAAGAGTCTCTAAGTGAGAGCCGCCTTGGGAACTCCAGCTTGCACAATTGCTGATATTGTGCGTTCTCAGCAGAGGCGAACAGATCTAACCAAGGCTTTACCCATTGTTGAAAGAGACCTTGTGCCACCTCCCGATGGAGACACCACTCGTGATTCGCTAGGCATCGATGCCTGTGTTTGTCTGCTCTGGCATTCACAGAACCTGCCAGGTGTTGAACCAGCAGGGAAATGCCCTGCTGTTCCAGCCATGTCCAGAGATGCAGGGCCTCTTGACAGAGGGTCCATGACCCCACTCCACCCTGTTTGTAGCAGTACCACATGGCAGTGGTGTTGTCCGTGAACACTTGAACTAGCCTTTCCTTGATGGAGGGTAGAAAGGCTTTCAATGCCAAGAGAGTCTGGCTTAGTATATGGTGCTCACTTATGTAAGTGTAGCACCCTGCACTAATCCAGACAACCCTTATGGTGATTTTAGTAGTCTTAGACAACCTCAGAAAGCTCTCCAAGTGGTAGCTGTGGAGAGCAGCCTTCAGGCTTAGTCCAGAAGGAGTGTAAAGCAGCTTGTTTTACCAGTACTTAATCTTATGGTATAGGTTAAGTGAAAAAGAATCACACAGTGTAGTTATAAAAATAAGTATTTTATTACAAACACTCACTAACACGTGTTATCTCCTACCCGGAGATTTAAACACAATACTTAGGAAATAGAACAAGTCAGTAGCACAAATACACAATTGTCTCCAGGGGGAGACCAAACAATATACTAAAATAGTGGAATGCGAACCATGACTCAAGACAAGAGTGGACCCAGAAGACTTAGAAGAGCCGGGGACCCAAGGAATAACCCGAGGTGAGTATCTAGGAACCCCACGGAGGTAGTGTGCAGAGTGGGAACACGACTGCGTGGTCAATGTTAGTCAATAGGTAAGTCGCGGTTGCAGTTTTAAAGAAAAAGGACCCTTCCCAGCGGACCCTGAAGACACCCCATAGAAGATAGAAGGTTGGAGAGTCACCCCACCCGTGGATACCCCAGGAATCAGGATACCTACACCAGGGAAGCTGGGTGCATAGGTGTCAAGTGACGTCGGTAACCACCGTAGACCACAATGGAGGGCTTCAGGAAAGATAATGCTGGAGAAGAAGACGAAGGAGTCCGGTGGAATCCAAATGTGGATTCAAGATGCCGGTTATTATGCCGCTGTACGAGAAGACGCTGTTTTATTAGTATATACAGCATGACTTCACATAAAGTCCCTTGACGGAAAAGTGATGAACAGTGATGACTGGATCTTTTCTTCATTCGATTTTATTACACAGGATTTTTGTAAGCCTACAATTCTGAGGCGCAAGATTCCACAATAAATACGGCTACTGAGGCAAATTCTGCCCTTTGAGGTCCAATTTCATCATACATACTCTTCACTGCCACCGACCAGCTGAATATATAGGAGCCCTGACAAAGTTCCCTCTGGCAAAAATCGGGAACGAAACGCGTTGGCTGTTTGCCAGTTTTAAAGATTGATTGAATAAAAAGAAGCAATTTTGGAACAAATTCTTATTTGCGTGTCTTGACTTCACAACGAGTGCACCCTCCATTTCTTCTTGAAAATTCAAGATGAGAGGTACCTGCAAGCAGAGGGGACAAAGTCTATGCCACTCAGGAGTGACCAAGAGGCACGGGAGACAAATGCCCACCGATGGGGATGCAGGAGAGTTTGACGGTGCCCTTGAAGTTGCAGCTGTGCGGACTAGGCGACGCTGTGGAAGCCCAGGAGCCGTTTACGAGCTGTCCCACGTCGGATGTCAAGAGCCAGGGGTCAGTGTTCGGCAGGGGCACCAACAAGCCTTGGCAGCGGCAAACAACGTAATCGACGATAACGGTGCAATGTTGGGACTAGCAAGATCCAAGGGACTCACCACGAGCAGCTAAGTCAGAGCAGGCCCAGAGTAAGCAGAGGAGCCCACTGAAGTCCAAAAAGACTCAAGAGAACCCACGGGCAGAAGGCACAGGAGTCGCAAGAGAACCTCGAGCAGCTAACCAATGGAGAAGGTCCACGGTGCAGAGGAAGCGGTGAGAGTGAAGCTCTTGGCTGCAGGAGTTGCTTGAGGTTGGAGCTTCTTGGTGCCCGAAGATCTCTGGAGGAGAGAGTCAACAAGCCTTGGCAACGGCAAGTCGATGTGCGGCACAAGGGTTCTCATCCTGCAGTTCCGACGAGGGATACTGGCCTCAAACTTGGTATGAAGACAGTGCAGGCCTTGAGGGAGTTGCAGAACCACCACCTGTTTTTTGCTGAGCCTTTCAGAGTAGGTGGGAGCCCAGGATCAGCAGACCGGTCAGCTGCGTTGAGGTGCCTGCAGATGCAAGGGAGTGACTCCTTCACTCCAAGGGAGATTCCATCGGGTGTCTTGGATGTCCACAGGCCCTGTGAAGAACATGTATGGAGCACAGGCACAGACGTTGCAGCAGATTTGCAGGACAAGACCAGGAGCAGCAGGATTCTTCCCAGTTGCAGTCTTGGTTCCCAACGCGAAGTCCAGTGAGGTCCAGAGTGCCCAGATGGTCGAAGTTAAAGTGGTATGTGATCAGAATCTTGTCCTACGACGAATCTTGGGACCCACCCACAGTTAAGCCCTTAAGTACCCTTAGGAAAGGGTTGGGACGATTCAGGGATCCCTCCCAGAGGAGGGGCTGGACAGTGGGGAGGATACTCCCATGTCCTTTGTCCAGTTTTGCGCCAGAGCGGGAGCCAAAGGCTCCCTGAGCTGGTTTGAACTGGACTATGCAAGGAGGGCATCAAATGTGCCCCTCAAGCAGACTTAGTGGCGCTGGCAAGCGTTCCCACCCTGCCCCAATACACTAAACCCTGTCTGGGAGGTGGTCACACCTCCCTGCGACAGGATATCTTTTGCTCTTTCTTCCCCTGCTCAAGCTTGGCTCAGCAGCAGGAGGGCAGAAACATGTCTATGGTCGGCAGCAGCCCTAGCTTGCTGTCCGGTTCTTTAGACTGGTACCGGGAGCACTGAGGGCCTCTCGGAGGAGCTTTACAGTGAACGGATTCATACCTCCCACACCATTTACGGTGTGGGGGTATGATTCCAACATCTTTTATACCAAACATGACAGGTCTTGTTACAGCCAGTTTAGAGATTATCATTGCGTAATGACGCATGGCCTCTATATAGGTTATATGGCTGACTCACTTATAACCTGGGAGAATGAACTCCGTAGGTTATTGGGGTGCCCCGCTCATGCAGGGGCACCCTCACACTTAGAACCGAGCACCCTGCCTTCAGGATTGAAAGGCCTTCCGTAGGGGTGACTTATAGGTTTTAAGTGCAGTGACCTCAGATATAGGGAAACCTTTATCTGTCGTAAGTGATGCTAGCACCCGCTTACACAGGCTGCAATGGCAGGCCTGGAGTTACAGCCTGAGTGGTCTCCCATGGGTGGCATAATACATGCTTCTGCCCATGTCGGACCCCTGGTGAACCTTTGCCCTGGGTACCTCAGTATCATATACTAGGGACTGCCAAGGGTACACCAGTATCCAATATGGATGTACCTAAGTACTTATCATAACCTATTTAGGGGAGAAAGCACAGAGACTGGGGTCCTGATAAGCAGGATCCAAGTCAGACCAATCAGAAACAGCATAACACCAGGCAAAAAGTGGGGGTAACCATGAAAGCAGATCCTACTTTCCTGCACAACCCCCCCCCCCCCAAACGTAAGGAGATGAGACTAACCGTGCCCAGTTGAGTCTTCATTTTTTAAGTGGAAATAACTGGAGATTCCATCTGCATTGGCATGGTTACTCCCAGGTCTATGTTCCACTGTCTAGTTCATCCCCTTTAGGGAAATGGACCACCTCAAACGTTTGGGGTTTTCACCATTCATTTGTTTGAGCCATAAGAGGGGCTTGTGGTCTGTCTGAACAATGATGTGAGTGCCAAACAGGTATGGCCTCAGCTTCTTCAAGGCCCAGACCACAGCAAGGGCCTCCCTCTCAATGGCTGACCAAAGTTTCTCCCTGGGAGGTCAACCTTCTTCTGATAAAAGCTGCTGGTTGATCCTGGCCCTCTGCATTAAATTGTGATAACACAGCCCCTACCCCTATCTCAGATGCATCTGTCTGGACAATGAAAGTTTTTGAGAAGTCAGGACTTTGCAGAATTGGAGCAGTGCACATGGCCTGCTTCAGGTCATCAAATGCTTTCTGACAGCTTACTGTCCACTGAACTTTCTTTGGCATTTTCTTGGATGCAAGATCATTCAGAGGAGTCACAATGGACCCATATCCCTTGAAAAATCTTCTGTAATACCCAGTCAGGCCCAAGAAAGCTCTGACCTGATTCTGGGTAGTAGGAGCAATCCAGTCCACAATGGTTTCAATTTTGCTCTCTAATGGTTGAACATCGCCTCCACCTACCAGGTGGCACAAGTACACAACCTTGCTCTGCCCTATCTCACACTTGGTACCCTTGATAGTGAGGCCTGCCTTTTGCAGGGCCTCCAAAACATTCCTGAGGTGGACTTGGTGATCCTCCCAGGTGGAGCTAAAGACAGCAATATCATCTAGATATGCTGCACTATAGGGTTCCAGACTTGTTAGGACTTTGTTCACCAACCTCTGAAATGTGGCAGGTGCCTTTTGCAGACCAAAGGGCATCACAATGAATTGATAATGCCCACTAGGTGTTGAAAATGTTGTTTTTGGCTTGGCTTCCTCAGCTAGTCTGATTTGCCTGTAGCCAGCAGTGAGGTCAAATGTACTCAGAAACTTGGGTGAGGCCAAAGTATCTATGAGTTCATCTGCCCTTGGAATAGGATGCAAAAAGAACAATTGATGGACAGAATGTAGAACAATGTCATACATTCACCCCAGTACAGAGATCTGGACCTTTATCCATCGTTTTTTTGCTCCCCATGCCATACCAGTTTGAACCCAGCCATTTGCAAATCAGTCTTGACCCTGTGCCCAATGGGAACAGTCCAGCCCAAACTGCCAGGCCAGGTCCTCCCTGGACTGGAAACAAGCATCCTAGGACCGGTTTCGGGGTTTCACCCCTCATCAGCCAGGATAGCTTGACTCCAATGGCATGGAGAGCACGGGACCCACGTCTGGGCATATCCGTCCCACTCGGGGAGACAAATGCAAAAAGAACAATTGATGGACAGAATGCAAAACAATGTCATACACTCACCCCAGTACAGAGATCTTGGCCTAAATCCATCGTTTTTTTGCTCCCCATGCCATTCCAGTTTGAACCCAGCCATATGCAAATCAGTCTTGACCCTGTGCCCAATTGGAACAGTCCAGCCTGAATTGCCAGGCCAGGTCCTCCCTGGACTGGAAACAAGCATCCCAGGCCGGTTTCGGGGTTCCACCCCTCATCAGCCAGGATAGCTCGACTCCAATGGCATGGAGAGCACGGGACCCACGTCTGGGCATATCCGTCCCACTCGGGGTGACAGATGCAAAAAAAACAATTGCTGGACAGAATGCAGAACAATGTCATACATTCACCCCAGTACAGAGATCTGGGCCCAAATCCATCGTTTTTTTGCCAGCAGCCAGGTCAAATGTGCTCAGAAACTTGGCTGCGGCCAGAGTATCTATGAGTTCATCTGACCTTGGAAAAGGATAGGCATCAGTCCTAGTGACTGCATTGAGGCCTCAGTAGTCAACACAAAACCTCATCTCTCTTTTTCCACCCTTGGTGTGAGGTTTTGGTACCAGGACTACTGGACTTGCCCTGGGGCTATCTGAAGGCTCAATGACCCCCAATTCCAGCATCTTTTGGACCTCTGTCCGGATACAATCCCTGACATGGTCAGGCTGTCTGTAGATTTTACTCGACAGGCAGGCTGTCACCTGTGTCCACTTCATGGGTACACTAGGTGGTCTGACTGGGGGTCAGGGAGAACATGTGTCTGTACTGATTGTGGAATTGTCTACAATCAGCTTGCTGCTGGTCAGTGAGGCTGCCTGCCAAGGCTACTCCATCTACTGACCCATCATCGGGGTCCTGAGAGAGGAGATCAGGGAGAGGGTCACTCTCTTCCTCCTGTCCCTCATCAGTTGCCATGAGCAAGCTCATGTCAGCCCTGTCCACAAAAGGTTTCAGGCGGTTCACATGCAGTACCCTATGGGGACGTCTGGGAGTGCGTAGGTCCACCAAGTAGGTGACCTCACCCTTCTGTTCAATGATAGTGTGGGGGCCACTCCATTTGTCCTGAAGAGCTGCTGCGGCCACAGGCTCCAACACCCACACTTTCTGGCCTGGCTGGAAAACAGTCAAGACAGCCTTTTAGTCATGCCAAGCTTTTTCAAGTTCTTGGCTGGCCTCCAGGTTTTTGCTGTCCTCCTTCATGTACTCAGCCATGTGTGAACGCAGGCACAGGACATAGTCCACAATGGCCTGTTTAGGTGGTTTGAGAGGTTGCTCCCAGCCCTCCTTAACAAGTCACAATGGACCCCTAACTGGATGTCCAAACAGAAGTTCAAATGGGCTGTAGACAACCCCATTCTGAGGAATCTCTCTGTAGGCAAATAGAAGGCAGGTTAGTAAGACATCCCATTTCCGCCAAAGCTTTTCTGGGAGTCCCATGATCATACCCTTCAGGGCCTTGTTGAATCTTTCAACAAGCCCATTGCACTGTGGTAGTGTGTGGTAAACTTGTAGTTTACCTCACACTCTTTCCACATGGCAGTGATATAACTAGACATTAAGTTTGTATCTCTGTCTGTTAAGTCCTCCTTTGGGAAGCCCACTCTGTAAAAGATTCCCAGGAGGGCCCTGGCCACTACAGGAGCTGTAGTGGTTAAAGGGAGGAATGGCTTCTGGGTACCTAGTGGCATGGTCCACCACCACTAGTATATAACTGTGCCCAGATCAGTTGGAGGGTTCCAGGGGCCAACAATGTCAATCCCTACCCTTTCAAAGGGGACCCCCAACCACTGGAAGTGGGATTAAGGGGGCCTTTGTAGTACCACCTGACTTACCACTGGCTTGGCAAGTGACACAGGAGCGACAAAACTCCTTGGTGTCTTCAGCCATATGGGGCCAGTGAAAATGAAGGACAAGCCTGCCCCAAAACTTGTTTTACTCTAAGTGTCCTGCAAGAGGAATATCATCTGCTAGGGAGAGGAGAAACCCTCTGAACTTGTGGGGTATTACCAACCTCCTGGTGGCACCAGGATTGGGGTCTCTACCTTCAGAATACAGGAGTCCCTCTTCCAAAGAGATCCTATGGGACCCACTGATATTTCCTGTTTCCTCAGCAGCAGCTTGCTGTCTGAGGGGTTCAAGAGAGGGGTAGGTCTGCTGCTCCAAACTCAAGTCTGCCCTGGAAGGGCACCCTGCCCCCAAGAATTCTGCCTGGTAAGGCCCAAGTTCCTCTGTGACAGTTCCTTCACAGGGACTGAGATCATCTCCCTCAGCTGTTTGGCCTGAGCTCTGGTGACAGCAAAGACACTGGCAGAAATGCCCATCATTTCTGCATGAGTCCTGAACTCTACTTCAGCCCAGGCTTAAGTTTCCAAATCATTGCCCAACAAACAATCCACAGGTAGGTCTGGAGATACTAAACTCTTTTAGGGCCAGTTACCCCTCCCCAGCTGAGATTCACAACTGCCAAGGAATGATCAGTCCTGACATTGCTAGCGTTGGTAACTTGGTACATTTGTCCAAGCATGATCTGCTCAGGGGACAATTTTCTCTGTCACCATAGTGACACTGGCCCTTGTCCCCGTAAGCCATGGCGTCATTTCCATTGATCAAAGGTTGTTGTCTGTACTTGCCCAAGTTTTAATTTTTTTAATTTTTTTTATTGAGTGTTTTCAAAGTCGCAAAGCATATACATCATCCAAGAATACAATGCCGGGACGCTCAGTAAAATACAACAACAACATAACCATTTCCAATAATAGGACACAGTGAATAACAGGTACCCCCTAGTGATCAGTGATTGACTTACATGCCTACATCTCATTCCGTCCGAACCGCACACATACATTGTCCGATATGTTGAGGCTCGCATTGGTTCCTTTCCGGCAGTAACCTACTCATCAGCCTATTCACTCTGAGCCAGCAAATACTCCCGCAGGGGAGCCCAGATATCCGTGGGTCTTGAGGTCACCGGCAGTTCCTCAGCATATAGTTCCAGCTGTTCACGGCAGTATACCATGTCTTTGATCCACAGATCTACTTTCGGACTCAGACGACTGTCCCATGTGAACAGAACCCGTCTCTTTGCCAACATCAAAGCCACCCTTACAAACCGTCCCACCGCAGCTTTCAGACTGGGGACATAGCCAAGCAAACACTCCAATGGCGTGCAGTCAACCACCTGACCAGTCATGGTGTGTAGAAGAGTAGTGACCTCCTCCCAGTATTGGAATACCAGCCTACACTGCCACGCTAGGTGAAGAAAGTCAGCCCCACCCTGCCCACATCTCTTACAGCAGTCGGAGTCTCTAAGCCCCATCTTGTGTAGCTTGTTGGGAGTGTGATATACCTGATGTAGAAACTTCAGATGAATGATTCGTAGGTTACTATTTGACGTCAGTCTCCCTGTTAGCATACAAATCTGTTCCCACACTTTTTTAGTGAGCGGGGGGTCTATCCCAGTGTTCCAGCGTGCCATACTTTTGTCCGCCCCATGTACCGTTTCCCCCTGCACCGCTCTATATAACTTAGTGAGCAGCTTCTTTCTAGAGGGAGCTACTATTATCAACTGCAGTGCCTGCAACGTTTCCGGTTCATCAGGGAAACTAGTGTAATGGTCCTTTACTGCCTGTCTGAGCCTGTAGCAAGTGTACTGGAAAAGTGGCGTGGGATTTTGTATGTAGTCTAAATCATCTCCTGTGATGTACCTTCCGCCAGGATACAAATCACTCATTAATGTAAGTCCTGCCTCGCTAAGTGCGGTAGTGGGGCCTTGTTCTCGCGCCGCTGACAAAGCAGCAAGTCCCTCTATGGGCAATGCTGGGGCATACAGAGGAAGTTTATGGGTTCGCCTCCCAATCTCTTGCCACGCTGCAATTGTGCTATCTATCGTGTTTATCTCGGACTTGGGCGTCTGTCTATTGGTATGGGTGATCATGCTTTTCAGGCGTAAAGGATGTGCGTCCCCTTCTTCTACAGCCACATGTGGGATGAAGTCATGGGTCCTAAACCAGAAGTACGCGTATTGAGCCTGCCCACAGAGGTAGTATACATAGAGGTCCGGAGCATTAAAACCCCCCTTCTCAAATGTCAATGTCAACGTGTTCCAACTGATCCTCGGCTGCTTATTCCCCCATACTAATCTCAGCAACTGGGTTTGAACTGTTTTAAAAAAATGTTTTGTCAGTTTGATAGGGATGTTACAGAACAGATATAAAAACTTAGGAAGAATGATCATCTTTATAACTGCTATTCGATCTGCCAGTGATAGCGGCAAGCAAACCCAGCGGTCAATCTGCTGTACTAGCGCTGTATATGCTTGTCCATAATTCTCCCTGATTACAACCTCGGGTCCCGGTGTATCCACACCCCCAAATATTTGACTGGGTCTTCAGACCATATTAATGGATATTCCTTCTGGGGTGCGACTGTGGCTGACGTTAAGGGAATGATAACAGATTTCTCCCAATTTATTTGTAGACCTGACAAGAGGCCAAATTTGATGTACTCTCGTATAACCGGGGATAGGAAATGCTGCGGTTCGCGAACATAGAGGACCATATCGTCCGCGTATAGGGAAATTCCAACCGGCCGGTTATTAAAATTCAATGCAGCAGCTCTATGAGATTGCCGGATTTTGCATGCCAGAGGTTCCAAAATTATGGCGAAAAGGAAGGGGGACAGGGGGCAGCCCTGTCTAGTGCCGCGTTCTATGGTAAACAACTCTGATGTTAGCCCGCCCACCCTAACTCTCGCAGAAGCTTCTGTATATAGGACCTGAATCCAGCGAACGAACACAGGGGGAAATCCCATCCTATTTAGGATGTGTATCATGTAGTCCCACTCTATAGAGTCGAACGCTTTTGCAGCGTCCAACAGAACTGCAACGGCCGGCAGGTCTGGATTAAGTACATGGTACATGGCAAATATCGTGCGCAGATTAAGGGATGTAGAGCGCTCCGGGATGAATCCAGATTGATTCGGAAGCACAAGAAGTGGCATCAGAGGTTGCAGTTTTGTGGCCAGGATCTTCGCCAGTATCTTTGCATCCAAATTTATCAGAGATAACAGGCGATATGAGTCGCATCTTGATGGAGGCTTATCTTTCTTCAGCAAGGTGATGATTAATGCCTGCCTCAAGGATTGGGGGAGACAACCTGACTCATGAGCTTCTGCATACATTTCCAATATATGTGGTATAAGTAGATCAGCATATGTTTTATAAAACTCTGCTGTCAGACCATCCGGCCCCGGAGCTTTATTATTTGGCAGTGAGAAAATGGCCTCCCTAACCTCTTCTTCATCAATGGGTAGGCTTAAATATTTTCTGTGAGCGTCTGACAACCATGCGCAGGCTGTATCTTCCAAATACTCATTCATAGCAGATTCATGCATGCCCCCACGGGCGGTATATATAGACGCATAGAATTTCCGAAATTGTTCCAAAATACTGTGATGGGAATGATGGGCTTCGCCAGATTCATCAACTATATGATCAATCGGGGGGGTTATCGATCCTGTCACGCAATCTATAAGCTAGGACTCTGCCCGGCCTTCCGCCTCGCCGTAGGCTCTAGCCACATGACGTTTGGATAGATATTTCATTTCCGTAGACGCTAGCGAGTTATATTCCCCCACGTTCTCGTGAATTTGGGCCAATGTCTCGGCGGAAGGTGTGTTGTCATATTGAGTCTCTAATTTCCCTAGTTGTTCTTCGAGCTTGCGCAATTGTCCTCTAAGGTCTCTAAGGATTCCCGCCGTAGTGCTTATACAGACCCCCCCTAATCGTCACCTTAAAGGCTTCCCATAGGGTCGCCTGACTTTCGACTGATCCCACATTCAGTTCAAAGTATTGTATAATAGCAGTCCTAAGCGTATCAGCATACACCGGATCTAGCAGTGCGTCTGCCCTAAAGCGCCATGTAAATGGACAGTGCGGGTTAGCGGGCACAGACATTTCCAGGACAACAGGATTATGATCGGATAAGGTTCTCGGGAGTGTGTAAACCCCCTCCACCCACCCATTGGCTTCCTCACTAAGCAGCCAGTAATCTAGCCGAAACCAACTATTAAATGCAGGGGTTATATGTGTACCTTCCAGAACACCCTCATGCCGCAGACGCCAGGCGTCCACCAGGCCCATCTCCATCATGGCATCCCGTATACACTGCGCAACTTTAACCGTGCGCGCCCCAGCCGGGTTAGATTTATCCACTTGTGGATTGAGATGTGTGTTGAGGTCACCCCCCCCCATATTAGTGCAGCCGCCGGCCAAGTGCGCAGTACCTTAAACATTTGCAAGAAAGGCGCTGTTTCATCCACCCATGGACCATATATGTTTACTATTGTCACCAGCACTATCCCCAGTTTACCTTGCGCCATAGCCCAGCAGCCTTCCATGTCCACGCAGGTCAGTACAGGCTTAAACTGAACACCCTTCTTAATAGGGATAAGGACCCCTCTCGCATAAGTGGAGTACGATGAGGCCAAATGGTAGGCCGCCCATCTGCGCGCCACAGTGCCCTCTGTATGTTTACTCAAATGGGTCTCTTGCAATAGAGCAATATGCACCTTATGTCTATCTAACTGTGCCAACACTTGCCTCGTCTTCTTAGGTGTATTCAAACCTCGGACATTCCAAGTTATACATTTATACATTTCTCCTTTCATCTATGACGGTAATCAGTACGTTGAAAATAGCTTACTATTCTACAGCACATAGAGATGCATCCAATCCAAACCAATTTGTCATTATACTCCCAATCACAATACCTTTGACTACAAAAACTTAAACAGTCCCTCTCTCCCCCCTCCCACTTCAGCATCCCCAATTTGCTAAAGACCTGTCCCACATGTAACTCCCATCCCAACAAAAACAATAGAAAACAATGTATCTGGTGGGGAGTACCCATTGGGGGACGTAGCGGCGAAGTCCACTCCCAGCTCTAATAGGGAGGGGGCCGCCGACACGTCTACTCATCCCACTACCATGGCCAATCCATACGTTGCACAGAGACAAACATAGCTTAGGACGTTAGGTGGTGAGCCCGCGCCCACCCTAGCTATGCAACTGGGCCGAGTACAGTGGCTCAACATTTTTGGCACTCCAGTCTTATAATGTATTTCTATACAGCAGTGTCATTTGCCCTGGCCTTATTATCTTATGCATAGAAATAGCATATTCAGTATCATTCACATCAAGTACTGTGTACAGTCCGCCTAGACAATAGTTCCTGCGATCCTGAGCACACATTAGAGCAGTGCCCAGCCCCTCTTACTGTTCAATCATCAATGTCCGATGGGTGTCCTGGTGAGTTCCGACGGCGTCGTGGAGACCTGGCATGTTCCATAGCTTGCTTGGGGTTCGTGAAGATTTTGCCGTTATCTGCCTCCCCAATGCGCAATCTCGCCGGATAGAGCATGGCATAGGGAATCTGTTCTTTAAGCAGTGTCTTCTTAACATTTTGAAACTCCTTTCGGGCCGCCTGCACATTTGCTGTAAAATCCGGGTAGAATGACAAAACGTTGTTCTGATATGTTATTGTGCCTTTTTGTCGAGTTACTCGCAGGATGGTATCGCGATCCCTGAAGTTAAGCAGTCTGGCGATTATAGGCCTCGGTGGAGCGCCAGGTGGTGGGCGCGCCGCCAGGGATCTGTGGGCCCGCTCCACAGCAAATAGAGTGGATAAGTTGTCGGTGCCGCAAACGTCACGTAACATCGCCTCCATATAGTCTGCCAAGCGCCCCACATTGGTAGATTCAGGAAGGCCCAAAACGCGCACATTATTGCGCCGTGACCGTGCTTCAATGTCCTCATTCTTGGCCTGAATAACCGCTAGGAGTTTCGTGATATCCGAAGTCTTCGCAGCCACTTGCTGTAATCCGTCTTCCGTGTCTGTGATGCGTTGTTCTGCTTCACCTAGTCGCACTGCCTGTTTATCTAGTTTCGCAGAAAAGTGGTCCATCCTACCATTAAGGGCCTCAATCTTCCTATCTATGGCTTGGAGACTGGCTTGAATGGCGGCAAGCGATTTCTCAAGCGCCGTGGGGGCCTGCGACGACGACTCCAGCTCCGAGTCCGAGACCGCTGTTTGTACAGACTTGCCGCTTTTGCGTAATTCAAAGTTAAGGCGCGGTTGGTTCTTTTCCGGCTTACCCATGCCGCACACCACCCTCGGTGAAGGATCAGCGCCTAGAGACAAGACACTACCGCCTCGTGCTGCGTTCACACTCAGAGTTCTGTATGTTGACTGGTAGGCAGTACAATAATATCGCGGCCCGCAGCAGTACCCCCTCCTGTACCTTAACAGCTCCGGTCCCAAGTGACCAGTATTATGCAGCAGCAATCAGAGTTCAAGGCTGTGCACTGTGAACAGGATGGATCCTATGCTGGAATGTGGGCGCTCTCTTGTCCAGACTAATCCCGATGGCGCCGGGCACTGCTGGGCCAATCTGGCTGGCTACTCTATATGGCTATATGCTTCCCACACAACAGCAGCACGTGGGGCACATGAGGAGGCGAAAGGGGCACTCAGCGCTGGTGTAATGCGCTCCTAAACACCACTCTGTGCCGCAAATGTTCAGTCTGGCTAGTCTGCCCGCAATGCCCCCAGCGGCGCCCCCAGCATTCAGCCAATACAAGTTTGGGCAGTTAGTTCTCGCCCGGCTTCCAAAGCACAGGACCAGGTGTTGGCCTCGAGGGGGGGGGGGGGGGGTGGCAGAAACCAGCGCTGTATCGCGATGAGAGATTCCGGCTCCGGCCTGCCACTCAGTCGTGCAGCCTACTTGGGGCCTGCTCTACGATCCAGAGCCGGCTGCTTGCGTGTCCCCAGCGGCCTGGTTCCTCCCCACGGGTCTCCCGCTCACCTCCAACAGTTGCCAGCTCGGATTCACTCCAACGCGCAGCCAACGCAGTGGTACCGCATCGATCGGCGCGGTCCTCGCTGCGCTCCGATCCGCCCCACGCTCTCCAGAATCGTGTTCCCAGGCCGTTAGAGGGCACGGAAGTGGAGTCTCCCGAAGCTCACTCCGGCGCCATTTCAGCGTGGCCGGCGCTCCGCTCTTGCTGTCAATCTCTCCCCAGCGTTCTCCCCTTGAAGCAAACCACAACCTCCGAACGGTCTAAGTGTCAGCAGCAGGATCCCACCGAGTCTTGCAGTGGATGGCTTGGTAGAGGTAGGATATATGCAGGATATCGTTCGGCGGCCGGCAGAGCAACACTACAGTGCGGCCATCTTGCCGAGCGCCAGGCCACGCCCCCGTACTTGCCCAAGTTAGTGCGACTTACCAGTAGGGTGGCAGGATCAATGCCACCATCGCAGACTAACGCAACCTGAGCTGGAGTTCTGACTAGGCCAGAACCCACCTTAGTACCCAAGGTTAACCCCACTAATCCCTTGGTTGCTGTACTACTACTTGTACTTGTGCTAGGGGGAGCAGGTGCCTTAGGGGCAGTGGTAGTAGGAGTTTCCTTGGCCCTTGGAAAATGAACATCCCTCGTCCAATGGGTCTTTACCTTACAAATGTAGCACCAAGGTTTCTTTTTTCCTTTCTTGGAATTTTGGGATTCACCCCCAGATGCAGGTTTTTGGGGCCCTTGTCTATACACTTTTTTATCTTTACCTTTGTCCCTACCCTTATCCTGGGATTTAATAGAATCTTGCCTTTTCTGGTCACCTCCATTACCATGGTTTTTCTGCTTAACCCTGGTGTGGACCCATATGTCTGATTTCTTTCCCAATTCTTGGGGAGAGGTCAGATCAAAGTCCACGAGGTACTGGTGCAAAAGTTGATTCTGACAGTTAAGGATGTGCTACCTCATTATCAAACTGTACAACCCTTCATAGTCCTGTACCTAGCTTCCATGAAGCTAGCCTTCCAGAGCCTTAATAGCACCATCAATGAAATCTACCCAGTCCTGGGTGTGTGCCTTCTGGGTGTCTCTGAACTTAATCCTATACTGTTCAGTGGTTAAGCCAAACCCATCAATGGGTGCACTCTTCAGAACTGAATAATTGTCTGCATCCTCTTCCTTAACAGTGAGGAGCTTATCTCTACCTTTGTTAGCAAAGGAGAGCCACAGCCCTTGAGGGACCTTCTGAACCCTACAGGCCCTCTCTAATGCAGTGATCCATTTCTGAATGTCATTCCCCTCCTGGTAAGGAGGGACTATTCTGCTCAAGTTCCTAGTATCAAAAGAGTTTTCCCTGACTCTAGGGACACTAGGGCTGACACCATTGGGCTCTAGTCCCAGCTTTTTTTCTAGCTTTTTGGACTTCTAGGGCCTCTCTGTCAAGGGCAAATGGGTTTCGCACTAGTTGGAGTCTCACCTTCTCAGACTTGATCAGCTGGTATTCCCTATCCAAGGAGTCCTCTCTCTCACTATGGACTGTCCTGAAGCATTGGACTCAGCAGAGGAAGATCTAGACCTCCTCTGTCCACTCTGAGCCCTCCCAGGAGGAATAAAGGGGGACCTAGTTCTAGGGACACCCTCTGTACCATCTGCAATATTCCCTGGATCAGAGTTTATCAAGGTGGAGTCTTCAGATTCCTCTTGATCATGATCGGAATCAGAGCCAGTGGGGGGTTACCCCTCCTGTCTCATCCTATGGAGCATCCCCACCCACTTTATCCTGATCCCCCAATCTGTCAGGGTGCTGGAGATCATCCAGGATAAGCAACTCTAAGAGATGCTTAGTGGTTGGATTACTACCGGTCTTTAACTTACTAGAGGTACACAGGGTTCTTAGTTCTTGGAACTTAAGACCACTGTATCTAGAGTCCTGGGGTGCACTAGCATCCCAAACTAAAGACATGGTTACTAGGTGTAGTGTGGTGTTGCACCTACCTAACCTAGTGTTAACTAAACTCTCTAGCTTGGAGAAAGGGTTGTGCTAGACCCTTAACTAGCCAACCCCAAGTTCAGTAGAACTTACTTATTTTAAACTGTATTATATCTGCCTAATGTTAGTGATGGTTTTTTAATTAATCCACACCAAGATTAGCTGGTAAAACAATGCAGGCTTGAATCCCAACCGCTGCACACCAATGTAGGAGGCTGGCTTAGTATATGGTGCACACTTATGTAAGTGGGCACCCTGCATTAATCCAGACAACCCTAATGGTGATTTCAGTGGTCCCATACGATCTATTGAGAAGATGGGCTTCTGTATTCTGAAGGTAGAGACCCCAAGCCTGGTGCCATCAGGAGGTTGGTAATACCTCAGATGTTCAGGGTTTTTCTCCTCTCCATGGCACATGGCATTCCCCTTGCAGGACACCTTGGGCAAAGTAAGATTTGGGACAGGATTGTCCCTCATTTTCACTGGCCCCATATGTCAGAAGACACCTAGGAGTTTTGTCGCTCCTGTTTCACTTGCCAAGCCAGTGGTAAGTCAGGTGGCAATATAAAGGCGCCCTTAATTCCACTTCCAGTGGTTGGGGTTCCCTTTGAGAGGGTAGGGATTGACATAGTTGGTCCCTTGAACCCTCCAACTGCATCTGGACGCAGTTTAATCCTGGTGGTGGTGGACCATGCCACTAGGTATCCAGAAGCAATTCCCCTTAGAACCACTACAGCTCATCTAGTGGCCAGGTCCCTCCTGGATATTTTTTCCAGAGTGGGCTTCCCTAAGGAGGTCTTAACAGACAGAGGTACCAACTTCATGTCTAGTTCCATAACTGCTACGTAGAAAGAGTGTGGAGTAAACTATAAGTTTACCACACCATACCCTCCACAGTGCAATGGGCTTGTTTAACGATTCAACAAGACCCTTATGGGTATGATCATGGGACTCCCAGTAAAGCTCTGGCCAACATGGGATATCTTACTACCCTGCTTTCTCTTTGCCTACAGAGAGGTTCCTCAGAAGGGGGTTGGCTACAGCCCATTTGAACTTCTTTTTGGACATCCAGTTAGGGGTCCATTGTGTCTAGTTGAGGAGGGATGGTAGCAACCTCTCAAACCTCCTAAACAGGATACTGTGGACTATGTCCTTGGCCTACGTTCACGTATGGCTGAGTACATGAAGAAGGCAAGTAAAAACCTTGAGGCCAGCCAAGAGCTTCAGAAAGCTTGGCATGACCAAAAGGCTGTCTTGACTGTTTACCAGCCAGGCCAGAAAGTGTGGGTGTTGGAGCCTGTGGCCCCAGCAGCTCTCCAACACAAATGGAGTGGCCCCCACACAATCATTGAAAAGAAAGGGGAGGTCACCTGCTTGGTGGACCTACCACTCCCAAAAGTCCCCACAGGGTACTTCATGTGAACCACCTAAAACCTTTTGTGGACAGGGCTGACATGAGCTTGCTCATGGCAACTGATGAGGGACAGGAGGAAGAGAGTGACCCTCTCCCTGATCTCTCTCAGAACCCTGTTAATGGGTCAGTGGAAGGAGTAGCCTTGGCAGCTAGCCTCACTGACCAGCAGCAAGCTGATTGCAGGAAGGTCCTCAATCAGTACAAGCATATGTTTTCTCTGACACCCAGTCAAACCACCTGGTGTACCCATGAAGCGGACACAGGTGAGAATCTGCCAGTATTTTTTTTAAAACATACTTTATTGATTTTATGAAATGTCGCGCCGTGCGTAGGCATTGTTACAGTCGGTACATAGGCAATTCGCCAAAAAGCAAATGAACAGGAGTATAAGTATATATACGGGTTACATTCAGGATATAGATGCTGACCCATATGGGATATTAACATTTTAGGGTCAGCCTATTGTAATAACACTTTTACTGGCTAATTGTCCATCAAGGTCAAAGTAAAAACAAAACAATCCCAAACAAACCACCCCCCTCCCTCTAGTCTGGCTCACCCCCGATTAAAATAATTCAGGTCCGGGATTCAGCCTTGTCCACCTGTGTTCATCATGTGGGGATCTCAAATAAAGGGGTGCAGCTCAACTCGCCGGACCCCGTACCGGGCAGGGGGTGGAGGAGCCCATCCCAGCCTCGCATTGGAGGAAGGGCGCATGCCCTATGTGCGGTGTGGTATAGGGGGTTCGATTGCCTTGAGTGCCTCCAGCATCACATCCCATTCCATGGAGATTGGTGTTTTCCGCAACCCCCGATATTCCTCCCTCCTAATGACTGCGCTTTCTGCCCCACCCCAGCGGACTGTTTCCCCATGCCAAGTGTGTACTGTTGGGGGAAGGTAGGTCCTGTGGAGAATCATGTATTGTATTAACTTGAATTTGGCGTTACGGAACACCTTCTTAGGGTATTCCAGGAGAGAGGACCAATCCTTATCCGTTAGATCCTTCCCCAGATCTCTGGCCCATTTTTCTCTAAGTATCGTGAGGGAGGTCCCTGCGTGTGCCCGGGTGCCCCTGTATAGCCATCTTATGAGGTGGCGTCCTTCACCCATCAGGTATACAGCATGTATCAGCTCGTGTGTCGGGGGCTCCTCGCCGCCTGGTTCCCAGTGCTTCTTCACATACCTGACTATAGCTGCATGTAGAATAAAGAGAGAGCGCAGGACTCACTGTTCCCGAGCAAAATTCTTGTGATCCATCAGCGCGCCATCCGCAAATAGCGCTCCCACTGTGGAGATCCCCTCATGAGACCAACAAAGTATACTCCGCCTTGTGACCAAGCCAGTGGGTGTGGGGATTCCAAGTAGTGGAGTATTAGAGGCATAGGGAAAACTCCGATTTGTGTATTGTAAAGCCTTTTTCCAGTTAGAAAGAGCTATTCGCAACAACAGGAGAGACTCAGGGGGGATCCTACTCCGCGGTAGTAGCAAGGTGTGAAGGGCACCCCGGCTCAGGGATTGTGATGTGAAGCCCAGTTCGTGCAGGTTGCGCCCTGCAAGCTAGTACGACAGCCATTGCAGTTGAATTGCAAAGCAGTAGGTGCAAAAATCCGGCACCCTCAGACGCCCTCTGTCCGGCCCCAACTGCAGTTTGGTTAGTCCCACCCTTCTGCGACCCGTTCCCCAGATGAGATCCGATAGGAGTGAGTCCAATGTTTTAAAAAGGGAGGCAGGAATCACTACTGGCAAATTTGTAAATAAGTACAACAGGCGCGTGGATTACGACCATCTTAGAGATGCCTATTCTGCCCATCCCCGAGAGAGGCAGCAACACCCAGAAGGATATCTGAATGCGTAGTGCCTTAACCACCCTCATCAGATTGCTCTCTAATAAGTCCTGTGGAGTCCTATATATTTGGATACCCAAATATTTGAAGGTGCTTGGAGCGACAGAGAGAGAGCTGTCCAAACTTAATGGTTTCAGGGTGCTCTCCAGGGTGAAAAAATAACGCATGGGACTTCTTCTCATTCATGGTTAGGCCCGAAATGCATTCGAACTGTTGGAAAATACGCGGTATGGGCTCTCAATCGCCCATCAGGTCATGAGTGTATAAGATGAGATCATCTGCATATGCTGACAATACATATGTTGAGTTGCCCACCCGGGTCCCTATTTTCTCTGCTTCCTTCCGGAGCCTAATAGCGAGGGGTTCAAGCGCCAGCACGAACAGCAATGGTGACAGGGGGCAACCCTGCCGTGTGCCTCTGCTCACTGGGTAAGGTCGCGAGATGTGGGCTCCAGAGCAGACTCATGCCGTAGGGGCTGTGTACAGCAGCTTGACCCATTTCACGTACTCCGGTGGGACGCCAAACTTGTCCATAGCCTTTACCATGTATTCCCAATTAAGGGTGTCAAAAACTTGGGGCAAATCGAGAGAAATGCACCCAGCACCCACAGATTCACCAGGAGTGGCCTCCATAACATGGTGGAGACGTCCAATGTTCAGGGAGGTACTACGGGGCTGGGACGAAACCACACTGGTCAGTGTGGATCAGTTGTGGCAGGTAGGGGAGCAGCCGACGGGCCAAGCTTTTGCTTAGAATCTTATATTCTGTAGCTAGAAGCGACAGTGGGCGGTAGCCCGACATATCCGTTGGATCCCTGCCCGGTTTAGGAAGGGAGGTGACCAGGGCCTGCATGGTGGAGGGAGGGAGGCTACCAGTATCCAGGGTCGTTTGGTATGAGAGTCTGCCAGTAAAGAACAACATTTACAGACAGCCTGACCATGTCAGAGGCTGCATCAGGACAGATGTCCAAAAGATGCTGGAATTGGGGGGTCATTGAGCCTAGCAGATAGCCCCTGGGCTAGTCCACTAGTCCTGGTACCAAAACCTCACACCAAGGATGGAAAAAGAGAGATGAGGTTTGGTGTGGACTACAGAGGCCTCAGTGCAGTCACTAGGACTGATGCCCATCCTATTCCAAGGGCAGATGGCCTCAGCCAGGTTTTTGAGTACATTTGACCTGACTGCCGGATACTCTCAAATCAGACTAGCTGAGTATGCCAAGCCAAAACAAGCATTTTCGATTCCACCTTGGGGGCGTGGCTTGGCGGTCTAACATGGAGGATGCGCCGTAGCCGAGCTCCCTGTAGCCCACCCAAAATCCTTAATTTATCCTGACACATCTCTACCATTAACTGAGCTCTGCGCTGGAGGAGGCTCTATAGCGCCTTACTGACACTCGCTGCTGGCTCCGGTGTGTCGATCGAGGTCCGTGGCGGGCGCTGCGGGAACCGGAGGTGTGGCCGCCTTCGCGAGCGGGGCTGGCGACTCCCCGTGTTAAGGGGCCGGTGAGTGGAGGCTCGAGCGCTGGTCGTTGGGGACAGCCGGCGCTGCAAACGGAGCCGCGATCCTGCAGGTAGGAAGGCCTGCGGCGGTGATTTGGGGCCCTCGCCTATGTGCATTGGATCTCTGCTGCCTTGGGAGATTCGGCAGCTAAATCGAGCCGTGGCGGGCCTGCGGACCGCGGACCCCGGTGTCCTCTGGGTCCTAGACAGTGCGGCCGGCCGCGCGGACCTGGGCCCCCCCTCTCTTGCTGGAGGGCCCTACTCTGTGAATCCGTGGTGGAGGGATGGGCGGGGAATGAGGCCATGTCACTGCCGCTCGCCGGCTGACTGTGCTCCGGCGGCCTGGTCGGGCCGCGGTGGACAGCCGGGCGGCCTTGCTTGCTGTGCTGTGGCTGGGATTGGTGGAGCGACGATGCCCGAGCCCCCAGATCGGAGCCGCGCTGTGCCCCAGAGTTGCTGCCGCTGTGGGCGGCCCCACCTATATTTTTAGTGGTGGTGAACGGGGCTTTGGGCTTGCCCCTGCGTGGCGCCCTGTTGATTAGAGTATAGAGCGGGGGGCATTTCCCTGCATAATCTGCTTGGCGGGCCGACCCCTCTCCTGCAGGAGATCGAGGAGGGGGTGGGATACCGGGCCCCACCTTACCACACCATTTGCCGGCGCGAGCCTTAGACGGGGGGGATTGGACCTCTGCTACACCTTCTCTGTGCCTGTGAATTGGGGAGCTGACCGGGGCAGCTGCTGGACTACTACTGCCCCAGGAGGAATGTCACGAGGGGTCTGGTCGCATTCAGCCATTGTTCCCCCCCTGAACTCTTGGGTCATTATTCGCCAGAGACAGGCAGGTTTGCGCGAGTAGGGTGGCACCCGCTAGGAGAGGTGGGGGTGCCCGGCTCACGGAAGCGGCTGGATAAGTTTCAGTGCGGCTTGTGGACGTGGCGGACCTCCCTGGCCGCTTCATTCAGGTATAGGAGTTGCGGAGTGCCAGTGGCCTGCCTTGGATTGTATCGTGGAGAGTGACCTTACCGGGCTCGGGTGCAGGAGAACTGAGACTCGTATATCCTTACAGCATGGCCAAGGATAAACCTACCGGAATGGCGTCCAAACAAAGTACAATAGATAAGTTTACCGGGGCGGTGTCACAGGGGCCGGGCCAAGGCGATACAGACGCAGCTATGCCCAACAATGCGGCGTTACTCGCGGCAATCACACAATTCCGGGAGACTCTTGAGGCCAAGATCGGGGCCGTTGGCTCCGACGTCATGCTCCTTCGACAGGACCTTCGGAACGCCGTGCAGCAGATTACGGAGACAGAGTCCCGGATCTCCACTGTTGAAGACACAGTGGCCGGCCTTCAAAAGAAAGTTCACTCTCGAGACACTAACGAAGGGCCTGGCAACAAGAGTGGAGGACGCGGAAGGGCGGGCTCGCCGCAACAATCTCCGTTTCATCGGGTTTCCCGAGGGCTGCGAGGGCAGCCACATCGAAGACTTTCTGACCAGATGGCTGCTGGACTGTCTCCCCCGGACGCGGTCTCTCCCTGCTTCATAATCGAGCGCGCGCATCGGGCGCTAATGCAGAAGCTGCCACCTGGTGCACGTCCCCGGCCGATAATCCTACGACTCCTCAACTATAAAGATCGGGACACCATATTGTAACAGGCTCGCCTTAAAGAGAATCTGGTATTCGACTCCCAACGTATCATGATCTTTCCGGATTATACCAGACTGGTACAGTAGCATAGGCAATCGTTCATGGAGGCGAAGGCATGTCTCCGCGGCCTTAAGATCCAATACTCTCTGCTCTTCCCTGCCCGCCTTAGAGTGATCTACCAGTCAAGAACGCACTTCTTTGAAACACCTGAAGAGGTATTTCGCTGGACCGACGAGACCGTCAGGCCCAGGCCGCACCCCCCCCTAGACTTGACTCCGATTCTTCCTCCGGGGGCTGTGGGCGTGAATCTCTGGGGGCGGTTGAAAAACAGCGCCGCCGCTCACGCTCCAAGAAGCGCTCCACGACCCGTAGCCAGTCTCGCCGGCACCTGACAGAGGACCGACCGGGGCCAGCTGCATCCTGAATGCTGTTCTGGTCTGCTATGGCTGCGAACTGAACTCATCTTGGGATGTCACTATCACTTGGGCTACTACGTACAAGTTTCCCTCTGCTATAAGACACTAATATGTGCAGGGGTTTGTTTCAGGGGATCCATTGGCTCTTATACATCCTGATCAATGGGCATTTATGCCCGGCCGGGCTACACGCCACAATATTCGTAGAGCACACAATGCTATCGCGGCGGTGGACGACTTGGGGGAGCCTGCGGCATTACTTCTGGCCGATATGGACAAAGCCTTTGACTCGCTTTGTTGGGTCTATCTTTTCGCCCTGCTCAGTCATTTAAATATTGGCCCTCGCCTGCTAACACTCATACGGCTGCTATACACCGACTTATCGGCGTCTGTTAGGATCGCGGATTCCATCTCAGCCAACTTTGCTATCGCACGGGGCACTCGTCAGGGCTGCCCCCTATCTCCATACTTGTTTGCCTTGGCCATGGAACCGTTGGCGGCGTGGGTGAGGATCGATGCCCAGATCCGGGGCTTTGAGTGGTCAAGAGAGGTGTCGGACCGCATCGCGTTATACGCGAATGACGTTTTGTTCTTCCTCACCCGACCAGAGGTGACCGGCCCGCGTCTTCTTAGGGTTATGCAGCTATTCGGGGAGACCTCTGGCCTCTACATGAATAGTAGCAAATCATATTTGTGGCCGTTGGGTGGTGGAGATCGGCTGGGCGCATGGTCTCAAGCAGTCACTATAGTTCCGGATGGTTTTAAATATCTGGGGGTGTTTCTATCCACATCCCAATCTATTTCGTGGGATAGGAATTTGGCTCCCCTGTGGGCGCAGACGGCAGACCAGGTTCGGTGTGGTCTCATTTGCCGCTCTCCTTACTTGGCAGATCTGCCATATTCAAAATGGTATCCCTGCCCCGCCTACTTTATCAGCTTCAGAACCACCCTTATTACATACGGCCGACCTGGTTCCGGCAGTTAAACGCGATCCTCGCTCGCTTTCTCTGGGAGGGAGGAGCGTCGCGCGTCGCTCTGAGAACCTGCTGTCAATCTACATACGGTGGTGGTATTGCCACTCCAGATGTTCAGGCCTATCATTCAGCCTCACACATATTGGTCCTTAACGACTGGTGGTATGGAGATCGTGGGGACCCAGGGTATGCAGTGGAGCGTTGGCGAATGGGGGTCATGTCGCTACATCAGATCCTATATTCCAGCTCGCAGCTTAAGGCGTTACCGCCTGCGACCAGGACGGTCTTGGCGGTCTGGAAACGAGCGCTGTGTGCGATGGGCTGGTGGGGTAAGCTGACGAGGGAAACTCCCTTATGGCGCAATGGTCAGCTATCCCAAGTGATGCAGTTATCCGGTTTTCGGGGTTGGGAGGCCATTAGCATTGATACAGTAAGGGCAGTTATGCGTGGAGGTTGCTTGAAGTCTTTCCAAAAACTACGGACAGAATGTAATATGCCTCACACACAATTCTACAAGTATTTACAACTGAGGCATGCCCTCTCCCCATATTTGGCGCAACAAGATACTATACCTGAATTTAACCCCATTGAGGCCAAAGTCTTTATGGGTGATCTGGGGGATCACAAAATCACACAGATCTACCGTACGCTCATAAATAATACCCATACCACACTACACAAAACACGGGAGGCCTGGCAGCTAGACCTAGGGCCCCTTGACGAGGATGATTGGGTGGAGGCGCTCGAATCCCCACGTGGCACAGCGATAGCTGCCCGCCTGCGGCTGATCCAATTCAAGTACCTGCATCGGATGTACTTCACCAAATATAAGCTGTGGCGGGCGGGGCTGATTGCGTCCCCTAGATGCTTGCGATGTGGGGCGACTGAGGGCAACTTCTTCCACACAGTGTGGCAGTGTACTTCCTTGTCGCGGTTTTGGAGGGGGGTTGCTGCGTGCCTTTCGGAGGTCCTGGGTTGGGACATTCAACCCACGCCTCGATTATTCATGCTCCATATAACTGAGGGAATAGGTGGCAATAGATATAAGCGCCACTTACTGTTTCTAGGCCTCACGCTGGCTAAGCGCGATGTGGCTAGGGTGTGGAGGTGTGAGTCTCAGCCGTTGGTTGCGACCTGGAAGAAAGGACTCGACTTTTGTATGGGTCTAGAAATCCCGGTCTTTACAGCGAGAGGGTGCCCCCAGAAACACTATAAGATATGGAAGCGGTGGGCGGACTACAGGGGACTAGACTTGGATCCTCCCCCATCTGTCTCTGCTATCGAAGAATTGTTGGGTTAATGGTATTTTGCTACGCTATGGATGTAGACCTAATTTATGCGTGTACTAAATTGCATCGACCTACATGTCTTAGATTGTTGGAGGCCTCCAGCGATATTGTTATGGCACTAATGTTTGTTGTTAAAATTTAATTTTTTGCTTTTTCTTTAATGTGTTTTTTACACCAACACAGATATATTATTATGGAAAATGTTGAAATCAATGTTGCTTGTCATTATCTTTTACTGGCGTTCTATATGACGTCGCATCTGTATCGGCTTTCAACAATAAAATTGAGTTGTGAAAAAAAAAAAGCATTTTCAACCCCCAGTGGGCATTATCAATTTATTGTGATGCCCTTTGGTCTGAAAAAAGCACCTGCCAAATTTCAGAGGTTGGTGAACAAAGTTCTAACAGGTCTGGAAGCCTATAGTGCAGCAAATCTAGATGATATTGCTATCTTTAGCTCCACCTGGGAGGATCACCTGGTCCACCTCAGGAATGTTCTGGAGGCCCTGCAAAAGGCAAGCCTCACTATCAAGGCCACTAAGTGCCAGATAGGTTGTATACTTGAGTCACCTGGTAGGTGGAGGCCAACTTCAGCCATTCAGCAAAATCCAGACCATCAGGGACAGGGTTGCTCCCAATACCCAGACTCAGGTCAGAGCTTTCTTGGGCCTGACTGGGTACTACAGGAGGTTTGTTAAGGGATATGGGTCCATTGTGACTCCCCTTAATAATCTCACCTCCAAAACAGCCCTCATCAGCCAGGCTAGCTTGAATCCAGCTGTTAGCCAGAAACCGGTCCCAGGATGCTTGTTTCCGGTCCAGGGAAGACATGGCTTGGCAGTTCGGGCTGGACTGTTCCCATGAGGCACAGGGTCAAGATTGATTTGCATATAGCTGTGTCTGAACTGGGGTGGTGAAGTGAGCTAAAGAACGATGATGGATTCAACCCAGATCTGTGACTGGGGGTGAGTGTCTGAAAAGGTTTAGCACCCCGTCCATCATCTCCTTGTGTTTGGACTGTTCCCATGAGGCACAGGGTCAAGACTGATTTGCATATAGCTGGGTCTGAACTGAGGTGGCGAAGTGAGCTAAAGAATGATGATGGATTCAACCCAGATCTGTGACTGGGGGTGAGTCTCTGAAAAGTTTCAGTGCTCCATTCATCATCTCCTTGTGTTTGCTTTCTCCTCTGGGAGTGGCCCCTGAATCGTCCCAACCCTTTCCTAAAGGTACTTAAGGGCTTACCCATGGGTGGGTTCCTAGATTCATCGTGGGACAAAATTCAGATCATACACCACTTCAACTTCAACCGTCTGGACATGCTGGACTTCGCTTTGGGACCCGAGACTGCAACGGGGAAGATTCCTGCTGCTCCTGGTCTCGTCGTCCTGCCGGTCTTCTGCAACGTCTCTGCCCGTGCTCCATACAGGTTCGTCATCAGGCCTTTGGACATCCAAGACACCCAAAGGAATCTCCATTGGAGTGAAGGAGTCACTCTCCTGCGTCTGCAAGCACCGCAATGCAGCTGACCGGTTCGCTGATCCTGGGCTCCCACAGCCTCCGAAAGGCTCAGCAACGCAGGTGGTGGTTCTGTAACTTCCTCGAGACCTGCACCGTCTTCATACCGAGTTTGAAGCCAGTATCTCTCGTCAGAACAGCTGGAACAGAACCCTTGTGCACCTTGTCGACTTGCTGTTGCCAAGGCTTGTTGACTCTCTCCTCCAGAGATCTTTGTGCTCCGAGAAGCTCCAACCTCAAGCAACTCCTGCAGCCAAGATCTTTGCCATCACCACTTTTTCTGCATCGTGGGCCTTCTTTATTGGTGAGCTGCTCAAGGTCCTCTTGCAACTCCTGTGCCTTTGGCCTCTGGGTCCTCTCGAGGGTCTTCTTGGGCTTCAGTGGGCTTCCCTGCTTACTCGGGGCTGCTCTGACTTACCTGCTCGTGGTGAGTCACTTGGACCTTGCTGGTCCCGACATTGCACCTTTATCGTCAACTACATTGTTTGCCTTTGCCAAGGCTTGTTGGTGCCCCTGTCTCACACTGATCTCCTGGCTCTTGACATCCGACGTGGAACAGCTCATGAATGGCTTCTGGTCTTCAACAGCGTTGCCTGGTCCGCACAGCTGCAACTTCAAGTGCACCGTCAAACTCTCCTGCATCTCTGACATCAGTGGGCATTCGTCTGCTTGCAGGTTCTTCTCACCTTAAATCCACCTTTGGGTTCCACCTGACTCCTTCGCCTTCTTCTCCAGCAGCACCTCTCCTGAAGTCCTCCATTGTGGTCTACGGTGGTTTCCAACGTCACTTGACACTTATGCATCCGGCTTCCCTGGCGTAGGTATCCTGGTTCCTGGGTTATCCTCAGTGGGGTGACTCTCCAACCTTCCATCTTCCACGGGGTATCTTCAGGGTCTGCTGGGAAGGGTCCTTTTTCCTTAAAACTGCAACTGCGACTTACGAATTGACTAACATTGAGCACGCAGTCATGTTCCCACTCTGCACACGACCTCCGTGGGGTTCCTAGATACTCACCTTGGGTAGTTCCCTTGTCCCCAGTTCTTCTACGTCTTCTTGGTCCATTCTTGGCTTGAGTCGTGGTTCGCATTCCACTATTTTAGTATATGGTTTGGTCTCCCCCTGGAGACCCTTGTGTATTTGTGCTACTTATGTGCTCTATTTCCCAAGTATTGTGTGTATTGTGTTTATATCTCGGGGTAGGAGATAATACATAGTGGTAGTGAGTGATTGTAATAAAAGAACTATTTTTATAACTACACTGTGTGATTCTTTTTCACTTAACCTATACCATAAGATTAAGTACTGGTAAAACAAGCTGCTTTACACTCCTTCTGGACTAAGCCTGAAGGCTGCTCTCCACAGCTACCACTTAGAGAGCTTTCTAAGGTTGCCTAAGTCCACTTAAATCACCATAAGGGTTGTCTGGATTAGGGCAGCATGCTACACTTACACAAGTGTGCACCATATACTAAGCCAGCCTCTCATGCTCCATTCCCCTTCTTCAATCTCGGAACCTTTGCTCCCTTTCAACGAGGCTTTGACTGAGCCCATTGTCACGACTTGCTCCCTGCTTTCCCGTGTCCACCACCAGGGGGCTGAACTGGGGGACTTTCCAGTCCTCTAATAAACTTCCAGACCCTCCCCTGCATGCAAAGCCTGACTTCCAGCCATTTGGACATTTATTGGGAACTAACATCCATTCCCAGTCCGTGCCGGGTTTTGTGAAGCCAGCCTACTCATGCCTGAAAACTCCATCACCCAGGATTCACTGCTCACTGCTTAGTCTCCACCCCTGCAGGCCAAGGATGGGTGGAAGAATTCGGATCACCTGTGGCTGGCTGCTGCTAGCCTGCTCACACCAGCTGCATATGATTACTGTGAGCTCTTTTAAGCCCCAGCTCCCTTCAGCCCAGTGTTGGTCATTGTAAGCTGTTTACCGGTGAGACCAATCCTTGTTTCCAGTGCTTCCTGAGCCTTTGCTATTGTTTCCAGTATTTCCTGAGCTTTAGTCCTGCCTTTTTCCAGACCTGCTGCTATTTTCCTTGTACCTGATTTAGCACTGCCTGCAGTGCTACCTTGTTTCCTAAGTTCCTGAGCTATAGCTATTTTTCTTGTGCCTGACTTGCACTGCTTGTAGTTCGCTCTTGACGCCTTGTTTCCTGAGCTGTAGCCATTTTCCTGTTTCCTGAACCAGCACTGCTTGCAGTGCTTCCTTGATTCCTGAGCCTTTACGTTTCCTTGTTCCTGACCTGTAGTGCTACTTTGACCCCTGAGCCTTTGCTCAATTCCTGCCCCAGCTCTGCATCCTATGCTACTTTGTTTTCTGGTTTCCTAACCCTGCACTATTCTAGTACACCCTTGTAGCCTCCCCTTCTGTCTATCCTTTTCCAGTCCCTGCCTTCTTCCCATTTCCGTGGTTCCAGTTCTAATTTGCTGTCTTTCTATTTCTGCTGTCTTGCTTCTGTTACCTTGTATGTTTGTTACCTGCTTTCTGCCAAGTGTGCCCTATGATTTCCTTCCTTTCCTGTTAAGCACTCCTCCTTGCTAGCTCCTTGTCTATTGTGCGTGTGTTTAGTTCTACCCCTTTGCTGTTATTGCCTTGCGTGTTCCTGTTTGATCGCCAGGATCCGTGGGCACAGCTGACTACCTAGGTGGTGTTTCTTGTTCACTGTGAGTATTGTCTTTGAGTTACTGTTATAACATCACCATAGGTATAAGCTCCACAGACCCTGCCTTTGTATACATATCCTATATGTGGGTATTTCCAGTTAGTGTTTGTAACAGCAATTGTGGGTAAGGAACTTACTGAGCTTCAGTCTTACCGTGTGGAGCTCCTGAGTGCTTTACCCCACACATCCCCTTTATTGTTAATGTTGTTTTATGTTTAATTGTATTGCACATCCGTCCTGGGTTTAGTGATTCTGAATGCTGAGCCGCCTCATGAGTGCCCTTCTTTTCTAAGTCTCACCCTTCTTGTTCACCTCTACAGGCTTCCCCTTTGGATCCCTTTTCTCCTCTGTCTTCCTGTGTGATCCTGGGCAGCGCTGTACTCCTCTCTGTGTTTGTTTTCTACCCTGTTCCCAGTCCTTACCCAAGTCCCTGACTGTGTTCCCCACATAGTCCCGGATAGGCCCTGACACCCATCCTTGATGTGTGGCAGAAGCCAATGACTGCTCCTCCGGTGCCCAGGTCTGTGGCGAGAAGGTATAAGGTGGCTCTGGGGTATCCTGCTTTTCTGTCCTCTCATCCAACACCAGAAAGTTTGGTCGTCTACACTTCGTGCTCCTCGAAGCACTCTGCAGGGTCATTCCCATCTATACCTGCAGATAGGAGTCCAAACAGATGGAGCAATCTGCTAAGAAGGTATTCTCATCTGATAGAGACATCTAGTCGCAGATTCCTTAACTTTGACTTCTCCCAAGGCGCCAGTCTGGATTCGGAGCTTTTTCAGCAGTAGCTCTGCACGCCAGGGGACGGCGTCGTACGGCTCCACGATGACGTTGTCTCCCCATATGACATCAGTCGAGCCATATAAGTCCCCTCCGGTGTGCGGACGTCAGTTTCTTCTTTACCGCGCTGTAACGCGGATCCAAGAGAAGCGGTTCCTCAGGCCTCTGTTTATTTTTGGCCTACTAGACGCCTTTCGCGTCTGGAACAGTGTGCTGATGCCTTCGGGCTGTAAAACGTGTGAGACCTGTACGCGGCATATGTCAGCGACGGATCCGCATACCATTTGAGAGTAACACGACTCCGAGGAGTGGGACGCCTGTCCGAGGGTGCAGCCCTAGCCGTTACGGGAACTTCGGATGAAGTTGCTATTGGCCTGGCTGTCCCGTTCGGAATCCAAGCGGCGCCGATCTCTGTCCTCTTCTAAAGATCCTGCTTGGGGCAGGTCGAGAAGCCGTTCCCGTGGATGTCGCTCATCAAGGAGCCGTTCCCGTGGACGCTGCTCATCGATATCAGGTAAATCGCACCAGAAGGGATCGAAGTCGTGGAGGCCTTCGGCCTGGCAAAGTCGTGATGCTGGTGCCAGTTCCTCCCGGTCCCTACTGGTGGCTGGTGTGCAGGAGTCGACCTCGAGTTTCCTACCATATCCTGGTGAGGGGGCGACTAGAGCCCAAATGGGAGTCTATTTCCAGGCTTTACAAGTTTTTTTTTGGGTCAGCGCCTTTCCCTGGAACGCCTTCGGGCCCCAAAGAGGTGGAGAGGACTCTGATTGGACGTTCGCCAGCGGGTTTGCCCTTGGCGCCGATCGAAGACCCTTGCTCCGTAGCTGGAGTCGCTATGACGTTGGGAAACAGCCCGGTGCGGCTTCCTGCTATGACGTCGGTGATGTCCGCAGAGGGTGACTTGGCACTACCTCGAAGCTGTGCGACGCCGACAACACCCTTAGTGGTGGATGTCGATACGATGCCATTTCAACATCGTTCGGCGCCAGACGCCTTTTCTTGCCACTGAGGCTCCTGCTCCATCTCCTCTAATTGAGGACGAGGCTTCTTCGGTTGCCATTTCCCCAGTGTTGCAGGACGAGCCTGCAGATACTGGTTGTATTGAGTGTTTGGGTGCACTTGGCCAGCCGCATGCAGGAGGTTCTTTGGTTTTTGGTGGGGACATCAGTCATCAACCGTCCGCTACCTATGACTTACTTTCACCTCATAGAATAGCAACAGAGGCTAGTGCGACTTTTGCGGGGGTCATTAAACAGGCTGCTGACATTTTAAAGCTGCAGCTTCCAGTGGTGAATCTGCCCTCTGATCCCTTATTGGATCTGCTCCATCAAGGAGGCACTGGGGTTAAGCATTTGCTTCCTTTTGGAGAGTCACTAAACGACATTCTTTTGGGGACATGGACCAAGCCAACGTAAGGAGTCTCTGTTGAGCGTGCCATTGTACACCGTCATCGACCTGCTCCAGATGACCCGGTTTGTCTTTCTCAGCACCCTAAGGCTAGAGCGCTTGTTGTGCAGGCAGCTTTGGCTTCGCGGAATTTGGAAACTCCTCCCATGCTTCCACCGAGCAGGGAGACTCAGTGGTTGGAGACGTGTGGATGAAATTTGTTTGCGTCCACTAGTTCTGCCTTAAGGTCTTTGAACACGTCCTGTGTGTTTGGAAGGGCTTCTTTTGCCCTATGGGATTTGGTCGACCGACTACTTCCTTCTCTTCCAGAAGAAGTTAGAGCTGAACTCTTTCAGCTGGTACAGGTTGGTCGTGAAATGGCTAACTTCACTATCCGGTCAGCGATGGACACTACGGATTCCGTAGGTAGGGCTATGGCGACATCGATAGCTCTAAGGAGGCACGCTTGGCTATGTGATTCTAGTTTTCCTGAGAATGTTCGGGAGAGCCTAAAAGACTCATGGCTGGCAACCTGTGATTGGACCTCATCGGGTCTTGTTTATTTTGTTCTAGGATGTCCACAACTCTGGTCTCTGTGTTATGGCTTTCATGGCATTGGTAGTGGTGAAGTGTCAGCACTACTTCGGACTTATGGTAGACTCTTACCTTACGGGTCTGAGTTTTTAATTCCCGGATAGGGTTTGCAGCTGGTTTAATTTCTTTTCCATTATCTCTGAAAAAGAGCTTGGCTCAAGAGACTATACCCCTTTTTATGGGTATATGACTTACTCTATGTGGAGTACTGGTTTGCTATTGTATAGCTCTTCAGGAATACTACCTTGGTAGCTGTTATACCGCCGTGACATCCTCGGACTTCGCATTATGTTCTTCTAGAACTATTGTTGTGAGCAAGGGCTCTATTTTCTTCTTGTGATAGCCTTTCACAAGGTTCTGTTGCATTTTCACACATTTATGGTTTTTTCAAAACCAGTGACTTCTGTGTGATCTGTTTCGCTTCCTAAGTATTTCTTTGAGTGCATCAGAGCATTGAGGAAGTTTAGCAGGTGGATCGTGCTCTAGTTCACAATTCACATTTTGCATTCTTCGAATGCTATTTGCTTGTGAGTTCTTCCTTTAGGGTAAAGAACAGCGTCTAGTATAAACATGATTTTATTACACCAATACAGTCGTTATCTACCCATGCTGTATACCTGTCCATGCTCCACGTTGTGGGGTGGTATACTTATCCCTGCTCCACGCCGTGGTGCGGTATTTTGGAAACCGTTGCGCTTGGTCCACCTTGCCCCAAGTTATCATAAATTGGTACATTCACCCTTCTAGTGAAGGTTCTTGGTAAAGGTGGTCTACATTCCCTTCTTCTGGAGAGCATGTACTTTTTCTTTCAGCCTTTCTCACTTTGTTAGTTTTCATGATTGTTTTTCTTGTTTGCAAATTGACAGACAGCAGTTTTCTTCTGACAAATCACATATACTGTTGTGGGGGTGGCAGTCTCCCCTTTCCCCCCGTTTTCTGGGGGTGGTGTAATTTGTACCAAATATCTCATTTCAGGAATGTTATGTATGATGATATATGGAGCATACATGTTGCTGTGTTTCTCATATTGTCTTGTCTCATAGGTGTTGTATGTGCCTGTTGTTGACAAGGCTGTACCTCTATTTAGAATGTGCTTTATGTGCGCCCCTTTTGCTACATAGGAGCTTATTGAGACTCAAGTTATGTTCTGTCTTTCGAACTTTGATACCGTAGTGGGCGAGTTTTATATGCCCCTGCCTTCTTGCAGTATTCATTGGCCGGTGGAATTCCGTGAAGGCTTGGGCCAATAGGAGTATCTGCTGATACACTTCTGTATATGTTCAAGGAATGTGTGCTCTAGATACTCATGCTTTGCATATTCCTGCCATTTAGGGCTGGGACAGGATGTTGTAAGTTATTTTTTCTTCAAGGAAGTCTATATCTCTATCTATATATATATAAATATATGTATGTATGTCTATATATACATCTTTTATGTCATTGTTTGATTGTGGACGCTTCATATTGTTCACACTATATTAATCATGACAAAGGGTTGTTGTTCATATTTCCGTCAGGAAATGGGTTCTGAGGGTCCTATTAGGTTTCCAGTAGGACATCTCTTTTTATGTTTCTTATTGTCGGAAGCAACAGATTATGTGTCTTCTATCAGGCATTTGACCCTTTTGGTCCTCCAGTCTTCTTCCCTCCTTTTTTTAGGGTAAAGGGGTCATGTCTGTCTTCTACCAGAGGACTCGTAAAGCTTAAAGATGATTCTTAGAGCCCTTTTTAATTCTTTTCCTTCAAGGACCGATTTTCTCGGGCACGTACAGTTGCTTTTATTTATATGCTCCATGACAGAAGTCGTAGGTGCTATTAAGAGCCAAGCGCTTGTTTTACTATTCCACATGATTTTCTCGGGCCTGTACAGTTGCTTTTTATTTGTATGCTCTGTGACAGAAGTCATAGGTTCTATTTAGAGCCAGCTCTTGTTTTTCTATCCCACATGCTCTTGGTCAGTCTTTAGTTGACTGCCTTGTTCTCTTTGGGGACTTTTATGGGATTAGTTTGCAGACCCTCCTCCAGTGGGGTATAGCTATGGTACGTAATTCAGAGTTAAGGAATCTGTGGCTAGAGGTCTCTGTCACATGTAAAAGTTACTTACCTTCGGTAATGCTATATCTGGTAGAGACACAGTCTAGCAGCAGATTCCTTAACGCCCTGCCCATCCTCCCCGCTCTGCGTTTGACCTGGAGGTAAGGGTTATACCCTTTCAGTGATGAGTTGGTATACCAGTGATCACTATCTCAATCTATTTTGGGACTAAACAAATCGCTTGACCTGGCCACTTAGCTTTCGTTTAGATTTTGCAATTACATCTAGTTCCAAATGTGTGGTTGGTAGAGCGGGGTGTGCGCTCTCTCTCTTTTTCTTTCCTCTGGATAACACACCAGCGAGTAGTATTAATTAATTTCTTTGTACTTTCTATGAAGTCTTCTTGCTGTCTTTATACCTTTACATTGCTGCTGTCAATTATCACGTAATGGGGTGATTTAACACACAACCGGGTGTTCTTGTAGGTTTTGTTGGCTTTTGCCATACCTTTTCTTACCATTGCGGAATGGTTTATAGAGTGCATAGTTTTTTCCCTATTATAGGGGTTATTTACCAGGGCATAGAGTTTCATGTAGCTCTGTGTTCATTGATTTTTTCAGGGGTGTTATTTAAAATCAATGTCTGGTATTAATATACCATTTGATGTGTTTTCTTTAATAATGTTTCAAAGATTTTTGATCTTTTTTGGCACACTGTTTCCACATACAGTTTCTGTAGTGGCTTCGCGTACTGGTGCGGAAGGATTTCACAGAAGAAACTGACGTCCGCTCGCCGAAGGGGACTTATATGGCTCCACTGATGTCATATCTGGAGACGACGTAATCGCAGAGCCGAATGGCGCTGTCCCCCGGCGTGCAGAGGTACTGCTGAAAAATTTTCGGATCCAGAATTCAAACTTAAGGAATCTGCGGCTAGACTGTGTCTCTACCAGATATAGTGTTACCGAAGTTAAGTAACTTTTACTTCAGGTAGTATGGCTCTCAAATTGACAAATGCTACATGCCTTTTGGGTGCTATATACATGCACTTATGGACTCTGCAAGGGAAGTGCTCCCAAAACTACAGAACCTTCAGGATAATTTTTCAGAGGTTCTTATGGATCCTCAAGCTGCCAGGTCATACAATTTGGTCTGGACACTGCTAATTCGGTTGCCAGGGTGATGGGATCGTCGGTGGCAACCAGGAGGCATGATTGGTTACAAGTGCGAGAGGCTGGCTTAGTATATGGTGCACAATTATGTAAGTGTAGCACCCTGCACTAATCCAGACAAACCTAGGAACCACACAGAGGTCGTGTGCAGAGTGGAAACAAGACTGCGTGCTCAATGTTAGTCAATGGGTAAGTCGCTGCTGCAGTTTTAAAGAAAAAGAACCCTTCCCAGCGGACCCTGAAGACATCCAGTGGAAGGTTGGAGAGTCACCTCACCCGTGGATACCCCAGGAACCAGGATACCTACACCAGGGAAGCCGGGTGCATAGGTGTCAAGTGACATTGGAAACCGAACTAGACCACAATGGAGGACTTCAGGAAAGGTGCTGCTGGAGAGGAAGACGAAGGAGTCCGGTGGAACCCAAAGGTGGATTCAAGGTAAGAAGAACCTGCAAGCAGAGGGGACAGAGTATGTCACAGGAGTCGCAAGAGGACCTCGAGCAGCTCACCAAAAGAAGAAGGCCCACAGTGCAGAGGATGCGATGCAGGCAAAGATCTTGGCTGCAGGAGATGCTTGGAGCCTAAAAATCTCTGGAGGAGAGAGTCAACAAGCCTTGGCAACAGCAAGTCAACGCGGTGCACAGGGTTTCTGTTCCAGCGGTTCTGACAAGGGATACTGGCCTCAAACTCAGTGAGAAGACCGTGCAGCCCTCGAGGGGGTTGCAGAACCACCACCTGTGTTGCTGAGCATTTTGGAGTCCATGGGAGCCCAGGATCAGCAGACCGGTCAGCTGCATTGCAGTGCCTGCAGATGCAGGGGAGTGACTCCTTCACTCCAAGGGCGATTCCTTCGGGTGTCTTCGATGTCCACAGGCCCTGTGAAGAACCTGTATGGAGCACATGCCCAGACGTTGCAGCAGACTTGCAGGACGACAAGACCAGGAGCAGCAGGAGTCTTTGAAACACACAAAAAGCCCTCAGGTCTGGGGCCCCACAAGGCGATTAGCGTGTGGAGCAGACTATGCTAAGAGGGGGGGGGGGAGTCCGTTGGACTGGCACTTTGTACCTAATGGCTACCTACCAGGGACAGATGTTGTAGTATACCTGACTTTTGCAGGTTTTATCAGTGATACTGCAGAACTGCCGGATCACTAGTCTCTAATATACACACAGACGCATTCATTATTTCTATCACTATTTTTCACCAACATAGCAGTAGCTTAACTAAGAGATCCTGAAGAAAGCCATGACACTTGTATAGGTCAACAGGCTGAAACATGTCGATCACTTTCTAGTGCCACTGCCTCTAATGTCGGCAGTTGCACTACATACTATTTGTTTTTAACCCTAGCATTAGGTAGCAATGATAAACTGTGTCAGGCTAACCTCGTAGCTAGTTTTAATCACTGTCTATTTAGCACTGCACTCCCTCCACCGCACACTACGCTCACATTGGTTTTTATGACCATTCCTCATATCAAAAAAACATCCCTGAGCTCCTCCCTCGCAGCGAGGGGGTTGTAGCCCGCATCACAACTAGGCTCGTGACGCGAGGAGGTATCCCGATGATGAAGCATGACACCTCTGGGGTGTGAGGGAAACCGTCCTAAAAAGGGACTCCCCCTCCCTCCTCCTAGCATAGTCTGCTCCACACGCTAATCGCCTTGTGCGACCCCGGACCGAGGGCTATTTGTGTGTTTCATAGTCTTATATCGGGGAGTTTGCTCTCGCTGGCCCTAAAAACCTCCTCAGGCCCCCTTTTTGTGTTTTTCGCAGCAGGAGTCTTCCCAGTTGCAGTCTCAGTTCCCAACGTGAAGTCCAGCGATGTCCAAAGTGCCCAGACAGTTGAAGTGGTATGTGATCAGAATCTTGTTCCACAACAAATCTAGGGACCCACCCACAGGTAAGCCCTTAAGTACCCTTAGGAAAGGGTTGGGACGATTCAGGGTCCCTCCCAGAGGGGGGCCGAACAGTGGGTAGGATACTCCCATGTCCTTTGTCCAGTTTTGCACCAGAGCGGGAGCCAATGGTTCCCTGAACTGGTTTGAGCTTGAGTATGCAAGGAGCGCACATTTCAGTCTCAGTGGCGCTGGCAAGCGCCTCCCCCCAATACACTAAACCCTGTCTGTGAGGTGGTCACACCTCCCTGTGACAGGATATCTATCGACAGACGACTTAGCTTGCTGTCTGGTTCTGGAAGACTGGTACCAGGAGCACTGAGGGCCTCACGGAGGTGCTAGACAGTGTGTGGAATCATACCTCCCACACCGTTTACGGTGTGGGGGTATGATTCCAACATATTTGATACCAAACATGCCAGGGTTTGTTACAGCCAGTTTAGAGATGGTCATCGCGTAATGACGCATTGTCACTCTATATATCATAATGGCTGATGCACTTACAACTCGGGAGAACGGACTCCGAAGGTTGTGGGGGGGCCCCACTCATGCAGGGGCACCCTCACACTTAGAACCGAGCACCCTGCCTTCAGGATTGAAAGGCCTGCCTTAGGGGTGACTTATAGGTTTTAAGTGTAGTGACCTCAGATATAAGGAAACTTATATCTGTTGTAAGTGGTGCTAGCACCAGCTTAAGCAGGCTTCAATGGCAGGCCTGGAGTCACAATTTGAGTGGTCTCTCATCGGTGGCATAATACATGCTTCAGCCCATGGGAGACCCCAGGTGCACCTACGCCCTTGGTACCCTAGTACCATATACTAGGGACTTATCAATGTGCACCAGTAGCCAATCTGGAGGGTACCCAAGTACCATGTCCAATTTAGGGAAGAACCACAGAGACTGGGGTCCTGATTAGCAGGATCCCGGTCAGATTAGTCAGTAAAACAATGACACCAGCAAAAAGTGGGGGTGGCCATGAAAGCAGATCCTACTTTCCCACACAACCCCGCCCAAAAGTAAGGAGATGAAACTAACCTTGCCTAGTTGAGTCTTCATTTTCTATCTGGAAATATCAGGAGAGTCCATCTGCCTTGGCATGGTTACTCCCAGGCCTATGTTCCACTGAATAGTCCATCCCCTGTAAGGAAATGGATCACCTCAAAAGTTTGCGATTCTCACCCTTCATTTGTGTAAGCCATAAGAGGGACTTATGGTCTGTCTGAATAATGAAGTGAGTACTAAACGGATATGGTCTCAACTTCTTCAGGGCCCAGACCAGCGTTTTTCCCTGGAGGTCAACCTTCTGCTTATAAAAGCTTCTGCTTGGTCCTGGCCCTCTGCATTCAGTTGTGACAAAACAGCTCCTACCCATAACTCAGATGCATCTGTCTGGACAATGAGGGTTATGGAATAGTCAGGACTTTGGAGAATTGGAGCAGTGCACATGGCCTGCTTAAGGTCATCAAATGCCTTTTGACAGCTAACTGCCCACTGAACTTTCTTTGGCATTCTCTTATAGGTGAGATCATTAAGGGGAGTCACAATGGACCCAATGGACCCATATCCCTTTACAAATCTTCTGTAATACCCAGTCAGGCTCAAGAAAGCTCTGAACTGAGTCTGGGTAGTTGGAGCAACCCAATCCTGGATGGTCTGGATTTTGCTCTTCAATGGCTAAACCTACCAGGTGACCCAAGTATACAACTTTGCTTTGCCCTATCTGGCACTTGGTAGTGAGGCCTGCCTTTTGCAGGGCCTCCAGAACATTCCTGAGGTGGACCAGGTGATCCTCCCAGGTGGAGCTCAAGACAGCAATGTCATCTAGATATGCTGCACTATAGGCTTCCAGACATGTGAAAACTTTGTTCACCAACCTCTGAAATATGGCAGGTGCATTTTTCAGACCAAAGGGCATCACAATAAATTGATAATCCCACTGGGGGTTGAAAATGCTGTTTTTGGCTTGGCATCCTCAGTCTGATTTGCCAGCAGTCAGGTCAAATTTACTCAGAAACTTGGCCTCAGCCAAAGTATCTATGAGTTCATCTGCCCATGGATTAGGATAGGCATCAGTCCCAGTGACTGCATTGAGGCCTCTGTAGTCCACATACAACCTCATCTCTCTTTTTCCACCCTTGGACCACTGGGATAGCCCTGGGGCTATCTGAAGGCTCAATGACACCCAGTTCCAGCATCTTTTGGACCTCTGTCCTGATGCAGTCTCTGACATGGTCAGGCTGCCTGTATATTTTGTTCTTTACTGGCAGACTGTCTCCTGTGCCCACTTCATGGGTACACCAGGGGGGTTGACTGGGTGTCAGAAAAAACATATGTTTGTACTGATTGAGGACCTTCCTGCAATCTGCTTGCTGCTGGTCAGTGAGGCTGCCTACCAAGGCTACTCCATCCACTGTTCCATCAACAGGGTTCTGAGAGAGGAGATCAGGGAAAGGGTTACGCTCTTCCTCCTGTCCCTCATCAGTTGCCATGAGCAAACTCATGTCAGCCCTGTCCACATAAGGTTTTAAGCGGTTCACATGAAGCACCCTGTGGGGACTTCTTGGAGTGCCTAGGTCAACCAAGTAGGTGAGTTCAACTTTCTTTTCAAGAATGGTGTGGTGGCCACTCCATTTGTCTTGGAGAGCTGCTGGGGCCACAGGCTCCAACACCCACACTTTCTGACCTGGCTGGTTAACAGTCAGGACAGCCCTTTAGTCATGCCAGGCTTTCTGAAGCTCCTGACTGGCCTCAAGGTTTTTACTTGCCTTTTACATGTACTCAGCCATACGTGAACGTAGGCCAAAGACATAGTCCACAATATCCTGTTTAGGGGGTTTGAGAGGTTGCTCCCATCCCTCCTTAACTAGACACATGGACCCATAACTCTATGTCCAAACAGAAGTTCAAATGGGCTGTAACCAACCCCCTTCTGAGGAACCTCTCTGTAGGCAAAGAGAAGGTAGGGTAGCAAGACATTCCAGTTTCGCCTGAGCCTTTCTGGGAGTCCCATGACCATACCCTTTAGGGTCTTGTTGAACCTTTCAACAAGCCCATTGCACTGGGAATGGTAGGGCGTGGTAAACTTATAGGTTATTTATTTATTTATTATTTATTAAGAAGTTTTATATAGCGCTGGCCTGACCTGAGGGTATCGGAGCGCTTTACAACAGTTTTTGTGCAAGAGTCATACAATAGAGCAGTATTATACATATTGGTTCGGAAGTCCAAGTGTGCTGAGCAGCATTGAGGTAGTACGTGAGTCCTGAGATAACCTCATGGAGTGCACGTTGTCTTGGGTTGAACCTCTTAGGGGGGGGAGGAATAGGTAGGGGTCAAATAGCAAGGGGGAGGTAGGTCTTAGTGATACAGTGTCTGGGAGCAACGGCGAGCAGGAATTTGCGTTTAGGCGGCGGCTATCCATTCGGGAGGAAGCGGTTGAGGAAGAGGACTTTTAGGTGTTTTTTGAATTTTGTGAAGGACGAGATAGTCCTGATATCTACTGGGATGGAGTTCCAGATTTTGGGCGCGTTTCCGGCGAAGGACCGAGCAGCAGTTTTTTGTTTGCGTGTTTTCATAGGGATGAGTAGTAAGGTGCTGGAGCTCCTGAGGTTCCTTGTCTGAACAGCCCTCTTGAGTTTAGCAGCCAGATAGTCAGGTTTTCCTGTGTGCAGGGCTTTGTGCGTGAGGCAGGCAGTTCTGAAGCTGGCACGCAATTCGACTGGGAGCCATTTTAGTTCTCTGAGTGCTGGTGAAATGTGATCGTATTTCCTAATTCCAGTGACCATTCTGGCTGCTGCGTTGAGAGTAGTTTTGAGGGGAGCTAGGTGAGATTTTGTTGTACCAGTGAGGGTTGCATTCCCATAGTCGAGTCTGGATAGCACCAGTGATTGGGTGGCTTGTTTGAGGTCTTTGGTTGGGATGAATGGTTTTATTTTGTTGAGTAGCTTCAGATTGACGAAGGCACTCTTTGCAGAGTTCTTAATGTGTTTGGCCATGTCGAGTTTTGGGTCTAGGGTGATTCCTAATGATTTTACGGCGTTGGTCAGAGTGCGATTGCCGTTCAGAGCATCCAAACCTTGTAGCCATTCTGAAATTTGAGGGTTCTCTTCTTTGTTGGAGATGAGGAGGATCTCCGTTTTGTCTTGGTTGAGTTTTAAGTGGTTAAGAGACAGCCAATGTTGGATTTCCTTTAGAGTGTCATTTAGTCTGTGAATGTCATCTATGGAGGAGGTTTCTAGTTTACTCCACACTCTTTCCACATTGCAGTTATGCAACTAGACAAAGTTGCTACCTCTGTCTGTGAAGACCTCCTTAGGGAAGCCTAGTCTGGAAAAGATTCCCAGGAGTGCCCTGGTCACTACAGATGCTGTAGTGGTTCTAAGGGGAATTGCCTCTAGATACCTAGTGGCATGGTCCACCACCACTAGGATGTAACTGTGTCCAGATGAAGTTGGAGGGTTTAAGGGACCAACAATGTCAATCACTACCCTCTCAAAGGGAACCCCAACCACTGGAAGTGGAATTAAGGGGGCCTTTGTAATGCCACCTAACTTACCACTGGCTTGGCAAGTGACACAGGAGCGACAAAACTCCTTAGTGTCCTCAGACATATGGGGCCAGTGAAAATGAGGGACAATTCTGTCCCAAGTCTTACTTTGGCCAAGGTGTCCTGCAAGGGGAATATCATGTGTCCGGGAGAGAAGAAAACCTCTGAACTTCTGGGGTATTACCAAACTCCTGTTGGCACTTGGCTTAGGGTCTCTACAGTCAGAATACAGAAGCCCATCTTCCCAATAGATCATGTGGGATCCACTGACATTCCCTGCCTCCTCAGCAGCAGCTTGCTGTCTGAGCTGTTTAAGAGAGGGGCAGGATTGCTGCTCTAAACTCAAGTCTGCACTTGAAGGGCCCCCTGCCCCGAAAAACACCGCCTGGTCAGGCCCAAGTTCCTCAGGGACAATTCCTTCACAGGGACTGAGATCATCTCCCTCAAGCGACTGATCCTCACAGAGTTTGGGAGGAGGGCAATTCCTTAGCCTTCCTGCTCCTTCTCTTAGTAGAAAGATGGTCCATTTTTCCAGGATCCGGTGCTGCCTCAGTGCTAAGCTGTTTGGCCTGGGCCCTAGTTACAGCAGAGATACTGACAGATATGCCCATCATTTCTGCATGAGTCCTGAACTCTACTTCAGACCAGGTCAAAGTTTCCAAATCATTACCCAACAGACAATCCACAGTTAGGTCTGGAGATACCACAACTCTTTTAGGTCCAATTAACCCTCCCCAGCTGAGATTCACAGCTGCCAAGGAATGATAAGTCCTGACATTGCTAGTGTTGGTAATTTGGTACATCTGTCCAAGTATGATCTGTTCAGGGGACACAAGTTTCTCTGTCACCATAGTGACACTGGCCCCTGTGTCCCTGAAAGCTATTGCCTCCTTGCCATTGATTAAAGGCTGTTGTCTGTACTTGCCCAAATTAGTGTGACTTACTAGTAAGGTGGCAAGATCAATGCCACCATCACAGACCAGAACAGCCTGAACTAGAGTTCCGACTAGGCCAAAACCTATCTCAGAACCCAAGGTTAACCCAACTAATCCCTTGGTTGCTGTAATACCACTTATACTGGTGCTAGGGGGCACAGTTGCCTTAGGGGCAGTAGTAGTAGGTTCCTTGACTTTTGACAATCAGAATCTCTCGTCCAATGGGTTTTTTGTTTACATAAATAATACCAAGGTTTCTTTTTGCCTTTCTTGGAGTTTTGGGACTCACCCCCAGATGCAGGTTTTTGGGGCCCTTGAGAAGACTCACTTTTTGTCTTTGCCCTTGCCCTTCTCCCCACCCTTCTCCGGGGGTTTAGAAGAATCTTGCTTCTTCTGGTCACCTCCACCACCATGGTTTTTCTGCTTGACCCTGGTGCGGACCCTTTTGTCTTCCTTTTTTCCCAATTCTTGGGGAGAGGTCAGATCAGAGTCCACCAGGTATTGGTGCAAAAATTGGTTCCGACCGTTATTAAGGATCTGCTCCCTCATTAACAAATTGTACAACCGTTCATAGTCATGTGCCTTGCTTCCATGAAGCCAGCCTTCCAGAGCCTTAATAGCACTGTCATTGAAATCTACCCAGTCCTGGGTGTGTGCCTTCTGGGTGTCTCTGAACTTAATCCTGCACTGCTCAGTGGTTAAGCCAAACCCATCTATGAGGGCAGTCTTCAGGTCTGAATAATTGCCAGCATCCTCTTCTCTAACAGTGAGGAGCTTATCTCTACCTTTGTTAGCAAAGGAGAGCCACAGGATAGCTGCCCACTGCCCTTGAGGGACCTTCTGAACTTTACAAGCCCGCTCCAAAGCAGTGCTGCATTTATGGATGTCATCCCCCTCCTGGTAAGGAGGGACTATCCTGCTCAGGTTCCTAGTGTCAAAAGATGTTTCCCTGATCCTAGGGACACTATTGCTGCCACCATGTGCCTCTAGTCCCGGTTTCTTCCTAGCTCTCTTCACTTCTAGGGACTCCTTGTCAAGGGCCAACTGATCTTGCCTGAGCTTAAGTCTTACTTTCTCAAGTTTGTTCCTTTGGTACTCCCTTTCTAAGGAGTTCTCCCTCTTACTAGATATGGAGGTCCCTATTGAAGTATCTGAAGCACTGAATTCAACAGAAGGAGATCTAGACCTCCTCTGCCTACTCTGAATCCCCCCAGGAGGAAAAAAGGGGACACCCTCTGTGCGATCTGCACTATTCCCTAGGAGATCCAAGTTCCCCAATGTGGGGTCCTCAGACTCCTCTTGGTCATGTTCAGAATTAGGGCAGTGGGGGTAACCCCTCCTGTTCCTTTTTCTGGAACATCCCCACCCATGTTATCCTGATCCTCTGACCTGTCAGGGGTCTGGAGATCATCATGATAAGCAACTCTAAGGGTGCTTAGTGGTTGGGTTGCTACCGGTCTTTAATTTCCTCGAGGTACACAGGGTCCTCAGTTCCTGGAACTTAAGGCCACTGTATCTAGCAGACTGGGGTACACTAATATCCCCAACTAAAGACATGGTCACTAGGTGTAGTGTGGTGTTGCACCTACCTAACCTAGTGTAAACTAAACTTCCTAAGATTGGAGAAAGGGTTGTGCTAGACCCTTCACAACCAATCTAAACGTACAGTAGAACTTACTTATTCTATAAAATATTGTATGTGCCTAATGCTAGTGATAGTTTTTCAATTAATCCTCACCTAGATTAGCTGGAAAAACAATGCAGGCTTGAATCCCAACCGCTGCACACCAATGTGAGAAGCGGGAATAGTATATGGTACACACTTATGTACGTGTAACACCCTGCACTAATCCAGACAACCCTTATGGTGATTTTAGTGGTCGTAGACCACCTTAGAAAGCTCTCCAAGTGGTAACTGTGGAGAGCAGCCTTCAGGCTTAGTCCAGAAAGAGTGTAAAGCAGCTTGTTTTACCAGTACTTAATCTTATGGTATAGGCTAAGTGAAAAAGAACCACACAGTGTAGTTATAAACATATGCATTACTGCACAGACATTGCAGCAGACTTGCAGGATGAGGAGACCAGGAGCAGCACGAGTCTTACCATGTGCAGTCTCGGTTCCCAACGCGAAGTCCAGCGAGGTCCAGTGTGCCCAGACTGTTGAAATTGAAGTGGTATGTGATCTGAATCTTGTCCCACAATGAACCTAGGGACCCACCCACAGGAAACCCCATAAGTACCCCAAGGAAAGGGTTGGAACGATTCAGGGGTCCCAGAGGAGGGGCTGGACAGTGGGGAAGATACTCCCATGTCCTTTGTCCAGTTTCGCGCCAGAGTGGGAGCCAACAACTCCCTGAACTCGTTTGAAATGGAGTATGTAAGGAGGGCACCAAATGTGCACTTTAAGGAACCTGAGTGGCACTGGCAAGCGCCCCACCCTGTCCCAATACACTAAGTCTAGTCTGGGAGGTGGTCACACCTCCCTGTGACAGGATACCTATTGTCCTGCCTTCCTCTGCTCGAGTCTGGCTCAGCAGCAGGAGGGCAGAATCGTGTCTCTGGTCGGCCGCAAAACACGAGGAGAGCCAGCACTGGTTCCACCAAGTTGCACAGCCACAAAGACTATGAATCCAATGAATTAAATCCATTTGTTTAAACTTCACTTTTATCCATATTTTTCTTTCTATTCTTTTTTCAACTCATCCTTCAATTCGTTTTATTCATATCTGTAGCTTAGCGTCGCTATTCACAATAATTCAAATTGAATTGAGTGCTGGCTCCCCTCGTGTTTTGTGATATTGCTGCGCAGTGAGGCGAAACAAGTATGCACGCCGAAAAAGTTTGAATTGTTAAACATATGGACAAGATGTGTTGATACGGTGTGCATCTCACCACCCTTCAAGTTCTGGTCGGCCGCAGCCATAATTTGTTGTCCGGGTCTAGAAGACTGATACCGGGAGCACAGAGGGCCTCCTGGAGAAGCTTTACAGTGCATGGAATCATACCTCCCACACCGGTGTGGGGCTATGATTCCAACATGTTTGATACCAAACACGACAGGGTTCGTTACAGACAGTTTAGAGATGGTCATCGCGTAATGACGCATGGCCACTCTATGCATCTTAATGGCTGATGCACTTACAACCCGGGAGAATGGACTCCAAAGGTTGTAGGGGTGTCCTCCTCATGCAGGGGCACACTCACACTTAGATCTGAGCACCCTGGCTTCAGGATTGAAAAGCCTTCTTTAGGGGTGACTTATAGGTTTTAAGTGCAGTGACCTCAGATATAAGGAAACTCCATTGCTTTGCTCAGCACTTGGCCAGAGGAGGGCCGCGACACCGTCACTTCCGGCGCAGGAGCACCGAAGATCACTGTCGGAGTCCTGCAGCGCGGGGACTCAGTTGCTTTGCTCTGCAGTGGGGGAGACTACCGCTCCCAATCAGCACTTGGCCAGAGGAGAGCCGCGACACCGTCACTTCCGGCGCAGGAGCACCTAAGATCACTGTCGGAGTCCTGCAGCGCAGGGACTCCGTTGCTTTGCTCTGCAGTGGGGGAGACTATCGCTCCCAGTCAGCACTTGGCCAGAGGAAGGCAGCGACACCGTCACTTCCAGGGCAGGAGCGCCTAAGATCACCGTTGGAGTCCCACAGCGCGGGATGCGCGCGGGCGTGCCTGGGCCGCCCGGGCTAAGGACGGGCCAGTCTGCGCCCGTCAGAGCCTGGAAGAGGCTGGGCTGGGCCCCCCTCCAACATCTTGAACTCTCACCTCTTCAGCCCAGACCAGGACCAGCAGATGGGGAAAAGGAAGTCCACTACAAATGGAGGTGAGCCATCAAACACTTTAGACGCTTTCCTTACCAGGGCCTCCGATGCACTGACCAAAGAGATCCAGATTGTGGAACGTAGACTATCTATGGGTGGCCACATATCCTCTGACTGCCCAAATGAGTGTGCCACTATTGAGCACCCGAGTGCCCAGGAGGTGGCTCCCTCTCAACCACTTAAGGCAGTTCCATCTCGCTCAAAACGCACAATTTCCTGCGCTAATACAGCCGACTCGCCACCGGCCCATGCTGAGCCGCCCTTAAAGAGGAAAAAAGGGGGTGGAAGATCAATCGTCAAGACACCCCCGCCGTTTTCCAAGGAGCCGAGACAGTTCATTCACACTTAGCGGCCAACATACTTTTTAAAATTGAACAGTCATTCACTCGTATGCTTCAATCCATCTTAGACAGACTATCTAGAATCAAGACTTGCCTAGAATCCCTAATCCCCACTCGAACTGATACGAGTATTCTCAAGCAGGCAGGGATAAGGGCAAAGGAGCCCCCCTTGCAACCCTTGAAACCTGACTTGCCTGTGACACTTCAGTGCACCTGTACTAACTTTCAGGCCAGCACATTTTTGGAAAGAGGGGGCCGTAAGCCAAGAGATTCCCAACAAGCTGGTCTGAGAGCCAGAGCGATTGAACAGTCATTCCGAATCTCTAACTCTGCAAGATCTTCAACCTCTCATTCATCCTTCTAGCAACACACTGAACCTACAGAGAGCCCCCAGCCCCTATATACGATCTATTGTGCCACTTACTAGAGGCCTTGATTACGAACTGGCAAATGGGGCTCAAGAAACTTGCGATCGAAGGCTAGACCTCCCCCCAGCTGCATGCCCCTACGTGATAGTTCTTGTGAATGTTTCCAAACAGGACCCAACCCAGAAACAAACCACGGAGCAGCTAATCACAAAGGCATGCCACTGGATTAGCAAACATGGAGGTGGTCGGAGGGAGCTATTACCTTGTATTCTAATGGCAAGAAGGGTGGCCTTGGTGGGGAACTCCACAAAATCAATTCAGGGGGACTGTGTGGTAGTTAGCCTTAATTCGTACCATCTGGTTCAGCTATTATTTGGCCGCCTACCCGACTGCCCTTCAAAGCATTCCCAAATGTTTGCACTGCCACTCGGCTACTTCTACAAACCGCACAACCCCTCTATCAGGCTGGAAATCCTTTCGCGTGAGCCCAGTGCCAACTATTACGAGCCCCCCATCCTTCGCTGGCACGACCTTTCACCCCTTTCCCTATCAACAACCGTTTCAGCGCCCTAACTGATCGTTGACGGGTGCGATGGACAGTGGGGGAATAGGTTTTCTTTTCATTCTGTTCAAACCCTAAGTAAATTGGGCCCTGAATTCCCTACATTTCCCACGGCTAGCCACAATCAACTACCGACCTCTACTGATTACGTTAAATTTATCTCCTGGAACATCGCTGGCCTAAGATCTAAAGTGTCTAATCCAGACTGGCTAGCAATCGTTGATAACTATGATTTGATATGTCTCCATGAAACATGGGATATAGGACCAATCAATCTAGATGGCTACCGTTCTTTTCATACCCCAGCTCACCCTTCCGTTTCAGGCCGTGCTAGAGGGGGGAAACTAACCCTGCTAAAAAACACTTTAAAACTATCAGTTTTATCATTTTCTAATGACTCCCCTTACTACCATTTCCTCTTCCTAAAAGTCCCGAGCGGAGATAAAATTGTATTAATTAATTTTTATAACAATTTTAACGATAATATGAAACAGGTTGCAGACACATTGGAAAGGGATATTACTACTTTCTCAAACACCCTTAACCAGCCTCTAAAAATCTTATGGGTGGGCGATTTTAACGCACACAGTTGTCCTTCCTTAAACAAAACAGATGTGGCATGTCCAATGAGTCAGGTGAGCCCTCTCCGCACTTTGTCCATGATCCTTATGGTGATGCCTTGAATAGATTGCTTTTCATTCATGATATGGAAATTATGAATCCCGTAGACCCTAGCTCTGGCATCTTACAAAATACATTTGGTTCGGCTGGCTAGGGCTCGACCCTAGATTATCCCCTTCGCTGCTAGGCCTTTCCCCCCCCCCCCCTGTGCTAAGCCTTTTTTTGGCTATTTGGGGTAGTTCGCGCTTAGGCCCCTGTAACTTTTTGACCACAAAGTATCCACGCCAAATTTGCGTCCTTTTCTTCCAACATCATGGGGATTCTAAAGGTACCCAGAGTTTGTGGATTCCCCTGGAGGGGACCCAGATTTTTTTTTTTTTTTTATAAATGGGAAAAAAGTGCTGCAAATGAAAGCGTCTGGTTTTTCCCTGCAAATGGTATCAACAAAGGGTTTGTGGGGCTGAAATCACAATTTTCCCAGCTTTCAGGGACTGACACTTTTGTCAGAAAACCAACATTTTTTACACAGTTTTGGCATTTACTGGGACATAGCCTATTTTTGCTATTTTTTGTGCTTTCAACCTTCTTCCAGTTAATGGTAGAAATGGGTATGAAAGCAATAATGGATCCTGGAAAGCTATACATTTTAGAAAGGTAGACAAAATTCTGAATTCATCAAGGGGTCATTTGTGTAGATCCTTCAAGGTTTCTTTATAGAAACTAACAGTTGAAAATAGGAAAAATTGAAAATGAGTTGAAAAAAACAGCCATTTGTGCCAACGTTTTCACCTGTAACTTCTTCTAATTATGACAGATGTTTGAAACCAATATACTGTTACATTTGCTGGACCGTTCTGGTTGTGGAGATATATAGGACTTGTAGGTTCACCAAGAACCCGACGAACCCAGAGCCAATAACTGAGCAGCGTCTTGCAATGGTTTTTTATTATGTCCGGGGTATATAGCAATTCATTTGGGCAAATATATACAGTGAAAAATCGGGATGAAAGACACCTATGTATTTCTGAAATTGGAACAAAATATAGAGTTCAGAAACAGTAGCTATTTGCACATTTCCGAAATTGTGAGTAACCATAATAGCATGAGAATTATAGGACATTTTTCAAAGTGACTTCTTTTTTACACATTGTCTTTCATTTGGAAGGCAGAAATGCATCGAAAGTCAATAGGTGGGGCCGTGGCCGGACAAGATGGCCGGACGGACGTGATTCGTCTCGGCTCCAGAGACAAGCTGCTGTCCACACTGGATCTACCACCTGAAGGTTAGCCAAACACCTACCAAATTGGCGATCAAGCGGTCGTGTCACTGGCGGCGCCGCAGAGATGTGCCGGGATGGGCTGAGAGCGTAGAAAGCACCTTTAGAGTGCCCGTGAGGAAGACGCGCCGGAGCTCCGCAAGATGGCAGCGGCGGTCGGAGGAGCGGCGCCTTTGCGAAAGGACTGAAGTCGAGCCTGATAGACATCGCAGCGGTCGGAATCAGCCGGTAGAGAGATACGGCGATACAGCCTACCGCGAGGGCGCAACACAGCTGGCTGCCTTTCTTGATGCCGTGGTCGGCGCCGACACAGTGAAGCCCGTAACGGCCAACGGAACCAGGCTGGTGAGGAGGGGGTCGGTAGGAGTCCCCGCTGCTCGCGAGTGCGACCGGGGGCTCTGGGGAGAAACTACCTGTTACAATGCATATATAGCCTTTTCCCTTTTATGTTCCTTCCCCTTTAATTCCTGTATACTTTTAACCCTGGCACCTGCCACACAGTTAGTTGTGATTTCACTTAGAATCTCATCTCATTCTGCTCTTGGACCTTGACGAACAAGTTACTTACCTTCGGTAACGCTTTTTCTGGTGGATACAATATCTGCCTGTGGATTCCTCACCTTTTGAATACCCCTTGCGCCAGCAATTCCGCGGAAATTCTTTTCCCAGCTCTCCCACGACGACGAGGACGTCACAATAGCACGGCTCCGCTCGCGACGCCGTACAACGTCATCGGAGCCATAAGAAGACCTCGTCGGCGTGCTGACGTCAGTTCCACCCATTTTTTCCGTGCCACGAGGCAAACGGGCGGACCGACATTTTCACACGTATACTCAGTATACACAATATAACTTTTCAAATGCAGTACACACAGCATTTTATCAAAAATGCATAATATTAAAAATTGCAAACCAAACATTTTGAGAAACTGTTAAAGTATTTTTTTTTTTGGGTAAACACAGGTAGGCAATGGGGAGGCGGGTGGGTCAGTGAGGAATCCACAGGCAGATATTGTATCCACCAGAAAAAGCGTTACCGAAGGTAAGTAACTTGTTCTTCTGATGGATACTTCTGCCTGTGGATTCCTCACCTTTTGAATAGATTTCCCAAGCCGTGCCTTTCCCGGAGGAGGGTGTCTACCTACTAGCTAAACCAAAAAATCCTGCAAAACAGAACGAGCAAAATGGCCATCCCTCCTAACCTCAGAGTCTAGGCAATAATGCTTTGCAAAGGTATGGAGGGAGGCCCAAGTTGCTGCCTTACAAATTTCATGGACTGGTACACCTCTAGCCAAAGCAGATGTAGTAGACTTTGCTCTAGTAGAATGAGCTCTGATACCTTCAGGAGCTTCCTTGTTGGCCAGGGCGTAGCAGATCTTTATGCAGAGGATAATCCATCTTGACAGAGTCCGCTTGAGAACAGCTTTACCCTTCATCCGACCAACATAACCCACGAAGAGTTGGTCATCAAGTCTCAATTCTCTGGTCCTGTCCAGATAAAAACTGACCGCTCTCTTTGGGTCCAAGCGGTGAAGCCTCTCCTCCTCCTTGGAAGGGTGGGGGGGGGGATAAAAGGTAGGAATGGTAATGGACTGCCCCAAATGAAAAGGAGTAACCACCTTGGGAAGGAAAGCAGCCCTGGTCCTTAGAACCAACTTATCTGCATGAATGGTCAGGAAAGGAGGCTTAGAACTAAGAGCCTGCAACTCGCTTACCCTCCTAGCCGAGGTAATGGCAATTAAGAAAACCGTTTTAAAAGTAAGAAGCCTCAAAGGGCAACTATGCAAAGGCTCAAATGGACAACCCATGAGAAAAGTAAGTACAAGATTCAAATCCCACTGAGGCATGATGAAAGGAGTGGGAGGAAACATGTTTGTAAGTCCTTTAATAAATCTCATCACCACCGGAGATTTGAATAAGGACGGCTGATCCGGCAAACAAATAAAAGCCGACAAAGCCGATAAGTAACCTTTTACAGTAGCTACAGCATAACCCTGCTGCGCTAAGGAAAGTGAAAAACTCAAAACATGAGACAGACGAACCTTCAAAGGGTCAATAGATCTCTCCCCACACCATTTAACAAATTTAGACCAACGGGAAGAGTAAATGGACGTGGTGGAGTGTCGCCTGGACGATAAAATAACATCCACCACATCTGGTGGGAGAGAGAAGGAACTCAGGTTGCCCCGTTCAATCTCCAGGCATGAAGGTGCAAGCTCTGGAGGTGGAGCTGAAGAACCTGCCCCTGCGACTGCGAGAGGAGGTCTGCCCTGAGAGGGAGACGGAGCGGAGGGTGCGAAGAGAGGTGAAGAAGATCTGTGTACCACACCCTTCTCGGCCAATCCGGAGCGATCAAGATGACTTGGGCCCGGTCTTGGCGAATCTTCCTCAGAACCCGAGGAATCAAGGGTATGGGAGGAAACGCATAAAGGAGTTGAGAGCTCCAACTCAACTGAAACGCGTCCCCCAACGCTCCCTGCATTGGAAACTGGAGACTGCAGAACAACGCGCAGTGCGCGTTCTCGCAAGTGGAAAACAGGTCCAAACGAGGAGACCCCCACATCTCGAAGATGTGATGGACCACCTCCGGATGAAGCCTCCACTCGTGATCGGCCGAATATCACCGGCAGACTGTCCTCACGAACATTCAGCACTCCGGCTAGATGATTTGCGAACACACAAATCTGTTGGCCCTGAGCCCAGGACCAGAGTCGCAGAGCCTCTCGACAGAGACGAAACGACCCTACACCTCCCTGTTTGTTGATATACCACATCGCGGTCGTGTTGTCCGTCAGGACCTGAACTGACCGACCGCGAAGGGAAGGAAGGAAAGCCTTTAGTGCCAAACGTATCGCTCGCAATTCCAGAAGGTTGATGTGAAGCAACCTTTCCTCTGGAGACCAAAGACCCTTGATCTCCAGATCCCCCAGATGAGCCCCCCACCCTAGAGTGGAGGCATCCGTGATCACTGTGGCCATAGGTGGAGGAAGTTGAAAGGGCTTTCCTTGAGACAGGTTGCCCTGTACACCCCACCAAGTCAGCTCCGCTGCAGCATCTCTGGAGATTCTGACCTTCTCCCCGAGATCTCCGTCGTGCTGAAACCACTGCCTGCGGAGGCACTACTGGAGTGCCCTCATGTGCCAGCGTGCATGACTGACCAACAGTATGCAGGAAGCGAACAGACCGAGCAGGCGTAGGACCTTCAGGACCGGAACAACCGCTCCGTTGTGAAACAAGGGAATCATTTCCTGAATGTCGAGAATCCTCTGTGGAGGCGGGAATGCTCGACAAACAGTAGTGTCCAGTATTGCCCCTATGAACAGGCTGCGCTGAGAAGGCACCAGGTGAGATTTGGGTACATTTATTGAAAAACCCAATTTGAACAACAGCTGCGTTGTCATCTGCAAGTGACGCAACACCATCTCCGGAGACTTGGCTTTCAACAGCCAATTGTCCAGATAGGTGAAGACAGGAACCCCTGATCTTCTGAGGTGCGCTGCTACCACTGCCATCACCTTTGTAAAGACTCGCGGTGCGTAAGTCAGACCGAACGGTAGAACCGCAAACTGGTAATGTTGCGACCCTACCGTGAAACGTAGATACTTCCGATGCGACTTCAGGATGGGAAGATGAAAGTACGCATCCTGCAGATCGATGGACACCATCCAGTCTTCCTGTTGCAGTGCAAGAAGAACCTGAGCCAGAGTCAACATTTTGAATTTCTCCTGCCTGAGGTAAAAATTCAAAACCCTGAGGTCCAGGATCGGCCTCAAACGTCCGTCCTTTTTGGGAATCAGGAAATACCGGGAGTAGCACCCTTGACCCCTTTCCTGCTCTGGAACCACCTCTATCGCACCTTTCTGTAACAAGACAAGAACCTCCTGTTGCAAAAGCAACAAATGGTATTCTGAACAACCACCTTGGCGAGGAGGGTAAGGAGGTGGATACTCTAGAAAAGGAAGGGTGTACCCATTCTCTACAAGATTCAAAACCCAACGATCTGATGTAATCAGTTTCCAATCTTGTAGAAAATGGGACACCCGACCCCCAACAGGACCAACATGCTCTAAGATGGGGGATCTAGAGCTGCTTTCCTGAAGCACCAACGGTGAGGGGAGGAGAGGAGGAGGAGGACTGCTGCTCCCCTAAAACGGCCCCTGATCCTGCCCCTGTAGGACTTATATAAAGGGTTCTGCTGCTGCTGCTGACCCTGTTGTGACTGTTCACGGCCACGAAAGGAAGTACCCCTTCCAAACCCACGAAGGCGTTTGTAACCATAACCCCTGGACTGTGTTTGAAGGCCCAGAGATCTAGCAGTCGCCATGCTGTCCTTAAATCGTTGCAAGGCAGAGTCAGCCTTGGATCCAAACAGCCTCGTGCCATCAAAAGGTAAGTCCAACAGAGTCGCCTGGACATCAGGGGAGAAACCAGAAGATCTTAACCAGGCCTGTCTTCTTGTTGCCACAGAAGAGCCCATCACCCGTCCAACAGAATCAGCCGTGTCCAACCCAGACTGAATCACCTGACAAGCAGCTGCCTGCGAATCAGAGAGTACCTCCATAAAGCTTGCCCTATCATCCTCTGGGAGCTTTGGAGCTAGTTGTTTCACAGAATCCATCAAAGCATGAACGTATCTTCCCAGAAGACAAGTAGCATTAGTCGACTTCAACGCCATGCTTGCAGATGAACATATCTTTTTAGCTGCTTGCTCCATCTTTTTCGAGTCCCTATCTCCCGGAGTAGTAGGAAAAGCACCCGAAGATTGCTTCGAACATGAAGCATGTACAACCAAGCTCTCGGGTGTCGGATGAGTAGACAGAAAGGCAGGATCCCCAGGGGCCGGCCGATATCTCCGTGCAATAGCCCTAGAGACAGCAGGAGCGGACAAGGGCTTTTGCCACACTTCCAATATTGGCTCAGTCAAAGCGTCAATGAATGGTAAAAGAGGCTCTGAAGGCACAGAAGAAGTATTAAGGACCTCAGTCAAGATGTTGGCCTTTATTTCAGACGATGGCAACTGAAGGCCCAGCAAATCAGCAGCCTTCCTCACGACCACATGGTAGGGCAAATTTTCCAGAGGCAGACCAGCCTTCGGCGATGAAAGGTCATATTCAGGAGAAGTGTCCAACCCACTGGCCTCCTGCAGACCCTCAAAGTCATCAAACGAATCCAAAATCTCTCCTTCCTCCTGCTCTTGATCATGCCTATACTCCTCCTCTTCTAACAGCCTCTGTGCATCCCTCCTGGAGCGCTGCTTTGGCATAGACGCCGGAACCGGCGTCGGTGGAGCCAGAAACGGAGTCGACGGCGCCGGACGCGGCGTCGGTGACGAAGGCAACTGAGCAGGAGGCCCCTTCGGAACATTCTTTGGCGTCGCCCGAATCCGAGACGACGCCGACTCCACATCCGACGGAGCTCGAGGTGCCGGCGTGGACGACCTCGGCGTCGGGAAATGCCAAGCCGGAGCCGATGGCATAAAGGGCACATAGGGCGCCTGGGCATACTGGTGTGGAACACCCAGATTGTAGGCTAGAGGACCTGAAGGTACACCCAACGGAAAACTGGCCCTTGAAAACATCCCAAACATCGCGTTCAGGAACTGCGATGGTCCGCACCAGGCAAGGGAAAAGGAGGATAAAGATCCGTACCTTCTTGCCCGGGGATCTCCTGTGGCCGAATTGGGTCCTGCGGAGCCGGTGGAGGCGGCGTCCGCTCAGGTGAAGCCACAGGTACTGGAGACAACTCCCCCGGCGGCGGAGTCTTACAAGGCGCCGGTGATCCTCTCGACGCCGAAGAGCCCCTCGACGCCGGCGACATCGGAGCCGGAGAATGAACCGACTCCGCTCTCGGGGAAGGAGACGGAGAGACAAAGTCCTTTCTCCGAAGTCGCTCAGGAGGTGGAGTCGACCTCGAAGCCCTAGACTTCGATGAATGACGCCGGGACTTCTTCGACTTCTTGTGCTTCTTCGATTTAGATGAGTGAGATGAAGAAGACTTCCCCCGCTTACGACCTCTCTTCTCCTTCTTGGCTCTGGCCATAAAAAGTTTAGCCTCACGCTCTTTAAGGGCCTTAGGGTTCATCTTCCTGCAGGAACGACACTCTTCGACATCGTGGTCTGAAGAAAGACACCATAGGCAGTCTTCATGTGGATCCGTAATAGACATATGACCTCCACACTCCCTGCAAGGCTTAAACTCGGACTTCCTAGAAGTAGCCATTCCAACAATACGATGAAACAAAGTAGAAAATGGAGAGTCCCTGGAAAAACCGTTACGCGTCGACGGCGCGGAAAAAAGGGAACTGACGTCAGCACGCTGACGAGGTCTTCTTATGGCTCTGATGACGTCATACGGCGTCACGAGCGGAGCCGTGCTATTGTGACGTCCTCGTCGTCGTGGGAGAGCTGGGAAAAGAATTTCCGCGGAATTGCTGGCGCAAGGGGTATTCAAAAGGTGAGGAATACACAGGCAGAAGTATCCATCAGAATGAGCAGTACTGTGCCTTATCCATTAAACTTCATCTTTCTTCTACTGGATTTTATGCCTCCTTATTTTTGGATATTTTACACTGGTGACGAGTTTCAGCGTTCCTGCTACTTCTGAAGGCACAGGAGCGGTACAACCAACATTTGGAATTTAAGAACTTTTATTTCTACTGGAACAAGACTTTAGAATTTCTTTCTTCATCCTGTATGTGGATATACCATTTTCGTTATCCACCACCGTGTCTGCGTTTTTACAAACGCTTCTATTGCCAAGAATTTTTTTTTTTTGTGTCAACGTTTTGGGGTCCTGCCTTTTTCAACTGGTCTGCCGTTTTCCAGTTGCCCACGCGAGCGGAGCACCGTAACAATCGCACTACTGCTTACCTGAATGCCATGGAAACTGGAAGCGCCCTCGAGGATTCTCCTGTTCTTCGTTACATAGGAACAAGACGACGCGCTTGACTACCTCCAGACGCCTTCTGCATCGCACGTCATCTTCACACAACGCCGTCATCGCGTGGTGGCGTATTTACGTCATCGCGCTGCCAGTCTCCGCTATCTTAATTTACCAAGTTTTCTGTCATCGTCGGTGCGCTCGACTGCGCATAAATACAGAATTTCTGTCAACGTCGATGCGCACGACTGCGCATAATACGTAGTAACTGTTAACGTTGATGCACACAACTGTGCATCGGAAATACATTGGAGCCTGCATCACACATATATACACGGTTGGATCTAAAGGTACTTGTGATTAATTTATGTTGTCCTGTGGAAGTTAATATTGACTATTCCTGCACATCACGCTGATGTGCACAGCTACCACAATGTATTAATTATTATATAAAGCACTTTATTCAAGTAAGTTGTTGATTGCTCCTGCGCGCCTGTGTGCTCTGTAACCACAAACTATTAATATTAATTATACAACTTTGTTTACCCTTAACTTAAATAACTGCACTGCTAGTATTTATAATCCACCATGCAGTTTGAGCCTCCTACTAAATTTCTACAGTCCAAAGGTGACCCTCCTATTCCTTGGACCAGGTGGAAAGAAGAATTTTTAACTTATATGACGGCCATTGATGGGGATAGAATGGGAAATGACCTCCTTCATTGTCTAGGTTCGGAGGGTTAAGCTGTGTTTAGAACCCTTCCCATAGTCCAAGGTGAGCTCGGTGTCTTTGATGAAGCGCTCTTACGCATGGAGACAAGGTTTAAACCCACCACCAGCATAGCACTTGATAGGTATAAATTTTATACCAGATCACAAAGAGATTCTGAATCGTTTGATGATTTTTTAACTGCCCTTAGAACTCTTGTGATTTCTTGTAATTTTGGCACCATAGCAGACGAGATAAGAGATCAGATAATTGTGAATGTTAGGAGTAAGAAGACACAGGAGCAATTATGGGTGTTAGGTAATCCAAACTTACACGACACCATTGCCACGGCCAAAGCATTCGAACAATCCGAAAAATGGATGAAGACCATTGAGGATGTCAATGCTAAAGGTGATAAAAGTAACAAAAGTTGTGATGAAGTTTGTGCTATGAACAACCCTACAAATATTCCTCAAGTAGGAAAAAATGGTGACAAGAGTGTAATATGTTATAGGTGCGGTAGTAACAACCATGTTGCTTCTTTCAAATTTTGCCCAGCTGTAAGAAAAGAATGTAACAAGTGTGGTAGACTTGGACACTTTGCCAAGGCCTGTAGAGATGACAGGAAGAGAACCTTTAATAAAGGTAGAGGTTTTAAAAATAGGAATAGTGAGATTTCATGTATAAAATATACTCAACCAAGTGAGATTTCATGTGTAAGATGCACCCAGTCCTCCAATGATGACTCCTTGAGTGAAAGGGGTAACGTTGTTTCATTAGTAAACATCTGTGCTGTTGAAGGAGAGACGTTAAGTTCTCCAAAGTGTATTGTTCATTTCTGGAATGAAAATCTTGAACTTATGGCAGATTCAGGTTCACCCTGGTCTATTGTTACAGAAGCACAAGTTACTAACTTGTGTAACGATATATCTGTAAGAGACAGTAGTTAGTGACAGATTCCTTACCTTAGAATATCCCCAGGCGTCAGGCTGGATCCGGAAAGTTTTTGCGTAGCAGTACCCTTGCGCGTCGGTAGGCGGCGTCGTGCGGCTCCGCGTCCGTCGTCGGCGTCGTGATCGCCGGGATGACGTCGCGGGCAGTACTTAGACGCCGCCCCTGCGCGCTGACGTCAGTTCTGTACACGACTTTCCGCGCCAGGAACGCAGAGCCATGCAAGAAGCTGACATAGGTGTCTGAAAAATACTAGGGCCCTGAAAGGGATGTCCTTAACCCTAGAAATCAGTTCGCAGAACGGGGAGGATGGGTGGGGCGAGTGAGATCTGTCACTAACTACTGTCTCTTACAGATATATCGTTACGTGCATCTGAAAGAGACACGTTAGTGACAGATTCCTTACCTTAGAATAGATACCCCAGCAATACCAACCCCGGTGGTGGGTCTGCGAACAAAGATCAGACAAGGAAGTCCTGGAGGACAGAACGGCCAAAGAAGCCGTCCCTCCGGACCTGACTGTCAAGGCAGTAATGCTTTGTAAACGTGTGCAGCGAGGCCCACGTAGCTGCCTGACAGATAACCTGCAGCGGAACACCGCGGCCCAAAGCCGTGGTAGCAGCCGTTGCCCTGGTGGAATGGGCACGCAGCCCAACAGGAGGCTCCTTCTTAGCCAAAGAATAGCAGGCCTTGATGCACAAGGTAACCCAGCGGGAGATGGTTCGTTTGTGCACCGCCCGACCTTTTTGGCGCCCACGTAGCCAACAAAGAGCTGGTCATCCACCCGGAAGTGTTTTGTGCGGTCGATATAGAAAGAGAGCGCACGTTTTGGGTCCAGACGGTGGAGCCTCTCTTCCTCTCTGGAAGGATGCGGAGGCGGAAAGAAGGTAGGCAAAGTGATGGTCTGCCCAATGTGGAAGGCAGTAACCACCTTTGGCAAGAAGGACGGACGCGTCCTAAGAACAACCTTGTCTGGATGGACAGACAGAAAGGGAGGTTTGCATGATAGAGCCTGGAGCTCACTCACCCGCCGAGCGGAGGTGATGGCCACCAGAAAGGCTGTCTTCAGAGTCAGAAGACGAAGAGGACAGTTATGTAGAGGCTCAAAGGGAGCGCACATTAAAAAGGTAAGAACCAAGTTCAAGTCCCACTGAGGCATCACAAACGGAACAGGAGGGAAGAGGTGTGTAATGCCTTTTAAGAACCTGTTAACAACAGGGGACTGATCAGGGAGCCTGAGGAAGGCCGAGATACCACAGAGATAACCCTTGATGGTACCCAGGGCAGAACCCTGTTGAGCCAGAGAAAGAAGGAACAGAAGGACCTCAGAAAGAGGGGAAGAAAGGGGTTCACAGCCTTTGCTGTGCACCATGCCACAAATTTGTTCCACCTGCAGGCGTATACCACCTTAGTGGAGGGACGCCTGGCTGCCAGAATCACATCACAAACTTCGGGAGGCAAGTCGAAAGGAATCAACTGCCGCCGCTCAATCTCCACGCAAGCAGGTGTAGACTGGACAGGTTCGGGTGGAGGACCGTCCCCTGCTGCTGCGACAGAAGATCCTCCCGAAGAGGCAGACGGATCGGGGGATCTACGCTCATACTGAGTAGCTCGGGATACCAAACTCTTCGAGCCCAGTCCGGAGCTACAAGGATGACTTGGGCCCGATCGTGCCGAATCTTCTTCAACACTCTGGGTAGAAGTGGTATAGGCGGAAAGGCGTACAACAGACCGCAACTCCACTCGCGACGAAAAGCGTCGCCGAGCGAGTGCCGCCTTGGAAATTCCAACGCGCAGAACTGATGACATTGCGCGTTCTCTTCGGTGGCGAATAGATCTAACCAAGGCTCTCCCCATTGTAGAAAGAGTCCTTGCGCCACTTCCGAGTGAAGACGCCATTCGTGATCCATCATGCACCTGCGGCTGAGTTCGTCCGCCCTGGCGTTCAGGGAACCTGCCAGGTATTGAACCACCAGGAACATGCCCTGATGTTCCAGCCATGTCCAGAGGCGCAGAGCCTCCTGACAGAGGGTCCACGACCCCACCCCGCCCTGTTTGTTGCAGTACCACATGGTGGTGGTGTTGTCTGTGAACACCTGCACTACCTTCCCTTTGACAGAGGGAAGGAATGCCTTGAGTGCAAGTCGGATCGCCCGGAGCTCCAGAAGGTTGATATGGAGCCGGGACTCCGCCGGAGACCAGAGGCCTCTGATCTCCGCCTCTCCCATGTGACCGCCCCATCCCAGAAGGGACGCGTCCGTCACAACTGTGTGCTCTGGCTGGGGAAGGGAGAGGGATCTGCCCATGACCCATTGCCGGTTCGAGAGCCACCACTGCAACTGTCTTGCAGTCCCCTCCGAGATCTGGACTTGATCGGACAGGTTGCCCTGGTGCTGCGCCCACTGGAACTTCAGGTCCCACTGCAGAGCCCGCATATGCCATCTGGCATGATTGACCAGCAGGATGCAGGAGGCCATGAGGCCCAGCAGCCTCAGGGTCATCCGTACCGAAACCCAGGATAAAGGCTGAAAGATCGGAATCATAGCCTGAATATCCCGGACTCGCCGTTCGGGAGGATAGGCCCGAAACTGCGTCGTGTCCAGAACTGCTCCGATGAAAAGGAGCTGTGGAGAGGGAATCAGATGCGACTTCGGCACATTGATGGAGAACCCCAGCGAGTTCGGCCGTAGTCTGGAGGTGGGAGACGACTGCCTGGGACGAGCCCGCCTTCAGCAGCCAGTCGTCGAGGTAGGGGAAGACTGAAACCCCTGCCCGGCGCAGATGAGCTGCGACCACCGCCATCACTTTCATGAACACCCGAGGGGCACTGGTAAGGCCAAAGGGGAGCACGGTGAACTGAAAATGCTCGTGGCCTACCGTGAACCGAAGGTAACGCCGGTGGGCCGGCAGGACGGGGATGTGGAAATAGGCGTCCTGCAAGTCCAACGCTACCAACCAGTCTCCAGGGTCGAGGGCAGTCAAGACCTGAGCTAGGGGGAGCATCTTGAACTTCTCCTTCCGGAGGAAGCGATTGACGTTCCGGAGGTCCAAGATAGGACGCATGTCCTCCTTGTCCTTTGTGGGCACCAGAAAGTAGTGGGAGTAGCAACCACGTCCTACTTCTGGGGTCGGGACATGCTCGACGGCCCTCTTGGCCAAGAGGGCCGTGACTTCCTTCTGCAGAAGCACCAAGTGATCCCCTGACATGCGGTGGAATTGAGGTGGCATGGCTGGGGGGGTGGTCTCGAAGGGGAGGGAGTAGCCCCTTCGGACAATGTCCAAGACCCACTTGTCCGAGGTGATGGCACGCCAGTGGTGAAGGTGATGGCGGACCCTGCCCCCAACTGGCGTGCTGTGCACCTGAAAGGAGGGACTAGGAGGGCTTGGAGGCCGCGGACGGGGCGGGGTGTGTGGCCTGACCCGCACGCTGGTTGCCCGAACCGCCACGGCGGTATCCACGTCCTAGGCCACGCGAAGACGCCTGCTGCGCGGGCCGGTGGCTGGGCTGCTGACGTGACTGGGCGCCCCTTCCGTTGCCACGATAGGGGCGAAAAGCAGAGGTTAGCGGAGGGCGTGCAGTAGAAAGGCCCAGGGACTTGGCAGTAGCCCGTGAGTCCTTAAAACGCTCCAACGCATGGTCTGCTTTGGAACCAAAAGACCGACTCCATCAAAGGGCATGTCCATGAGTGTATTCTGGACATCACCCGAGAAACCAGTGGTTCTCAGCCAGGCGTGGCGACGCAGCGCCACCGTCGTTGCAATAGATCTGCCCAGCGAGTCGGCGGTATCAAGGCCACAACGTATGGTGTATTTGGCCGAAATCCCTACCTTCCGCAATGGCGCGGGTAAGCAGTGTCTGGACCTCCTCAGAACACTGGGGCAAAACAGTCGCCACCGAATCCCACAGGGAGTGGGTATATCGGCCCAAAAGACAAGCGGTGTTGATGGACCGCAAGCCAGCACTGGAGGAAGAAAAACCCTTCTTCCCAAATTGATCCAGGCGTTTGGATTCCCTATCCGGAGGGGCGGTAGGGAAGGCGGTTTGGGAAGCCGAGGCTTGGACAACCAAGCTCTCAGGAGTGGGGTGGACAGAGAGAAACAAGGGGTCGCCCGGAGCTGGGCGATGGCGTCGGGACACGTTCCTATCCACAGGAGCCCCTGTGTTGGGCTTGGACCAGGCGCCCAAAAGAACGTCAGTTAGTGCATCGTTAAACGGCAGCACAGTCTCCAAGGAGGAGGCTGCCGGCTGAAGCACTTCTGTCAAGAGATTAGTCTTGACCGCCACAGTAGGGAGTCGGAGATGTAAGGCTCCAGCTGCCCTACGCAACACCGTTGCAAAATTGGCTCCCTCCTCCGTAGCCACGGGAGGAGACAGCATGCCAGTGTCAGGGGAAGTATCTAGACCACTGGCATCCCCTAGTTCCTCTGCCCAGTCCTCATCATACTGACACTGTTGTGCCAGAGGGTCCTCAGACCCCTCCCAGTCCTCCTGGTCCTCCTCCGGTTCAAAATAAGGAGGAGGAGGGACATTTGGGACCCAAGGTCTCATCGGCGCCGGAACCGGCGTCGAGCGACGTCGGTCCGGCTCCATGTCCGGAGCCGGAGAGTACAGGGGGACGACGCCGCACGGAGCCCCGGGCGGCGTCAGGAATGGCACCGGAGACATCGGCGCCGGCGGAGGCGTGGTCAGGTCGACCGGCGTCGATGGGGGTTGCGGTACCACTGGAGCCGGGATCGAGGCCGGGGCCGAAGCCGGAGCCGGGATCGAGGCTGGAGGCACGAGCGACGCCGGGACCGGAGTCGTCGGCGACGCCGGGGCAACCCTATCAGGGCCCGCGGGGCCCGAAGGCGCACCAGAGGGACCTTGAGGCCCGAAGAGGCGGGCCATGGCCGACAGGAATTCCTGTATTTGGGCCGGATCCGCCCCCGAACCCGGGAAGGACGGGTATTGCGGGGGCGACTCCACAGGCATGTCCGGGGCCGCGGGGGCAGGGACGGTGCCGGGAGGGGCCTCAGCCGAGTCGCGAGACCGGCGAGGCGAAGTCCTAGAGCGATGATGCTTCTTGGACTTCTTGTGTTTAGACTTACCGGACGACGAAGACTTGGATTCCGACGACCGGCGAGGACTCCGCGACCGACCCCTCGACCTCTCCCGGGGCTTGGTGCGGCGCGGAGCCGACTGCCGGGCCTCGAGGAGCTTTCGAGACCGCTCTCGCAAAGGTTTCGGGTTTAGGGACCGGCAGTCGGAACACGACTTCGTGTCGTGGTCTCGCCCGAGACAGAAGAGACACTCCAGATGCGGGTCTGTGATGGACATCATCCGAGCACAGGCGTCGCAACGCTTAAAGCCGGGCATCCCTAACGACACCTTGGAGTCGATACGAAAAGAAACAGTGAAAAAATTCACCAAAAAAGTTAGTCAAAAATGACTAGGGCACTGCTCTTCCCGGATCTGCGCTTGCTGGCGCGGAAAAGAAGAACTGACGTCAGCGCGCAGGGCCGGCGTCTAAGTACTGCCCGCGACGTCATCCCGGCGATCACGACGCCGGACGCGGAGCCGCACGACGCCGCCTACCGACGCGCAAGGGTACTGCTACGCAAAAACTTTCCGGATCCAGCCTGACGCCTGGGGATATTCTAAGGTAAGGAATCTGTCACCAACGTGTCTCTTTCAGATAGTTATTTCAATGAGAAATTTGGTGATACCAGATCTACTGGAGATCTATGTCCTCCTGATATCATTGCCCAGGGCTTTGATGGTTCTACCATTGATTTTATGGGGTATGTTGCCTCTGACATGGAGTTTAAGGGAAGATCCGCTTTATCAAATTGTATGTTGCCAAAAAGGGTGTTAATGTCTTGGGTTGGAGAGACCAATGGAGATTAGGAATCATACTCAATCCCCGCAGCCAAGAACCTGTCATGGTAGTAGAGTACAATGTAGGTGTCAATATTATAGAGAAAGAATTTCCGGAAGTCTTTTCTGAAGTTTTAGGGAAACTGAGAGGTTTTACTCAAGTAATCAAGCTCAAACAAGGGGCATCGCCTGTTAAACAAAAACTTAGGAATGTTCCCATTAATGTCCGAGAAGAATTGGGAGAAGCCTTGAAAGAAATGTTAAATGGAGGTGTGATAGAAGAAGTAGAATCCTCGGAATGGGTTTCTCCGATTGTGTTAGCACGGAAACCTGACAAATCTTTGAGGTTATGCATTGACCTTAGAGCTCTTAATGCCAATATTCTTATTGATTGTCACCCTTTACCTAATATTAACGAGGTAGTAAGCATGCTGGGAGGTTCCACGATTTTCTCCACTCTTGACCTTAGGTCTGCATACCATCAAATTGAACTGGCTAAGGAGTCACGCCACACAACAGCTTTTATCACCCCCCAAGGTCTGTTTCAATTCAAGAGGATGCCTTTTGGATTGGCATCGGCGGCATCGGTGTTCCAGAGGTCCATGTGCCATCTTTTTAAGGACATGCAGTCCTTCGTGAAGTGTTTTCAAGATGACATTCTTATTTTCTCTCCGGATAAAAAAACACACACAGAGCATCTCAGAAATGTATGCAATATACTCAAAGAGTATGGACTGACTCTTAAGAAGAAAAAGTGTAAGTTGTATCAAGAATCTGTTGAATATCTTGGACACACGCTGTCTAAAGAGGGAGTAGTTCCGAAAAAATCTCTCATTGATGCTATTTTGAAAGCACCTGCTCCTGACTGTAAAGAGAAACTTCTTTCCTTTTCAGGACTTTGCGAATACTACAGTAAGTTTATCGTGAACTTTGCTACTAAAATGGAACCCTTAAGAGAACTGACGAGGAAGAATGCAGAATTTGTATGGGGAGAAAGGCAACAGGAAGCTTTTGACAGCATAAATGCAGAAATGATAGCTGCTCCCACACTTAAACCATATTGTATGAACAAAACATGTGTGCTCACTGTTGACGCTAGCCTGTATGGCCTGGGGTGTGTTTTGTCTCAACGTGCGGGGAAAGAAGAGTGGAATGTTGCGTTTGCCTCCCGCACACTTAATATCACAGAGAGGCGTTACGCTGTAATTGAGAGGGAACTGTTGGCCTGTGTCTGGGGAGTGGAACATTTCCGCAATTACATTTGGGGTGCGCGGTTTGTTTTAAGAACAGACCATAAGCCCTTAGTTTCCATTTTATCTCCAGGAGGAGGTCTCAATGCTACTGCCCGCATAGCCAGGCTAATGTCCCGTTTACAAGAGTATAGTTTTGCAGTTGAATATGTGCCAGGTAAAATCAATGTCACTGCAGATTGTTTATCCAGACTTCCCTGTAATACTGGAGATAAATGTGAAGATGAAGAAGTTGTTGCTGATATTACTGAGATTGTATCCGGGAAATTCAGTTTCATTTCTGAAGAGATGTGGAAAAGCCATGAGTGAGGATGATCTTTTGTGTAAAGTTGTTAATTACACCAGGATAGGGTGGCCCTCTAAAAATGAAGTTTCAGACGAACTTTTTCCTTTTTGGAAAATCTCTGATGAACTTGTCATTGAAGGTGATTTTATTTTCAGACAAGGAAAGTGCATTCCGCCTTTGTCTCTTCGTGATCACATTTTGTCTGTGAGTCACGAGAGCCATTTGGGCATGTCTTCAATGAAAAGGTTGATCAGATCTGTTTTCTGGTGGCCTGGTTTAGACAGGTTTGTTGACAGAGTTGTGAGAGAATGTCCCGAATGTGTCAGCAGTGAGATAATGCTTAAGTGTGACCCTGCTCCTCTTATTCCTGTTCAATGGCCAGATTATCCTTGGCAGAAAGTAGGTTTGGACATAGCTGGTCCTTTCAATTTTTTGCCACAAGACTGTAGGTTTGCCTTGGTGCTAGTCGATTACCACTCCAAATGGCCCGAAGTAAAACTGGTTCCCCACGCCACTACTGAGAGTGTCATTCTTTTTCTCAAGGAAGTCTTTGCCCGTGAAGGTTATCCTGAGGTTCTCATATCCGATAATGGTGTGCAACTTAAGTCTCATGAGATGTCCAATTTTCTCAGATTTTTAAATGTTCGACATGTTACCACGGCTTTGTATGAACCTCAGGGCAATGGCCAGGTAGAAAGATACAACAGAGTTCTCAAGCAGGACATTTTGTGGGCACGTAACTTTGGTGCCCAGTGGAAGGATAAATTGAGGGAGAAGTTATGGTTGTACCGCATAACTCCTCACACTACCACTGAAGTCTCACCTTTCCGTTTATTGAGAGGTAGAGATCCTGTTTCCAAGCTGTGCCCTTGGTGGTTTAAAAAGCCTACTAAGAATTACAGCTCTGAAATCAGACACGATGATGTAGCTCACAAAGTGGAAGGAAAACAACTCAAAAGTAAACACTTATGATTTCCGCATGAGAGTCAAGGAACCTCTTTTTGTGGTCGGGGAATGGGTCAGGATACGCAAGCCTGGTATTGTACCTAAAGGTGAGATGAAATTTGGTAGACCCATTAAAATTGTGAAGGTAAATCGCAATAGTGTTGTTACCCAAGACGGGAAGGTTTGGAATGTCAAACGAGTTGCAAAATGTGTTAATGTTGCTTCATAATTTTTTCCTAAGGGGAGAAATGTGTTACAATGCATATATAGCCTTTTCACTTTTATGTTCCTTCCCCTTTAATTCCTGTATACTTTTAACCGTGCCACACAGTTAGTTGTGATTCCACTTAGAATTGGAATCTCATCTCATTCTGCTCTTGGACCTTGACTGAGCAGTACTGTGCCTTATACATTAAACTTCATCTTTCTTCTACTGGATTTTATGCCTCCTTATTTTTGGATATTTTACACTACCCATAAGAACGGAGAACTGCTGGCAATAGAGGGGGCTGACGTGCAGCACTGCTTATAAAATGCCTGACTTTAAGATGGTGGCTGCCCATGAGGAGGCTATGGGGCTATGATTAGCAACAATTCAGAGAGCCACAGTATGGAGAGATGCCTGAGTCAACAGAAGGGAAAACCCTAGACAAAGGAAACCCCTGAAGCTACAGACCGGGGCAAGGACCGACCTAGAGGAGATAATAAGGAGGCCAAGAGGAACAGCAAAAGATAACCATTGGATGGACTCCCTTCAAAAAGAGTTGACTACGTTTGGGGAGGGGAAATACCCTCGAGGGGCCGTTAACTGCAGGAGGTGAAGCTGAGGTCGTACTGGCGAGAGTCCCTGTTCACGACTGAGGGCCATGCATACGCATACGGAGGGGGGCGACCAGTGCGCATCTATGCCACCAAAGAAAGCGACAAGCAAGGTCTCCAACTACTTTATCCCTACCGAAAAGAAACAGCTCCCAGAGCAGAGAGACAACACCACGACTATGGCGCTCACAAAAGATGACTTACTGGCCTCCCTTAGAGAATTTAAAACTGAACTCCGCGCAGAGATTAAAATAGACATCAAGGCATCGATGGATCAACTTAAAGCGGATCTGAATGAACGCATGTCTGCCCTCCAACAAGATGTGGACTCTGTGGGCACCAGAGTGCTGGAGGTGGAAACCCAGACACAGGATCTAGACAAGCGCGTCTCAACCACACAGGACAAGCTACAAGACCTCCACACGCAGCTCCAGTCAGCTCTCCTAAAGACGGAGGACTTGGGGGCGTGGCCAAAATGGCGGAGTGAGCGGACGTGTCTCGCTCGAGCTCCGTTCCCCCTGGGCCTACAGCACTGCTATAAGCACCCACAACACCTCAATTTTCCACCAGAGGCTGGGGGCCATCAATGCACACCTGGCGCGGCGCTGGGAGAGACTTGCCTGCTCATCGGTGAGGGGAGGGGCACCCTCCGGCTTTCCTCCGGTACCTGCGTCACAAAGCGGTGAAGAGCGGAGGCCGCTCTGGGGCCCAGCCGGACGCACACAGGGCCTGCTGTGGTGCGCGGGACCTACCTGGGCCCAGGAAACTGCCCCAAGTAACAGCACCATAACTTGTGGAGCCCCTGGCTCGCGGACTTGCGACGACCGGCTCTTGGGCCCAGCTGGCGGCCTGCAGCGTGGTGGGGCGTAGCGGAGGGAAAGCCCGACGGCCCGGCCGGATTCTTGCTTGGCTCCCCGTTGCCGGCGGGTCCGGGTCACCGGAGGCGGTCTCGCCTGGAATGAGCCTTGAGGCCCGGGAGGGCGGTCATCGTTTCTGCTCTGCACGGACCCGGTCTGCTGAGGAGGGGGCCCGGACTAGGCGCGGCCTCCTTGTCACGTGGAGCGCGCTGTGGGGCCTTGCCCGTAGGGGAGCCGGATGTACTCGGGCTGGTGTGGGCCCTGTGACGGAGGAGTGTCACCAGGAGGTGCGCCGACCTGGAGGAACACGTGGCTCCCAGCTGATAGTCCGCGGTCCCCCGACATGTGCCTGAAGCGATCCACCAGGGTGAGTGCTGCTTGCCGCCCCCCTGGGGCTCACAGAAGAGAAGTCTGGGCAGTGCTGGAGAGCGGTGCGGCGGGCGGCAGTAGCGCCAGGGCTCACCCCCATCGCTGGGTCTCAAGGGATTTGCGCGCAGGCACGGACGGCCTGATTCGTAGGGGGGATCCCAGAGACATTAACATTTGGCAAGGCTCCTGACACGTGTGGTGCTTTGGTACACGCTGAAGCGGTCGTAAGGAGGGTCAACAGAGAGCGGTGACACCCTACAGAGACTGAGCTCATTGGCATTGGGACGTGGGCTATTATTGGCGGCATCTTAGTGGCCCCAGTTTGACGCCGGCACAAGAGGAGTGGTGCTTCTAAAGCCTTGTCCCACATCAGCGCGGCCGAAAGTACGGCTTGCAGAGAGACTGGCGGCAGGTGATAGCGCCTACAGAGACAGGCGGCGGAGGTGCTTCGCCTTCTTGCCCGGAGGCCACCTGGGGATCGTGCACACCACCACCCGACGCAATTTCCCACCGCGGACGAGACAGCCCCGGGACTCCACCATGGCGACGGCCAAAGGTAAAAAGGACTGTTCAGTTAGAGACCTCCTTATGAAGTCGGCCGGGGACTAACAAGGCGTCGGTCCAGTCACTGGTGGAGATGGCTCTGAAGGAGCGGTCACGAGGGAATTCCTGGAGTCACTATTTGCCTCCCAACTGGAAGATATCCTGGCCATCAAAACAGATCTACAGGCGGACCTCCGGGAAGTAAGAAGAGACGTGGATGCAGTCGGAGAGAGGGTGGCCGCTCTGGAGGATTCGTCAACAGTCAGGGATGAAGAAATCGCCGCGCTCCAGCAAGAAATGCTACGTCTGCGCGATCAGCAACTAGATCTCCAATCGCATTCGGAAGACTTGGAGAACAGATCGTGACGGAATAATGTTCGCGTTCGCGCAGTCCCTACTGGATCAGAAGGTGATGATCTGGAGGGGTATGTCCAGGCGCTCTTCCGGGCAGTTCTGAACGCATCGGAGGACTCCCCAGTCAAGATCGATCGGTGTCACCGAGTGGGCCCTCCCCGACAACCTAATCGTCCTCCTGCGTACATTCTTGTATGCGTGCACGATTTTAAAGTGAAAGAGGAGATCCTCAAGGCGGCTCGTATCTGTCAACCCTTACACTTCCGAGAGCACACACCTCAGCTTTTCCAAGACCTAGCAGCTAGCACCCTTCAAAAGAGAAGAGACTTCCGCCCAGTGACCAATCACCTCCGATCAGCAGTCATATCCTACTCTTGGGGCCACCCGTTCCGCCTCATCTTCCGATTTGAGGGGAAACTTCATCAACTCCGATCCCTTACCGAGGCTTGTAAGTTGCTGAACTTAGATCCCGACAACCTGATCTCCCAGTCAGCTGCCTCGGGGTCAGAAGCCTCCATGCCCCCCAGGCGCGGTCCTCGGACTGGCCTGAGATTAGCGCCCTGACCCTGCCACGATGATCAAAGAGTGCTCTGCGGTTCTCCGGACCCTCGCTGGCACAGAAGGGGAATCCCTGGACTCTACCGACTGAGGGTAACGTTTGTGTGGGTACGTCCTCTCATGTCAGGGCCTGGCGGGAACGGGGAGATCTCTCACTACTGATTGGTACAGTCCCTTGCTCTCTGGGCAGTCCCCATTTTTACTGGCCCTCTTTTGGGATGGACTCTATGTGCTATTCTCTGCTGTTTGTTTATTGTGTTATGTTTTGCTTATATTGTTGTTGGGCAGGGTGGGTCCCCTCTCCGGTGAGCTTTTTAATAGAGGCCCTTCTGGGTTGGTCCGTTCAGGCACATATACTCATGGTGTACCTTCCATGGTCTGTCCTGTTTTCAGGGTCCCATAGCCTAAGATATATAGAACCGCTATTTTCTCAAGACCGATGGAGGTTAAGATAGTCAGCTTTAATGTCCACGGCCTTAACAATCCTACCAAGTGGAAGGCGGTACTTTCCCTACTCGAGCATTCAGAAGGGGATATATGCTTACTTCAAGAAACCCACTTGCTTCACAAGGAGACACACTGGATGCAATCCAGGGGGTTTCCCTTGCAGTTTTGGTCTTCTGGGAAGAGCAAAAAGGGTGGGGTGGCCATTTTGTTCTCCAGACACTTTAGAGGTTCTATAGTGGGTTCTGTGGCAGAAATCAAGGGGCGCCTCTTAGCTTTGAGATTGCAATTCGGCGCCACTAGCTTCACAATAGCCTCAATCTATTCCCCAAACAAGCACCAGGAGAAGTTCTGACCGAGGCCTTGGCCGAGATTCTCCACACACCCGACCCCATGGTGGTGGTGGGCGGTGATCTAAATTTAGTTATGGACGCGGGGAAGGATCGATCCAGCCCGAGGACGGGGGGAGCCGGGCCCTGTCAGGGACGGGTAGGGAGTGGCTGGAGGAACGTGGGATCAAGGATGCTTGGCGTGGCCTACACCCCACCGACGGGGACTACACACATTACTCGGCAGCACATGGGTCTTACGCCCGCTTGGACCACTTTGTCACCCAGGCCGCGTGGGTATGCTCCCAGGCCTCGACCATCGAAGCCCGTTCTCGCTCAGACCACGCACACATTACCCTGACCTTGCGCTTGCCTTCCTCGACTCCTTTCTCCCCACACTGGCGCTTGCGGGATTCCCTGTTGTTGTCCCCACCGGTGGTAGATGATCTAAGGCGTACATTGACAGATTACATAACACTTAATGATAACGGTTCCACAGCACTGGCTTCCGTCTGGGTGGCTCTTAAGCTGGTTTCTCGGGGGGCCTTGATCGCTAAAGCTGCTCACGATAATAAAACCCGAAAGGTCAAAAGAGAGGAGCTGGAGTTCAAGGTTAGAGAACTTGAGGCAATTCACAAACGCACAGGCGCTCCCTGGGTCTGGCGCAAATTAGAAAAAGAGCGGCTCCACCTGAAGCGCCTGGACTTAGACAGGGCTGAACACGCAGTGCTCCGCATGAAGCATAAGTACTTTGTGGGAACGAACAGGGGGGGTTGTATGCTTGCACACTGCTTACGCAGTAAACGACAGGCTCAGGCAGTGAAAGCGGTGCGGGGGGATCAGGGTTCTGAGATCACTGACGACTCGGGCATTGCGGCAGCTTTTCGGACCTTTTACATGGATCTCTACGCCGCCACGTCCTTAACCCTCTCAGACCCCCGTGACTAAGTCAATGGAGCTGCGATCACCCCCCTTCCGCCCCCCATACGGATCGAAGAGGTGATATCTGCTATCGCCCGATTGAAGCCCATGAAGGCACCAGGCCCAGATGGTTTCAGTGTGCTTTTTTACAAGACCTTCTGTACGGAGTTAGCCCCCCTGCTTACTCAACTGTTTAATTCGTTCGCCGATACTGGCACTCTCATGGCCTCGATGCTACAGGCGTCGATCTCGGTCATCCACAAGACGGGGAAGGGCCCTATGTCCTGCAGCTCATACCGTCCGATTTCCTTATTAAATATTAATGTCAAGCTTTTTTAGCATTCTGGCTCAAAGATTGAACCCCCTGATGCCCAGTTTGGTGGACCCAGACCAGGCAGGCTTCATCCCGAGTAGACAATGCGGGGACAACACGAAGCGGATCTGCCATTTGATCAATAGAGTGCAGCGCTCCAAGGAAGAGGCGTTGCTTTTGGCAGTTGATGCGGAAAAGGCATTCGACCGGGTGCACTGGCCGTATTTGTTTGCCACCCTGGAGCGTTTTGGTTTGGGCGTACGGTTCCGCAAATGGATAGCGAGCATATACAGCACTCCAAGTGTGGCAGTCAAGGTAAACGGGGTACTTTCGGTTGATTTTGCAGTCGGGAGAGGTACCAGACAGGGTTGCCCCCTCTCCCCCTTGCTTTTCACTCTTTATATGGAGCCCTTCGGCCAAAAACTCCGGAACAATCCTAACGCGCAGGGTGTCCCCTTCGGGGCTGAGCGCCATTTGATCAGCCTCTATGCTGGCGATGTTATTTTTTCCGTAGCCCAGCCATTGACTTCTTTGCCGGCCATTGCTGAGGACCTGAATGCCTTTGGTCGGGTCTCTGGATTTAAAATGAACTTGCAGAAATCGCAGGTACTTAATCTAACCACCGCGCAGACAATAGTGGACACCCTGCGCGTTCAATTCGACTTCGACTGGGTAACGGATGGCATAACATATCTGGGGCTGGTCCTTCATAAGAATCTCGGCAAAACAGAGGAAGCAAATTACTCTGCCTTACTCTCCCGCATCCGTAAAGACCTATTGTGAGAAGTTGGCCTGGCATATGCTGTCCACTAGTTATAGTGGGCACCTTGCACCAGTCCACACGACCCTTATTGATGATAGGTTTAAAGACAACCTTTATTGAAAGCTATCCTAGTGGTAGCTATGGAGAGCAGCCTTCAGGCTAAGTCTTGAAGGAGTGTAAAGCAGCTTGGTTTACCAGATTATAACCTCTTGAATGACCAAATGAAAGGAGAATCACACAAGGTATATATATAAAATATATGTATTTATTTCCAAACACTAACTACTAATCTCTTTATGAGATTCGAGTCCAAGATACACAATATCACAGTATTAAAACGACAGTAAATAGCACAATATACACTGGGCCCCAGGGGGGGACCAAACCATATATTAAGAAAGTGGTATAAGAACCACGACTTGACTAGACAGTACCTAGAGCACGTAGAATCGCTGGTACCCCAAGGAACCACCCAAGGTAGTGACACAGGAGACCCACGGGGGACGTGTGCAGTGTGAGAACACAGACGCGAGCGCCGTAGGATTCTATGAGGAAAGTCGCTGTTGGAATTTTAAAGCAAAAGGACACTTAGAAGAGGACTTTGATCAAACCCCTTTAGACTTAAGGGGTTCTAGGGCCAACACCCACGGGAGCACCGTAGTACTCGAGTTACCTCACCCAGGGAAGCCGGGTGCATAGGTGTCAGTGTGTCGGGAATCGTCGTTGATTTCAATGGCGATCTGCTGCAAAGTGCTGCTGCCGTGAAGGAGAAAAGTGTCCGGTGTGATCCAAACCTGGATCGAAGATGTGAAGAACCTGAAAGCAGAGGGGACAGAGTCTGGGTCACTAGCCAGTGACCAGGAGCGGAGCAATCGAATGCCCACCAATGTCGGGTGCTTCAGGTGCGAAGAGGTGAAGCTTGACTCTGCAACCACGGGGTCCCGGAGACGTCAAGGACAACCAGGAGCCGGATTCGAGCTGTCCCACAAAGGATGTCGAGTGCTGGGGTGTCGGTGCTCGGATTGAACACAACAAGCCTTGGCAACAGCAAACCACGCAGGAAGAGAAAAGATGCTTCTGTGCGGACCAGCAAGGTCCTGGGGACTCCCCAGGCGATGGAGAGTCAGGGCACGTCTGGAGCAACCAGGGAAGCCCAATCAAAGTTAGAGTTGCCTTCTTGGGGACCCACTGGTCGACGGACCAGGGATCGCGAAGGGACCTCGAGAGGAATCACAAAATGACAGCCCACGGAACACTCGTTGAGTGTAGGCCTGCAATCTTCGGTGTGATCACTGCTCGGGGTCAGGGCTACAAGTAACCCAAAGCTCAGCCTCAGGGGTTGCCGGAAAGCTGATGCTTCCGCAAATGGACGCGGTGCCCAGGGGTTCGGGTTGCACGGTCACCACGAGGGATACGGGCCTCAGACTTGCTGTGGGCACAGATCGACCTCTAAGACCTCGGAAAACCCACCTCCTGTGTGGCAATATTCTTCGGAGTCCGTCAGAGCTTCGGAGATGCCAACCGGTCAGTTGCGTTAAAGGTGCCTGCCTTGCAGGGGAGTAACTCCTTTACTCCAAGGGAGATTCTTCAGTCATCCAGCGTAGTGTAGATCGGTCGAAGTACTTGGTTTCTGTGTCAGAGTTTAGTCCAGGTGTAATCTAAAGTCCTGTAGTCAGGGGTTCCTACTTTATACCCAAGGAAGGGGTGGGACAAACTCTGGGGACCCACCTATGGGAGGGTCAGGAAAGAGGGGTGGCTACACCCATTTCCTTTGTCCAGGTTCGTGCCAGAGCAGGGGCTGGTAGCCCCTGCAACCGGTTTGAGCTGGACTATGCACAGGGACACCAAATGTGCCCCCAGTGCAGACTTCAAAGCACTCTGAGTGCACCCACCCAGCCCCAATACACTAAAGCCTGTCTGGGAGGTGGTCACACCTCCCTGTGACAGGAAACCTATTGTCCAGGCCTCCCCTGCCGGAGTTTCGTCCAACAGCAGGAGGGCAGACTCGTGTCTGTGGCTGCAGCATCCATTTTGTGATGCCAGGGTTCTGTTAAGCTGGCACCGGGTGTACCGGTGGTGCCATGTTTCTCCCTCTAGTAGGGTGGAATCATACCTCCCACCCCAGTTACTGGGATGGAGGTATGATTCCAAGGTGTTTGACACCAAACACGACATGTTTCCATGCAGCCATTCTCAAGTTAGCATTTACCGCGAGGGTATAATGCACTTAAGAGTATATGGTTGGCTGCATCACAAACAACCCCGGAATGAAGATTCGAAAGCTGCAGAGGGGCTCTGCTCATGCATGAGCACCCTCTCACATGAAACCCAGCACCCTCCCTTCAGGATTGTTAAGGCCTGCCATAGGGGTGACTGATAGGTTTACATGTGCAGTGATATGGAGAGATATAGGGAACCTATATCTCAGTAAGGGGTGGATACACCACCTTACACAGACTGCTGTAGCAGACCTGTTGTGTCATTTTAAAAGGCTTCCCAGGGGTGGCACAATACATGCTGCAGCCCCTGGTAGGCCTCTGGGGTACCTATGCCCTGGGTACATACTATACCATATACTAGGGACTCACAAGGGTACCCCAGAATCCAATCTGGAGTGTACCTAAAGTACATACAGTCAATTTAGAGTAGAACGCAGATAGACTGGGGTCCTGATTAGCAGGGCCTCAGTCTGGCTAAGTCGAAAAACAGTGAAACATCAGCAAAAAGTGGGGGTAACTATAAGAAGCAGATCCTACTCTCCTACACAACCCCCCAAACGTCAGGACATTAAACTAACCTTGACCAGTTGAGTCTTCATGTTCTAAGTGGAAATATCTGGAGAGTCCATCTGCATTGGCATGGTTACTCCCAGGTCTATGTTCCACTGTATAGTCCATCCCCTGTAGGGAAATGGACCACCTCAAAAGTTTGGGGTTTTCACCCTTCACTTGTTTTAGCCATAAGAGAGGCTTGTGGTCTGTCTGAACAATGAAGTGTGTGCCAAACAAGTATGGCCTCAGCTTCTTCAAGGCCCAAACCACAGCAAAGGCCTCCCTCTCAATGGCTTACCAACGTTTCTCTCTGGGGGTCAGCCTTCTGCTAATAAAAGCTACTGGCTGATCCTGACCATCATTCAATTGTGATAACACAGCCCCTACCCCCAACTCAGATGCATCTGTTTGGACAATGAATTGCTTGGAGTAATCAGGACTTTGCAGAATGGGAGCAGTGCACATGGCCTGCTTCAGGTCATCAAATGCCTTTTGACAGCTAACTGTCCACTGAACTTTCTTTGGCATTCTTTTAGAAGTTAAGTCATTCAAAGGGGTCCGATTATGCAAAGATATGGGCCCCCTTTATTTCCATTCTATCTATGGAGTTCCGGGAGCGGACATGCCCTGTTTACCTACGTATTTTGAAATTGATTCCGGAATAACAGGGGGTGGTAAGAGTATGCGGACCTCTGGTAGGTTCCTAGGGACATGAGCTGTTAGTAGCCTTCACGCTGGGCCACATTCATGCGTGTGTTTGTAATCTTTGGCTCACCGGGAGAGGGTTTGGGAGGGAGGGGAGGGCGGGCTTTTGGTCCTCTTAGTATGGACCTGTTGATGGTTCTTTTTGTTGGGTTTTCATTTTTGTCCTGGAAAAGGCAGACCTGAACGCCCTGGACTTGCTGTAGCGAGCCTTTGTCTCTTAAGGGAACTAGCATGCTCCGTATGCAGCAGACCACCTCTAATTTTGAGTAATGCTCGACTTTGACCGTCCATTGTTTTTTTTTTTTCCCTTTATAGACGCGGCCGGCCCAAGATGGGTTGTAGGCGGCTTGCTGTGTACTTAACCTATACAGATAAGTTGTAATCCATTGGTTCTTCTCCGCCTTCATGACCTCTATGCAACCGGCCCGTTGGGCTGTAGGCAACGATGCATTGTATTGTCGTATCATGAGTTCTGCTAATAAAATTGATTTAATTCTAAAGACGGAGGACTTGGAAAATAGGTCTCGGAGAGACATTAGAATTAGAGACCTGGAGGAGGGAGCAGAGGGACCAGACCTGGAGGCCTTCATCGAAGGACTGTTTGCGGAGATCCGGGGCCGCGGCTGCTAAAAATCAAGATTGAAAAGGCGCATCGAGTGGGAAACCCGGTGACGGGGGAACGACGCCAGACACGCGACATCCTTGTCAAACTCCACTCCTTCAAGGTAAAAGAGGCGATCCTGCAGGCACCCAGGAAAAAAATGAAATAGCGTTCCAGGGGTTTCGATGCAGTCTATACCAGGATCTGGCGCCCACGACGCTTATGCAGCGACAACAATTCCGGCCCATCACCACAAAACTGAGAGCGGAAAAGATTAAATACAGATGGACATACCCTTTTGGCCTGAGTTTTGAATACAACAGTAAAATGCGCCACATCACGGAATTAGAGGAGGGCAGGAGAATACTGGGCCTCTCCCCTGAGGAGGCAGAGAGCAGCCAAGACAGGCCAAAGGGGAGAGAGCGCGAAAACAGCAGAGCCTCCCAATGGAAAACGGCGACCAAACGCGGCCAATCCAGATCATAACATGATAAAGGAAGCGGGTGTCGAGGCCGAGCCATGCCCAAGAGGAAGAGCCGCCAAAGATTTGGATAAGAAAGGGGCTCGCCTCCCCTTCCATACCTTGAGATGCCCAAAAAGCGAGGGAGGAGTGGCTCTCCCGGATTTTAATCTATATTATAAAGCGGCCCAATTGAGGATAGTGGCAGAATGGTCTAAGAGGGAATCAGATAAACATTGGCTTCACGTGGATCAGGCGATAGCGGGAAGAACGATTTGGGACCTCACATATAGGAAGCCTAAGAAGGACAGGCCCATAAACGCATACATTAGCACACCTACACGCACCACGCTTAGGGTGTGGGACGAGGTATCCAGGGGGAGGGAGTGGACCACATTCCCGTCACCTTACACACCGATCCACTACAACCCGGAATTCCCACCGGCACTCCATGAAGGCCCGTTTGATGCATGGAGGGAGGGAGGATGCCTCAGGCTTTCAGACCTCTTCCACAACTATGATATGCTCACATTTGCAAACTGTCAAAGGGAGTTTCAGCTATCCCCTAACAAACACTTCCACTATCTCCAACTCAAGCACTGGGCTATGCAACCACAGGTCAGGGAAGCAGCCTGAGAGAAAGAACACTGATAGAGCATTTTGTACGGCGGGTGGCTCTATGAGGGGCGTGATCCCATCCGTTTACAACTTACTAATCTCTACACTGCACTCACCAAGACCAAGATACACGAGTCTATGGGAACGTATGACAGAGAGGGAGATCTCAGATAAAGAATGGTAGTGACTGTGGACAGGCATCATTAAGTGCAACCACTCCTTGGAGCTGAGGGAAGCCCACATTAAAACACTCTGCGACCGGTACATGTACCCCTTAAAACTTAAAAAGATATTTCCGGACACCTGTGATCAGTGCTGGAGAGGGTGCGGCCTCCTCGGGGACGTCCGACATATGTGGTGGGATTGCCCCACAATCAAAACATTCTGGGAGGAAATTCTAGCGCACATGAAAGACATGCTGAGCTACCCTGTTCCAACTTCCATGGAGGGGATCCTCCTCGGTATAAGAGCACCAGAGCTAGAACACCAAACTAAAGCAGACAGAGGCATTTTGTGGGCATGCATAGGGGCCGCCAAAACAGCAATAGCGGGAGCATGGAAGAAGACAACAGCACCCGAGCTGTCTCAATGGCACTCACGCCTCTGGAAAATTTTAAGCATGGAGAGGATGGCAGACATCTTCAGGGATGACTACAAAAACTTTGAATACAAATGGGGCCCATTAGTCACATACCTCACGCAAGGCCTTCCACTAGCGGTCTGCCCACCTTCGTTTCAGGCCATGCATCTATTCCAGTTTTAGTTCAAGGTGCTTAAGAATCAGAGCCCAGTGAAGCGCCCCAAGAGGCAAACCTTGGATTATAAGGCCAGTGAATATAACTTCTAGCTTCCACCACCAACGGGGTTGTTTCATTGTTTGGGGGGAGGGAGAGGTGGGGGGGGGAGGGGACTAGTTCGTTTTTTTTTTTTTTTTAGTTAGATGGCTTAAAAGACTCAGCACATACGAATAGAAGGGTTGGACCAGCAACATACCAAAACCGAGGAGACCGCTTCCCCAAGTGGAGAAACTGTACTGCCATTAGCATACTTTACAGATGAGGGAAGCGCTCAGTGTTCTATTTTTAGTGCAATCCCAACTCATGTTTCGCTTAAGTCTCACGAGGGACCTACTGTACGGATATGTCATATTGTGGAAAGATTGCTATGTACTGTGCCGAGTTGATGTACTTGCTAAATGAGAAATTAGATGCCAATAAAAACAAGTTTGAAGAAAGTCAATAGGTAATAACAGTTGCTCTACAATTCTGTGTTACCCTAAGTCTCCCGATAAAAATGGTACCTCACTTGTGTGGGTAGGCCTAGTGCCCGCGACAGGAAACGGCTCAAAACGCAACGTGGACACACTTAATTTTTACAGTGAAAACTGACCCTTTTTTTGCAAAGTGCTTAGCTGTGGATTTTGAACCCTAGCTCTGCCGGCACCTAGGGAAACCTAGCAAACCTATACATTTTTGAAAACTAGACACCCAGGGGAATCCAGGATGGGGTGACTTGTCTGGCTCTCACCAGGTTCTGTTACCCAGAATCCCTGCAAACCTCAAACTTTGTAAAAAAAAAAACGAAAAAAAAAACGAAAAAAAAAACATTTCCCTCACATTTCTGTGGTGGAAAGTTCTGGAATCTGCGTGGATCCACAAAATTCCACCCACTCCGCATTCCCCAAAGTCTTCAGAGAAAAATGGTACCTCACTTGTGTGGGTAGGCCTAGTGCCTGCGACAGGAAACGGCCCAAAACGCAACGTGGACACACCACATTTTCACAGTGTAAATGGACCCTTTTTTTGCAAAGTGCCTAGCTGTAGATTTTGAACCCTAGCTCTGCCGGCACCTAGGGAAACCTAGCAAACCTATACATTTTTGAAAACTAGACACCCAGGGGAATACAGGATGGGGTGACTTGTCTGGTCTCACCAGGTTCTGTTACCCAGAATCCCTTGCAAACCTCAGACTTTGTAAAAACAAACCACATTTTCCTCATATTTCTGTGGTGGAAAGTTCTGGAATCTGCGTAGATCCACAAAATTCCACCCACCCCGCATTCCCCAAAGCCTTTCAAGAAAAATGGTACCTCACTTGTGTGGGTAGGCCTAGTGCCTGCGACAGGAAACGGCCCAAAACGCAACGTGGACACACCACATTTTCACAGTGAAAACTGACCCTTTTTTTGCAAAGTGCCAAGCTGTAGATTTTGAACCCTATCTCTGCCGGCACCTAGGGAAACCTTGCAAACCTATACACTTTTGAAAACTAGACACCTAGGGGAATCCAGGATGGGGTGACTTGTCTGGCTCTCACCAGGTTCTGTTACCCAGAATCCCTTGCAAACCTCAAACTTTGTCCAAAAAAACACATTTACCTCACATTTCTGTGGTGGAAAGTTCTGGAATCTGCGTGGATCCACAAATTTCCTACCACCCAGTGTTCCCCCAGGTCTCCCGATAAAAATGGTACCTCACTCGCATGGGTGGGTCAAGTACCCGCGACAGGCAAGGGCACAAAACTTATTGAGGAGACATCAAAATTACCTATCACAAAACAACCTGGATTTGCAAGGGGGGTCACCTGGGTTTTTGGCCCCGGGCTCGGCAGCCATCTTGGGAAACCTACCAAACCCACACATTTCTGAAAACTAGACACCCGGAGAAGTCCAGGGAGGTATGGCTTGCGTGGATCCCCCAACGTTTCCCTACTCAGAATCCCCTGCAAACCTCAAATTTAGCTGAAAAAAAATCACTTTTTCCATACATTGTTGAGTGGGATCACCGTGCTGGCACAAAAGTCCTACCACCCAGCGTTCCCCTTGTTCTCCCGAGTAAAATGATACCTCTCCCCCCTCCCTGGTGTCTAGTGGGTGGATCCCTGCTTGGGGATTGCCCTCTTGGGGCGATCCCCAAGCAGGAACCACTAGAGACGGGTACCATTGGAAAGGGGAGATTCTCCCCATTCCAATGATACCTCTCCCGTCTTTCTACGTGCTCGGGGGGCTTAGATAGCCCCCTCAGCACATAGAAATTGAAATGAGCCTCAAGGTTCATTTCAGTTTCGGTTTCTATGAAATGACGACAGCGCGACGTGCGTGCTGATCGTCATTTCACAGAAACCAGGGGGGTAGCCTCGGGAGCTGGGGAAGCTCTTCCCCAGCTCCCGAGGCTATTTGGGAGGAAAGGAAATCCCTCTGGTGTCTGCTCCAGAGGGATTTCCGGTGCCATGTGCGAGGACGGGCGGGAGCCGTCCTGCGCACACGAGCACTGTGGCGCACGACAGCTCCCGGCCATCGTGCATGCAAGGGGTTATACATTGATATCTTCGTCCCTTAAAACATTCGTTTCCAACACTGTAATTAAGCAATTTGGGTTTTGCGACCATGACGCGATAATGTGATCTAGAATGGAGGGGAACTCACTTAGAGCAGATAAGGCACGCCAGACCCACGATAGCAAGGAAGAACGGGATCATCCCAAAATGGGCTATGGCTGACAAAGCAAGAATCACTACAGCCGTGGTTGGTAAAAGTTATAATGACATCATGACTTGCCTGGCAGAGAACCCTGATTCAAGACTGATAACTAAGGCCTTTGACCGGATATTGTTAGAGGCTAAACAACCCTTAACCAGGGTTAGTCCAACCTCAAACAAATCAGATCCTAAATGGTTCTATCAGTCATGTACCAAGTCTCTATCCGTCTTACATCAGGCTCTCAAATCCATCCCTAGAGACACGGAACTAGTCAAGACGTTGCGCCACCGCTATTCAGAGGCAAGAAAGTTGAGAACTAAAGCCCTTAAGGAAGAGGCGTGGGAGCAGTTGTACCAAGCGGCTCTTTCGATTAATGCCAGGGATTTCTGGAGAGTTATTAATGCCCCTTTTCTTAAACCTCCAGAGGAGCAGAGTACAGATGGCCACATAGATGAGGAAGCCTGGATTGCACATTTTCTTCTATTTTTAACCCACCTGTGGAGGTAGTGGCTAGCCAGCAGGCATCTAGTACCTCCCTAAGTCTCCCCTATTTTTAAATTTTCACAAAATTAGAGAGGCCCTTTCTCAGTGTTCGACCAACAGAGCTCCCGGTCGGACGGCACACCAATTGATTTTTTCATGGAGCAGTCAGACCTTTGGGGTCCGGTTCTGACCAATGTTTTTAACACAATTGCAATCGTAGGCCCTCCGGACTCGTGGAAGAGGTCGATCATAATTCCAATCCACAAGAAAGGAAACAAATCTGAGCCCAAAAATTACAGGCCAATTTCTTTACTGGAAAGCACTGCCAAGTTGATGGGTCGCGTCCTATTAAATAGGTTAGAGGAATGGGCCACCAACAATGTTTTGATCCCAGTGCAATACGGGTTCAAAAAGGGGAGCGGAACTCAAGATCAATGCCTCAATTTAAGCTTACTAGTGGCCAAGTATACCCAAGTAAAGCAGGGGGGTTATACCTGGCATTTATGGATCTTTCAGCAGCATTCAACTGAGTATAATGGCAGAAATGGGCATCGAGGAGGCGTTAATTAATTTAATCAGACAGCTTTACTCCTCAGCAAGTGTCCGTTATGGGAAACAGGGCGAGTGCTCTAGGTCATTCCCAATTAATAGGGGAGTGCGCCAGGAATGCGTTCTCGCCCCATTCCTTTCTTCAATCTATACGAATGGGGTGGAATCACCCCTGCTGAGCTCCACACAGGATATCCCGATGATTAATAAAACGTACACCCCAATACTGCTTTATGCAGATGACGCAGTGTTAATTGCCTGCACTGGTCAAGCCCTGCAGCAGCTACTCGAAACCTATGTTAGATACATGAGTAGCTTAGATTTGAAGACAAATGAGGTGAAGACCTTCGTCCTAATATCTGGGAGTAAACAAAAGAGGGCCCCAAACTTCCATATAGCTGGACGTACAATAGCACACACAGACATTTTCCTACCTCGGAATAACCTTCGACAGACAATTAACCTGGTCCCACATGATCACCAATAGGGGTTTAGCGCTCGAGAAGCGCATTATTGCATTAAACTCTTATTAAAAACTGGGAGCAAAGCCCCTCGACATGGTTAAAAAGGTTTACTCCGCCAAACTGAAATCAGTAGCAACCTATCGTGCTGAGATTTGGGGAATCGTTAACTCCCATAACCTCCAGACCATCGAGGACTCTTTTTGGAAAAGACTTGTTGGTCTTCCACCCAGCTGTTCTAATTTCATTTGCCATGCAGAGTTAGATATTCCTTATATCACTGATACAATTAGGTTGACACCAACACTTTTATGGCATTTTATTTGGAGGAGAGAATCTGTGAATTTCACACCCAGGCTGATAGAAGACTGCCTCTCCCTTGACCATGTCCACAGGATCCCGTGGCTAACACACATTAAAAATAGCCTCTCCTCCCTTGGCTTAGGACATCTGTTTACATCTCCATCAAACTGTACCACTGTCTCAAAAAAAGAAATTAAGACACTATATTCCAACCAAAGAGCAGCTGAGGTATTTAAGATGAATAGCACAAAAGTGTCTGTAAAGCTATACCTAGAAGGCCCAATAGACCAGGAAGGCGTAGCCCCTTACTTATTTTTTGTGACCAATCAACGCCACAGATTTATACTAGTGAGGTTCAGAGTGAATTTAATCCCCTGTATGTTCTCCTATCCAGCTGGAATATATTCTATCCCTGACTTCCCCCTTGTCCGAGCGATGGTATCTCTCTCCAATCAAATGTACACATTTTTTTCTTTTGTAAATTTTACAAGGATCATCGCATTACATTCATCTGGCCGCTCATGCGCAAACATTGTTTTACCCAATGTCGTCCTGGGATGTATTTTTTACAATCATTGCCTAATCAATTAGTGTGTTTTTCTGTGGCTTCATTTTTACTCCTTTCATGGAAGACTAGAGGATTGTGTAATCCTTCTTAATGAATTGTGCCTTTCCATTCTGATTGTAAATCGTTGCTTTTACATGTCTGTATTATGAAAGTTGCAATTTTAAAGTCTATTTTATAATGTGTACTTTTGTACTTTTATGATCTTAATTTTTAAGTATCGAATTAAGTGATTTGACTGACTGAAGTGGTGCTAGTACCAGCTTACACAGGCTGCAGTGGCAGGTCTGTAGTCACAATTTGAGTGGTCTCTCATGGGTGGCATAATACATGCTTCAGCCCATGGGAGACCCCTGGTGTACCTATGCCCTGGGTACCTTAGTACCATATACTAGGTACTTATCAGGGTACACCACTAGCCAATCTGGAGTGTACCTAAGTACTCACCATGTCCAATTTAGGGGAGAAGCACAGAGACTGGGGCCCTGATTAGCAGGATCCCAGTCAGACTAGTCAGAAAAACAGAATGACACCATCAAAAAGTGGAGGTGACCATGAAAGCAGATCCTACTTTCCTACACCCTGCATCTCTAGACATGACTGGAACAGCAGGGCATATCCCTGGTGGTTCAACACCTGGAAGGTTCTCTGAACGCAAGGGCAGACAAACTCAGCTGCCAATGCCTAGTGGATCACGAATGGCGTCTCCATCCGGTGTTGGCGCAAGGTCTCTTTCAACATTGGGGAGAGCCTTGTTTAGATCTGTTCCCCTCCGCGAGAACGCGCAATGTCAGCAGTTTTGCATGCTGGAGTTTCCAAGGAAGCTCTCGCTCGGAGGCACAAGTTACTAACTTGTGTAACGATATATCTGTAAGAGACAGTAGTTAGTGACAGATTCCTTACCTTAGAATATCCCCAGGCGTCAGGCTGGATCCGGAAAGTTTTTTGCGTAGCAGTACCCTTGCGCGTCGGTAGGCGGCGTCGTGCGGCTCCGCGTCCGTCGTCGGCGTCGTGATCGCCGGGATGACGCCGCGGGCAGTACTTAGGCGCCGCCCTGCGCGCTGACGTCAGTTCTGTACACGACTTTCCGCGCCAGGAACGCAGAGCCATGCAAGAAGCTGACATAGGTGTCTGAAAAATACTAGGGCCCTGAAAGGGATGTCCTTAACCCTAGAAATCAGTTCGCAGAACGGGGAGGATGGTGGGCGGTAAGGAATCTGACACTAACTACTGTCTCTTACAGATATATCGTTACACAAGTTAGTAACTTGTGCATCTGAAAGAGACACGTTAGTGACAGATTCCTTACCTTAGAATAGATACCCCAGCAATACCAACCCCGGTGGTGGGTCTGCGAACAAAGATCAGACAAGGAAGTCCTGGAGGACAGAACGGCCAAAGAAGCCGTCCCTCCGGACCTGACTGTCAAGGCAGTAATGCTTTGTAAACGTGTGCAGCGAGGCCCACGTAGCTGCCTGACAGATAACCGGCAGCGGAACACCGCGGCCCAAGGCCGTGGTAGCAGCCGTTGCCCTGGTGGAATGGGCACGCAGCCCAACAGGAGGCTCCTTCTTAGCCAAAGAATAGCAGGTCTTGATGCACAAGGTAACCCAGCGGGAGATGGTCCTCTTGTGCACCGCCCGGCCTTTTTGGCGCCCACGTAGCCAACAAAGAGCTGGTCATCCACCCGGAAGTGTTTTGTGCGGTCAATATAGAAGGAGAGCGCACGTTTTGGGTCCAGACGGTGGAGCCTCTCTTCCTCTCTGGAAGGATGCGGAGGCGGAAAGAAGGTGGGCAAAGTGATGGTCTGCCCAATGTGGAAAGCAGTAACCACCTTTGGCAAGAAGGACGGACGCGTCCGAAGAACAACCTTGTCTGGATGAACAGACAGAAAGGGAGGTTTGCAAGATAGAGCCTGGAGCTCACTCACCCGCCGAGCGGAGGTGATGGCCACCAGAAAGGCTGTCTTCAGAGTCAGAAGACGAAGAGGACAGTTATGTAGAGGCTCAAAGGGAGCGCACATTAAAAGGTAAGAACCAAGTTCAAGTCCCACTGAGGCATCACAAACGGAACAGGAGGGAAGAGGTGTGTAATGCCTTTTAAGAACCTGTTAACAACAGGGGACTTGAAAAGGGAGGGCTGATCAGGGAGCCTGAGGAAGGCCGAGATAGCACAAAGATAACCCTTGATGGTACCCAGGGCAGAACCCTGTTGGGCCAGAGAGAGAAGGAACAGAAGGACCTCAGAAAGAGGGGCAGAAAGGGGATTCACAGCCTTTGCTGTGCACCATGCCACAAATTTGTTCCACCTGCAGGCGTATACCACCTTAGTGGAGGGACGCCTGGCTGCCAGAATCACATCACAAACTTCGGGAGGCAAGTCGAAAGGAATCAACTGCCGCCGCTCAATCTCCACGCAAGCAGGTGTAGACTGGACAGGTTCGGGTGGAGGACCGTCCCCTGCTGCTGCGACAGAAGATCCTCCCGAAGAGGCAGACGGATCGGGGATCTACGCTCATATTGAGGAGCTCGGGATACCAAACTCTTCGAGCCCAGTCCGGAGCCACAAGAATGACTTGGGCCCGGTCGTGCCGAATCTTCTTCAACACTCTGGGTAGAAGTGGTATAGGCGGAAAGGCGTACAATAGACCGCAACTCCACTCGTGACGAAAGCGTCGCCGAGCGAGTGCCGCCTGGAAATTCCAACGCGCAGAACTGATGACATTGCGCGTTCTCTTCGGTGGCGAATAGATCTAACCAAGGCTCTCCCCACTGTAGAAAGAGTCCTTGCGCCACTTCCGAGTGAAGACGCCATTCGTGATCCATCATGCACCTGCGGCTGAGTTCGTCCGCCCTGGCGTTCAGGGAACCTGCCAGGTGTTGAACCATCAGGAACATGCCCTGATGTTCCAGCCATGTCCAGAGGCGCAGAGCCTCCTGACAAAGGGTCCACGACCCCACCCCGCCCTGTTTGTTGCAGTAC